>CAWUFW010000860.1:2569431-3206931 GCA_963921515.1 Calotriton arnoldi
TTAAGTCCAGAGTAGATAGAAAGTCGCCTTGCTGAAGCAGTGGGAGCACTTGTTGGAGTGTTACCATGTGAAAGTGGTCCGATTGAATGTAGAGATTTAGGTCTCTGAGGTCTAATATAGGCCTGAGAGTTCCATCCTTTTTGGGTAGAAGAGAGTATAGGGAGTTTACCCCGAGCCCTTGATATTGTAATGGGACGGGCTCTATAGCTCCCTTTTGCAGTAGAGACTGAACCTCTTGTTTGAGAAGCCCCAGATGCTCTGGTGACATTTTGTGTGTTCGTGGAGGAATGTTTGGGGGATTGTCAGTTAGCTCCAGGCAATAACCAGATTGGATCATTTCTAGACGTCTCCCGACAGGTGTGGAATGATCGGGGGGGAGAGGAGGCAAGTCACTGTTTGCTGCAGGGGAAGTACGGGGTGTGTTACCTTTGCACCTTCCCTTGCCATTATTGCCCCGAAATCCTACTCTAAAGTAACCTCTGGAAGAAGGTGACTGATTGTTGCCTTTATAAGAAGAGGAGGTGTCTGTGGAGATATTTTTTGAGCCTCCCCTGTAAAAGGAACGGCGAAAGGAACCCCGACCAGCTGGGTACTGCAAAGCCCCCATAGATTTTGCGACCTCGGTGTCCTTTTTCATCTTTTCTAAAGAAGTATCCACCACAGGACCAAAAAGGTGTTGTTTATCAAAGGGTAGGTTTAAAATGGAAACCTGGACTTCAGGTTTAAACACTGAAATTCTCAGCCAGGCGTGTCGTCTTAAGAGAACACTGGTGTTGACAGCGCGAGCTGCCGTGTCAGCTGCGTCTAACGCACATCTAATAGAAGTGTTGGAAATTAATTTTCCTTAATGAATTAAATCCTGTGCCTTTGATCTGTGTTCGTCTGGCAAGAATTGGAGCAATTGTTCCAATTCGTCGTAGTGAGCCCTGTCATATCTCGCTAACACAGTCTGTGTGTTGGCAATACCCCAGTGACTGGCAGCCTGTGCAGCTACTCTTTTGCCTGAGGCATCTAAAAGCTTGGACTCCTTGTCAGGAGGAGGGGCATCTCCTGATGTTTGAGAGTTTGCTCTTTTGCGTGCGTTAAAAACCCCTAGGGAGTCTAAGGGAAGTTGGCCTTTAATGTAGACAGGGTCTGTAGGTGCACGTTGGTATTTTTTGTCTACTCATGGTGTTAACACTTTAGCACGCACCAGGTCTTTAAATACATCGTCTGCGTGTTGAAGCATGCCCTTAAGCATGGGTAGTGTGGGAGTAGATCTTTGAGAAGAACTTAGGGTTTCGAAAAGAAAATCCTCCTCCATAGTTTCTTTGTGAAGCAGAAACCCGTGATATTGAGCAGCCCTATTAATTAATTCTATAAACCCTACATTGTCATCAGGTGGAGATGGTTTGTAGGGTATAGATCCGGGTCATTGACAGTGTTAGGATCTGTATTATAATCATCCCATGCATCGGGATCATGGTCATCCCCGTCACCTTGGTGGTCAGGTGACTGTGGTTGTGGTGAATGTGTAGGAGTAATGAGTAAGTTAGGGTCGAGTGGGAAAGGTGGGGAAAGAGAAGGAGGAGGAGAAGGATTAGTAGCCACATCTTTCTTTTTGAGGAGAATGTGGTAAGCTTCCTCCATCTCTGGTTTCCGTTTAGCTGGCAATTTAGTAGGAGTATGACCAGTTTTAGGATTAATGACGAGTTCTTTTTGTTTTGGGTCCGTGTTGGAAGGAGGAACGTCGAAACGAGGCTCCTTGGATGGGGGAGGAGCTGTTTTGTCTTTCGGCATCGATGTTTTCGGTGCGGAATGTTTCGGTGCCGAAGTGTTCGGATCCGAAGATTTATGTTTCGGCATCGAAGGAATGGTCACAATGACGTGCTTGGATTTCGGTGCCGAAGATTTCGGTTCGGTTTTGGCTGATGTTTCGGTGCAGAGCCCAAAGGCAGGGCGTTGGAAACATGTTCTCGGTGCCGACCTTGGCTCGAAGTCACAGATGGGCCGGAGCCTTTTCCTTGGGCATATTTTGGGGCAGTGGAGTATTAGTACTCACGGTACGTTGACCCTGCGGAACGTCTTCTTCCATGTCTGATTCTTCGGACAGGGAAATGTGTTCCTCTTCTTCCTCGGCTCCTTGCACGTCGAACATTTCTTCGGAATCTTCTCCAAAAAGATTTCGGAACGGAGCAGCTTCGTTAGCACATTTTGTGACATCGAGCCAGACGATCACGGAGCGTCTTCTTCGATCGAAAAGATCGGCACGTGTTGCAGTCCTGTTTGTTGTGTTCCGGGGAGAGACACAAGCTGCACACCCCGTGCAAGTCGGTGCGCGGATATTTAGTGCTACAACCGGGACATAATTTAAATGGAGTCCGTTCCATCGACTGTGAGCGGACCTGACGCGGGTAGGCCCAATGGCCGACCATGAGTTTTCTGATTGAATATTTTTGAAGGATACAAACGCGGAGAATGGGGAACGCGATCGAGAAACTATACCGTCGAGGGTAGTGCATTGTGCACCGAGAGGAACCCGGGAAACGGTGTCGAACCAGAGCGCCGCAATTCACGTCCAAACCCGATGGCGGAAAAAAACAATCTAACAATGGAGTCGATGCCCATGCACACTATCACCAAAAGGAGGAGTCACCTACCTCGTGACTGGAAAAGACAAAGTGCAAACACCCGGACCCAACACTAGATGACAGACTTATGCAAAGCATGTGATCCACAGCTCACATGCCTCGAACAGTGCATTTACAGTTCACGGGCACAAGGGACTAAGACTCACTAATGAACAAGAAAGTGGTCATGAATGAAAGATGTCGGAGTGCTCTAGAACAAGGGTAACTAGATTGGAAACAACCATGGATGTTGGAAGTATCGCAATGACAACACCTTTGATAGGACTACACGGGTGTAATCCTATAATTATTTTTTCAAAGGCTACATATAAAAAAGTGTTTCAGAGGTTGTGCACCTCGTTCCATTTTGAAAAGTTAAGACTAGCTGTAAGGAAAGGTCACTTTTTTGTATGCGCACCTCCTCATTTTTGGATAGATGCTGTTGGTGTATGGATTTTTTAAACATTGGATTACCGTCATCCAGAACTCTGTGTATGTGCTCTGACCTAAATCATGTAGAATTGGGTAATTCCATGATTGACATATTTAACTTAGTGATGGCAAAGCATGTCTTCAGGCCTGCCCCTGCAGCCTGAGTGGCCAGCTTTCAAGCTTCAAATTCGACCTGGCAAAATAAACCTTTTGCCAGGTCTAAACCTTCCTTTTTAATACTTAAAAGTCTTATAATACTTATAAGTCACCCCTAAGGTAGGCCTTAAATGCCCTTAGGACAGCGTGCATAGTATTTAAAAACGTAGGATCTAAATACTTAAGTTTTACATGTCCTGGCAGTTTTACAAAGTGGCAATGCTATCTCTCCCATAGAAAACCTGTCCCAGAACTGGGTTTGGGGAAAGGGAGGGGGGCTCGTTTTACTGTACTTAGTGCCCAGAGGTCAAGGGATGACAAATCTTGCCATGTTGGAGTTTGGCAGACCAGGGCATTTTGGGATTGTAAAAGGCCAAAACACCAGAAAACGATGTCAAAGTGAGTTGGTTGCCCCTGGGAACGTTTTACCTATTGGTTAGGGAGTCACTCCCTCCAACAAGCTAGTGCCAGGCATAAACTTGGCACGCCTGAATACCTTCTTCAGAACACTACTGAAACGAAGGAAGACAGAAGGACTGCACGAGCTGAGCCCTTACTTTAGAAAGAGAACTGTACCTGCTGTAACCTTTGGAGAGGAGCCAAGAGGGCTGGACCTGCTCCCACTTGAACCCAGGACAGAAGAATGGACTTGAAAGGCTAGTTGGCTAACCTCCTGTTGAGCTCCAAGAACACAAAGCTGCAAGAAGCCCAAGAATCTGTGAAGCCCAGCTGACCAGTTCCAAATGGATTTTCCATGGACCCTGCAGGAGGATTCTGGGAGACAGAGTCCTAACCCTCAAGTGGTGCTTAAAAGCTCCTGGATCATTGGCCGGTGTTAGAGTGTACTCCTCCAACTTTAAAGTTGCAAGAACTTGACTCTAACAACTTTTCTCTAAAAGGAACCAGAGGCTCATACCCGGACACCGCTGAAACCCCAGCTGCCGTCGACGAGTCACTGGTCATATTCATTTGGCTGGACATCCCAGACAGAGTTCCTTGTGTCGACAATAACCACCACAGACTCTTCACAAACAGACTTGAACGAGGCCAATGCGGAAGCTGCATCCGACTGCCGCTAAGACCTACCTGGATACAGACTCCGGACTTTGCCTGCATGGAGATCTTTGCATTAACAACAACCACCCACATTTCCAGCCAACGCGAAGATCCGACCGGGGATGAGGACTTCATCAGCTCACCGTCGGCAAACCATTCTTTGGATTCAGCCTTCAGCCCAACCCACTGACTAACACGAAGAGAAAAAGACGAAGTCAGAAGGTAAACTTTCCATCGGACTGAACGTGGTCCATCTATCCTACCTGCGCTCCATTATAGTCGGCCTTAACTTCTGGACTTTGACACAGTATTGGGCGACCACATACCTGTAGTGGCGCAAAACGTACCTCTGGTTCCCTACATCAGATTGCTGTCATTTTGGTGTATATTCGTTCATTAAAATGTTCACTATTTTTATAAACAGGAGCAGGATTGTTATTGTGTTTTCTGCTTTCTGACTGTTGTGTTACTGATAAATGTTTTACACATTTCTCCTATGGGCTCAGCTCAGGTTTAAGATATTGAGATCTAACTGGACCTAGTAAGGAACAGTGCAAGTATTACTTGAATAGGACTACCATCCACTTCAACTAATAATCCACTTTCTCACACCAGTCTGTATTTAGTCCAGTTTCCTTTGCATTATGAGAATTATGGTCCTGTATGTCATAGCAAAACAAGACTACAAGTACCATAAATCAAATGCAATAAGAAAAAAAAAAAACAGGTCTGGATAAGCTTCATTTTGTGTTTCTGTAAGGGGGAGCTAGAGAGATCAGCCCTTCATCCTGGATCCCCGGAAGCACTCCGAGTTGGCCTAACCCTGCTCATTAAGGTCTCATCTCCCCCATGTTTCGATGAGTCCCAGGAGCAGTTCCACTGGATACTTGCTTACCCCTCATTAAAACCCGCTGTGCTATGTGAATGAGCAGGACAGAAAACGAATATTTTAAGAGTAGAATATCTGTTCTGGTGTGAGAAAAGGGCCGGTAAAAACGTGAGCATGCCCTACACGGTCATGTATGCGCTCACCAGACCCTCACTCAAAAACCAAACATGTCGCGATATCAGGACAGTCCTCGAGAAACAGAAACTTTCCAGAGAAATCAGGTACATCTGGTCACCCTATTTAGAACCCATTGACTCAAATGGTTTATATATGGGAACGGATACCCAAATTCACAGCTGGAAACAGGCCAATTGAAAACTGTGAATTAGTAATGCTACTCAAAAAGCAAGACAGTGCTCACCTAGCAAGGGAGGGGTATTTATGTTTTAGTTTATGGCCTGGTGGCTGAACCAGGGATATATATCTATATATCTATATATAGAGATAGATATATCTATATATCTATATATAGAGATAGATATATCTATATATCTATATATAGAGATAGATATATATATATATATATATATATATACATATATATATATATACACATATACATACATATATATATACCTATATATCTATATATATATCTATATATTATATATATTAGGTTTAGGCTAGCAAATGTCAGCTCCTCATGAACTAAAATAGCTCCTTATGAACTAAAAGCACAGAAGTGCCATTTTATCAGGGATGTAAATAGCATCGTTAAGCTGTAGACACAAGAGTTCCAAAAATCACAGCTTGCGAGGGGAATTCGAAAACGGCACAGCAGTTGCTGTGGTCATTTAATTCCCAAGGACTGTCAGAACTAATAGAGTCAGGGGAGTGACTCTTCCCAAGGAAGTAGGAGCCCTTATCATTCTTGAAGCTTAGTGGATGCATTTAGAGTTGCAATAGGTTGTGAAAATGTCCATCTCTAGGTAACTCCAAACCTCGAAGATGAAGTTTCAAAGTCTCTCATTTAGTTCACACTCATTGGCGTTAAGGGGTCTCCAGAACTATCACCAGTTAGTGGCACACCCTGTGATATGAGGCACCAGAAAGGCTACCCCGATGAAATACAGGGCTGCAGACGGTCTCCATATATTTGTGTGTACGGCAGCTACCTTTTATCTTCCATGTGAACAAAGGCTTTTGAAGCTAACATGTTTACAAAGAGAAGCAAGACTGATTAGTTCCACAAAGTCAAGAGTCTATTACTAGGTCTTGGTGCTTTAGCTTTAAAAGATGAAAGAAGCAGACTTCCAACAGTTTGGGCCCATTGGTGTTGAACTAGGAACATCTGAAGCCTGGTATGAGGGAATGCTCTGAACTTAATACCCAAAAATCCACAACCAGAGACGTCAGCATGGTGGTTTCAAAGGAAGAGTCTTTGCAACTTCTGGGTGGCTAGGATCCTCAACTCTGGGGACAATCCTCCCCTGATGGAAGGCATCCTCCAGATTGGTTTCCACAGTGGCTTTTGTAGCCAGAGTACTCGGGTCATTTTCATATTCTCTGACTTGATCAGACTGAAAATCCGGTTCATGCCAGCTTAGACAGCTGTGGAAGTGGTAAAGCATAGCCCCTGCAGATGTTTAGGAGAACAACTGAGACTCTGATGATCAAAGACCAATGACTGCAATAGAGAGATTAACTTTCTCTTTCTACCTGGTGGGCACCTACAAAAACCTGGCCTCTTAGCCTGTGCCGAAGTTGGTGCAGCAAGTTTAGGCTTTCCTCTATAGTACTTAATCTTGGCATTAGCAAAAAGGTTATCGTTGGATGATATAGCCATGGACTTGGGAACAAAGGTATCCTAGCCCGAAAAGAGTAACACACATTTGTCAACCAAAAGTCAGAGCAAGATCTCATCAGTAACATTTGGTTGAAACTCGGTGATTTATCGAGGAAGGTTCTTGCTTTGCACTGGTGGAGGACTTCATGCATTGAGGGATCAGGTATGCCATCCACAGCTCAGTTCAAACTTGCCACTCACTCGATTGGGGTTTACATATCACCACTGCTGATCTCCCACAAGCAATAACTCTTCACAATGCAAAGGTAACTCCCGCTTCATCCCCCCCCCCCAAACACACCCAGAAATACGTTCCCTCAAGGTTCGAATCCTTTCAGCTGTTGCACCTCTTCTGTGGAAAGCTCTCTCAAACTAAATTCGGGCCATCTGCTCCCTCCTGGAATTCAAACAATTCCCAAAAATACATCCTCACAGCTTAAACGATCAATTGCTGTCTCCTGTCCTTCCCCTACTGTTCGCTGTATGCAAGAAGCAGCACTACTGCAAGCATTACCATGCATTTATTATGTATTCATTTATCTGTTTATTGGCTGTTTTTATATAGTGCACAAAAGACCCAGAAGCAACAGATCGTTTTACATAGAAGATGAGTAAAGAGAGTAACAAAGCAGTACAAGAGTGAAAAAGCAGATCACCTTACAGGCTAGGCACAGGATAATTCCTTAGAGAATTTTAAAAATAAAGGCAAAAACACATAAGGCTAAGTTTATCACCACAGAGCACTGTTTGGACCCCCTGGGTTCATCAAGACACGGCTAATGCTTCACTATCATTTGAGAGTCTCGCACTCTTCTCAGTCTAAATTGATTGCAATTCCTGGATTTAAAAGTCAGATGGAGGAGGAGAAGCAGGAATGCTCTCTCGCATGAGCTCAGAACCACCACCTCTAAGAGCATTTTCCTATGAGTGTTACTCCGTGCCTTGAAACCCCCCCGTGTACATGAAATTCATAAACAACATTAACATCACATGAGCTATAGATGCAAGCTTTTCAATAAAATTTCAACAGTTAAAATGAACAATCAATAACAGAAAAAAGTATGTCAAGTAAACAAAAAAACTCACTCTTCAACATGAGTAGGAACTTGAAGTACAGGATCTGAAAAAACAGTGAGAGGAAAGTAAGTTACACAAATAAGCCAAAGTTGAGACACCTTTACAATTAACTGACACGCCTTCTCGGTGCAGAGTACCAGGCAGTGAACAGGAATATTCTAAAACCTTTTTGAGAAGTACACTGTATTTAGAGGGAAAATGCTTATTGTAAACTAAAGTACTGGGAGTACGGAGAAATTGTCTCTATACCGGTGTTCATTTTCCAGTCTGAATTCGGAATATCGACCCCGAGTATTGGAGCAGATTCGGTCAATGTGCTCCACATAAAAACGCCTCTTTTTGATTCATACAATAAAAGTGCCGGAAATAATGCAGAATGTAAACACGTGTGAGCCCGTGGGCACCAACCCAATAAGCACACACACCTTTTCTCACTTACATCCCCATAGGCTCAGTTACTTCAAGGAACAGTTCACCACACACAAGGTGCGTACCAATGGGTCGTGAGGAGGGTACGAGGATCGCGTCATTAGCTGAGTAGTGTCAGCGAAGTGGGCTGCTGAAGCTTCTGGGAGTGTAGCGGGGCGCGGTTGTGTAACAGAATCCAATATCCACACAATAGGATTTATCTTCTTTTAATAAGCATTCATGCACAGGAAACAGATGTGCTCGGTCCAGCAGCAGCAACAGTACTGAACTGGAACCTTGCACAAGAACATCAGTAAACAAGGCTAGAACCTAATTGAGTCACTGCACTCTAAAAGAGAATGCAGACACAACACATTCCCCTCTTTATAACAAATAAAGTAAGCACAGTGAAAGCTTATAACAATAAAAAAATAAACACAAAGAAAACCTACCCCACCCCCTTACTAAACAAAAATATATATATCAACCCACAACAAAATCTTTCAACCATGTAGGTAAGTTCCTCTTCCTTCCACATTTACCAGTATCCGTCCTTCCAAACATCACATCAGTACACCCTCCCACTGGATCACCACCAACAGCAGGTACCCCAGTGTCTTGACTAAATGGCCCACTAATATCAGAAGACCAAAGGGGATCGATCTTTCTATCCAACTCTACATGACCTTTCTTACATAGTACAATCCTTTTCAAACTCCATACTTTCCCATTCTCCAAACGGATAGCATTTAAAAAAAATTTCAGTCACTTTTTCTAGCTCATAGAATTTGCTTACACCTTTTGCTACTTTTACTGGTTTTTTAATCCTTACCCAATCACCAACTTCCACTCGAACATCCTTAACTTTGTTACGTAAATCATAATATTCTTTACTCTTCAGTTGATTTTCCACCAGCCTTTCCTTCACAACCTCAGGCGACCATTCTAAAACAGTACTGTCACCCAACTAAACTTGCACCTAGGAGATCTACCTCTCATCATCATAAATGGTGATAAACCTGCCACATCATTTTTAGTGATTCTATATGCCCATACAGCTTTCCTAATAGCTAGTCTCCAATCTATTCTTTTAGTAACAGCTCCCTGTATTATACCTTTCAACACGCGGTTGAACCTTTCAACTGTGCCATTTCCGCTAGGATTGTACAATGCTGTAGTTTTGTGTTTCACACCCACTCTTGTAAAATATGTCTTAGCTGCTAAAGAAGTAAATTGCACACCGTTATCACTCAAAAGAGTAACGGGAGTACCTTCTGACCAGAAAACTTTATCCAAAAATTCTAATACTGTGGCAGTATCAGCTTTTCCTACAATATCCACAATAGGCCACTTAGTAAATATCATATTTTCTATTGTGCTTTACGAGATGTAACTTTGCATACACATGACACATCCTTGTCTGGTTGCTGTAATTCCGTAGCGCATCTTCCAGACATTTCTGCCTTACGCACAATGGTAATTACTTCATCCAAAGGTGAGTCTCCATAAATCCATAAACGTTCCTGAATAGTTGCATTGTTGGTATGCATTACTAACTGATCTCTTATTAAATCATCGTGAATGACTCCAAATTTGCAATCAATAGCTAGCTTTTTAAGTTCAGCAACATAGTCATCCACCGCTTCACCTTTATGCTGTTTGCGTTGGAAGAATTTAAATCTAGTAATTCCTATGCAAACTTTCGGTGCAAAATATTTGTCTAAATCTTGTAAAGCTGCTGAAAATACATTTGTATCACCCCCAACGATTCCTTTAGGCATTCTATTATAAGTTTTCAACCCCACTGGACCTAAGGAGTGTAAAATAATTATTTTCTTTTGTTCTGCCGACATTTTTTATTTTTATCTATTGCTGCAATATAATTTTCAAAATACTCCTTCCATTCTACCCACTTCATGGAAGGTTCTTGACCAGAAACCCAAAAACTGTGAGGAGGGTTAATTGAAAAATTTTGTTGAGCCATTATAATGTTAGGCTTAAATAAAGAATAGCTGAACTCGTAAGGTCTAATCAGTACAAAAGTCACTAAAGTGACAAAAACTGCAGCGTAGCTATTCTTGTTAATGTTACAGTAATACTGCAGCGTCACTTTTCCTGTTAATATTAATGTAGTCAGGAATTGTAACAATCGAAGGGAGAAAATAAGTTTAAAAAAAACAAAAACGGTACTCCCACCCGTTTCCTGCGTTGTAAATGATTCTGAAATCGGCCACTCCAATGAAACAAACGTAAGTACAACGGATCGATAGATCCCACGTTGTACATAAAAATTAATTCAAAAACAAAGCTGTTCCATCGGAGATGCGTCTCTGTTGTGGTAACCAGGAGGTTATTTTCTGAATTTAAAAAAAATTACGTTGTCCCGTTTCTGTTGAAATCTTAAATATAAGATAAAAAATATATAATCCAGTATGTGCCAAGATGCAGCTCGTCGCCAAAATTGTTGTGCAACAGAATCCAAAATCCACACAACAATAGGATTTATCTTCTTTTAATAAGCATTCATGCACAGGAAACAGATGTGCTCGGTCCAGCAACAGCAACAGTACTGAACTGGAACCTTGCACAAGAACATCAGTAAACAAGGCTAGAACCTAATTGAGTCACTGCACTCTAAAAGAGAATGCAGACACAACAGGTGCACAAGAAGCTACCTACCAAATAGTTAAACCTTCATCACGCCTTCAGGCCTTCTTCACTCCTTCACCACACACAAGGGCAAGTCTGAAACCTTGCGTCCTGAGGCGAATAGGAGGATCTCATCCTTAGCAGAGCAGTGTCACTGGTGCTGATGCCTATAAGTGTGTAGCTGTTCGCAGAGGAAGCTACCTACCAAACAGTGAGGCCTTCTTCACTCCTTAAACCAAGATCCTTTGTATTTACCTTAAGGACTAAGAGACTTCGACAGAAACACTGAATTTCCACTAAGGATAAGTTTCCTCAACAGCATTGTTATATTCCATATAGGTACCCTATATAGGCGCAGGTAACACTGCAACCTTTCACCTGTATCCTTCCCTACATTACATACATAACGGTTCATAGGGACTGACCTTTTACCTAGATACAACACTGCATTCAGAACGCAGGTTTTTCCCTGGTTCGAAACTCATACATTATGCATGAGGCTTCTTGGAAGCACAGCAGGACTCACAGCAGGACGAACATCTCCTGTATAATATCTATGTTAAAGTTCAAGCCCGACGTCATCCTTTAGGCCAACTCAGTAACACAGCAAGGTAGGACCCCTGGGGAGACCTGTGGGTATATATACATCATGTCTTGCTTAGACAGAAAGAGGAGACCGTGACTTCCCGGCTGACACACTGACCAGAGACGCTGAGGTTCCTGCATGCAGACGCTCCAGCTAGCAGTGGTCTAACATCCCTCGCAGGGTGTCCAACTCGAGACCAGGACGGGGTCCCACATTCTCTAACTCTCAGGTAATGGGGTTGACTAGATCCTAGAGGGATTCTTGGCATAACACCTACACAGATGCTAGGTACATTTAGGTACATCTAGTTAGGGAGGCATCGTAGGAGTACGCACTTTTTGGATGCCCTTTTTATCATGTGTTTTATGTACATGTATATATTCATGATTTCTGCAAGATGGTAGAACTATACCATCTCTTTACTTTTGTAGTATTGCTAATCATATCTCTCTGCTACTGTCCAATGGTTGTTGCAACTCATATATTCTACACTAGAATAACAACTGTTCAATAAATCCTCATTGAAACTCCCAGACTGTTTATTCTGTGTATCTCTGAGACAGAAACTAAGTGAGCACGAGTGACTGAGCGAAAGGTAGTATATGGTTTCCACGATCCTGGGGGATCAGGGTTGTCATGTTCTGAGGTTGCCAGAAACTATTCTCTCCCCGATAAGAGGAGATTCTGGTGGCACTGTGAGCTAGCTAATGCAAACAGGCTAACGTATCCGGTGGGTGTGCTCTGAACCAGTCTGCCACCAAACCCACAGTTTATGTTATCCGAACGCGCAGGTCCTGTATAGGATATATAAGAACTACACGACATGGCGCCGCCAACGTTGGTTCGGTACTTATTTAACAGTAGAATCTGAGTAGTTCAGTCGTGCTATTCTCAGAGACCCCTACTCACAAAACACCAGAGACGTCTGGAGTGGGTGGGCACAAACTCCGCCACAGCTGAGTAGGCTAAAAAATCCTATTTATTGGCTGTTGGTTAATCAAGCTTGAAGGACACAGTGTTCCTAAAATTGTGCATTAAAACCTTTATCTTACTTCCCATGAACAAACTTCTTCTTTACAAAAATGACTGAGACAAGAGATAACGTAGTAGTAGATCTACACCTCTCAGGGGGAGAAGAAGATGCAGACGCAATTCTGATTGCAGAAAAATTCAGACATACAATCACCCTGAAACTGTTAGAAAATGGGTTATCAGCTAGGGGTGGCTTAGTAGTTTTCGTGATTGAGGCACACGAATCAAACAGAACCGAGGTATTTTATTCATGGGTTACATTCCCAGCAGCAAATGCAAGAACACAGACATTTCACTCTTACACAGAAGGAGATGCACCAGCGGAATATTGTCCGTTTGAGGACATTGAAGTTCCGCTCACGTACCAGGAACATTTATACTGGTTTAAAGGCGCCCTACCCCACACAAGAAGAAGAGTAAGATTAGGCCCGCTCGGAGAAGGGGCAACATGGCCGATATTAGCGGCCTACACACCACATCTGACATTGACACAATGCCACAGGCAGACTTACTCATACAACACAAAGATTTAATTAAAATATATAGAAACATTCCCGGGACCCCGGGTACCCTTCGAATTATAAGCTGGAATGTGCGAGGGGCCCTGGACAAGATTAAACGGGGGGCTATTTTACATCAGGCTAAGAGGGCGAGGGCTGATGTTCTTCTGTTGCAGGAGACACACCTTATGGGGACGAAGACACTCTGCCTACAGCGATATGGATACCAACAGGTCTTTCATGCAGGGTTCACAAGGGGCTCCAGTGGGGTGGCGATTTTGGTCCATCGTAGGGTCCCATATATCCATGCGCAGCAGTGGGCCGACCCTCGGGGACGGTATTTGTTTATTAGGGGCAAAATTGGGGAGTTCCCCTTAATCATGGGTTGTGTTTATGCTCCCCCCCCCCTTTGCAGTGGTCTTTTGTGGAGAAGTTATTGGCCCTGTGGGCAGATATGCCAGATATGCTTTCTGTGGTGGGCGGGGACTGGAACGATGTTATGGATTTGGCCAGGGATAGGAGTGGGGGTGGACAGGGGAGGGGGCAACCCACGAAATTGAATTCACTGGTGGCCAGCCTAGACTGGCTGGATGTGTGGCGATGGGCTCATGGTGCCGAGCGGGAGTACACATACCTCTCGGCGGTCCACAAAAACTTCTCCAGGCTCGACTACATCTTTATTCCCCGGGTGCTGGGTGGTAGGGTGGCGATGGCTGAGATACTACCTCGGGGCCTCTCAGATCATTCCCTGATGTCCCTTGAGTTATATATGGGCCGGGGGCGACAGCCCTTTAGATGGCACCTCTCCGTGTGGAACCTCCAGAATGACGAATACGATAAACATATGCGGGAGGCCATTGCTCAATACTTCGCCTCAAATGAGGGGTCGGTGTTTAGTGTAGGGACTTTGTGGGAGGCTCTGAAGCCTACTTTACGTGGCGTGGATATATCCTGGTGTGCGGCGGCTCGTGTTAAGCGCAGGGAGGAGTTGACTCAGGCGGAGGCCACCGTAGAGGCACTCGAACGCCGGTCACGGGAAGAAGGGGGGGGGGCATTATGTGCGACGACTGCTTCAGGCCCAACAGTCTGGTGCCGCTCTCCTAATGGAAGAGGCCAGGCAAGTTTGGCTGGCGACACGAAGCAGGGTATACCAATGGGGGGACAAGTCCGGAAAGATGCTCCATCGGCTTTGCCAGGGCACCTTCCATGCCCAGGCCCTCCCGGGCCTTCTAGATGGGAAGGGGACACCGATCACGGATCCGCTCACTATAGCCGGGAGCTTCGCTACCTACTACGCAGATCTCTATGCACCCTGTGAGTGCTTGCCAGCGACCACAATAGATAAGTTCTTGGCTGACCTACCGCCTAAGGTTGTGCCGAATGACGTGCGTGACCTACTGGACCTCCCCCTAACTGACGAAGAACTGGGCACGGCCCTGGGAGAGCTGAATACCGGGAAGGCCCCCGGGCCTAATGGGTTCCCGAGTGAATTGTTTAGACGCTATAATACGCAGTTGGCCCCTTACTACCGGGCAGTGGTGGAGGAAGCCCGGGAAGAGGGAATACTCCCTCCCGACTGGAGGCATGCGGAGGTGGTGGTGTTCCTTAAGCCCGGCCGGCCACCAGAACAACAGGCCTCGTACCGCCCCATCTCCCTCCTCAATGTGGAGGCTAAGATCTTGGCAAAGGTATTGGCTAATCGCCTTTTGCCCCACATCTTATCGCTTGTACACCCTGATCAGGCTGGGTTTATGCCCCAGAGGGCAACCAGGCATAATATACGGCGAGCGCACGTCGCGATGGCAGCGGTTCAACAGACCGGGGAGCGGGCGGCACTCCTATTAGTAGATATGGACAGGGCGTTCGACTCACTGAGTTGGGTGTATTTATTTGCATTGCTACGTAGACTCAACCTGGGCCCGCGCTTTCTCTCTTACTTAATGCTTCTCTATACAGGCCTGACGGCGACGGTGCGGGTGGCGGGAGCGGCCTCTCCCATCTTCCCGATTCGGAGGGGTACACGGCAGGGATGCCCCCTGTTTCCGTATTTATTTGCGCTCGCCATGGAGCCACTGGCGGCATCGGTGCGCATGGATGCACAGGTCAGGGGCTTTGAGTGGACGCCGGATGTATCCGACAGGATCGCATTGTATGCGGATGACGTCCTGTTTTTCCTCACGGCCTTAGATAGAACGGGGCCGCGGCTTCTAGAGATCATGCGGATCTTTGGGGAGACGTCGGGACTGTATATGAACCCCCGCAAATCTACGCTATGGGTTCTGGGGGAGCGGACAAGGCTGGGCGCATGGGCGAACACACTCCAGTTAGCTGCCGAGGGGATGAAGTATCTGGGAGTGTTCCTGTCGGAGGTACCGGCCGTCTCCTGGGAGCGCAATCTGGTTCCAGTGTGGGAGCGTGTCCGCACGGACCATAAGACCTGGTCTCGTATGCCTCTGACGCTATACGGCAGGTCGGCAATTTTCAAGATGGTGGCGCTTCCTAGGCTGCTCTACCAGCTGCAGAATCACCCGTACCCGATCCAGCCCAGATGGTTCCGGCTGGTGAATTCTGTACTGGGGCAGTTCCTGTGGGAGGGAGGCAAGGTGCGCGTGGCACTACGCACGTGTTTTCTGTCCCCCTATTGCGGAGGACTCGCGACCTCAGATATCCTTTCTTATTATCAGGCCTCGCACCTACTTGTCCTCAATGAGTGGTGGTATGGAAATAGGAGGGACCCGGCGTACGCACTGGAACGACTGCTCATGGGGCCACATACTTTACATACCATTCTGTATTCGGCGCCGTTGCGGGGCAGGATACCGTCAGCCACACGGGTGGTTTTCCTGGAATGGCGGCAGGCGCTGCGCCGTATGGGTTGGTGGAAGACTGACTAGGGAGACCCCCCTTTGGAACAATGGGCGCTTGCCGGAGCTGGCGGCCCTACAGGGCTTCCGGAGATGGGATGATATTGGCATCTCAACCCTGGGGGATGTTATGAGGGGCACGACACTCAAGTCCTTTCAGGACCTGCAGAAGGACTTCTCTATGCCCCAGACACAGTTCTATAAGTATCCCCAGTTTCGTCATGCCTTGTCCCCTAGCCTTGAAGGTCTGGAAAGCCTCCCTGACTTTAGTCCGCTGGAGGCGAAGGTTTTTATGGGGGATTTGGAGACCAAGAAAATCTCCCAGATCTATCAATCCCTAGTTCTACACTGTTCCACCTCCCTTCAGAAGCTGCAAGGGGATTGGGAGTCGGATGTGGGCAAGCTGGAGGAGGAGGACTGGAGGGAGGCTTTGGTAGCGCCTAGAGAAGCGGCTATAGCAATGCGCCTTCGCCTCATCCAGTTTAAATATTTGCATAGGGTTTACTTTACTCGAGCACGACTGTACCGAGCGGGATTGATCGCCTCCCCATAGTGCCTCAGATGTGGTCGGGAGGAGGGTACATTCATACATACTACCTGGCACTGCCTTTCCCTGGATCGGTTTTGGAGGGGGGTGTTTGCCTGCCTGTCAGAGGTCCTGGGGTGGGAGCTCCCCCGGACGCCACGGCTGGCTCTGCTTCACGTCATGGTGGACATAGGGGGTAACATTTACAAACGACACCTCATGCAACTTGGCTTCACCCTGGCGAAGCGTGATATCGCCAGAGCGTGGAAGGCGCCGCGGGCCCCATCGGTGACCGCATGGAAGAACGGCTTGGATTTTTGTATGGGGCTGGAACAGCCTGTGTTCGTAGCCAGGGGCTTCCCACGCAAACATTTCAAAATATGGAAAAGATGGGCGGATTACCGGGGGTTGTGGCTGGAGCCGCCGGCTGCCATAGAGGCTCACCCACCAGAATGAGTCCTGATGTACGCCAGGGTGGGTGGGGGGCCCGGGGAGGAGGGTTAGACTGTGCTGAGATTCTGTTATGGACTACGCGGAAGGTGTGCGACTTCGGGGGTGGGGAGAGGGAGGGGGGAGTTGGGGGGGGTTTGGTTATATTGTGTTTTGCATTCTTATCATTTTCTTGGAGAATACCTATGAAAGTCACTTGCCTCTGTAACAAAGTGCGGAATGATTCGTCAGATGACACTGGTGTGCAGAGCTCTGCCATTTGTATGCATTTGACGAATAAAGTATGTTTTAAAAATATATATATATATAAAAACATGACGCAATTCGTCATGAGGACATTCACTGTCCAACCAGCAATAGTTGCAACAAATGGAACTCAGTACAGGGTACAGCAACTAAAATCACACCACAAACATTACACGCAGTGATGGGTAAAATGCCCTCTAAACGTGAACAAATGCCATTCTGGGTAGCTCAGAAAATAACTCCGCTCGAGGCAGTATTCCCGAATACTACCACATATGAAAAACACAGAATGTTAACAATCTGCTTGCCCATGGGGATAACACCACAAGTAGAAGATTGTACCACTTGGGGTACAGTCTTTGCTGCCATTTATACTAGGACTCATGGTATTCCTTCATTAGCGGTGGTACCAGACGTATTAAGACAAATACAAAACGAGTACGGAGCAGAACCTGCCCTAAACTTAGGGATGAGGTTACTAGGTAACTATGACCAGGTATCAGCCATAATACTAGCTAATATTAAAGGGGAAGCAGCTTCAGTGGCAATCCGCCAACGCCTAAGGGAATTCAGTCCGTTAGATCAACACGTACTACCCAAAATAATTGAAACTGCATATGCAGAATTAGGCAGAGACAGTTTGGGTGGGAAAGCTTTAAAACCACAACTGATGGGCAGTCCTGAAAAGGACACTTCCAAGCAGACACCTGCTTCTTCTAAAAAGAAGTGGGAGAATAAAAAACAACAGAACTTTAAAGGAAACAGATCTCAATCCCGAGGTAGATCTCCTGCACAGGAGCCCTCCGAAAAGAGGTATAATCTCAGGAATAGGGATAACATTAGGAAACCTGACAGGTATCAGGATACTGATACACGTTCCTCTCATTCCTTTCAGGTATCATCGAAAAACTCCGAGAGGGAAGCACTGTCAGAAAGAAAAGAAGAGCGTACAAAGTCCAGAGACAAGCAGCACGCTCAAGATTACAATTCTAAAAAAGAAGAAAAGCAAAAGCCACAGTTCAAAAAGAAGAAAGTTGCAGGTCTAAAGATCAGACATGCCCAGAATTCTGAGGACTCGACTACTGAATGGGTAATGGGCTCTGACGATGCTAGACAGTGTGGCAGAAATAACAATAGCTCGCCAGAACCTGATGGAATTTCTGGTGACAGCGGACTTGAATGATTATATCACGGTGGAAACACCTGATACTAGAGTGAGTGTCCCACAAAGTATATGAAATAACGCTCCAAATGGAGGGGGACAAAAGTAGGAAAGTGAGAGGTCTCTTTTGGGAGAACCTAACGTTTGACTAAGACATTTTGTTAGCTGAACAAGATTGGCCGCCAGCATTCGTCATGGACTGTCCTAAAGGAGAAACGGTAATTAAGCCGGCATTCTCAGACAATATTCCCAGGCATTTGCAACACACATGTGCAGGAGTGGGCGGTAGCCCAAGCTCCGGCTTTATACAAAAACCATGTTGGATGGGATGAAGATTCAACCCACCACATTATTCCTCTAAAAAATACTCCAGGGGCGTGGCCAAGATGGCGGCGCGGTAGGACGCAAGTCTGTGTCCCTCCGGCGCTGCCTTTCAATAGCGTTGTTTCAGAGCCGACTCCCGGGGCCATCCACCAGTGATTCCTGTTGGCGAACGCACAGGGGTGTGCTGGGAACCTGGAGGGAGACTTTCGCGGCCGATTTGCTGCTGAGCTGCCCCATTGGAACTACGAGGTGAACGGGGCCTTCACGGATCGGAGCGTGGCCAGGTGGAGCCGCGGCATTGCTTCGGCTGCGGCCGAGGGCGGAGCGATTGGCATACGCTGAGAGAGGCGTCCCCTGTGGTGCACGGAAGACGGCTAACAGCGTCCAGAGGCCGGGGCGGCGGTGAGAGAGCCCGGTGCCGGTCATCAGCAATCCCCGGCGGTCAGAGCTGCGGTGCCGCTCGTGCACGGAAGACGGCTACCGGTGTGCAGAGGCCGGGGCAGCGGTGAGAGAGCCCAGTGCCGGTCATCAGCAATCCCCGGCGGAGGTCAGTGCTGCGGTGCCTGAAGCGAGCGGCCCCCTGGGGACGTGGCCGAGGTGGGCCTGGTCCAGTGGTGCGGGGGCCGCGGTGAAGCGCGGCTATACCCCCTGGTCCGGGTGGCTCAGGGCTCGGGCGGTGCCCCCCGGGCGTGCTGTGGCCAGTGGAAAGCGCGACAGGGAAGCAGGGCCTACTCGGTCCGCAGGTCGGCGGATGGCGCGCGCTAGATCGGCCCTCGTGGTGGCTGCAGACTGCAGTGGCTCTTTCCGGTGGGGGCCGCATGCAGAGCGGTGTGCTTGCTGGAAGCCTGCAGCTCATTTTCTCTGGAGATAGATTGCGGGACCAGTGGGGGACAAGGAGACCCTCCCGGTCCAAGAAGGCAGTACCTGGCGCATTCCAGCGGGCTTCGGCCCTCTCGCCCTCCCAGAGGTGTCGGAAGCAAAACGGGCCTGAGCGGTCCGCGACTCGGCAGCCGGAGGTGGCAGTGGAGGCGGAGCTGAGAGGCGGTGAGGCACCTAACGGAGTGGGGTAAGAGTAGCTACTGGATACTCCGCAACCAGACGACAACCTAGTGTGGTGCAGAGCAGATGGTATACAGAGCACACAGAGACAGACACTGGTGACTCCGCGCCTTGTGGTCTGGAGGGGCCTCCCGCTCTGGGCACTCCGGGAGGCCTGGCTTAGGCGACACTGGTCACGTGGCAAACACAGTGAGAGAGGGGCTCCCACGGACTGGACGGAACAGAGTGCTTTGGCCGGATACCCAGTAACCCATAATACGAAGACTAGGTGGAGAAGCACGTAGGGGTATAACACACGATATAACGCTGAAAGTGAAGTGACCGAGACCAAGGGAGATTGTATCAGCACTAGTGGCCGGAGCAGTGGTTGGATCCGAAAAGCACTGCGGCACGGAGGGCTCGTCATGGCGACGGCGAGGGCCCGTAAGGAGAAGTCGCTAAAAGAACTCCTCCAGAAACAATCCGGCCATTCTGCTGCTCAAGGTGAGAAAGGGTCTAGTCAAATGGAAGGCGATGACTCCCCAGCGACCAAAGCTTTCATGGTGGAGCTCTTCGCGGCCATAAAAGAGGACATCCAGGAGCTCAGATCCCAACTAACTGCTGATCTAAAGGAGGTTAGACGCGATGTGGATGACATAGGAGAGAGGGTGGCGACCCTAGAGGAGCATGATGTCGGCAGGGAAGAAGATCTCCACCAATTGCAACAGGATATGTTGCGCCTCCGTGAACAGAAGTTTGATCTCCAGGCCCATGCAGAGGACCTGGAGAATCACTCCAGACGGAACAATGTGAGGATCAGGGCCGTCCCGTGGAAAGAGGAAGGAGACGATCTTCGAGCTTATGTCAGCGCCTTATTCCAACAGATCCTCGGGGAGGAAGAGGGTTCGGACATCCAAATGGACCGGGTCCATCGGGTGGGCCTCCCCCGCGGTAATAAAGCCCCACCTCCTGATATTCTCGTGTGTGTACACGATTTTCAACTGAAAGAGCGCATCATCCGGAAGGCACGCGAGCAGCAACCCGTGCAGTTTCGCGGTCATCAACCAGCTCTATTCCAGGATCTAGCAGCCTCCACAATTGTTAAACGAAGAGTGTTTAAACCTGTAACCAATTACCTCCGCGAAAATAACATTCCTTACTCTTGGGGCCACCCGTTCCGTTTGATATTTAAACATCAAGGAAAGCTCCTGCAGATCAGATCACTGGAGGAAGCGCTGGAGACCCTGGGTATTGATAATGCCCCGTCTGCGGAGAGTGCGGATCGGCCGAACTCTCGGCGTAACCGCCGCACTTCGGGATGGCAGCGGGTCGGCATGACTTCACCAAGCCAAAAGCCTGACCAGGCCACAAGCGTCCAGGAGAGAGAGGCGGTGCTTTCCTCGCTGTCGCAGGTTACAGGGCACCCCGACACCCCGTGACATTCCTAGCTGATGGCTCCGGATTGTGCTCACTGACGGGTGCCGGAGGGACGGAGAGGATCGTTCAATTTGGGATGTTGCCTTTCCCCCGGCGTCCAAGTGGATGAGAGTGGACTCCTCTGTGGACTAGACAATATTCTCACCACGACCCCCTGGACTCTAACCACTGTGACGAACTTTAGTCATGTTCATTTTGTTGGATTTTCCCTTTTCGACACTGGGCCGTTTGTTATTATTTGGGGATGGGGTTTGTTTGGGGTTTTGATGGGGTCTCCGCATCAGTTCTCAAATAGGGATGGCATGTTCCAGGGCAATCCGAGGTCCCTCTAACGGCGCATGTGTTGCTCACACTCTGCTTCGCAACTTCCAAGCTATCCAATGGGTAGAGATTTGAAGGTAATTAGTTTGAACGTTCGGGGGTTGAATAATCCTGTGAAGCGCGCGGCAGTGCTCTCCCTCCTTGAAAACACCAATAGTAATATCTGCTTTCTCCAAGAGACCCACCTGCTGTCCAAAGATACCATGCGCATGCGAGATAAGCGATTCCCACAGCAATTTTGGTCCTCTGGGCCGCCCCAAAAAAATGGGGTAGCTATCCTGGTTGGTGTGCGCTGCCCGTGTAAAGTAATCTCGACAGTGGCAGAAATAAAGGGCCGGTTACTGGCCATCAGGGTACAATGGGGTGAATCACACCTTACACTAGGATCGCTATACGCCCCTAATGAGAAACAGGAACCCTTCCTGCGCTCGGCCTTGACTGAGGTACTTGCCTCCCCAGACGCTGCGATATTGGTTGGGGGCGATTTAAATCTGGTAATGGACCCGGAATTGGACAGGTCAGGGCAGAGGTCACACCAAGCCGGGGCTCTCTCACTGGGTGGGAAGGGATGGTTGGAGGACAGTGGATTGCATGATGTGTGGCGGACACAACACCCAGGCGAGCGAGACTATACATATTTTTCTGCCGCTCATAAAACATATGCACGCCTTGATCATTTCCTAGCTTCTACTTCTCTCATGACTAGCCTACATTCCTCGGAGATTACTCCTCGCTCTCTTTCTGACCATGCACTCATCTCCGTCCTCCTGCCTGCGCAGCGCACACGAGCGTTCCCCCCCCCCCCCTGGGGTGGCGATTACGGGAGAGCCTGCTCCACTCTGAAGACGTGGTTAAGCGGATAAGAGACACTATAGTGCAATACTTTCAGAAAAACGATTTTGGGTCCACTCCACTTTCAACGGTATGGGAGGCTCTGAAATTGGTGACGCGGGGAGAGTTCATCGCGGTCGCGGCGACATATAACGCTTTACGCAGAGAGAAACGCGCAGAGTTGGAGAGGGCGGTGGGGGAACTAGAGGCGGTTCACAAGCGTACCGGAGCCCCGAGAGTATGGCGAGAATTGGAAAACCGAAGGCGAATGCTGAAACACTTAGACTTGGATAGGGCGGAGCACGCCCTTCTGCGATTGCGCCACAAATTTTACCTTAGTAGCGATAAGTGTGGGAAAATGCTGGCACAGGTTACGAGCAAAGACGCAGATGTCCCTAATTCAGTCAGTGCGGGATCGCTCTGGGGTGGAACAGTCCGCAGATGATAGGATAGTTGAGGCCTTCCGCAGTTTTTATCAGCTCCTCTATGCGGACCAATGTTCACCCCCACGTGATCCAAATACATATCTGGGTGCATGTGACATAACGCCTATTCCCAAAACTGTCTGACAATCTGGACTCGGCGATCCGCATAGAGGAGGTGATAGCGGCCATTTCTAGGTTGAAAATAGCCAAATCACCGGGGCCGGATGGATTTCCAGCCTCTTTTTACAAAACGTTTTGTGTAGAGCTGGCTCCATTTTTAACTCGATTATTTAATTCCTTTCTTGATATGGGAGCGGTAACGCCCTCGATGTCGGAAGCGGCGATCTCGGTCATTCTGAAGCCCGGGAAGGACTCTCGGGATTGCGGGTCCTCCCGACCCATTTCACTTCTTAACATCGATGCAAAGTTATTTGCGGGCATTTTGGCGTCGCGCCTCAACCCCCTCATGGCCGACATAGTGGACCCTGATCAATCGGGTTTCATCCCTACTAGACAGGGGGGAGACAACTCCAAAAGATTGATGCACCTCATCGATCAAATACACAGTTCACGAAACCCGGCCTTCCTGCTATCCATAGATGCTGAAAAGGCCTTCGACCGCGTCAATTAGGGTTATTTGTTTGCAGTGCTGCGCGGCTATGGCTTTGGAGACAACTTTCTACGCTGGATACAGTGCCTATATTCTGCACCCAAGGCCTTTGTGCGGGTTAACGGATGCAGGTCGGCCCTTTTCTCTGTCGCTCGGGGAACGCGCCAGGGTTGCCCCCTATCCACGCTTTTATTTGCGCTCTATATGGAGCCGTTTGCCCAGCGGATTCGGGCAAATCCTGAGGTTGTTGGCCTTAAGTTTGGTGCGGATATGCATAAAATTAGCTTGTACGCTGATGACGTGATCCTCTCGCTTACCCAGCCCCGGCTAACCCTACAGACTTTAATCGGCGAACTTGCGGCCTTTGGGGAAGTCTCGGGATTTAAGGTCAATCTCGCAAAATCGCAGATCCTCAACATTTCTATCCCTGCTGAAAATATGATGGCCCTACAGCAGGATTTCACATTCCCCTGGACTCACACAGACATAACATACTTAGGACTTAAGATGACACCAACCATTGGTAAGACGGTCTCCCTAAATTATACTTTGCTGCTGGATCACACGACCAAGGCGCTGGACGCCTGGTCGCGTCTCAGGTTAGCATGGTATGGGAGGATAGCCGCAGTGAAAATGACGGTATTACCTCGCATCCTATACATCTTCCAGATGCTGCCGCTGACCCCGCCGCCGGGTACGCTTAAGAAACTATTAATAAGTTCGTATGGGAGGGTAAGAAGCCTAGTTTCTCTCTAACGCAAATGGCGTCCACGAAAGCGCAGGGAGGTCTGGGCCTTCCACTCATAGGTGCCTATTACCAAGCGGCATGCCTTCGCTACCTGGTGGAGTGGAATAGACCCTTGTCCACCAAACACTGGAATTTCATGGACCAATCCGTAGCGGGAGTGAATATTTGGCAGGAACTGTGGATACCTCGCAAACCCAGAGCATGGGGACTATATTCCTCTCCCGTCACCTCGCCTACGCTCAAGGTCTGGGACCGGCTGGCCGCGGCGAAGGGGTGGACATCATTCCCCTCGCCTATGACCCCCATTGTGGACAATCCCGATTTCCCCCCGGGTCAGGCGTCTCCGGTATTTCAATGGTGGCGGGAGGAGGGTTGTAAGAGGGTTGGTTCCCTTTTTCACACGGAAGGACTGATTCCCTTTGCCCAATTGCGGAAGGACTACGACCTATTAGCTACCGATGCATTCCCCTACAGTCAGGTTGCTCACTGGGTTACGCGTCCCGCCAACTTTGCCCGCATGTCCCGTCCACTTACTATGTTTGAAAAATGGCTAGTGCGCAAAGCGGATGATCGTAGGCTCATTTCTGAACTGTATGCTATGATTATGGCGTGCCCTGCGGGTCATCGTACAAAGGCACAGGTGCGATGGGAGACTGAACTGGGTAGGCCCCTAAAGCCTAAGGAGTGGGAGCATATTCTATATAGAACACACCACACTGCACACAACACAGCGGGTGCTGAATCCGCTTATAAAGTAGTTACATATTGGTATTACACGCCGGCTCGTGTGCATTGCTGGGACAAGAGCAAAACAGACCTCTGCTGGCGGGGGTGTGGTTCAACGGGTACTCTAGTTCACTTGCTATGGCATTGCCCGAAATTGGTGCGCTATTGGACAGCGGTTATTGATGATATCGATACTGCATTCCAGATTACTCTACCTCGTTCCCCAGAATACACGCTGCTGGGTCTTTCCCATCCTAAAGCATTCCCACTGAAATCTCTGAGGGGCAGGCAGATTACAATGGCGCTGCTAGCGGCGCAGCAGGTTATTCTGGCGAATTGGGGGACATCTTTGGTGCCTGAGATGATTGACTGGATACATCGTCTCTGGCAGCTTCTAGCCATGGAGCGCCTGTCGCTCAGTGTAGAAGGGAAGGGCAAAGATTTTGCGAAGTTATGGGCCCCTTATTTACAAATACTCACAAAAGATATGAGAGAGGTGACATGTCCTAAATATTTGCAGATTCTCAAGCTTCTGCCGCTAGAACCCCTTGGTTCCAGCCAAAGGCAGGTGAGATGAGCATTGCCTCTGTACTAAGCTGGGTCCTGCGGCGAGGCCTTAGTGGGTGTGTTGGAACTGAGGCGGAGAAGGGATGGGGGTGGGGCGGGGGTAGGGAGGGTTGGTTTGTTCCAGATGTTTTTGTTTGTTTTATTAAATAAAACTGTGGATGTCTTTGACATGAGAGCCGATTCAGAAACGATGTACGAATGCTTTTTGCGGGGCCGACCCCCGGTTGTAGGCCTCAACGCTGTGTACTTTCGCTCATACCCCGCTCTGCCGGCCTCGTGATGTAGGCAGTAAGCTGTGTACATTCCTTCTGATTCCCACACAATAAAAACAATTGATTCTAAAAAATACTCCAACTGCACAGAGGCAGTATCCAATAAAGCAAGAAGCTAAAAAACAGGTCAGGGAGATCTTAGATCAACTAGAATACCAAGGGGTGATTGAAACTTGCACCTCTCAAATGAACAATCCTTTGTTTCCCGTCATGAAACCTGACAATACATATCGTTTAGTTTTGGACTACAGACATTTAAACACTTGCACTAAGACATTTGCAGTTCAGAATGCACACAGTGCCGCATTAATGAATAACATTGTGCGGAAAAAATACAAAACAACACTTGATATCTCAAATGGATTTTTTTGCCAAAATATAGTGCCTGGAAGCAGGTATTTAACAGCCTTCTCAGCGCGAGGGACTCGGCGTCAATTTCGGCGACTCCCCCAAGGGCATAAGAACAGCCCGGGGTTGTTTTCTGCCAGAGTAACCGAGTTACTTCAAAAATTGGATGAAGAGGCATTGTCCTATGTGGATGATATTTATCTGACGGACGATGACCTGGAGGAACACTTGAACAGAGTAAATACCATAATTTTGGGATTTGCATCGGAGGGCTACAAATTTTATTTTTTAAAAATCTAAAATCGCCCACCTCAGTGTCCTGTTTTTAGGATACGAGCTTTCAAGTAAAGGAAAGAGCCTGGCAGCCAATTTTTTAGAAAAATGCACGCCGCTCCAAAATCATTGAAAAATTTACCATCAATACTGGGATTCCTAAATTTTGGTCGAACATACATTTTGGATTACGTAGAAAGAGTAAAACCTTTCTACGACTTAATTAAACCTGATTTCTCAGCCAGAAATTGGACACAGGAACACTTCGTTCCTTACAAGCTGACATGATAGCTTCCAAACACTTACATACACACGTAAACGTACGCAACCTGGTGATCCGTATAATCGCAGGTCAATCAGGGTAGACCTATCTAACATATAATGAAGGTGAGACAGTACCAATTGCATACAAATCACATTTGTACACAAATGCTGAGATGCGCTTCGCATCTACAGAAAAGATTCTGACAGCAGTAAAGACTGCTGTAGTGAGAGAATGAGCACCTGCTCAGGGGAAACGAATAATAGTAGTGACTCCGGTTCCAGCCTTAGAGGCTGCGACAAAGGCAAGCGTTCCTAACGCTAAAGCCTTACATCCGAGATGGATACAATGGGCTAATTCTCTCACTGTAGAATACAGGTACGACCAAAATTTAAAGACAAGCATTCCTGCAATGCAAACAAGAATATCCACTACCAAACGAAATAATGCCTCTGGATCAGTATGAATATATCATTTACACTGACGGATCTGCTCAACCAGCCATAGGGAGTAAGCAACAATATAGCGCGTTAAAGGTCGCATGCGGGATGGAAAGTTCCATCCGAGTTGCACTAAAAAGCAATCTCTAGGAGACTGCACGGCACAGTTGGCAGAATTAAAAGCACCGATACTGGCACTTGTAAATACGGATCTAAAATTCCCCACACTAATTGTGTGCAATTCCTTTTACTGTGTGCAGTCTTACAATGAATACTTGCAATACTGGGTTCAAAACGGGTTCAAAGACGCAAAAGATGGCACAATTAAGCATAAAATGCTATGGGAACAGGTAGTGAGGTCGAAA
Source organism: Calotriton arnoldi (assembly GCA_963921515.1). NCBI lineage: Eukaryota > Metazoa > Chordata > Amphibia > Caudata > Salamandridae > Calotriton > Calotriton arnoldi. The sequence goes on from CAWUFW010000860.1 coordinate 2,596,847, forward strand.
TCCGAACTACCAAGGACTCACGTGATACACACACCGAGTCATCAGCGTGATGGCGTTCACGTTGAAGGGAATTCATTGGCTGATGAAGCCGCAAAGGGGGCTGTACGTACGGCTTCCGTAGCTGCAATCACTCGTTCTAAAACGAGAATAGACAGTGAGATTATGGTGGCTTCAAGCAAAAACAGCGGTGCAGTACCAAAAAGATTTCCACTCAAATACTCCTACAAGTTAGATGCCAATAACATTCCATTTGCTCAGATTCCTGGAGTGGGGGATAGAGTAATTCCAAACATGGATCATAGGTTAGGTTTAATACTAGCAGCACACCAAGGGATAGGTTCTGCTCCTGCAGGAGTTAAGGCAACTGTTTCCTTATTGAAACAACGCTACTGGTGGTCTGGGTTAACAAAGCAGACTAAAGACTGTCTTGAAATGCGACATCTGCCTGCAGAGGAAAGGTTCCACCGTAACACGTCCAGCACAAATCCCATTGTTGGACAGCATCAGACTATCAGTGTGCGTGCGTCCTGCTCGAAATTCCTATGGGTGTGGCCCCAGCGCTCGGCTGACGCTCGAACTGTTATAAAAGATTTGAGAGTCTTCATAGGGACATACGTAATTGGCACACTACATTCTGACCAGGGCCCTGCGTTTAGCTCTCGGACTTACAAGGAGGCAATGGGGAGTTTGGGTGCAGCATTGCGATACTCATCTCCGTACCATCCCGAGCGAAACTCGGTCGTGGAGAGAAAAAAACGAGACTTAAAGCAATCTTTAACAGCTAGAGTATTAGGCACGGGTGAAAGTTGGGTAAAACATCTTTATGGGGTCCAGCTGGCCCTTAACAATATGCCAAGAAGTTCTCTAGGGGTGTCACTCCATATGAGGTCCTATTTGGGACAAGAATGTGGGTACCTGATCTTGATTGTGAAGGCTCAGTGGCGGATGAAAAGCCTTTTGACATACATGAACGTTTGGCTGTTTTACAGGAACTAAATGAATCCAGGACAAAACAAAGTAACGTCCACCTGAAACAGACTGCCACTGGGGAAGTCAAATCAGTCACGGCAAGACCTGTCTGGATCCCTAAAGTCGGGGATCTGGTCAGAGAGAAAATAGCGGACAAGAATGAATTTGGGCCATCCTACAGAAAGCCTGTACCGGTCCTAGCAGTCGAAGGAACAAGAACTGTACTTCTACCGCCTCTTGCCGGAAAAAAGGAAAAAAGATTTGTCTCAATTGACCTAATCAAACCACACTATGTGGCCGATACTAAGCAGTAGGCCACGTGGACTCCAAAGTAGCAGACGCCCTCCTCTCGCTACAATACAAGAAGTTCAAACGGAAAGACTCATCACGTTCGAAGAGTCACCTGTACGGAATGATGGACTATGCAACAATGCCATAGAACTCGTTCCCCTTGAACCTGAAGTTCGACTTCAAAATGAAACTCAAAATAACGCACAAGTTGCTATTCGACCAAATACAGACGTCTACGTCAACATACCTCGACAAGAGCAAAGAACGATTTCAACAAATCCGGATGCAATTCCAACAATTGATCGAACTGCTTCTGGCTACTTCATAAACTTTGATACGTTTTCTTTGGATCCAAGTGAACCTGAAACGAAGCCAGCCCAAAAATCACGCAAGCAGCAAGTTAAAGACTTTATGAACTTTCTTAGAAAGACTTACCTGGTATCACCATGGGTAGAACTATGGGTAACTTCCGGGATTCTTTTCTTTCTTTTCTGGTTAGGCTTAGTTATAGTTTTTAACATGCTTATTAGTGGACAATACATTCGACAAAGCTCTGCTGCCCAAGAAGTGAACTTAATGTTAAAACCACATCAATCATCTCATCGAGAACAAAGAGACTTGTCGTCAGTGAACATTACAGCAGTTCCTATACCTGATGGTATAGTGTGGGACAAGGTTGATTTCGATATATTTGGTCCGACTGAAATTTTAAAAATTCCACATTTATTTAAAATATCATTAAGTGATATCATTACCTCAAGTACATTTTCCGATGATTGGGATTTTTAAACTGTTAATAACATGTTGTCTGATTTGGAAAAATCTGCTGCGTTTTCCAATAGTGAAACATTGGAAGGCACATCAGACTATGAATAAATGTATTGTTATCAGCATTATGGTCATCATTTTTTGCATAAATCTGCTAATCCTAGAAATGTGTTCACATACCACCAGTGGGAACATTGTCCAACACCCCCGAAAGGCAGTTCAAAAATGTTTGCACAGAAGTTTCCATATTTTTCAGGGTTTAATATGTCTGACCCAGTCTCATATTATAAGGTTGCACCAACATCAGCACAGAAAAATATGTTAACAAACACCAAACAGATTTACTCTGCATCCTTTATTGCCCAGTTGTCTGAACAAGGTTACGACTTATGGAAAGACACCATAGACTTAAAATCAGTCTGGGGTACTAGAGAATGGCAGGTGCAGGGGTTAGAAGCTTTGTTTAGAGCATGTCTCATCCCTCAGCAGATCATGTTTTTGAACGAGACAGTGCAACAGACGTCTTGCTTTGGACTAGCCAAGAACAAAGACTTGCACACCTAGAGTGCAGACTCCATCAAACACTGAGGGAAACGAAACATCACAAACAGGGATTACATTAGGTGACATCATACAATACAATAGATCAGACCCCGATTGGAAGAAATGGTTGATTTGGCCCACAGACACCAATGGTTGTCAGGAAAGATTCATGGGTAAAACCGAAGGGTTCACAATCCATAGGCCAGATCTGCGCTATGTACAGAGACAACATCCAGGGGTAGTGACGTCATACAGTGTTGGGAAGTTGTGCCTTAATTGGCTAGAAACCTCAACACTCACAGAGGTGAAACACTTATCCTTACTCACACAAGACATGGATCTTAGGGATTTTTTACTAGGTCCCAGGAAACCATGCCGAAAACGTTTCATATATGCTGGTATTTATGCTGCCTACAATGAAAATTGGAAAATTTCCCAACAAGAGGCCGCAGAAAGAATACGGGAAATAGACCGCATTAACTTAGAGAAATCTCTAGCAGTGGTAGACAATGGGTTAACAAGACTGACCTCCAGGATATATTCCTTAGGCAACATTGTATCTTCTGCGATAGACATTCTAGAACAAGATTTGGCCATATTACAACAGGGGCAATCTCAGTTACGTTCTATAATGTTATTAAGCTGGACGCTGCAATCTTTGCGTGCAGGCTATGTGCCTTGGCGTTTTATCAACAGTACGTCTCTGTTTTCTGAATACAATCTAACAGATAAACAGATAAACAGATAGAAATGGCACAAAGGGGAGCAAAATATACAATGCTGCGTATCGAAAAACTGGATAGACTACCATTCACAGTGGCAGAATCACCGCACACAGAATGGCTAATCCATGGCCACATAACTACCGGTCACTACTTTTCAGTTTCAATATTGCCTTGACTCAACCTCCCCAGACGTCGCATTCCTGACGGAGACCTGGCTGAATCCCGCTTCAGCCCCCGACATCGCCATTGCCATCCCGGACGGCTACAAGATCACCCGCAGGGACCGCACCAACGGAGTCGGAGGAGGCATCGCCATCGTCCACAGGAACACCCTCAGAGTCTCAACCAACACCGACGACACCCTCAGCACCGCCGAACACATGCACTTCCAGATCCACACCGATCCCAACACCACCCTCAGAGGAACCCTCATCTACAGACCCCCGGACCCCGACCACAGTTCAGCGATTCTATCGCTGACTTCCGTCAGCACACACGCCATCGCCTCCACGGACTACATCCTCCTCGGGGACCTGAACTTCCACCTCGAGAACAACAAGGACACCAACTCCACCACCCTGATCGACAACCTCGCCACCCTCGGACTCAGACAGCTCGTGACTACACCCACCCACGCCGCCGGCCACACGCTGGACTCCATCTTTTCTGCAAGCCCACACGTCTCCTTCAACCACACCTCCGAACCCCACTGGACTGACCACCACTGCATCCACTTCACCTACAGGAAGCCCACCACGCACCACCGCACCGAACAAATGCCTCGCCGCTGCTGGAGCAGAGTCACCGAAGACCAGCTAACCACAACCCTCGCCCTGAGCCCACCCGCCGAACCCTCCGACCCCGACACCCGCAACCTCAGACAGTGGATCGACGACTGCGCCAACACCCTCGCCCCGCTCAAGAATCCGCCCAACAGCCACACCAGCAAGAAAGCCACCTGGTTCACCGAAGACCTCCAGGCCTCCAAACGAACATGCCGAAAACTGGAGAAGATCTGGCTCCACGAACGGACAGCGGACAGCTACGCCGCACACAAGAGCGCCACCCGCAGTCACCATCACCTCATCAGATCCGCCAAAAGGGCCTCACTCAAAGACCGCCTAGACAACAACGCACACAACAGCAAAGAGCTCTTCAACATCGTGAAGGAACTCTCCAACCCCAGCTCCAACACCAACGACATCCCGCCGTCGCGAGACCTGTGCGACTCACTGGCCACCTTCTTCCACCGCAAAATCGCCGACATCCACGACAGCTTCAACACCACGACCGCCCCGGCAACCACCGAGACCACTGCCCCCACAACCACCAACCGCCTGCTCTCCTGGACCAACATCAACGACGAGGACACCAGCGAGATCATGAACACCATCCACTCCGGCTCACCGCTAGACCCGTGCCCTCACCACGTCTTCAACAAAGCCAGTACAGCCATCGCGCCCCATCTCCGGAAAATAATCAACATCTCCTTCGAGACAGCAACCTTCCCGGAAAGCTGGAAGCACGCCGAGATCACCGCCTTACTCAAGAAACCCAAGGCAGACCCCAAGGACCTCAAGAACTTCCGACCCATCTCTCTGCTCCCGCTCCCGCGAAGGTCACCGAGAAAATCGTCAACAAACAACTGACCCGCTACCTCGAGGAGAACAACATCCTGGACCCTTCCCAGTCCGGCTTCCGCAGCAACCACAGCACCGAAACCGCCCTCATCGCCGCCACCGATGACATCAGGACCCTGCTAGACAACGGAGAAACAGCAGCCCTCATCCTCCTGGACCTATCAGCCGCCTTCGACACGGTCTGCCACCACACACTACGAACACGCCTTCACGACGCCGGGATCCAAGAGAAGGCCCTGGACTGGACCACATCCTTCCTCTCCGGCAGAACACAAAGCGTCCGCCTCGCCCCCTTCCGATCCAAAGCCACCAAGATCATCTGCGGCGTACCCCAAGGCTCCTCCCTCAGCCCAACGCTGTTCAACATCTACATGGCACCCCTCGCCCACGTCGCCCGACAGCACAACCTCAACATCATCTCCTACGCCGACGACACCCAGCTGATCCTCTCCCTCACCAAAGACCCTCACACCGCCAAAGCCCACCTCCACGAAGGAATGAAGGCCGTCGCCGAATGGATGAGTACCAGCCGCCTGAAGCTGAACTCGGACAAGACGGAGGTCCTCATCCTTGGTTCCAACCCTTCAGCATGGGACGACTCCTGGTGGCCGACATCACTGGGAACAGCCCCGACACCCACCGACCACGCACGCAACCTAGGGGTCATCCTCGACCCCACCCTCTCCATGACTAAGCAGGTCAACGCCGTTTCCTCATCCTGCTTCAACACCCTCCGAATGCTCCGCAGGATCTTCAAGTGGATCCCCACCGAAACAAGAAAAACAGTCACCCAGGCCCTCGTCACCAGCAGGCTGGACTACGGAAACGCCCTCTACGCAGGAACGACGGCTAAGCTCCTGAGACGGCTGCAACGCATCCAGAACGCCTCTGCACGTCTTATCCTCGACATCCCCCGACGCAGCCACATCACACCCCACCTGAGAGACCTGCACTGGCTCCCTGTCAACAAGAGGATAACCTTCAAGCTCCTCACCCATGCACACAAAGCACTCCACAACTCCGGACCAGCCTACCTCAACAGACGACTCAGCTTCTACACCCCCACCCGCCAGCTCCGCTCCACCAGCCTCGCCCTCGCCACAGTCCCCCGCATCCGGAAAACGACCGCCGGCGGCAGATCCTTCTCCCACCTCGCCGCCAAGACCTGGAACACCCTCCCCACCAACCTTCGGCAGACCCAAGACCTACTGGCCTTCAGAAGACTCCTCAAGACCTGGCTCTTCGATCAGTAGCAGCACCACCCCCCTCTTCCCCCAGCGCCTTGAGACCCTCGCGGGTATGTAGTGCGCTTTATAAGTGACATGATTGATTGATTGATTGATTGAACAAAAGCAGGCAGGCAAATATGAAAAAATGGGTAAGGAATACATTAAGGAATCTTGGGAATTGCCATACAGATTTCGATGCCGGAGTGGGGATCGAGAAGTGTTTCTCAGTGGTACAAACTGTGAGAGCGCTTTAAGTGGATCGCTCATATGTCAGGACATTCTACTGCACGGGGCTTGTAATGGTTCTGTGGTGAACTTGTCCTGTCATCTGAAGGGTGCCCCAGCTGCAGTGATTACTCCAGCATTTGGGATGCTTTCGAATGGGAGTTACTTGATGCTGAACAGTCAAAGCTGCTGTGGAATGCTCCCGGGCATCGCATATCTGGTAACCGTGAGCGCCAGGGTTACTTGTTGTATGCAAGTATTGTTTCCACCGACACAAACAGTCAGGGAGGCGCCGTTATGGCCTTCACTGAATGTTTCTTTAATACGGTTTGATACTCTAGGCAGAAAGAAAGCCATGCTTTTACAGAAGTCTGTGCCCTTAACCTCCGCTCGAGAGACTTTTGAACTCGAGATCGCAAGGTCTTCAGCTGAGACACAGGTGCTTATTAATACAAACTGCCCTTTCCATTTCGTAGAAATGGCGAATCGTATCTTTAATATGTCTGATACGACTGGCATTGTCCACCTATTTAAGACCATAGGTTCTGGACTTCTAAGCACCTTTCAGACGGTACTTGGAGTTATACCAAACTTCATACACTCCGTATTTGGAAACATCTTTGGAGGACTTCCGCTAATCCCGTTTCTAATAGCAGGTATCCTGATTGTCTTCTATCTGCTACGCAATGGACGTCCCAGTCACCAAGGAGATGGAAAAAGCGCTCCTGGAGCAGAAATACCGTGACCGAATGGTACAACATCTAGGCACGCCTCGCCTGAGAGAACTAAGTGCATCTTGCTTCTTGTCATTTCGACCAGTCTGGATGGACTGCATCTTACCTGTCCTCCGATGCCTGTTTTGCGGAGAAGAATGTGTGTTAGACCTTTGTTTGACACTCCCATCATGTGCGCAACCGGACGTGAATGCTCTACTGGACCCGATAACGGCCCATGTTCTGCAATGTCCTAAGCGTATTCCTATGTTGATGGCGGCATTCCTTGAGCCACCGCAGGCAGTAACTCCACCTGTTGGTATGGACACAGGCTCTTCCACTGACACCCAGGCTTTGGACGGCGCACAGGCTACCCAGACACCGGCTGTGGACAGCGTAGAACATCATCTGTGCTCTATTGTTGTACTCTGCGAGGTGTTACAGGGGCCGTCTACTACGGAAGCAAGCAACGAAAGTGTTGCGTCTACCAACCAGGACACAAACAATTGACTCATTTTGGCTCGTCATGTGCTGGAAGAAATTCGCCCTTTTTTAATAAGCTCAATTTGGAACTCAGACAAAATTGACATCCCTTTTTCATTTATTTCGGCATGAATGGCTTTCTAATGCTTATAGTGGTTCGGACTATGTCAACGGACACTTTCAGAGCTAGGGCCTGCAACAAATTTTCTGTTTACATTTTTTTAAATCATTTTAGACTTTTTTTTTAAACATTTTTAGCTAAAGGAATGTTTTTAACCCTTGGTGCGTACCAATGTCTAGTTAGAATGGTAGTACACTTATAGGTTACATATGTCATCCAGTCGGAAGAGGAGTGGGTGTTATATTCCATATAGGTACCCTATATAGGCGCAGGTAACACTGCAACCTTTCACCTATATCCCTCCCTACATTACATACCCAACGGTTCATAGGGACTGACCTTTTACCTAGATACGACACTGCATTCAGAACGCGGGTTTTTCCCTGGTTCGAAACTCATACATTATGCATGAGGCTTCTTGGAAGCACAGCAGGACGAACATCTCCTGTATAATATCTATGTTAAAGTTCAAGCCCGACGTCATCCTTTAGGCCGATACAGTAACACAGAAAGGTAGGACCCCTGGGGAGACCTGTGGGTATATATACATCATGTCTTGCTTAGACAGACAAAGGAGACCGTGGCTTCCCGGCTGACACACTGACCAGAGACGCTGAGGTTCCTGCATGCAGACGCTCCAGCTAGCAGTGGTCTAACATCCCTTGCGGGGTGTCCAACTCGAGACCAGGACGGGGTCCCACATTCTCTAACTCTCAGGTAATGGGGGTTGACTAGATCCTAGAGGGATTCTTGGCATAACACCTAAACAGATGCTAGGTACATTTAGGTACATCTAGTTAGGGAGGCATCGTAGGAGTACGCACTTTTAGGTTGCACTTTTTATCATGTGTTTTATGTACATGTATATATTCATGATTTCTGCAAGATGGTAGAACTATACCATCCCTTTACTTTTGTAGTATTGCTAATCATATCTCTGCTACTGTCTAATGGTTGTTGCAGCTCATATATTCTACACTAGAATAACAACTGTTCAATAAATCCTCATTGAAACGCCCATACTGTTTATTCTGTGTATCTCTGAGACAGAAACTAAGTGAGCATGAGTGACTGAGCGAAAGGTAGTATATTGTTTCCACGATCCTGGGGGATCAGGGTTGTCATGTTCGGAGGTTGCCAGAAACTATTCTCTCCCCGATAAGAGGAGATTCTAGTGGCACTGTGAGCTAGCTAATGCAAACAGGCTAATGTATCCAGTGGGGGGTGCTCGGAACCAGTCTGCCACCAAACCCACAGTTTATGTTATCCGAACGCGCAGGTCCTGTATAGGATATATAGGAACTACACAACAGCATAATGAATTTCAATATGCTGCATTACTTGTAAGGAGTGGGTTCCTTTTTTCTACAGTGCATATTTACAATGCTGGAGTACAACATAACTGCAAAGATGTGTACCAACATGAGGGGAATGGCTCCTGTGGAACACTGTGCCATATTTTACACCAATGACCACACTTCTGGATCCTAGCACTGAGAAGTGAAAGACATCCACTCAACTCGGCTTCAAAGCGCAAACTGGAATTATGATCTCTTTGAAAAGGATGCAGAAACCACAACCAATCAAAAATCCACGTTATCAACACTTCAAAACCATGCGATTCAAGAAAAAATAGCAACTATGACATCATTCCAGGACCTACAGTCATTCTTCACTTGCAGATTACAGCCCAATACCCAAACTCAGTCAAAACTGAACTTCATCTCTAGCTCATTCAGGCATTATTCACAGCAATTTTTCTCTCCTAAAGACTAGCGTCTGGTTAGGTGGCAGCTCGACCACCTAAGCCTAAGGAGCTTGTGCATGAAGGCCTTGCAGAACATACGAAGAATTAAGGCATGAAAAAGTCTATGTCTTGCTGGTGAATGCAGTGCAGGGGTCCAGTTTGTTTTAGAAGAGGGTGGGCACAGGGAAAGCTACTGAGGGAATATTATTGGTGCATTTCAATTTAAAAGGTATTTATAACCAACAGGGAGCCATTCGTAGTGCTAAAAGAAGAGGGGCAAAAAAAATTAGGATAGGGAAGCCAAAACGGCAATATTATGAGAAAGAGAAGAGGGGCATGAAAATGATAACTGATGGGTACCTTGCTAGAAGAGTGCATCTCCCAGTCACCTTCATGTCAAAGAGGAGCCCTAGCAGTGCTTAGTGCCAGCTCTTGGACACTACCAGTAGCAGTAAGCAAGCTAATGCCACGCCCATGCTAAGGCAGTCAGTCCTAGGGCACCAAGTAGGAATAGCCAGAGTCGAGGGCAAAGTGCCAGCGGGACTACACTTAAGAGAACAGAAGTCTGAAAATAGAAATAAGGGCACAATCAAGCAGAACCAGCTGGCACCTGATTTATCGTCACATTATGTCTCACCTTCGAGTTAAGTTTCCATCTGCTCATTTGGGTTTAGTGCAGATGGAAAAGGGACCTCAAATGGTATATAGGTGAGTAAAGGCCTACTGACTATCACTAGTTTACAGCAGGTTAATGGAACGACGTAACTAACAGGTAAAGGTCTTCACATATATTTGTGTTCTGGGCCCTCCTTACCTCACTTTTCTCATGATTGGGACTATATTTCTTCTTGCTTCCTATGTTCCATCACCCAGTTTAGGCTGGTCTCTACGGTCTCCCTGCTGCGTGCCCTCTCTAGATTCAAATCTTTTGCCGTTTTGGCCCCTGTGCTGGTGAAATCCTTCCCTCTATGGACGTTCCTCCTTGCATAGAGTAAGGAAATGTGCTCTTTTTGCATGATCACCCCCCCAAAAGTGTTGACTTGATACTGTTTTTTTGAGTCTGCTGATGCCGGAGGCCTGCTAACCAGACCTCACTGTTATAGCCCCTTACAAAGTATATGTCGAATTGGCTACAAGTTGACTTACTTAGAAGTCCCTAGGAGAGAGTGAGTGAGTGAGTGAGTGAGTGAGTGAGTGAGTGAGTGAGTGAGTGAGTGAGTGTGTGAGTGTGTGTGTGTGTGTGTGTGTGTCCCGTCCCCCCCCACACACAGTGATATAGCACTGGTAGTGCCACCCTATGGGTTACCAAGTACAAAACAGCTCCCAGCCTGCCACTGCAGCCTGGAGGAGCAGTTTTAAAACTGATAGTTCGACTTTGCCATTTAAAGTAATTGCAAAGGTCCCACCTTCCCTTAACAATATATATGTCTGCCCTAAGGAAGGCCTATGGAGCCCCAAGGCATGGAGCTGTGTACTATTAAGAAGGACATATACTTTCTGTATGTCCTAACAGCAAAACTTCCAAATTGTTGTTTTTTGCTATGGAAAAGTTGGTAGCCCCTGTGGCAGTGACTACAATGGTCAGTCCGCTGACACACCCCCCCCCACCCCCCCCCCCCTGGAAGCAGCAGCAGGTCAATCAAAGCTGAAGTAGACCAATTGGACAAGTCAGCAGCCACTTCTGGAGAATCAAAGCCGACTGCCACTGGGCCTCCCAAGACACCGATCCTCGACGGTCAAAAACTGTACCCGAGTCTGTCATCTGAGTCCAGACTGGTTGCCCAAGAAGGACACTAGCCTCCACCTATGGATACTGCTGGACCTGCTGTGGAGGGAAGCCGGTAGCCCAGCAGCAGCAGACCTTCTACGGACTCAAAGAGGACTTTGAGAGACCCCGACCTCCATAAGTCACCTGACCTGACCCGTGGACCGAGGAGTAACCACTAGGACACCCCAATCGACCTCACAGTACCCAGAGCATCCTCCATCTCCTGCATTCCCAACATCAGTACCACTCCGTTAAAGCCTATGGTGTTTGTGATGTAAAGTTCAGAACTGGAATGGAGAACTCTTTGGTGACCAGGTAACTATCCATATACTCCGTAGTGCCCCCCAACCCCCACCGACCTTCCCTCTGCTGGATTTGGTCGCCATAGTCGGGTCGGAGTAGCCGAACACAATTCTTTCAAACTTTTCAGAAGTTTCTAAACTTTACTGTTACCAGTGCTTGTATGCAGTTTTAACTAAAAGAACTGAGATTTAGGTTTACTTTAAAAATCTACATCTCTCATCTTGTTCTCTAAAAATTCATAAAAATATATTCTATTTTTATAAATTGGTGTTCAGTTTCTTTTGTGCTGTGTGATGTTCTTATTTTGTTGTCTGGTGCTTCTAAATGCTTTCCACTAGTTCCTTTGTTTAATTAAGCCTTACTGCTCGAAGCCACAGCTACCCAGGGTTGAGCTGAAGGTTTTTTTTTTTAAATACCTGACTGGACCCAAGACAGTTTTTGCGAGTTTATTACAGAGTAAGGTTTCGCAATACCATATAATACATAAAAATCCTCACACACAGGTTCTGGAACTCCGAAATCTCTTTATTTTTTTTTTTTTTTTTTTTAAATAGTTTCTTGAACCCTCTGCACACCCTTATCAGGCCATGTTAACACGGTTTTGATAATACCCGCTACTGTTCTCCAAGCAGTGTTAAGGCACAAGTGTTCTATAAATACAATTAAATTAAACGAAATGGTAACATTTCTAGCGTCAGTACGCACACGCCGATTCGGTAACATGGCAGTATAAGCAAGGACTCAAACAGAAGGGAACGTGATACGTGATACAAAATACGGCAGTCGACAGGCCACTACAGTCGCAAAACTGCAATGCCTATGGACATTAGCACAGCATGAGTAATGCGCCCAGTGCTTCCTTACACTCCAAGCAGCCCAAAAAGACAACACTGACGGGCACACACAGCTAGCAGCGTTAACTATTCAAAAATGCCACTAGCTGAAATAAACACTTAATTCACCGGGGAAGAAAGAAAAAGAAGTCTGGACATAGGCTGCTCTTGTTTGCCTTCCAGACCTGTCGCGTGTTCCAACAGACTCTACATGATGCAAGAGGGGGGAAATATCGCAGCAGGTAAACACTGGCTCGGCAGAGCTGCACCTTGCACTGCTGCTAAATAAAGCAGCTTGGAAATGCAAAGCCTGGCTCAGAGGCAGCTCGGAGCGGCGTCTGAAGCACGCCTTCTTAGGGCACTGAAACTATTTTTGAGGCAAACTCTTCAAGGGCACCACTACGAGGTGCAAGTAATCTCGGATGTGCCCGCAAACTCGGCTCCCTTGCCCATGGGACTACAAGCAATGTAGTAAACGCACAGGCCAGAGCGCTTCCCCGGGACTCTGCTGCTGAAAGGAGCCAACATCTCCAGGTGAATCGTAGCAGTAAACCCCGTTCCCTGTAATTCCCCAGGTCCAATTTGACTGCCCGTGTGCGGCTCATAACGGCTCGGTTTTATCTGGTCCTCAGAGTGACGTGAACCGGTCTGTAACAGTAACTCCGGGGCCCCTGTGTCTGGCCCTATTAATGGGCCGCTCCAAATGATGGCCTTAACTTCATAGGGGTCGCTCTCTTTCGAAGGGGAGGGTACTTTGCACAACAAAAGAGGACCACACAAACTAATGTCAACGATGAGGCTAACAGGTTTGCAAAAACAATCAGAGGAAACAAACCTGAAATCCAACGCGGCTTGTAAATGGTCGACAGTAGTTTATTTTTTTAAATCAGCGACCTGAAAGCACTTGGTTTTTTAGTCGAAGCCTACCAGACTGCTAAAGACATCTTGGGGACATTCGGAAAGCTTCCCTGGGAATGCATTCCGCCCATTGCTTACCATTGGCTTTGTGATTTGTAATTCACATTTGCTTGCTTTCTATTTGCTGGCTCGATTTGGTTTAGGCTCTCCAGCTTGAGTTCATTCCTTCCCCTGCACAAACCCACTTTACTGTATTCTTGCACCAGTGCTGGATTTTTGAAAACAGGACTTTAAATCTTGCTCTTATCTTGTCTCATTTGCATGCCATTCAAAGACATAGATGAAACGTGAGGCTCTGTCTTCCAAGGAACATGGTGTTAACTTTTCTTTCACTCACTTTAAAGTGAGAGGATTTATGTGACAATCATGCTGGCTACTGGGGATGTGTTAGAGGAAGGCTGTACGATATTTTTTTTTGTAGCACACAATAAAATTTAAATGTCTGCAAATGAACTGTGCGTATATATCAGAATATATCAGAATATATCAGATTTAGAAAAGTACAAATGAAGCCCATTTTTTGGCAATTCTGAAGTATGATGGATCGATCATATTTTATTACGATCAAAGAAAATCACTACACATGGGGAGGACATTTCCACACATTTTCGTTTTTGCGCTGTATACTTTAATCAGTAAACTGTACATCTGTGCAAATGTTATGGTCATTTCAATCGAAGATGTGTTATCTGTAATGGCAGTATGCTACCACTCCATGCATACTTCACTTTACCCCACTCTACTCTGCACCAATCCACTGCACTCTACTCTGCACCACTCCATTCTACAACACTGCACTCTGTGCCGCTGCACACTACGCCACTACTTTATGCCATTGCCATCTACCTTGTACCACTCCACTCTAAGCTATTTCACCTCTACTCTGAAACAATCTACTCTGCGTCACTCCACTCCACCATTCCATGCCACTGCACTGAAAACCAATGCAGTCAAACCAATGCACTCTACGCCAGCTACTCTGCACTACTGCACTCTACTCTACTATACTCTACTCTGCAATACGCTACGTCACTCGACACCACTATGTTCTATGTAACTGTACTCTACAGCAGTCTCTTCTACTCTGCACCACTGTACTCTGCACAACTCTAATCTATGCCACGCTACGCCAATGCACGCTACACCACTTTAATCTATTGTGCTTCACTGCACTCTACTCTGCACCACTCTACTCTATGCCAGTGCACATTATGTACCACTGCACTTTTTACCACTTCACTCTACACCACTCTAGTCTAGGCTAAGCCACTCTACTCTACACCACTCCACTGTAACACTGCACTCTGTGCCACTGCATTCTACGCCACTACTCTATGCCACTGCCCTCTACCCTGCACCACTCCCCTGTAAGCCACTTCCCTCTACTCCGAAACAATCTACTCTATGCCACTGCACTTTAACCTGCACCACTCCACTACCCTGCATCATTCCACACCACTTCACTCTACTCTGAAACAACCAACGCTATGCCACTGCACTCTATGACACTACTCCACTCTGCGCTACTCCACTCTACGCCAAACTACTCAAAACCAATGCACTCTAAGCCAACTACTCCACTATACTCTGCAAAACGCTACATCACTCTATGCCACTGCGCTCTATGTCACTGCACTGTACGCCACTCTATTCTACTCTGCACCATATGTACTCTGCACTACCCTACACCACTGATCTCTGCACCACTCTATGCCACTGAACTGTACAACACTCTACTCTGCAATCCTGCACTCTGTCAGTGAACTCATCGCCACTCTACGCCACTGCCACTCTACACCACTCCATTGTACTCTGCACCACTGGACTCTTCGCCACAGCTTTCTGCACCACTCTACCATGTGCCACTCTGCACCACTACAATCTACTCTGCACTACTCAACTCTATGCCAATGCACTCTGCGCCACTCTACTTTACACCTCTGCACTCTACCATGCACCACTCCACTCTACACCAATCTACTGTGCACCACTGTACTTTATGCCACTTCAATCCAGGCCACTCCACTCTAAAATACTCCACTTTATGACCGCTACTCAATTAAACTCTATGCCACTCTGACACACAACTCCACTCCCCTCCCCTCCATGACACTCTTCTCCCTCACTCCATGACACTCCCTTCTACTCTACTCCCTCCTACTCTACTCCCTCCTACTCTACTCCCTCCCTCCATGACACTCCCTTCTACTCTACTCCCTCCCTCCATGACACTCCCTTCTACTCTACTCCCTCCCTGACACTCCCTTCTACTCTACTCCCTCCTACTCTACTCCCTCCCTCCATGACACTCCCTTCTACTCTACTCCCTCCCTCCATGACTCCCTCCTACACTAGTCTCTCCCTTCATGACACTCTTCTACTCTACTCCCTCCCTGACACTCCCTTCTACTCTACTCCCTCCATCCATCACACTCCCTTCTACTCTCCCTCCCTCCATCACACTCCCTTCTACTCTCCCTCCCCCACACTCCCTTCTACTCTACTCCCTCCATGACAGTCCCTTCTACTCTACTCTACTCCCTCCCTCCATGACACTCCCTTCTACTCTACTCCACTCCCTCCATGACACTCCCTTCTTCTCTACTCCCTCCCTCCATGACACTCCCTTCTACTCTACTCTGCTACCTTCTACTCTACTCCCTCCCTCCATGACACTCCGTTCTACTCTACTCCCCTCCCTCCACGACACTCCCTTCTACTCTACTCCCTCCCTGACACTCCCTTCTACTCTACTCCCTCCCTCCCTCCATGATACTCCCTCCCTCCATGACACTCCCTCCTACTCTACTTCCTCCATGACACTCTCTTCTACTCTACTCCCTCCCTTCATGACACTCCCTTCTACTCTACTCCCTCCATAACACTCCCTTCTACTCTACTCTACTCCCTCCCCGACACTCTTCTACTCTACTCGCTTCTACTCTACTCCCTCCCTCCATGACACTCAGTTCTACTCTACTCCCCTCCCTCCACGACACTCCCTTCTACTCTACTCCCTCCATGACACTCCCTTCTACTCTACTCCACTCCCTCCATGACACACTCTTCTACTCTACTCCCTCCCTCCATGACACTCCCTTCTACTCTACTCGCTTCTACTCTACTCCCTCCCTCCATGACACTCCCTTCTACTCTACTCCCTGACACTCCCTTCTACTCTACTCCCTCCCTCCATGACACTCCCTCCTACTCTACTCCCTCCATGGCACTCCCTTCTACTCTACTCTCTCCATCACACTCCCTTCTACTCTACTCCCTCCATGACACTCCCTTCTACTCTACTCCCTCCATGACACTCCCTTCTACTCTACTCCCTCCCTGACACTCCCTTCTACTCTACTCCCTCCCTGACACTCCCTCCTACTCTACTCCCTCCATGGCACTCCCTTCTACTCTACTCTCTCCATCACACTCCCTTCTACTCTACTCCCTCCATGACACTCCCTTCTACTCTACTCCCTCCATGACACTCCCTTCTACTCTACTCCCTCCCTGACACTCTTCTACTCTACTCGCTTCTACTCTACTCCCTCCATGACACTCCGTTCTACTCTACTCCTTTCCCTCCATGACACTCCCTTCTACTCTACTCCCTCCATGACACTCCCTTCTACTCTACTCCCTCCATGACACTCCCTTCTACTCTACTCCCTCCATGACACTCCCTTCTACTCTACTCCCTTCTACTCTACTCCCTCCCTGACTCCCTTCTACTCTCCTCTACTCTACTCCCTCCCTCCATGACACTCCCTTCTACTCTCCTCTACTCTACTCTATTCTACTCCCTCCCTCCATGACACTCCCTTCTACTCTACTCCCTCCATGACACTCCCTTCTACTCTACTCCCTTCTACTCTACTCCCTCCCTGACTCCCTTCTACTCTCCTCTACTCTACACCCTCCCTCCACGACAATCCCTGCTATCTACTCCCTCCCTCCATGACACTACCTGCTACTCTACTCTACTCCCTCCCTCCATGACACTCCCTTCTACTCTACTCGACTCCCTCCATGACACTCCACTCCACACTCTTTGGCCCCACTAACTTTTAGCCATGCTGAACAGCAGCCACGTCAATGTACAACATGGCTAAAGCATATTGGTACAGCCAGTAGCTCCTGCATAGGCGAGACCTATTGGCTTTGCCAATGCTTGTTAGTGGGGTGTTGGTATAGCTTAGAAGTAGCCCAAAAAAGCATATGCCATTTAAGGGAACAAAGGTACAACTCGTCCTGTGCAGGTTACCAGAGTCTGGGAGAACATTTACAAAATCAACCAAAAGTTCAGAAGTTTACAGAGCAACAGCCTCACAGAGAGCAGAACAGTATCCTGGACTTCACTTTTAAAAAGTCGCAACTGATGTGTGAACTGGGACACTGCCAAGCCCACTTCTCTATTCTGGACGCTGCCCAGCGGGACCTTAATCCTCCTCGACCTCTAGGCACCATACGACCCATCAACTACAAGATTTTATGGCCAGCCTTTAAAAGTGGATTGGGGGAGGGGGCGGTTAAAGGCAAAAGCCTGTGATTGTTCCAGCCTTTCATTTCCATCATGGGACAAAACATCAGAATAGGCACAGAAGCTCTTAAAGGAAACGTCACTTGCATGGTCTTCCAAAGCTCTTTTGTCCCGCCACGGATGGTCAGCATATATGGAGCAAGTGATTAGGAAGTACCCATTGGAATCCCACCGCAGATCGAGAAGTGCCTAGAAAATCAGGGTAAGATGACAAATTGTTTGAGGCACGTCTACTTCTGGATATAAAAGAAGCAGCTATATCCAAGTGAAGCACAGACTAAGCTTTAGCTACCAGGGCCTGCACAGGGCACAACCTAATATTAGTTGTGGCTTGCTTTAAATTAGGTAGTGGTTTTTGACAATTACAAAAAATTGCATACCAATTCATAACTATATAGTTCAGAAACCATGTATAAAACATCGATTGGCTGTGATCACTTTTGGATCAGGAACCCACATGAGAAGGATTGAGATTTTTCCCCTCTATTCCATTATGCGGTTTGTGTCCTTAACCCATAGTCAAGGAAGCTTGCTCTGCAAAATCTTCCTGGGGGGCTCATGTTGAGGCAACCTGATCGCATCTGTGCCGAAAAGGAATGAGGATACAAATCAAAGGGGAAGAAAATTCCTTCATCTCCAAGTCAAAACTCCAGAAAACAGCGGAAGGCCGTCACACCTTGAACTCTGTTCATGAATCCTGGTTGTTTAAGGAACCAGCAAGTTTCCTGAACGAAAGTCTGCATTTCAAGAAAGAAATTCAGAGCTAAAAACTCATTAATGCACAATAATGACCTAGACCCAAACAAGGCATGGGTTTGACGTAGCCAAGGATGGAGGCGGTGCAAATGACAATAGCTGGTTAATTTTACTGGGTTTTAGTTTCTCTTTTTTAACCTTAACATTGTGGAAAAGTTTTTGGGGGTTTATTTTTTGGGCATTAATATTAATGATTTTGTAAGCGATTTTACACGATTCTACTGATATAGACTGAAGTAACAATTACAATTGAAATAAATGTTCTATGGCAAATTGTAGTGTGTTTATTAATTTGTTTTAGTAAGGCAATATTTCTGTGTAAAACTTCATTTTGAACAAGATGGAAGTAACCTCTGTCACTCGTTCCTGCTTTCCCCCCTGCGCACATCCTCTCTCCACAGGCTCCACATAGCACAGTCTAACTGATGTCATAATAGTTTATTTCCACTGCTGTTTTAATCTTGCTTACTTGAATATCCCATGGTGCGGATGTAAATTTGTAACATTATCAATGTTTTCTGGTCCTTCATTGGGTTTATTAACTTGGAGAAAGTCTTATTGTTAAATGTTTCATATTTGTTCGAACGACATTTGCATAGAAGGTGCTGAAAAATTATTCAAGAAATGGGTTGGTGTCAAGGTAATGACGCTTATTGTACTTGTGCTCTAATTTGCTAAAGAAATTATACTTTTGCTCATACCACAAAGAATTTGCATTAATGCTTCTTTTCTGTGCAATAACTGTGTGAAGGAGCCCCTTGATTTTGGGGTTGAGATAGAAGACTTTCCTGTTCTGCTAGAGATGCTGTCCGTTTCTGTGGGAAAACATCCAGGTATCCAGTTATAGCCAGTAAAGGAAGACGGAGACTTCAGTATTGCAGCACGCCTTTTATTGATCCTCTCCAGACAAGTTAGGTACAGTACGAGATGCACCAACCGCCACGCCTATATACCTTCCACCACGTTTAAAAGATGCCCCCCACACACGCGATGGCATTTGAAGTCGGCACGAGCGCCGCCGCGCTCGTGTCCACTTCAAATGATAAACTACGTATGTAACACACCTCCCCCCCTTTATTAAACAATAGATTAAGTAAGAACAAAGTCTTTGAATTTGGTAGGTAATCTACGAACTCTTGAATTCCTAGACAAACATGGTGGAACGGTTGCACATTGTTCTCCCGCAGATAATTCCCTGCAAGAGTTGTCCACTGAGTTTTCCTTCACATTCAAAAATACATTAGAAGAAATACTATCACTAAGTGGAACTTTCCCCTTAAAAATTGAGACTCTTAAAATTCCAGACATTCCATCCTCCACCCGTACAGCATTCCTGAACACTTCCACTACACGTACAGGATCTGACCAGATAGACAAACCCTTACGTAAAAATCCACCTTTCTTTAGCCGCACTAAATCTCCAACTTGGACAGAATAATTCCTAACAATTCTCTTTTTTAACAAATTCTCTTTCATTCTGTTTTTGTAAGCGTCTACCTTGCGAGGAATTTCTTTGAAATCTATCTCAGCAACTTCCCCCTGTGCTTTATTCTTGCCCTTTAACCACCATGGAACCAATTTGGTACCTGGTTTACGACCTCTCAATAATTCAAATGGACTAATCAAAGTTACAGCATTAGGAGATGTTCTGTAGGATAGTAACATGGATTGTAAAGCCTTCTTCCAACCCACCTTTGACAGCTAACTGGATAGCCTCCTTAACACGGTTAAATCTCTCAATTTGACCATTGGCTTCAGGATGAAAAACTGCAATTCTTTTATGAGTAATGCCACATTTTGTTAAATAATACTCCATTTGCCCGCTAACGAACTGGGGCCCATTGTCCGTAACTAATTCTTGAGGGATACCTTCCCTGCAGAAAACATCATCTAAAAATTGTATAATAGCCTCTGAAGTAACTTCCTTAACCATTTTAATCTCAGGCCATTTTGAAAAATAGTCCATTAATACAATACCAAACGAATGTTGATGAGGTAATACACTAAACGGAACAATGATGTCAATGCCTAATTTGCACCAAGGTGAAACAGGCAAATCCACGGGTTGAGGATTAGCTGTTAAAACTTTAGCCGATTTGTCGCTATTAACACACAAATCACAGGATCTTACATGATGCTCAACATAAGAATCAATACCTGGCCACCAAAAACTTTTCTTTAAGCGTCTCCTGGTCATAGAAATACCAAAATGTCCCTCATGGGCAATATTAACAAACAATTTCCTGAGGCCAAAAGGTGGGATAAATTTATCTCCCCTCAGAACTATGTCATTCTCTATTGCTAATTCATCACGAACTTTGAAATAGCTAACAAGACTCCCAGTAAGTTTCCTTTCTTCTGGCCATCCTTTTAGTATGAATTCCTTCACCCCTTTAAGTTCTTGATCTTTTTCTATTTCTTTATCCCATAACTGCTCCTGAATTATAGAACTGTCAGTAGACAAATTCACATCATGCACAACATGTGCTACTTCGCACTCATCCTCATCAACACAGTCAGAATCAAGGCATTAAAGGGGTAATCTTGACATTCAGTCAGCATGGACATTAGTTTTCCCAGGCACATACTCTAGAGTGTATTGGAAATTTTGTAATCTGGAAGAAAGTCTGGCCAACCTGGACGACAAAGTGCACCCACCACCAGGTGATAATATGTGAACTAAAGGCTTGTGATCAGTTTTGATGTTAAATTTTGTTCCCCATAGAAATGGTCTAAAATGTTCTGCGCCCCATACGCATGCTAATAGTTCCCTCTCAATTACAGAGTAATGACGCTCAGACTCTCGCAACGTCCTAGAAGCATATGCTACAATCCATTCTTTGCCCCATTCCTCTTGAATCAGCACTGCACCCAAACCACAATTGCTCGCATCTACCATTACGATACAATGCTTGCCAACAACGAAAGGTTTGAGACATGGAGCCTCAACAATCATTTTTTTGACAGTAGAAAAAGTGGAAGTCATAACATCAGTCCAAGTAAATTTCACATTGTTCTTTAACAAATTTCTAAAAGGTTCAATCAAAGTTGCATAGTTTGGAATGAATTTGGCGTAGAACTCGACTAGTCCTAAAAAAGCGACCAACTGTTCTTTAGATTCAGGAATGGGAGCCTTACTAATGTTTTCCAAATGAGACAATTTAGGTTTGATACCATTTCCACTGATACGGTGTCCTAAATATTCCACTTCATGTCTCCTGAATCTGCACTTGTCTGCACGAAGAGTCAAACCTTTGGTTACTAATGCTTTTAGAACTTTAACTAAATTATGGTCGTGTCCTTCCTCATCTTTACCAAAGACTAAAATGTCATCTTGGAAAGCTATAGCCCCAGCAAGACCATCCAAGGTTTCCTTCATTAGTCCTTCATTAGCCTGTAAAGGCCTTCTGGTGTTATAAACGCAGTTAAGTCTCTGGATTCTTCATGTAGGACAACTTGATGGTATGCACTAGCCAGGTCAAGACACGAAAACACACGTGCCCCAGCTAACGTGGATACCATTTCATGCAAATTAGGCAGGGGGTGGGCATCAACCCAAATGGCATTGTTGAGACTGCGCAAGTCTATGCATAAACGAAGATCTCCACCCGATTTGACTGAGATAACAACTGGAGAAACCAAGGAGATGACTCCACAGGTTCAATTATCTTCTTTACACACATATCTTGGAGCATTTCTTTAAGTTTGTTCCTGTAGGACAAAGGAACATGTCTGTGAACACCCGCACTACCTTCCCTTTGACAGAGGGAAGGAATGCCTTGAGTGCAAGTCGGATCGCCCGGAGCTCCAGAAGGTTGATATGGAGCCGGGACTCCGCCGGAGACCAGAGGCCTCTGATCTCCGCCTCTCCCATGTGACCGCCCCATCCCAGAAGGGACGCGTCCGTCACAACTGTGTGCTCTGGCTGGGGAAGGGAGAGGGATCTGCCCATGACCCACTGCCGGTTCGAGAGCCACCACTGCAATTGTTTTGCAGTCCCCTCCGAGATCTGGACGTGATCGGACAGGTTGCCCTGGTGCTGCGCCCACTGGAACTTCAGGTCCCACTGCAGAGCCCGCATATGCCATCTGGCATGAGTGACCAGCAGGATGAAGGAGGCCATGAGGCCATGAGGCCCAGCAGCCTCAGGGTCATCCGTACCGAAACCCAGGATAAAGGCTGAAAGATCGGAATCATAGCCTGAATATCCCGGACACGCCGTTCGGGAGGATAGGCCCGAAACTGCGTCGTGTCCAGAACTGCTCCGATGAAAAGGAGCTGTGGAGAAGGAATCAGATGCGACTTCGGCACATTGATGGAGAACCCCAGCGAGTGCAGGAGTTCGGCCGTAGTCTGGAGGTGGGAGACGACTGCCTGGGACGAGCCCGCCTTCAGCAGCCAGTCGTCGAGGTAGGGGGAAGACTGGAACCCCTGCCTGGCGCAGATGAGCTGCGACCACCGCCATCACTTTCGTGAACACCCGAGGGGCACTTGTAAGGCCAAAGGGAGCACGGTGAACTGAAAATGCTCGAGGCCTACCGTGAACCGCAGGTAACGCCGGTGGGCCGGCAGGACGAGGATGTGAAAATAAGCGTCCTGCAAGTCCAACGCTACCAACCAGTCTCCAGGGTCGAGGGCAGTCAAGACCTGAGCTAGGGTGAGCATCTTGAACTTCTCCTTCCGGAGGAAGCGATTGACGTTCCGGAGGTCCAAGATAGGACGCATGTCCTCCTTGTCCTTTTGGGCACCAGGAAGTAGTGGGAGTAGCAACCACGACCTACTTCTGGGGTCGGAACATGCTCGATGGCCCTCTTGGCCAAGAGGGCCGTGACTTCCTTCTGTAGAAGTACCAAGTGATCCCCTGACATGCGGTGGAATTGAGGTGGCATGGCTGGGGGTGGTCTCGAAGGGGAGGGAGTAGCCCCTTCGGACAATGTCCAAGACCCACCTGTCCGAGGTGATGGGACGCCAGTGGTGAAGGTGATGGCGGACCCTGCCCCTACTGGCGTGCCGTGCATCGGAAAGGAGGGACTAGGAGGGCTTGGAGGCCGCGGACGGGTTGGAGGTGGTGGCCTGACCCGCACGCTGGTTGCCCGAACCACCACGGCGGTATCCACGTCCTTGGCCACGCGTAGACGCTTGCTGTGCGGGCCGGTGGCTGGGCATCTGACGTGACTGGGCGCCCCTTCCGTGGCCACGAAAGGGGCGAAAAGCAGAGCTGAGCGGAGGGCGTACAACAGAAAGGCCCAGGGACTTGGCCGTAGCCCGTGAGTCCTTAAACCGCTCCAGCGCATGGTCTGCCTTCGAACCAAAAAGACCGACTCCATCAAAGGGCATGTCCATGAGTGTATTCTGGACATCACCCGAGAAACCAGTTGTCCTCAGCCAGGCGTGGCGACGGAGCGCCACCGTCGTAGCAAGCGATCTGCCCAGCGAGTCGGCGGTATCAAGGCCACAACGGATGGTGTATTTAGCCGCATCTCGCCCTTCCGCAATGGCGCGGGTAAGCAGTGTCTGGACCTCCTCAGAACACTGCGGCAAAACAGCCGCCACCGAATCCCACAGGGAGTGGGTATATCGGCCCAAAAGGCAAGCGGTGTTGACGGACCGCAAGCCAGCACTGGAGGAAGAAAAAGCCGTCTTCCCAAATTGGTCCAGGCGTTTGGATTCCCTATCCGGAGGGGCGGTAGGGAAGGCGGTTTGGGAGGCAGAGGCTTGGACAACCAAGCTCTCAGGGGTGGGATGTTGGGAGAGAAACAGGGGTCGCCCGGAGCAGGGCGATGGCGTCGGGCCACGTTCCTATCCACAGGAGCCCCTGTGGTGGGTTTGGACCAGGTACCCAAAGAACGTCAGTGAGTGCATCATTAAACGGCAGCACAGTCTCCGAAGAGGAAGCCGCCGGCTGAAGCACTTCTGTCAGGAGGTTAGTCCTGACGGCCACAGTAGGCAACTGGAGATGTAAGGCTCCAGCAGCTCTACGCAACACCGTTGCAAAATTAGCCCCCTCCTCCGTAGCCACGGGAGGAGACAGCATGCCAGTGTCAGGGGAGGTGTCTAGACCACTGGCATCCCCAAGTTCCTCAACCCAGTCCGGGTCAAACTCACACTGTTGCGTGAGAGGGTCCTCAGACCCCTCCCAGCTCTCCTGGTCCTCCTCTGGTTCAAAATATGGAGGAGGAGGGACATTTGGGACCCAAGGTCTCATCGGCGCCGGAACCGGCGTCGGGCGACGTCGGTCCGGCTCCATGTCCGAAGCCGGAGAGAACCGGGGAACGACGTCGTCCGGAGCCCCGGACGGCGTCAGGAACGGCACCGGGGACATCGGCGGAGGCGTGGTTAGGTCAACCGGCGTCGATGTGGGTTGCGGCACCACCGGAGCCGGGATCGAGGCCGGGGCCAGAGCCGAGGCTGGTGGGACAAGCGGCGCCGGGACTGGAGTCGACGGCGGCGCCGGGGCAACCCCATCAGGGCCCGCGGGGCCCGAAGGCGCACCGGAGGGACCTGAAGGCCCGAAGAGGCGGGCCATGGCCGACAGGAATTCCTGTATTTCGGCCTGAGTCTCCCCCGATCCCGGAAAGAACGGGTAATTCGGGGACGGCTCTACAGGCATGTCCGGGGCCGGGGGGACGGTGCCGATTGGGGCCTCAGCCGAGTCGCGAGACCGGCGAGGCGAAGTCTTAGAGCGATGACGCCGCTTAGACTTCTTGTGCTTCGACTTACCGGAGGAGCGCGAAGACTTGGATTCCGACGAACGGTGGGGGCTCCGCGTCCGGCCCCTCGACCTCTCCCGGGACCGGGGCTTGGTGCGGCGCGGAGCCGACTGCCGGACCTCGAGCAGCTTTCGAGACCGCTCTCGCAAAGCCTTTGGATGAAGTTTCCGGCAGTCAGGGCACGACTTCGTGTCGTGGTCTCGGCCGAGACAGAAGAGACACTCGAGATGCGGGTCCGTGATCGACATCATGCGAGCACAGGCCTCGCAGGGCTTAAAGCCGGGCATCCCTACGACACCTTAGGAGTCGTGAAGACTCGTTTGGAGAAACAGTGAAAAAAATCACAAAAAGGATAGTCAAAAATTGACTAGGGCACTGCTCTTCCCGGATCTGCGCTTACTGGCGCGGAAAAAGAAGAACTGACGTCAGCGCGCAGGGGCGGCGTCTAAGTACTGCCCGCGATGTCATCCCGGCGACCACGACGCCGACGACGGACGCGGAGCCGCACAACGCCACCTACCGACGCGCAAGGGTACTGCTACGCAAAAAACTTTCCGGATCCAGCCTGACGCCTGGGGATATTCTAAGGTAAGGAATCTGTCACTAACGTGTCTCTTTCAGATACACCATTGATGGTAACATCATAAGAAGGGAATTTAGTAACTCCAATATCTTGGTTCACACAAAGCACTGTATTCACACCGTGATCATAGTCAATCATCTAACTCTTCATATTCTTGTATAGCATTAACCCTTCTGGGGGCCGATCTACATACTTTAGAAAAATGCCCTTTTTTGTTGCACCTGACACACTTTATCTATAGCAGGACATGACAAAGTTCCCTAGATGATAACTACTACCACATCTAAAACAGTATGCGCTATTCTTTCTTGAATCAGGCTTCTGCCATTTGCTCTTAGTATCAAGCTTTTGAGAAGTTTCATTCCTCTGAATGGTGGGTTTCTTGGACTTGTCATTTTCCTTGTTAACATGGACATCGCTCTTATCACAGGACCTGATTTCATGAACAAACTTCTCTGAATGCTCAATGGCTTTTGCTATTTCAATCGCAGCATTAAGAGACATGTCAGAAGTCGTCCACAACCTTTCTTGTATTTTCTTGTTGTTAGTGCGCATAAGCATTTGATCCCTCAGAACCTGTTCGTAATTAATATGTTCAAAATCGCACGTGACTGCTAAGGATCTCAAAGCTGACACATAAGTCTCAATAGACTCATCCGGTTTCTGTTTCCTTGAATAAAACGTAAATCTTTCCATAACATTGGTTTTTCTCCCATAACGAATGGAAAGCTGTTTGGACGCAATTTGGTAAACATTTAAATCAGTAGTGTTTGCTAATGGAGGCAAAGTCTTGAATTCCTTAAGACCTATCCCTCCAAGACAGTGTTTTAATTGCGACAACTTCCTGTCAGCTTCACATTCTTCACCCTCCAAAACATCAACATACGCCAGAAACATTGCTTCCCAGATATCCCATTCAACTTTGGGTTCACCAGGAAATGCCAGAAAAGAAAGAGGAGGTAATATGCCAGTCATTGTGTACAATAAGTATTATAACTGCACCGGAATTAAGTAGAAGTCTATACAATGAAGTTCATGCACTAAAACATGTAGAAGTTAATGTGTGCGTGTCACAGAAGACCAACTTGAATAAAAACAATTAGGAAGAAAACAGTTTGAAACAGAAATCTCTTTTGGACACGCGTGTAGAAATGTGTGTGTGTCACAGAAGAGAAAGGCAAACCTGAAACGGTGCTCCTCAAGCGATTAGACGCTGTCGGGTAAATCCCGTGATTATGAACAGCTGAGTACAGGGATGTTCTTAGATGCTTGCAGTACCCCTGTTGCTCCGCTTGAAAACGCCAAATAGCCAATAGCAGAACAGCATATGGGAGCTGAGCAGGGACGTCGAGACGGAACAGGCAAAACCGGAAGAAATTATTGAAATTCCTTGAAGGTTACGCGCGGAAGCGTTTCCGGATCGTCGCCAGTGTGGGAAAACATCCAGGTATCCAATTATAGCCAGTAAAGGAAGACAGACTTCAGTATTGCAGCACGCCTTTTATTGATCCTCTCCAGACAAGTTAGGTACAGTACGAGATGCACCAACCGCCACCCGCCATGCCTATATACCTTCCACCACGTTTAAAAGCTGCCCCCCACACACGCAATGGCATTTGAAGTCGGCACGAGCGCCACCGCGCTCGTGTCCACTTCAAATTATAACAAACTACGTATGTAACAGTTTCCTTGATGATTTTGCTGCCCATTGGGAAAAAGCCTATTTTCTGATTTTTGCTTACTCTGTATAACTTTGTGTGTGGGAGCCTTCATGCCATTTTTATTCTGTACTTATTTAGAAATTTTTGTAATAAAAAGTTGTAACTTTTTATTGCTGTAGAACTTAATTATTGAGTGAGGTCCATTATTTAATGAGCTGTATTACTCTGCTAATTTGATGTTCGGGAGGTGCCTTAACATGGGGACACACTGCCTCACGAAACAGAAGTTTAACAAGGTTTCTGACCCCGTTCACTGTGGGAGAACAGAGTGAGGTAAAATTTGGGGGTGTCTCGCACAGCATCTCCTGGAAAACAGTCCCTTCTAGGCTTCCCTCCTTTTATTATTAACATTTTCATTTTTTCCAATTAAATATAAGGGACACAAGATGGCTGCCCTCAACGTTTTTCTTAGACTTTCTACCAATTATGGCATTTTGTTTATTTTTTAAAATACATGCTAGCCAATCCTTTTTTATTCTGTCTCTGATTGAAAGAATTCAGGGTTGTTTTCCCTTTCCTGATTTTCATAAGCAGCATAACTGATATCAGAACTCACACATGCATACTGTACAGCTACATTTTTGGGTTTTAGCTCTAGTTGCTGAACAAACATGTACAAAAACAGAAAGATTCACTAAATTAATCCAAGGACCACATACCTATCAAACTAGAGCACTTTTGTCCAACTTTGTTTTGGGGTGAGGAGATTGCTGGGTTCCCTACTTTAGGGATCCCCCTTGTATTACATAGGTGGGCAAAAAAAAGCCCAAGTGCAACAGTTATGCCCAGACTTGAATCTCATAGCTCAAAATAGGAGTCAAGCTACACCTCAATGTAGAGTCCCATCAATGTTGAAACTAGCCTGGGGTTGCTTGATTTCTAGCACAGAAGGTGAATGAACTAGCGGATGGGGCAGGAAGATGTTGCAGCATGCTTCTTGATGTGCTGGTTCTTATGTCTCTTCCCGATTTCACAGTTTCGGAAAGCATTAACTTGAAACACCTTTGTGTCGTCCACCAGTGTGTGCCTCCATTTCAGTTCACAAAGAAAAAGTGCATCGGCAGACCAGAAAACTGCAATTAGCGAGCAGGCTTCCATTGTTGGCCATTCAACTAGACACACGTAGTGGCAAAGCCATTAGGTCTCGCCTTTTAACCTATTACCTTTGTCAATGTGTTTTGCCCATGCTGTGCAGCAGGCAAACAAAAAACTGTGATGGTACAACACTCATGAGCACAGCCGTGTCATTCCCTAAGCACATGCATGCATGATGATGCATTCAAGCACATGTATATGTCATTACGCATGCACATGCATACGGAATGATGCAGGCATCTTTTTATTTCCTTTATATTTACGGATCCAAAATGGCGAAACACTTGCAACGGTAAATTTATTAAAAAAAATGACGTTTTACTGTACAAAAACACTTTTTGGAAAGTGGAACGGCCCGTCAGCAAATGGCAGCTACCAGGCCCAACAAAAAACTAAAACAAAACAGATTTAAGTTTTTTACACTGTGAGAGGGTAGGGGTGCAATGGATGAGTGGGGTGGGGGAAGCAACAGAAAGTGGATGGGTTAAATAAATTGACAAAAAATATAAACAAGAATTGGCAAAGCCAATCAATCGGTCTTGGCAATGGGAGAGCTATTGACTTTGTCAATGTGTTTCAGCATTGCATGGAGAGATGGTAAGTGTTCCCCAGGCAGATGCAGCACCCAAGCGCCTGCGGCTGATGCGCCGTTACTCCTTTGTGTAACCAAGGGCATAAATGAACAAGGCACCCCAAATAAAATGTACCATTTGACAGAGAGCAAAACGCAATATGAAATGTGTCAATTCCCTTTAACGAGTGCTACCAAACTTAACTAGTATAATCATGACTTATTTTGTTCACAAGATTTACAGGCCTGTTTACAGAAACGGCGCAGTGCTCTGAGCGAGTGAAAACATGACCGCTCCTGTGGTGGGCTCTTAAACAAAGAAAGGAAAATGCTACTTACCAGTATGCATCTGTTCTTGGCATGTAGAGCTGCAGATCCTCACACTGTGCATTAGATCGCCATCTGGTGTTGGGCTCGGATGCTTGCACTTTGTTGTTGTCTTCGAAGAAGTCTTTGTAGTCATGTGATAGGTGACTCCTCCTTTGGACAATAGTGCGCATGGGCATCGACTCCATCCTCAGATTGTTTTTCGCCATATTGGGGAGTGATGGAGTTAGTAGAAAAGGAAAGAGATGTCCATGTGTGTGTATCTAATTAAGATAGGACTGGAACACATACAGGTCCCAGGGAGGTGGGTGGGCGTGTGAGGATCTGCAGCTCTACATGCCAAGAACAGATGCATACTGGTAAGTAGCATTTTCCGTTCGAGGCATGTGAGCTGCAGAGCTCACACTGTGCATAGACTGTACAGCAGTATCTCCCTAGCGGTGGTCACCTGTATGTGTTGCAGTAGTTTGAAAAAGGGTTTTAAGGACAGCTTGGCCCACTGAAGCTTGTTGCTTGGCTTGCACATCAACACAATAGTGTTTAGTGAAGGTGTGTGTTGTAGACCATGTGGCTGCCTTACATATGTCTTCTAGGGAAATGTTCCCTAAGAATGCCATGGAGGCCCCTAGTTTGCGTGTTGAGTGCGCTCTAGGGGAACTGATAATGTGCGTTTGGCTTTTTGGTAGCAGATTTGGATACATTTAACAATCCACCTTGCAACCCCGGCTTTTGAGATGGGATTACCCTTGTGTGGTGGAGAGAAAGCTACAAACAATTGTTTGGTTTTGCGAAAAGACTTGGTTCTGTCAATGTAATACATAAGGGCTCTTTTGACATCCAGGGTGTGGAGAGCTCTTTCTGCCACGGAATCTGGGTTTTGGAAGAACACTGGTAGTTCTACCGATTGGTTAAGGTGGAAAGGCGAAATGACCTTGGGAAGGAATTTTGGGTTTGTCCTGAGAACTATCTTATTATGATGTATTTGTAAGAAGGGCTCTTGTATAGTTAAAGCCTGTATCTCACTGACTCTCCTGAGAGAAGTGATTGCAATTAGGAACGCAACTTTCCATGTAAGGAATTGAAGTTCACATTTATGTAGGGGTTCGAAAGGTGGTCCCATGAGCCTGGTAAGTACTATATTAAGATTCCACACTGGGGAAGGTGGTAATCTGGGAGGTATGATCCGCTTAAGGCTTTCCATAAAGGCTTTAATGGCGGGGACTCTAAAGAGTGATAAGTGTTGCCTGTTTTGTAAGTAAGCAGCAAGGGCTGCGAGGTGCAGACGTATGGATGAGTATGCAAGATTACATCTTTGCAAATGTAGCAAGTAGCAAATGATGTTTTGCGTGGAGGCCTGTAATGGTTGGATATGATTGTTAGTGCAGTAAATAGCGAATCTTTTCCATTTGGCTGCATAGCAGGCTCTGGTAGTTGGGCGCCTAGCCTGTTTAATAACGTCCATACAGTCTGTCGGTAGGTTAAGGTAACCGAATTCTAGGACTTCAGGAGCCAAATCGCAAGGTTCAGTTGAGATGGATCTGGGTGCCTTATCTCTCCATGGCTCTGCGTTAGCATTGATGGGGAGAGGTGTAGTTTTTGGTATGGGACTACTGATAGTTCCAGTAGTGTGGTGAACCACGGTTGGCGTGCCCATGTGGGAGCTACTAGTATCATTTTTAGAGACTGTTGTCGGAGCTTGCGTACTACAAGTGGGATCAGTGGTAGCGGTGGAAAAGCGTACACAAATCTGCCGGACCAGTTCATCCATATCGCATTGCCCTTGGACTGCGGGTGTGAAACCTGGCGGCGAAGGTTGGGCATTTTGCGTTTTGGTGTGTGGCGAACAGATCTAAGTCTGGCTGGCCCCAGATCTGGAAAAAAGGTAGAAGAACTTGTGGATGTAGTTCCCACTCGTGAATCTGTTGTGTCTGTCGACTTAACAGATCGGCAATCTGATTGTGAACCCCTGGTAGGTGTTCTGCTAGAAGGTATATGTTTTGTGGAATGGCCCACCTCCAAATGTCCTGTGCCAGTTGGGACAGTTGTGGAGAGTGTGTCCCCCTGTTTTTGTATATAGTACATGGCTGTGATGTTGTCTGTTCGGATCAGGACAGCCTTGTTTTGTACGTGGAGTTGAAAAGATTTGAGAGCTAGGAATATAGCTAGTAACTCCAGGTGGTTGATGTGGAGCAGCTTTTGTTGAGTGGTCCACTTGCCTTGTGTTGTATGATCTAACAGGTGTGCTCCCCATCCTGTGAGTGATGCGTCCGTGGTTAGTACTATTTGTGGAACCGGCTCTAGGAACGGCCGCCCTTTGGACAAATTTTTGGTGTTCCACCACTGCAGAGAGCGATGTGTGCGGCTGTCCACCAACACCAGATCTGTAAGATGTCCGTGAGCCTGGTTCCATTGGCGCGCTAGGCACTCCTGTAGAGGACGCATTTGAAGTTTTGCATAAGGGACGATGAAAATGCAAGATGCCATCATGCCGATTAGCTGCATAAACACTCTGGCTGGGAGAGAGTGTTGTATTTGAAACCTGGGGACAAGGGTTTGTATACTGGCTATCCTGGCTGGGCTGGGGTAAGATAGAGCAGTGGAAGGGTTTATTGTGGCTCCCAGATATTGAAGTATATGGGAGGGCTGAAGGTGCGACTTGGTATAGTTTACTGTGAACCCCAAGTTGTGTAATGTTTGTATTGTTTGGTGAGTGTGTTGGACACACTGGTTGAATGATCTGGCTTTGATGAGCCAGTCGTCCAGGTATGGGAAGACATGTATTTGTTGTCTTCGTAGGTGCGCTGCTACTACTGCAAGGCATTTGGTAAACACTCTTGGAGCAGTGGTGACTCCGAATGGAAGTACTTTGAACTGGTAGTGCTGTCCATTGAGTACGAACCTTAGATACTTCCTGTGAGCAGGATGTATGGGAATGTGGAAGTAGGCGTCCTTGAGGTCTAATGTGGCAAGGAAGTCTTGTTGTTGTAGTAAGGGAAGCACTTGCTGGAGAGTGATCATGTGAAAATGATCTGAATGTATATACTGATTGAGGGGTCTGAGGTCCAAAATAGGCCTTAGAGTGCCATCCTTCTTGGGGATTAGGAAATACAGGGAGTAAACCCCTGTGCCCTGCTGTAGTAGAGGAACTGGCTCTATGGCGTGCTTTTGAAGCAGGGAAAGTACCTCTTGTTGTAAAAGCGTAAGATGGTCTGCGGACATTGGACGCTGCTTGGGTGGTATGTTGGGGGGTAGCTGTTAGTTCCAGGCAGTAGCCATGTTGGATAATTTGTCTCACCCACCTGTCTGTTGTAATGGAGTTCCAGACAGGTAGGAACTGTGATAGCCGTCCCCGACAGGGTGGTGTGGTCGGGGGAAGTGGAGGGAAGTCACTGTTTAGGAGTGGTGGAGGTACGGGTGTTGTTATTACCTCGACCTCTGCCCTTAGTGTTGTTGCCTCTGTAACCACCTCTAAAGTATCCTCTACTGGGAGAGGTTTGGGTGGTGCTTCTATATGAAGAGGAATTGTCTGTGGTGGTGTTCCTAGAGCCCCCTCTGTAGAAGGAGCGGCGAAAGGAGCCACGTTGTTGTGGGGACTGCAATGCTCCCATTGACTTGGCAGTGTCAGTGTCCTTTTTCATTTTTTCCAGTGCTGTGTCAACAGCAGGACCAAAGAGTTGGTTTTGGTTAAATGGCTGATTTAAGATGGTAGTTTGGACTTCTGGCTTAAAACCTGAAATGCGGAGCCAGGCGTGCCGTCTGATGAGTACGCTAGTGTTGACGGACCTAGCGGCGGTGTCGGCTGCATCCAGGGCGCACTTAATGGAGGCATTTGAAATAAGTTTGCCCTCCTGAATGAGGTCATTGGCCTGTGTCTTGTACTGATCAGGAAGGTGTTGCAATAGGGTCTCTAGCTGATCATAGTGGGCCCTATCGTACCTAGCTAGTAGTGCCTGGGTGTTAGCTATGCGTCAGATGTTGGTGGCCTGCGCAGCTACACGTTTGCCAGATGAATCCAACAATTTTGACTCCTTATCAGGGGGCGGAGCATCCCCTGAAGTTTGGGAATTAGCTCGTTTACGAGCATTAGAGACGACCAGGGAGTCAAGAGGGAGCGGACCTTTGATGTAGGCGGGGTCATCAGGGGCAGGTCTATACTTTTTATCTATTCTAGGGTTAAGGATCCTGGCCCTTACAGGGTCGTTAAATATTTCAGGGGCATGTTTAATGACACCTTTGATCATGGGTAAAGTTTGAACAGTTTTTGAGACTGTTCAAAGGTGTCTAGAAGGAAATCTTCCTCTGGTTGGTTGGTGTTTATATGCACCCCGTGAAAGACAGCAGCCCTGTGGATGAGTTGTCCAAAACCAATGTGATCATCTGGTGGAGATGGTTTTGTGGGATAAGGTGGAGGGCTGGGG
Source organism: Calotriton arnoldi (assembly GCA_963921515.1). Taxonomy (NCBI): domain Eukaryota; kingdom Metazoa; phylum Chordata; class Amphibia; order Caudata; family Salamandridae; genus Calotriton; species Calotriton arnoldi. The sequence continues at coordinate 2,630,847 of CAWUFW010000860.1, forward strand.
AGGTCTGTAGGATCTATGGGGTCGTTGTAGCCCCAGTCGTCCTGTGGTGGGTTATCTGGGTCTAGAAGTAGATTATCAGGGTCATCACCATACCCCATGTCGTCCTGATATTCATGTGGGGGAGAAGTTACAGGCTGAGGCGGTGTAACAGGGATGTGGAGAGGAGGGGTGGTAGATAGAGGTATAGGAGAAGAAGGAGGCATAGGGGAAGTAGAAGAGTCCTTCTTGTTTGGAGGGACAGGCTTGTGGCGTGGCACAGAGGAGATATGTCCAGTTTTAGGATTAATATGTATTTTCTGTTGATTAGGATCGATGGGATCCGGTCGAAACAGTTCCTCCTCCTGAATATTTGGCTTCGGCGCCGACTTTTTCGGTTCCGAGCGCGGTGATGGCTTCTTTGGATGTTCTTTTGTCTTAGAAGGCATAGGGGAGTCCTTCGGCTTAGTTATCGGCTCGAACAGCTTCTGTTTAGGGGCTGTGTCGTGGAGCCTGGGTTTCGGCGCCGAGTGATCCGCATGCTTGGAGGCGGATTTTGGGACCGAACCGGATTTCGGCGCCGGGTGTTCTTTCGGTTTCGGCGCCGAAGGTGCCGGTGGAACGGACACGTGTGGTTTGGTCGGTGCAGAGGAGCCGGAAGGCTTTAGTTTCTTCTTCGGCGCCGAGCCGGAAGGCGGGGCGTCCGAAGCACGTTTACGGTCGCGACTGGGGCCCGCAGGCGAAGTGTTGACCGGTGCCTTAGTTTTTGCAGGTGGGGTTGGGGCAGGGGCAGTAGTACTCACTCGTTGCCCTGGAGTGATGGAACCGTCTGAGTCCTCTGCCTCCGAGACGATAGTGAGGTCTTCGGAATCTTTCTCCGGAACATCGGGACCCTCATCGAAGATATTGACGGGTTCCGGAGCGGACCGTTGCGCCATGATGTGCCTTCGGGCTCGACGATCGCGAATGGTCTTTTTGGAGCGGAAGGAAGCGCAGGCTGGACAGGTGGCCTCGTTATGGTCAGGTGAGAGGCACAGGTTACAGACCTTGTGGTGGTCACTGTGGGGGAACTTTGCTCCACACTGGGGGCATTTTCGGAAGGGCGTCCTTTCCATGGGCAGTAGGCCTTACGGCGTCGATGGGCCCAACGGCCCGCGTCGACGGCTGGAAATGAGATCGAGGAAGGGACGTCGAGATGTCGATGTCGGTATCAAGTCGTGAAGTGTGAAAAACGTTGAAAATGAAGTTTCGAACCGGAGTGTCGAAGTTGCATCCGAACCCGATGGCGGAAAAAAACAATCTGAGGATGGAGTCGATGCCCATGCGCACTATTGTCCAAAGGAGGAGTCACCTATCACATGACTACAAAGACTTCTTCGAAGACAACAACAAAGTGCAAGCATCCGAGCCCAACACCAGATGGCGATCTAATGCACAGTGTGAGCTCTGCAGCTCACATGCCTCGAACAAAGAAGTTCCCTAAATGGTCATTAAATGGGAGGAGTGGATGGATAGTAGTAATTGGCCCATGCTTCTGGGAAGGGCTAAACAAAGAAAGAGGCATGACACATGCATGCCAAGGACAAATGGGGAGAAAGATTAACAGAGCGACGATGGAGCCAGCAAATGGGAAGCCTATGGGGGGGCTGAAGCCCACAAAAGATATACATGTTCTTTCGAGTCAGCGAATGCGCAGTCTAGAGCAGAGACCGAAAAAGGTGGGGTGGAAGAAGCAACAGAGTGCATGTGGTGGGTTTGGGTATTAATTGGTTAAGCAGCACACGAGAGACAACAAGGAGTGGGGGAGGCAGGAGCAACACTGTGTGCACAGGTTAGGAATTTGGTGTGGAGCAGCACACGAGGGAGTAAGCAAAAAAAAAAAAAACACATACACTCATGTAGTGCTGAGAGCAAAAAAAGAAAGTAGTTTGCTGAATGTGAGCAGTAGATGGATATAAGTCATCCAAAAAACATGATAAATATACTATGTTCCAGATCAGGGGCAAACCCAAGAAGACAAAGGAGAGACACTGAATAAGAAGACTGCAAATGAGAGTGACAAGAAAGGCAACTAATGGTAAGTAATGGCATGCTCTAAGCCAATAATTTGGCATTATTCACAAGAGGTCTTTCACAATCAGGCAGCAAAGTTGTCTGTAGGAAATACTTAAAGTATAATCCTTTGGACAGTCATTCTAAGTTGTTACAAGTTCAACCTGTTCAGATCTCAGAGCTCTGAAACTTTCAAGCTGATATGCAAAAACATACATTCTACAATGGCATAACCCATTATCCAAAGGACTGACATCAACAGCGTTCAGGCTATGGGAGGTCGGTTTCCTGAGCAGGGTCCTTGCTGCTCCTGGTGGCAGCCACTACACTACACTACACTACATGATAACATTTCTCCACGATCATTTTTAAAGACCACTCCCAACAATGCCTCTCCATGAGCCCCGTAAGGGAACATACGGGCCTGTCCCTCTATGCTGGAATGCTCAAAGCTGCACAGGCAGTCGTGCCATTGCACTGTTAGAGCACCACTTTAGTATGGCTCAACAGTATACCAGAGACATGATGGCCGGATTTGGACTGGAAAAGAGACACTTTTTTTTTAATGCTTGATGCAAAACTATATATTGTTCTGGATTTGGCATCTGCGCATCACCAGGTTAAGTTGCACCAGAATTCCTGCCACTTTGGATCCTGCCCTTGAATATTTTGTTCTCTCTGCTCGTCTTGGATCCACGGACCACTGCTTCTCAATTCAAATCCACTACACCACTATGTATCTTACAGACGGAGATCAGCCACCAGCTCTACACTCTTTTTTTTTTTTTACGGAGTTTTATATAGCGCGAACTTGACCCGAAGGTATCGGGTATCAGAGCGCTTTACATAGCACCAGTTGCGTTACATGAGGACACATTCATTTTTGTTAGGCACGGGGAGATTAAGTGATTTGCCCAGAATCACAGGATGTTCAGCGTCATTGCCGAGACTCAAACCCAGTTCCCCAGATTAGAGTACGACCGCCCTAGCCGTTAGGCCAACTCCTCTATCCTTATGTCCACATCCCTAGCTCTTCCCAGCCGTATATACACAAAACTGACAAATACTGTAGAAACGAAACTAGACTCCATTGTGATGAAAACTACGCTGATGAAATAACTAAAAACACAACCGTTTTGTTAACGCGTTATTTTCAGTTTGAGGACCAATCTATGTAGTCCACTTAGGTTCCTTGTTCTGAGTGCTAGTGAATCTGGTGTCTGATGCCAAAAGCATTGCCTCTGTTCACCAGGCAGGAATTTAAAATCATAAGCTATGACCTGAATATAGCCTGCTGCATACTGAAAGAATGTAAACAAAATCACTATGTAAAACACTCTTCTATGATTTGTAATAGAGTGTAACGTGAAATGTGTGCTTATTAAAGAGTATGCATGTGGAATACGTGTGGGTCACAGGGTGGAATGTAGATAATTACTCAACTTTTGAATCTGCCCTTGGCGTCAGACTGGATCCAGAAAGATTTCCATAGTATCTCTGTGCACCGGAAGGTGGCGCCGTAAGGCTCTGCACTGATGCTGTTCCGATCCAGAAGCGGTGTGCGGGGCCTTGTATAGGCACCACTCCCTCGCCCTGACATCAATTGCTTTCGAGACTTTCCACGCACCGAGACATGGAGCCCCAAAATCAAATCGATAGAGCACTGTGCAAATTGCTAGACTTGGGATCTGATTTAAGGGTAGAGTCCAATCACAAAATGTCCAGAATGGAAGGGTCGGTTAGGAATCTGCAGCTAGATAGTCTGTACCACAAAGAGTGTTACCAAGGCCAACTTGTTCTTCTGATAAGTGACTTTGAGCTGCAGATTCCGCACCTTTTGAACAGATACCGAATCAGTACCTAATTGGAGGTGGGCAGTGAATGGACTCAAAGCTTAAAGTCCTGCAGGTCTGAGAGGGCAAATTACCCTTCTCAGAGACTTGGCTGTCCATATAATAGTGCTTTGAGAATGTATGGAAGGAAGCCCATGTAGCTGCCATGCAGATGTCTAGGACAGGGACTCCGCGTGCTAATAAAGTGGTAGTAGCTTTGGCCCCTCTGGAATGGGCTTGAAGTTCTTCTGGAGGCTGCTTCATTGTCAATGCGTTTTTGTTACACAATAGGGTAAACCCAGAATGCAGCTGGACCTGGGCCAATAGTGATATGTACAACAGGAGGTCCAACTGAACAATATGTTTCTCTAAGAGACCAAAACCTAGAAAAACACCCACAAGTATTACATTTAAACAATAACAAGGTTGATGGTTGAGTGATGGAAGGCTTTCCAGGATTATAGCCAATAATTGCTAGCCTCTAGGGACACTAGGGTACAAGGGATGAGTCAGGAATTGATCCAAAGCTGTAACTTGTAAATAGCGTGGCACAGAATGTATCTGCATATTTCTTGTATAGAAGTAGGAACTATACAAGAAATATGCAGATACATTCTGTGCCACGCTATTTACTCATCCCTCGTGCCCTAGTGTCCCTAGAGGATTGTAATTCTTGGCTATAATCCTGGAAAGCCTTCAATCACTCAACTGTCAACAGTCTCAGACTGATCTCTGTGTGCGCAGGTTGTGCCATTTTCTGCACCAGGAGATACCCAGCCCATTTTCTTAGTTCTTTACTGTCAGCTCGGCAGTTTAAGACTGAGGTTGCTCCCTCCATTGTCTTGAGGAAGACCCCGCTGTAAGGAACTAATTACCTTCTGTCAACTTCTGGGGTCGAAACGTCGACCTTATCTGTACCTTGACCTGTACCTATTATTTATATGCAGAAGTGGAAAACTCTATAAGTATTCATAACGTCTCGCTACTTTCGCTGTTTAGTTAGTCAATTGATACATTGTTAGACAGGTCTATCTCATCATTGTAAATATTGTAATTATTTCCACCTTCACATTCCCATCCCTTCACGAGCACTACCCGGAGCACTGTATCCACTTTTATACTTTGGAGCAACCATTGATATTGTAATTCATGGATATATTCATACTATAAACTTCTTCAAAACTAAGATAACCTTGTTCTTGTTTAAATGTAATACTTGTGGGTGTTTTTCTAGGTTTTGTTCTCTTAGAGAAACATATTGGTCAGTTGGACCACCTGTTTGTTGTACATTTCATTGTCAGTGCATAGCAGATCTTAATGTAGAACACAATCCAGCATGAGATGGTATGCTTCTGCACAGCCCTGCCTTTTTTTCGACCTTGCAAACCCCACAAAGAGCTGATTGTCTACACAGTGGTCTTTAGTGAGATCGATGTAGAAGTAGAGTGCTATTTTGGGGTCCAAGAGATGGAGTCTCTCCTTCGAGGGGTGAGGTGGAACATAGAACTCCAGCAGGGTGATGGTTTGAGTGACATGGAACGGCATTACAACTTTTAGTAGAAACAAAGCCCTATTTTGCAGAACCAGCTTATCGGGGAAGAAGGTAGGGTATGATGGATGAACAAACAGAGCTTAAAGCTTACTCAATTGCTTCGCTGAGATTATGGCAAGTAGGAACATGGGTTTCATGGTGAGGAGACGTAGGAGATAGCTGTAGAGTGGCTCGAATGGAGTACACATTAAATAAGTAAGGACGAGTTGAAGTCCCATTGGGGAATAACAAAAGGAGAAGAGGGAAACATACGCTGTAGCCATCTCAAAAACATCATCACGAAAGGTGATTTAAATAATGAAGGCTGATTAGTCAATCACAAGAAGGCCGAAAGATAACCTTTAACAGTGCCCAAAGCAAGACTTTACCGGGCACAGGATAGAACAAACAGGACATCAGACAATTGGACATGGGGGGTGGGGAGAGGGAGGGGGTGGGGGAGGGGGGGAGTAATTTGGCGTGTGCCGCACCAAAGCACAAACTTGTCCCTGTGACAAGCATTTACAGTCTTTGTCGAGGGACACCTGGGTGCCAAGATGACATCCACTACTGGCAGAGGCAAGTTCAAAGGCAATGAGCTAGAGCTGCTCCATCTCCATGTTTGAAGGTGGAGATTGTGAAGACTGGGGTGGTGTACCTGACCTTTCTGCTGTGACAGCAGAAGAGACATTGCACTACCTCCGGGTGTAACGGTTACTCGAGATCCACCAGGCGCCAACAGCTGAGTTAGTCCGCAGTGGCGTTCAATGAGCCCGCTAGGTTGTCACCATCAGGAAGATTCCCTGACGGTCGAGCAATTTCTGAGGTGCACTGCCTCTTGGCACAGGGTCTGTGATCCCACCCCGCCCTGTTTGTTGCAGTACCACATGGCAATGGTGGTGTCTGTAAACCCTGTCCGTAAGCACCTGTACCAGCGTCCCCTTGATGAATGTCAGGAAGGCTTTCAGCACCAAGCAAATGTCCCAAAGATCCAGAAGGTTGACATGGAGGCGGGACTCCACAGGAGACCAGAAGCCTCTGATCTCCATCTCTCACAGGTGGCCATCCCAACCCAGAAGTGACACTGGTCACCAATGTCAGCACTGGGTAGGGTCTACCCGTGACCCAATCGCAGTCCAGTAACCACCACTGCAGATCTTTCGTAGTCTCTTCCAAAATCTGAACATGGTCGGAGAGATCCCCATGATGTTGGGCCCACTGGTACTTCAGATCCCACTACAGAGCCCGCATATGCCGCCTGGCATGCTCAACAAGCAGGATGCAGGAGGCCATCAGTTAAAGCAGCCTCAGCCAACCTCACTGAAATCCAGGACAGAGTCTCAAAGATCGGGATCATAGCCTGAATGTCTTTGAGCCCTCATTCCTTTATGAAATGTACGAAACCGAACCATGTCCAGAACGGCTCCAGTGAAGGGGAGCATCTAAGAAGGTGCGACTTCGGCATATTGACAGTGTATTCCAAGGATGACAGGAGATTTTCTGCAGTTTGGAGGTGGTTGACAACTGCCTGGGGTGAGCCGGCCTTGAACAGCCAGTCATCAAGGTAGGAAGACTGGCACCCCTGACGTCTGAAGGTGTACTGCCACCACTGCCATCACTTTCGTGAACACCCAAGGGGCTCTGGTGAGACCAAACGGAAGCAGAGAGAACTGAAAATGCTCCTCTCCCACCACAAACTGCACCGTTGGGCCGGCAGGGCAGGTATGCGGAAATAGGCATGCTGCAGGTCTAACGCCACCATCAAGTCTCAAGAGTCGGGGGGAGACATGTGTGAGGGTGAGCCTTTTTAACTTCTCCGTCCGGAGGAAGGCATTGAAAGGGTGCAGATCTAGAATAGACTGAAGATTTATGTCCTTTTTGGGCACCAGAAAATAGCAGGAATAACAACCACGCCCCTACTGCTGCCACTGGCACTCTCTCGATAGCCCCTTAGGTCAAAAGGGCTTGCACTTCCTGCTGCAAAATATAGAGATGGTCCTCCGCCATTTGCTGGGTGGACGTTGGAAGGTGCGGAGGGGAAGAGAGGAACGGTAGGGCATAACCTTTGCAGATAATCTGCAGGACCCACCTGTTCGACGTGATCACTTGCCAACCCAGAAGGAATCGGTGGACTCCGCCTCCCAGCGGGTGGCTGTGGCCCTGCAAGGACACACTAAAGAGGTTTACCAGATGACACTGCTGTTGGGGGAGCGAAAGGGGGGGAATGGAAACGTGGTGTTGGGACAGAAGACTGAGCAGCATGTGGACCTTGGGCGTGGGAGTAGGAGTGGTGGGCACTTCACCTTTCCAGCTGGAGCAGTACAGGCTGATGGTAAAGGTCACCTCAGCCTTCACCATGAAAGGAACAGTGGTACAATTGCAGCTGGCAGGGCTGGGCAAAGAATCCCAGAGAGTGGGTGGTAGCCCTACTCTCCTTAAAACGTTCAAGAGCATAGCCGCCTGGTCTCCGAACAGCAGCAGGTAAGGTGACATGTCAGGCCATGCTTGGGTGCCTGGGGCGGCACTGGAGCGGAGGGCAGAAACGGCTCAGAGGGTCCAGCAGGTGCAAAGGACAAACCCACTGGCAGTAGTCCAGGTGGAAGGCCTGTCAGCACGTGTGGCCCTGAAAGGCACGCCAGAGAGTGTCGGTAGAGATCCAAAGACTGGAGCATGGCTGTAGGCCCCGGAAACTCTGGTTGTACCCGAACCAGCTGTGGAAACTGTGCTGAAGTCGGCTGACTTTGAGTTAGGGAGTGAGATGGTTGCCGACGCCCACGCGCTTTGTCAAGGGAGAAGGAAAAGCGCAAAGGAGTGGAACTTCGCTTTGACTTCTTGTGCTTTTTGGAGGATTTGGAGTGCGCAGAAAACCGTACACACAAAAGGCTCAGTCAACTCTGGGAATGGGATCAAGCTTTTAACTTTGGGCGGAACTTGGAGCAGTCCCAAAGCTGCTACATGTGTGTGGGACAAAGTTTCACCTTGCGTTCCATTATGGCCTTAAGGGTCATCTTTCTGTAGGTCTTGGAGTCATTGTCTGACACCAGAGGAATGCCTGGTGGGGATCTGTTACAGATATCTGCTTGCAACAGTCCATCCAGTGTTTAAAACCTGTCCTCTTGAGGGGTGATATCCCTTGCACACTGAACAATTTATGTGGAGAAAAGAGATCGAGGTAAGGGGCTCTGAGACAAGAAGCTCCAAATCCGTGTCTGGTGGCGCTACAAGAAAGGAACTGACGTCAGCAAGTGTTAGCAGCGCCTACATAGAGCAGAGCAGCATCAGTGCGGAGCCACATGGTGCCATCTACCAGCAGGTACAGGTACTATCGAAAAGTTTCCAGATCCAGTCTGACGCTGGGGAATAATCAAAAGGTAAGGAATCCACAGCTGGAAGTCTATCAGAATTAAAACTAAAAACTAAAAATTAGCAGACGGACACTGCGAGCAGAAGTCTAGTAGTGATGCTGATAACAAAAAGGCAACATATGCCTGCATGGCAGGTGAAAAACAATTAAAGCAACTCAACTTTGCTCACTGAGTTCTCAACTTATTCCAAACTCATTCATCAACTTATTCCCTCATTCTACCAAGCTGAACTCTAGTCAACTCTCAACATGATCTTGGTAAGTCACAAGGGACGCAAACTTGACTGGTATTCCCTATGTTCTGGACAAAATAGGGATTTACAGCAGGAACTCACTCTGCAGTGTTCATTTTTGTGCTGGCTTGAAACAGGACTAATTCTGCCGTTATATATAAGCTCTCAATGGATGTAATGCCAGTCAAATAACAAAATATAAACAGTTAAAAGTCAGTACCATAAAAGACGAGCTTGAACCACACTTTTGTGGGCTATAACAAAAAAATGGCAACATCTACTAAAGTCAGATTTGCTAACATAATTCACTAGACAAGGCATGTTTCAACCTAATAAAAGGCTTTTTCTCAGTATTACCCAATCGTTAGTTAGAATCTAGTGATCCAGTGCGCTCTGCAGGAACTAAGTCTAGCACCGCATTCAAAAGCACATTGTCCAATTACAACCCAGCAACTATTAGAGAATGCTAAACCAGGGTGATGCGAGTGAAAAGTAACCACTCGTGGTTTGATAAAGATTCTTAGAAATTGAAGAATACAGAAAAGAGCTGACTTGGTCACTACACCATGTTTTAACTGTATTGACATTTTACTAATAAAATAAAAACAAATGTTTGGAAGAATACTGCAGGCCGCATTATACAAAACAGGGTCTACCAGTTACGGCTTCGAGAACCTCAGTTATGTATTAACTGTCTCATGGGCGTTTTGCATATAAATAATATTTTAGTTCGCCAACCGCCACGACAACTTGTGGCCCTCCGTTAAACACTTGTTTCATCGAGATATTTTACTTATGAGAGACCTTTAAAGGCGAGAGAACTGCATTTCAGTACCAGAATCTTCCTCATTAACCAAGGGCTGCATTCTAGGCAGAGCGTCTAAGAACCAAACACAGAGCCAGCAGCACTATGGACTCAATGTTCAGCCTAGGATCCAAGTAAACCCCGGCATCCCAAACACATGGTCGGATTACGTCACCCACAAGTTTGATACCCCTATACCTGGAAACACACACACAACTTGTACTAATAGATGTGAAGTGCGTGATGGTAGCATTTCACACTAAAGGCATCCTCTGTTTGTGTATCTTCTGTGCAAATAAGGTCTAAGTATGTTTCAGAGACTCAGTTGGTTATTGTACAGCAGGCGATAAAAGTTCTTTAAGATGGCAACATGATATTGCTCTGAGATACTGGAGTACACTTAGCTCTACTTATGGAAAAATTGTTCAGGCTGGGATCTGCTTTTTCTGCTGAGCCCAAGAATGACTTGTTACAGGCATGGACATAACACATGCACACTGAGCAAAAATGATGGTCTGTGGGGCCTAGAGTAACTACCGTTGGCGAAGATGAATTAAAGCATTCCTTTCAACACTTAATACACTTCTCAGTGAGTAACCCCGGGTGAATCAGGCGTCTCTCGCAGAGCCAAAGCACTGAAGGTGCACCTCAATGAATAGGCTCACATGGATGAAACCTGACTGGGGTTCCTTGCTTCCTGTATGGCGCAGGACACGGCCTAGGTGCTTGGGCAGGAATGCCCCCTTTGGGGTAGATTGAAGTCGGGTTTGGTCCAGAAAATGACCCAGCATGCCTCTTGATGTGAAGGCCACTCTGATCTCTTCCTTGGTTGGTAGTCATGGAGATCATTAACTTAAAGTACCTTTGGGTTACGTACGGGTCATCAACCAGGAATCGAAGATTATTTGGACACAAAAGGAAATAAATGAAAACATAAAAGGGAACTATTCTTACTAAGTCATCTTATTTATTCCAAAAATTCTATCAGAGAACTTTTTCTACAATGAAATTATTTATTTTGGCGCATTGGTATTCCCCTTCTAAACGGGCCACGCACGTTTTTTTCCAATCATTAATAAGATAAAAACTATACACAAGAGCATCGGTAATGCACTGGTTTCCATGACAACACCATTAGGGGTCAAGCGGTCAACTGTTCTTGATTTGCTCTGGTTAGTCAGGAAGCTGATGATGTCTGCCCTGTATTCTTTCTACAGGTATGTTCCAGGCCATTGTTAGCATCTCTATTTAAGATTATTTGTCTCTCACAGGACAATGCTCTGTCTGAAAGAGTGAAAAAGCAGAATTGTGAAGCCATTGTTAAACATTAATAAATCCAAAATTGGTAGAAAATTATATACCTATTACGCTTCTCACTGCTCTGCTAAGAATCCTGGAGTGGACTGTTGGCAAACATTAACACGTATTGGGGAACAGTGACTCGGTCGCACTCCTAAAGCTAAGCCTGACAGCAGCTTTTGACACCGTGGACCAAAACGTTCTATTCATGCATCTTAAGGATTTAGGGCAACTGCTACATTTGATGCTTCTAGGGCACCTCCACAGGAGGTGAACTGTGGAGTACTTCTCGGCACCTCATTATCTCCTTTGAGCAGCTAAATGATCTTACCAGTTGTTAGTCATCTCTTACACCGATGAGATCAGGTCATCAACGGACTCGACCAATCAATAATGAACAACGCTAGTAAGATGTCCAAGTGTCTCACAGCTCTTCAGAGCTGGACATCACACCGCTTTCTTCAGCTGAATGCAAATACAACTTACATCCAACTGGTTGCAAATAATATTGAGTGATGGCAGCAGTGTTACTGGCCTAGGTCTGAAGGACCGCTCCATCCTCCACAGCCAACTTGAATTTGCTAGGCATCTGGGAGGATGCTCATTTATGAACATAAGTTGCAACTGCTTGTTTTTTTATTAGAGAATTTTGAGTAAGACGTTGATTTGCCTGGACATTTCAGTACTTAATTTGGGCTGGCGGGGCCCACAGACACTAATTTTTGGGGAACTGCACTTATTTTTCCCTAATCAGATATTGACTGTGAACAACAGAGATAAAAACACAAACGTTAATGAAGGAGGATGAGAAAAACTAAAAAAAAGGCACAAAGGGAGAAAGTAGGGACCGGCAAGAGTGAAATAAAGGGGCAGCATAGTCTGGTAGTCCATTAAAGGGGCCTGAGATGAATTCAGTACTAAGCAGCCTTAGCATTCGGCACACTAATTTTTTTAATAGCAGCACCAGAGCAGAGATTGGAGCACGGGCACTCATTCTTTTACAAATTAAGGACTGTCCCATTCAATATCACTTGCAGGCGGTAGCAGGCTGTATCTTATCCAGACTGGATTATTGTAGCATTGTCCACCTAGGACTGCCAGATTACGTGACCACTTTAGAGAATACAAAAATTTGGGGTTTGTGTCAATTGTGGCTTATAGAAACATGACCGTATCACAGGCGCCATAGAGCACTGCACTGGCTATCCACCAAGCATAGAGAAACATTTAAAAAGTTACGTCTCCTGCACAAAGTGTACTATGGTCTTGCTCGCCGTTTTAATGATCACAAGTCCTCAAGATAGTTACAATCGGGGGCGTGGCTATGCGGCGAAACAAGATGGCCGCAGGCTAGGGTCGCTCCGCTCGAACCCTTCCTTTCCGCATTAATCCGTTAAATTGATCCGTGCCCCGTGGTGGGAACTGGCTGGCGGATGCGCTGCTGACAATAAAGAGCCCAAATTCAGGCCGCCAGGACCGCGAGAACAGGAGATCGGCCCGCGGCTGGTGGGGGCCTACCCGGACGTGAAAGCCGGGGCCTAGAGTGTCGGCGGAACCCGAAGTGGGGAGGAGACTTGAGAGTTAGAGCCAGTCCCAGTTCCGGCGGCCGGACCGGCGCTCTAGCGGACGCTGCAGCGGGGTGCCAGTGAGTAGACAGGCGATCACGACACAACCAAGCGGTGCTGCGCCGTAGGCCTAAATCGACGTAGCTGCGACACTGGCACCAAAGATACGCCGCCCAGGTAGGGGGATCCGGTGCCGCTGCGGCTCTGCCGGGAGGTGAGAACGGCGGAGAAAACAGAGCGGATCTATAGTGCTGGCGCCCACCGGGGAGTGTGGAAACTCTGAGAGACGCGCTGCACCAGGGGCCAACACTCAGTGTGAGACACTAGCGGAGCGCACTTCTCCGGGGCATCGGACCCCTAAATGCGGGAGTAAGGCCGCTGGGAATATGAGACCTGGCACATACCTGGAGGGAAGAAAGTCTAGTAGCTGGAGGGCGGCTAAATCAGGCGCTTTCTGACTGTCCACCCAAAGCCGGGAAGCACAGCCCTGCACACGCATTGGGCCCACCCTCCCCCCTCACACCGGCGAAACGTGTGCCGCTGTCCAGTTGATTTGTGCCATATCCAAAGGCTGCAGCGTAGTTCGTGAGGGTAGCTGGCATTGAAGATCGGGAACTGTGGAGTGCACGCTGGGGGTGCCCTGCGACTGCGGGGCCCATTTCCTGGGAACTATTCCATACTTCGGCGCCATCCAGGCGCGACAGACCCTCCGGGGGGAAGGGGGGGGGGTCAATTAACGTGGAACAGTAGCACTGCGGAGCCTTGTACACAGCGCAGAGCTAGCGGTAGCGGGGGACTCGCCCGGCGGCGGCTACAAAACTCCCTGGGTGAAACCCGGTGCGGCACCCAAGCTTGGGACTCATCAACCTAACCCTCCTCGACCCAGGGTGGAGACCAGACTGTACTTGAGAGTCGAAGTACCAACTGTACAGACGTGAGACTGCAGTGAAGCCAATCTCCGTTAACATGTCGACCACCAGAGGCCCCAAGGTTACCCAGCACAACAAACTTGATAGATACACCTGCCCGAAGGCAGCCCTACCCGAGCAGCAGCAACTCAGAGATAAACCGACAGGAGGAGCGGAGGGGGACGTCCAAGAGCCTATTTTGAAAGACGTCATTGAGGCGATCGGCGGGATCCGCACGTCTTTGGAGCAAAGAATGGACACGATCTCCTCTGAAGTAATGCTAATCAGGGCGGACCTCGCTACTAATAGGGAAAAGATCAAGCAACTCGAACTTACCACAACGAGGCTAGTGGATGATACCGCCCAGTTGCAAAATGATGTCCAGGAACTGCAAACATTCCGGAAATTTGCAGAAGGGAAACTTGACGATTACGAAGGGCGCACTAGGCGTAATAACGTACGCATCTTAGGAGTGCCAGAAAACGCAGAAGGACTGGCTACCGACCTATTCGTAGAGAACTTAATCACTGCTCACCTGCAGCCGAAAGGCCTGTCAAACATCTTTGTGGTTGAAAGGGCCCACATGGTCCCAGGGGGCCGACCGAAGCCGGGGGCCCCCCCACGTCCAATACTGGCTAGACTCTTGAACTATCGAGATAGGGATGTCATCCTGCAAACGGCTAGAGTGGCGCCTCCGCTCCGATTTGAGAACTCAGAAATCACCTTCTTTCCGGACTTCACGCAGGCGGTCCAAAGACAACGAAGATCGTTCCTGGCAGTTAAGAAGAGACTTAGAAACAAAGGCCTCAAGTATGCAATGTTGTTCCCGGCCCGACTCAGAGTGGAGGCCGAGGGCAAAACCAGATTCTTTGATTTTCCGGAGACCGCTGCTGAATGGCTGGATGGCTGAAGGGACGCTAAGGAGCACAACTCTCATGGACACTAGGAGGTACAGTCGGGCCTGGTGGTACTTGAACTGCACTTCATGCTCTGGCGACCACCCGCTTCACATTGACTGTTACCCGTTTGACACAAGAGGTAGATAAAGCACAGCTGGGATAGATATTGTCCTGAGGGCTCAAGCTAAGTGTTCCATAATAGCAACGGGCCAGCCCTGCCCGGGGTAACTTCCTGACTACGCAGCTGGGAGGGTAAGGCGTGACGGCATATCCCCCCAATTTTCTTCTATTAGTTTAATTTCGTGGCGACAGGCACTCTGCATTAATATAGAAGTGGGCAGTTTCGAGCCCAGAGTGCAGGGGAGCAGGGAGGGGCGTAGTTGGGTGGGGTTACTGTATTGTTATTTGTATTGCATCGACAAGGTATCATTGATCCGTCACAGGGAAAGGTTGGTAACACGTAAGTCCTAATGAGTACGCAATGGGATAAGAGTTTTAAATTGATGAGCTGGAACGTTAATGGTCTGGGGGACAAAGTTAAAAGATGTGTGGTGCTGCAGCATATCAGGCGTCATGCCCCGGACGTGGTATTACTTCAAGAAACACATTTGGTGGGGAATACATTCAAGGCCCTTAATAGGTGGGGATACAAGCTGGTAGCACACTATGGCTTCACCACAGGCTCGAGAGGTACGGGGATATTGTTGAGGAACTCCTTTCCAATGACAGTGAAGTCCACCTGGGTTGATACATGGGGAAGGTACATAGGCATCACGGGACAATGGGAAGGAAATATGTTGACCCTTAGGTCGGTGTATGTGCCGCCCGGCCTCCAGGGGCTCGCATTCAAAGATCTGGGTTCTTTCCTGCTGTCGGTCCCGGACGGCCTCCTGATAGTAGGAGGAGATCTCAACTCAGTGGTCTCCGGCACACTAGACAGGCACCCTCCCCGAGAACTCCGGCCGTCAAACAGCTGGCTTCCAGACTTCTTGAAGACTATGGGGTTGATCGATGCCTGGTGAGCTTATCACCCTGATACCACCCAGCACACTTACCACTCAGGCGCTCACCATAGTCAGTCGCGAATTGACTATTTATTGATCCCACCGGCCCAAATCACACACATTCAGGAAGTCAGACACATGGCGCGGAAAATCTCGGATCATTCCCCGATGTGGGCCCACTTTGTTATCGGACAGCAGAGAATAGGAAGAGTCGCCCCCATTAACCCCTGGCACCTCCGTAACCCGGAGGTTCGTAAAGCAGAGATTGAGGGGGGGTCCACACCTGACAAACTCCATATCCTGAAACTGAAGAGAGATGGCTACAAGGCCTTAGTGACAGAAAGAGCCAAAGCACTGGGAAGAGAGACGCAGGGCAGAATATATGAACATGGGGACAAGGCGGGAAAACTACTTGCATGGCTGGATAAGAAAGAACTTGCGAGTAGATTGGTACCCGAGTTGACTGACAGGGCGGGACAACTGATCACTGACCCCCAGGGGATAGCTAACACATTTGCGGCTCATTATCGGGAAATATATCGCTCACGGACGACATACACAGTATGCGATTCCCAAGGTCTCCTCAAAGACATCGCCCTGCCAGCCCTTTCGGCCGAAGACAAAGTTCCTAGAGGGGGATCTTACTACTGATGAGATAGCCCAAGCAATCAGAAGCCTCAGATCCGGGAAGGCCTCAGGCCCTAATGGCCTACCGATTGAACTCTACAAACTCAGACCTGATAAACTAGCCCCGTACATACGTGCAATGTTTGAAGAAAGTAAGGATAAGGGGGAGCTGCCGCGAGACCAGAGGATCGCAACGCTGGTCACTATCCGTAAGGAGGGCAAGCCACAGACTGACTGTGCCTCGTATAGGCCAATATCCTTACTGAATGCTGAGCCTAAGATCTTAGCTAAACTCCTCGCTACTAGGCTAGTCAAGGTGATTGGCGGGTTGGTACACCCAGATCAATCGGGCTTCATGCTTCAGCGCAACACTGCATTAAACCTGCGCAGGGTGCACGGAGTAATGGGGAGGGCGACCACTATTCGAGAGGCGGCGATAATCGTGTCACTGGATGCCGCAATGGCATTTGACACGGTCAAATGGCCATATCTTTTTGCAGTCCTCGAAAAAATGGGATTTGATCCCCGATTCATCCAATGGGTGCAGCTCCTCTATTCGAAAATTTTAGCTCAAGTGGTTGTAAACAATAAAAAGTCGGAAGTATTTACACTGGGTAGAGGGACTCGTCAGGGCTGCCCACTCTCCCCCCTCCTGTTTGCGCTGGCCTTGGAGCCCTTGGCATCCTGGGTGCGTAAGGATCCAGTGATACGTGGGCTGAGATGGGCGGACACATGGGAAGACCACATCTCATTGTATGCGGACGACATACTCCTATTTTTGGCCTCTCCAAAGGCGTCCCTCGTGTCTGTACTAGATATATTTGCAACCTTTGGCAGATACTCCGGGTACTCGATTAATTGGAGTAAATCTGTGCTATACGTCCTTAATGGTCCCCAGCCTGCTCTCCCTAGGGGGTGCCCGGTGCAAGTCACTACAATAGGCTTTAAGTACCTAGGCATTTATATTACAGCTGAACCAGCGCGTAGATATGCTCAAAATCTCCTCCCGCCCCTACAGAGATTGAAGCGAGATACGGCACACTGGAAAGCTCTTCCACTCTCGCTGCTGGGTAGGGCATCCCTATTTAAAATGATGTCTTTGCCTTGCTTTCTATATGTATTGCAAAATTCCTCTGACCTAGTCCCTGCAAGTTATTTTAGAGAAATCGAAAGCCTGCAGAGAAGCCTGTTGTGGAGTGGGAAACCGCGCATAGCGCTCGCTAAACTTAATCTCAATTGGTATGATGGGGGAATTGGCCTTCCTGATCTTAAAAAATATTATTGGGCAGCTCATCTGGCCGCCAACAACCACGGAACGTATAGACGTGCGGACAACCCAGGCTACGCAATGGATAGGTGGCTGCTGCCGGGAGGGAACTACAATAGGGCTCTATATTCAAAGAATGGGAAACGACATCTGACGGGACCGACTAAACACTCGGTGCAAGTCTGGCATGCCGCCAATAGAAGCCTGGGGTGGGAACACAAAGTAACATTGGCAACCCCCCTGTGGGACTCAGAACTACTTGGGAATTTGTGGGAATCTAAAGGGCTTTGACAAGTGGGACCTCATAGGTATCTCTAAGATAGGTGACCTCTGGGTAAAGGGGGAAGTTAAACCGTTTGCCTCCCTACATTGAGAGCATGACATGGCAACCACAGAATACTTTAGATACATGCAGGTTCGACACGCACTACAGGCACACCTCCAGAAGGGGGTCACCCCCCCTGAGTCATCGCCTCTTGAGGACAGGATATTAGACGGCTACCTGCCGACGAAGGCCATTTTGCTGATCTACAAAAAGCTGGTAAACAACTCCAGTGACCCCCTCAGACGCATAAGAGAGAAATGGGAAAGAGATGGCATAATCCTAGATGACGAGGATTGGGTGGTGGCAGTGGCCTCCCTGCGGGAGGTGGCTATATCAGCTAGATCACAATTGGTCCAGCTTAAAATCTTACACTGAATTTACATAACAGGGCCATGCCTAGTGAAAATGGGGAAGGCGGAAGATGGAGACTGCAGGAGGCGCTGTGGGGGTGAGGGAACATTTCTGCATATACTCTGGAAGTGTGTACATATTCAGCGATACTGGTGGAAAATACATGACATTCTCAGTGAGGTACTCACGGTGGCTATTCACCCAGAAGCCAAACGATGTCTCCTAAATGTGTGGGAACCCACTGACCTTAATAACAAACGCATTACCTGGGTTACGCTGGGATTGATGGTAGCAAAGCGGAACATTGCCCAGATGTGGGGGGCCGCGCAGACACCGACCGCTACAGCCTGGAAGAGGGACATGGATTGGTGTATGTTCCGAGAAAAGACAGTGTATGTGGCAAGGGGGTGCCCCAAAAAGTGGTCCCATATCTGGAACGATTGGAATGTATTTAGAGGCAACATCTGTACTCCCCCGGCCGCTCCGGCACATGATCCACCATCGCCGTGATTAAGTTACTAACCAGCAATTATGGCTTCTGCACCTACCTAACAGTAATGGTAATGCATCAAGAGAACTGCATACTGTGATGTACCTTGTAATGTTGATTCCTATTTGTTTAATAAAAGGAATTATTTAAAAAAAAAAAAAAAAAAAAGATAGTTACAATCCAATTCTCATTTACGGATACGTTTTATGACAAACACATAGTGGATCAAAGAAAAAAAGAAAAAGACTGTCAAAAGGGCTGCTGACACTTTTTACATTTCCATGATATATTTTAAACCAACTAATTGTTCACTCTACTAAGGAGTGCTGTTATTCCCTGAAGGCATGTTTAGCATACAGAAAGCGTCTTATGCTTCCAAGTTTGTCTTTCCCTGCACATGAACAAGGTCAGGTGCTCAGCCTTTAGCAACGGCCTTGTTTGCGTCTTGTGGGGGTTGGGGGGGAATTAAGGGCATGTTGCCATTCTCGGAATGGAATGAGGGAAGGATGGAGGGAGAAAAGAAACGAAATCCTATATTTAAATGCTAATGAGGTCCTGTAGCAATATGTTGTGGGGGAGCAAAATGGAAGAGACCTGGGGTTGGGGGGCACAGAAGCCCATGGGCGAGAGAGAGCAATAGGAGTGCAGCTTGACCTTTTTAAATGTTAATGGAGTCCAGTGGTGGGTGTGGCAGGGCAGCAACATGGCGCAGGAGCCTGCGGGCGAATAAACATGTAGGAGAGCCAGGAGGCACAGTAGTAGGCAGAAGGTGAATAATAGCAACATGGGAGGTGGAGGGGCACAGAAGCACAAGGACTAGAAAAGGCAACATGAGCCAGGTGGGGCCCAGAAGCGCACAGGTGCGAGAGATGTGGGGGTGTACAGCAACTCATGTTCAAGAGTTGTTGTGGGGGACATAAGCACATAGGTAAGGGAGAGCACAACACGGAGAAAGGTCGAGATGAAGCACATGAGGGAAACAGCTTGTGAACATATGCACTCTCATGGAGTTCTTCACAGAAAGAAAAAAGTAGCTTTCAAAATACAAGCAAGGGAACGATACAAGTACTTGGTCCATGCTCCAATAGAGGGCCAAACACAAGAACAGGAAGTGAAGCCCGCACACGCTGACAAACGAGAAGCAGGTAAATAAGTGAGGATGAAGTCAACAAACCGTAAGCAATGGGTGGATTCTAAGCCACTGAAAGCAATCAAAATGTCTCTCAAATGACAGTGCGAGACTTAAAAACTAGCCTTGTAAAAGAAGCACCACCGCCTAACATGTTGAAACCGAAACCAACTTGCAAAACAGCCAACATGGTTCTCTGAGGCAGCTGCGCCCAAGCACCTGAATCAGGCAATTAAACAGAATGGCCTCCTGCTGTCCCATGGTCCAAGCAGGTTACTTTAAATTTGACGGGGAAAGATAAGGCCAAACTACATAAAGTTAAAGGCATGGAGGAGGACATTTTTGAAACTGGAGGGTCACAATATTTTGAACCCTGGACCAGGCAATTACCACTGTATAGATCAGGCTTCTCTAGTGAGTAGCTCACGAACTACTAGTAGCTCTCCAGATATTTGCAAGTAGCTCTTCTGTGTGCAGCTCATCCTAGTGATTTAGAAGCTTTTGCTTGGTTGAATGAATTTATGTATATATCAAAATTCAAGACAAGAATGTGTGTATTTTCAGAACTCATTAGATGATGTTTGGAGAACAATGGCTGAATTTTAAAATTATATTTAAAGCTGATATTTCAGTGATAAATCATGATGTGTTGGGGAGACCTATTACCCGTGTGCAGGGGGCATTGCAGCTACGGCTGTTATTTATTTCACACCAACAAGCGTTCTACATTAGTGCTTGTAACTGTTCCTGATGAACTGAGGTGATAGTTGCTGATAATCTTACAAATAGTGACCACTAAAAAGTAATGATATTAGAAGCTCAGGATGATTTTTATTGCATACAAGAAGCTCTTATTACAGAAAGGGTTAGAGGACCCTCGTATAGATATCCTAATCGAGAAATAGAGCATCTTGGTAAATAATGTAGCAAAGGCACTCTTTCAGTTAACACAAAATCATTTGGATGATACTGGCTACAAAGCAAGAAACCAGTTAGCAGGGCAGGGACATAGGGAGGATGGCTAAAATGAATGCACAAAATAAAGGACAAAGATGGAGATTTTAATGAGGACAACATAGAAGTAGCATAGGTATTTGCTCCATATTGCCAATTATTTTAAAAATATAGATGGGAAAGATGTAGCTCGCTATGTGGAAGTGCAACCTATTCGGCAGCTGAATTCTCAAACTAGTGATTCCCTGGATATGGCACTGACTGAGGAAGAGGTATCCATGGCCATTACTCAAATCAAAGGTGGCCACCACTGGGACAACATGGCTTTCACAATGAGCTGAGCTGCACCAAAGGATAGTCAATGGTTTGAATCTGAAATCGGATGCAACTGAAATAAGCCACTAACCAGATGAGCAGTAAAAGACACTCCATCGACCTGAACTGCTCAATTCAGAGAGCGTAACTGCTTTGTCTTTGTCTTTTTTTTACCTACTCTATACTGATTCTTATTAGACTGATTTCCTTGACCATTTTGTGTCAACCCCTGGAGCATAGCCTCTACCATCTTCTGTACATATGGGTTTTTATGAGAGAGCGAGAGAGGAGAGGAGAGAGGAAAGAGAGGAGAAATTGATTTTTCACTGGAAAAAAAACACTTTTTACAGGGATGTTATAGTTAGGTTGATGTTTTATCCACACAAAACCACAGAAAATTCAGCAGTTATAGTTATACTTATGGTAAGAAACTATAACTTATGGTTTCTATGGCCTTTTAACGTAAAATAATATCTAATTACCAAACGTTAAGACATCCAGCACAGCTGCCATATTTGGTGTAAATCCGTTCAGCAGTTTGGGCTGTAGTCTTGTTCAAAAACTACAAAACCCCCACAGACATTGCATGGGGGAAAAACATTTTGAGACCCCCCCCCCCCTTTCTTAGCCCCCACTTGGCCAATCAACCCGAAACTTTCCAGGCAACAGCTGAAGTGATTGGCGTACTACTTTTTAAAATTTCTAGAAGATTCAGCGCCAACATTTTCAGCAAAACAAAAGCAGCCAATTTGATCTCACCATGAGATCCGTGTGGAGGCTCTGCCCAGATATCTATATTTTTTTTCTTTAATAACTCCAAAACTACTGAACAGATTTACACCAAATTACAAAGAGATCTTTCTGGACCAAGATCTAGTTTTCTGCAAACTTTGGTGTAAATCCATTCAACAGTTGGGCCGGTACTCGGGTTAAAAAAATGCAAAATCCCCATTGACATTGCATGGGGAAAAAGCATTTTGGGAACCCACCTCCCCTTTCTCAGCCCCCGCTTGACAGATCACCCCACTTCCATGCAGAACTAGGCGAAATAGGACACTTTGTTTGGAAATTGTTATGAAGATACGTCAAATGGCGCCAAAGTTATTGGCAAAATAAAAAATGCTTCGTCTATGGGAAAAGTTGGTTCTAACTATAACTATCTACTGGCTATCGCAGGTAGAAAGGAAACCTATATACATATATATATACATATATATATACATATATATACATATATATACATATATATACATATATATACATATACATATATATACATATACATATATATACATATACATATATATACATATACATATATATACATATACATATATATACATATACATATATATACATATACATATATATACATATACATATACACATACACATATACATATACACATACACATATACACATATACACATACACATACACATATACACATACACATATACATACACATACACATACACATATACACATATACACATATACACATATACACATATACACATATATACATATATACATATACACATATACATATACACATATATACATATATACATATACATATACATATACATATATATATATATATATATATATATATTGGTCCGTGCTCCGGTGTTTTTGCTTGGCTAAGTGAAGAAATGGAGCGATGCGAATATATATATATATATATATATATATATATATCTATTCACCCGGTGGTTGAGCGCCGTATGACGGGGTCGGAGGACGCCGCCAAGTCGGGAGTCTCCCAGGAGGTGAGTGGTAATTCAACTGTGCACAGTAGCAGCAATTTGAAGCGACATCGCTGTCTTCCATGGAAATAACCAAACCGTAAACGATACAGAGGTTTGTGAAGTAAGCGGGTTAGAGCTTGGCCAAGAGCGAGTATTTCAATTCACTTGGTTCTGTCCAGCACTCAGTAGTGTGGCATATTCAGGCATTGCAATTCAATCATCGTGTAAGAAAGACTGTCAGTATGGAAGCGCGAGCAGCTAAACGCGCAACTAAAGCCGTTACATTGTTTCAACCGGCAGAAATGACATCAAATGCAGAGGCCAGCAATGTTAACATAAAAACATCAAATACCAATACATTAAAGCAACTGTTTAACCAAATTGAGAAACTGTATAAAAAGGAAGTAAACAAAAGTTGGGAGATCATCGCGTTAGAAAACTATATAGAAGTTAAACGCATTCCTAGAGGATTACGTATTTTCACTATGCCAACCCACCCGGATACAAAAGTAGAATTACTGGAAGACTGGGTAGAAAATAATTTACAATGTTCCCTGAACATGATGCGCATTTTAATCAAACATGCGAGACTGGATGTAGTGGAAATCAATACCAAAATTAAGGAAATGGAGGATCTGATTAAACATCAAACAAATAAGGAAGAAATGGCCAAATTACGTAAAGAAATGGATGACAGATTAGAAAAATATGAGACTGAAATTGAGGAGCGTAAAAAGAGAAAATTTAAAAGGGACGAACAAGACTATGCACAAGGAAGAATACTAACATTTGCCAAACGTTTTGATACATTGAAACGGAACTTTCCCACACAACAAATGCGAGAAATGCATGCAAGTACAAGTGAATCGGATATCAGTGAAGGGGAAACACCTAGTGGAGCAGGAAGCACTGTCAAAACTACTTTTTTAGAAGAAATGCGACTCATGAACCTGGACCAAACGCTATCCAGGGGAGGGGGTCGCGGAAGAGCAGCAAACCGAGGACGAGGGGGCAGAAACAATGTGCAGAATCTAGAAAAACCAGAAGAGCCAAAAGAAAAAAGGCACTACCCTCTAAGAAATCGCAAGTAGAAAATCTAATTGTCAATCTGTCACAACATGTTCTTACAGAAGAGGAAACATCATTATTAAATAAAGGATTGTCATTCTGCCCGGAAAATCATTTCAACTATACTCAAGTTAGAATTGACCTCTATAAGTATGTGCGGAAGTTAAAATTAGCAAAAGTACATGCAAATAAATTAAGTGCAGGATCATTTGAAGCAACGCCACAGATGCAACAGGCAGAACCTATGTTAACAATAGAACAAATACCAGACCTTCAAAACATGTTTGATCTTATGTATAATGAAAATGGGGAGGAAGTCACAGAAACGCAACTAATGGAACAACTAGACATTACAACAGATAAAAGAATAGACAGTGGGCTCAGAAGAAAATCCAAATATTGCCCAGTGATGTCCCCTGGTAACAAATTTGACTTATTTTCGGAGGCCATTATCAGTGAACTAGAGAAAATGCCTAAAGTAAGAAACAACAATCACAGAGAAAATCTGACGACTAAGGAAAGAGAAGCAATAAGAACGCTAGTGGAAGACAAAAATTTAACGATAAAGCCTGCAGACAAAGGGGGTAATATCGTCTTAATGGAGACTCAAGACTATGTGAATGAAGCACTACGCCAGCTCAATGATACCACCAATTATTGCAGAATACAAAACAATCCAATCAACAAAATGACATTAGAACTAAATCTTTTTCTACAACAATGACACAACAAGAATCTACTTAGTGATGAAGAGCTTAAATTTTTATCAAAAGACTTCCCAGTAACACCGACTATATACTTTTTACCTAAGATTCATAAGACCTTACTTTGTCCACCGGGAAGACCAATAGTTTCCTCATGTGACTCATTGTATGAGAATGTCTCAGAATATGTAGATAAATTCCTGGCTCCAATAGCGAAAAATATGAGCTCCTACATAAAAGACACAGGAGACTTTCTCCAAATCCTGAATGGAATAACATGGAGCCAACAATATCTATTGGTCACCATTGACGTGGTATCCCTATATACATCAATAAGACATACAGTGGGATTGGAAGCATGCGGATACTTTTTAAAACAAAGGAACATATCTGAACTACAACATACTCGTATGCTCCTCGAAATGATTGAGATGTGTCTCAGTAACAATGTCTTCATTTTCAACAAACAACTATTTAGGCAGCAATGTGGAACTGCCATGGGCATTTCTTTTTCGCCAAATTATGCAAATATCACGATGGGGTGGTGGGAGAGAACAATTGCATGGGATTCGACAAATCAAGAAGATCTGGATAAAATAATACTTTGGATTCGTTACATTGATGACTTATTCTTAATATGGAACGGAACAGAACAGAGCTTCAGAGAATACTACTCCAAACTGTGTAACAATTCCATTGGCTTGGCTTTCACATGCACAGTAAACAAAAAAGAGATAGACTTCCTGGACACTAAAGTATACATTGAAGATAATCAGATACACTCCACACTTTTTCGCAAAAAAACAGCCACAAATAGTATTCTGCATGGAACGAGTTTCCACCCCAAATCATTGATTGCAAGTATACCATATGGAGAATTCACTCGCATGAAGCGCAACTGTTCAATAGAAAAAGATGCAGAAGAAAAAATCCAGGAGTCCATGAACAGATTGAGAATGAGGGGATACCACGAAAGAAACCTACAAAGAAATAAGAAAAGAATTGATGGTAAGACAAGAACTGAGATACTGAGACCTAAAGGTAAACAGCCAGAAAAACATGGTCCACCAAGATTTATAACAACATACAACAAGGAAAGTGGACAAATCGTGAACAAAATCAGGAAATATTGGCATCTAATCTCTGGGGATCCGGACATTGGAAAAACACTTCGTAGTAAACCAAAGGTCACCTACAGGAAAACAAAATCGCTTAAAGATGTATTGGTATCAAGCCATTTTAAAGAAGTGGGATCAGACAATTGGCTTGGTATCCACCAAAAGGTTTTAAAAATGCAATCTCTGTAAGGCCTGCAAGATTGGGATGAACAAAAGCTCTATCACGGACCCCAATGGAAACATCATTAAAATCGATCAAAAAATCTCATGTACGTCAACTTTTGTCATCTATGTGATTGAGTGCAATTGCGGTATGACTTACATAGGGAGCACCATATGCATGCTAAAGAAGCAAATTCTTGAACATATCCGAGCTGTGAAGAACAAGGATATGTCGTATGCAACTGCCAAGCACATGGCGTCCTGTCAAAAAAGTGATTGGAGAGCCATGAAGTACTATGGAATTCACATGATACCCCAAGATGAACGCGGGGGAATAGAATAAAAAACTAAGACAAATGGAATCACGTTTCATTATTCGATTAAGAACAAAAACCCCCGGAGGAATCAATAATGATGAAGAACTTTATGGACATTTGGACTGAGCAACTAATCTTGAACTATATATATATATATATAGCTAGAATTTTAACATTTAAGATAGATATTCCAACTGACTAGACACGAATTGATTTGTTAATTGTTGCACTTGAATTTGGTGATGACAGTATGTATAACACATAAATGGTAAGGTTGTTTTACAGATATGGTACTATATCATTGAAAATGGTTACTGAAATTCAAAGCAAGAGTGCACCAACTGTACAAATCATGAGGGAAATGAATGATTAAGCTGTCTGGTACTATACCACTGATAGATCAGAATTTAGGATTATAATTGAGACTAGGTAGATTGTCTTAATCAAATACGAAAGACCTGAAAAAATGCCTTCTCTTTTTTGTTTGTATAAATGTAAATAAAGTTAATTGAAAGTGTATATACTACAACTCCCATAATGCCACATTGAGGCAAATATGGGATAAATAGTAGAAACAAAGAAAGACTCACTAACCGTGATCAAGGCCGTGTAGGCTGAAACGCGTTGGTCTGAGTGCTGAACCTAACTTGAAATAAAGTAAGCTTAATCCAAGCTTTGAGTGCCGCGTCCTTCGTATATATATATATATATATATATATATATATATATATATATATATATATATATATATATAATCTACTGGCGGTCGCCAGTAGATAGTTATAGTTAGGACCTATTTTCCATAGGAAATCCGCAACATTCTATTTGAAATAACGTTGGCGCCGGTTGACGAATCTTCGCGAAAGATTCCAACTTGTTGGGGCGCTCCGGTCCGCTCCTATCCTGAAAGTCTCGGGGTGATTCGTCAAGCGGGGGCCGAGAAAAAGGGGTCCCAAAACGTGTTTTCCCCATTCATTTTTCCATAGGAACCTTTAGTCGCAGCTACAGCCCGAACTGCTGAACGGAATTACACCAAATTTGGCAAAGAGGTAGCCCTTGGTTCAGTGTCGTGCCTTTTGCTTAAATGGTGTAAATCCGTTCAGTAGTTCCGGAGAAAATCAAAAGTAAAATCACATATATATCTGGGCGGAGCCTAACCACACATGTCATCGTGAGATCTGATTGGCTGTCAGCACTTCATCCTGGAATTGCTGGCAGCCATCTTGGGACCAATATAAATGATAGTACCCCATTGAAATGCATTGTAGTGAATCAAAGATTTTGAGGGTTACCAAAAGGAGAACTATAAAGGGTGATAACAGACTTTAGTTACATTAGAATTCATTTGTTGATGGTACCATACTAATTTCAGGAATTGTGGTGTGTTCTAAGGTGATTTTACCCTGTGAAAAACCTTCTGCTGGGATATCATGAATCATGTTTGAGAGAAAACTATTTTCACATGCTTGTCCCATACAGTTTTCGAAGGTGCTCCAGAAGCTAAAATGAGAGCATATTTTCTGTAAATTCACATTATCTTTCTCAGTCATGTGAGAATGAAGTCTGACATTCTCAGTAAAACATGTACATCCAACAAGGGCAGAGACTGTCAGTTGATTCATTTGTGTTCTACTGCAGCTTCCCAGAGTGTTCTAAAGAACAACTAGAGTGCCAACAGCCTTACTTATGACAAAAGTATGGCACACCTGAAGCCATCTTGATTGGAATAAACTGGTAACACTTAATTTAAAAAGGAACAAAATGATGGGGTTCATTTTGTCATAGAAATTATGGTTAGTGCTGTAGAAAGAAAAATTAGGACATGTTTCAAGTGTGATCTCAAATATCTTCCTGTTATATTTCAACAGGAGCAGCCTGCCAGTTGATGCCTTTGTGTTCTACTGCAGCTTCCCAGAGTGTTCTAAAGAACAACTAGAGCGCTAACAGCCTTACTTATGACAAAAGTATGGCACACCTGAAGCCATCTTGATTGGAATAAACCGGTAACACTTAAAACATTTAATTTAAAAAGGAACAAAATGAGGGGTTCTTTTTAAATAGAAATTATGGTTAGTGCTGCAGAAAGAAAAATTAGGGCATGTTTTAAGTGAGATCTCAAATCCTCTTCTATTTCATTAGAAAATTCTGACATGCAGACTGAAACAATCACTTTCAATACCAGCAGCAGACTTCCAGTTAACTCCCTGGTGAGCAGTAGCTTTACTACAGTGATCTAATGAGCAACTAGAGTGCTAACATTCTGAATTTATGGCAAATGTGAGACATCTGAATGCCTTCTTGATGGAATCAAAGTAAAAACTGAAAGCATTTCCTACTGAGGAGACTGCAGTAAATGAGGAAATTAGGAAACTTCATAACAAAGAAGTCTTCCAAAATGGCCACCAGTAAAAAAGAGCCCAAATGTAGCACAAATATTACCCAGATGTAGCCCACATATAGCCCAATGACAAAAGTGTGCAAAACACTTTTTATTTTTAGTTTTTTGCAGTTTTATGTAGTGCAGACTGGTCAGGTATTGGAGCGTTGCATCTTAAAACATGACCCCCTACACTACAAAAACACCACTGCACTACCCTAAACCCTAAAACACTACCCCCAGCACGACCCCCTACACTACACAAGCACCACTGCACTATCCTAAACCCTAAAACACTACCCCCAGCATGACCCCTACACTACACAAACACCACTGCACTACCCTAAACCCTAAAACACTACCCCAGCACGACCCCTACACTACCCAAACACCACTGCACTAACCTAAATCCTAAAACACTACCCCAGCACGACCCCCTACACTACCCAAACACCACTGCACTACCCTAAAACATGAGCCCCTACACTACACAAACACCACTGCACTACCCTAAAACACTACCCCCAGCACGACCCCTACACTACACAAGCACCACTGCACTACCCTAAACCCTAAAACACTACCCCCAGCACGACGCCCTACACTACACAAACACCACTGCACTACCCTAAACCCTAAAACACTACCCCCAGCACGACCCCTACACTACCCAAACACCACTGCACTAACCTAAATCCTAAAACACTACCCCCAGCACGACCCCCTACACTGCGCGAACACCACTGCACTACCCTAAAACATGACCCCCTACACTAAACAAACACCACTGCACTACCCTAAACCCTAAAACACTACCCCCAGCACGACCCCCTACACTACACAAGCACCACTGCACTACCCTAAACCCTAAAACACTACCCCCAGCACGACCCCCTACACTGCGCGAACACCACTGCACTGCCCTAAACCCTGAAACACCAGCCCCTGCACGACCCCTACACTGCCTGAACACCACTGCACTGCCCTAAACCCTGAAACACCACCCCTAGTACGACCCCTACACTGCCCGAACACCACTGCACTGCCCTAAACCCTGAAACACCACCCCCTTCACGACCCCCTACACTGCCCGAACACCACTGCACTGCCCTAAACCCTGAAACGCCACCCCAGCACGACCCCTTACACTGCCCGAACACCACTGCACTGCCCTAAACCCTGAAACACTACCCCCAGCAAGACCCCCTACACTGCCCGAACACCACTGCCCTAAACCCTGAAACACCACCCCCAGCACGACCCCCTACACTGCCCGAACACCACTGCACTGCCCTAAACCCTGAAACACCACCCCCAGCACGACCCCCTACACTGCCCGAACACCACTGCCCTGTCCAAAACCCTGAAACACCAGCCCCAGCATGACCCCCTACACTGCCCGAACACCACTGCACTACCCTAAACCCTGAAACACCACCCCCAGCACGACCCCCTACACTGCCCGAGCACCACTGCACTGCCCTAAACCCTGAAACACCAGCCCCAGCACGACCCCTACACTGCCCGAACACCACTGCACTGCCCTAAACCCTGAAACACCAGCCCCAGCACGACCGCCTACACTGCCCGAACACTACTGCACTGCCCTAAACCCTGAAACACCATCCCCAGCAAGACCCCCTACACTGCACGAACACCACTGCACTGCCCTAAACCCTGAAACACTACCCCCAGCAAGACCCCCTACACTGCACGAACACCACTGGACTGCCCTAAACCCTGAAACACCATCCCCAGCAAGACCCCCTACACTGCACGAACACCACTGCACTGCCCTAAACCCTGAAACACCAGCCCCAGCAAGACCCCCTACACTGCCTGAACACCACTGCTCTGCCCTAAACCCTGAAACACAAGCCTCAGCACGACCCCCTACACTGCCCGAACACCACTGCACTACCCTAAACCCTGAAACACCACCCCCAGCAAGACCACCTACACTGGCCGAACACCACTGCACTGCCCTAAACCCTGAAACACCACCCCCTGCATGACCCCCTACACTGCCCAAACACCACTGCACTGCCCTAAACCCTGAAACACCACCCCTGCACGACCTCCTACACTGCCCGAACACCACTGCACTGCCCTAAACCCTGAAACATCACCCCCAGCAAGACCCCCTACACTGCCCGAACACCACTGCCCTAAACCCTGAAACACCACCCCCAGCACGACCCCCTACACTGCACGAACACCACTGCACTGCCCTAAACCCTGAAACACTACCCCCAGCAAGACCCCCTACACTGACCGAACACCACTGTCCTAATCCCTGAAACACCACCCTCAGCAAGACCCCCTACACTGCCCGAACACCACTGCACTGCCCTAAACCCTGAAACACCAGCCCCAGCACGACCCCCTACACTGCCCGAACACCACTGCTCTGCCCTAAACCCTGAAACACCACCCCAGCACGACCCCCTACACTGCCCGAACACCACTGCACTGCCCTAAACCCTGAAACCCCAGCACGACCCCGTACACTGCCCAAACACCACTTCACTGCCCTAAACCCTGAAACCCCAGCACGACCCCGTACACTGCCCAAACACCACTGCACTGCCCTAAACCCTGAAACACCAGCCCAAGCACGACCGCCTACACTGCCCGAAAACCACTGCACTGCCCTAAACCCTGAAACACCAGCCCCAGCACGACCCCCTACACTGCCCGAACACCACTGCACTGCCCTAAACCCTGAAACACCAGCCCCAGCAAGACCCCTACACTGCCCGAACACCACTGCACTGCCCTAAACCCTGAAACACCACCCCCAGCAAGATCCCCTACACTGCCCGAACACCACTGCACTAAACCCTGAAACACCACCCCCAGCAAGACCACCTACACTGGCCGAACACCACTGCACTGCCCTAAACCCTGAAACACCACCCCTGCATGACCCCTACACTGCCCAAACACCACTGCACTGACCTAAACCCTGAAACACCATCCCCTGCACGACCCCCTACACTGCCCGAACACCACTGCACTGCCCTAAACCCTGAAACACCACCCCTCAGCACGACACCCTACACTGCCCGAACACCACTGCACTGCCCTAAACCATGAAACACCACCCCCTGCACGACCCCCTACACGCCCAAACACTACTGCACTGCCCTAAACCCTGAAACACCACCCCTCAGCACGACCCCCTACACTGCCCAAACACCACTGCACTGCCCTAAACCCTGAAACACCAGCCCCAGCAAGATTCCCTACACTGCCCGAACACCACTGCACTGCCCTAAACCCTGAAACACCAGCCCCAGCACAACCCCCTACACTGCCCGAACACCACTTCACTGCCCTAAACCCTGAAACACCAGCCCCAGCATGACCCCCTACACTGCCCGAACACCACTGTACTGCCCTAAACCCTGAAACACCACCCCCTGCACCACCCCCTACACTGCCCGAACACCACTGCACTGCCCTAAATCCTGAAACACCACCTCCAGCACAACCCCCTACACTGCCTGAACACCACTGCACTGCCCTAAATCCTGAAACACCACCTCCAGCACAACCCCCTACACTGCCGGAACACCATTGCTCTGCCCTAAACCCTGAAACACTAGCCCCAGCACGACCCCCTACACTGCCCGAACACCACTGCCCTGCCCTAAACCCTGAAACACCACCCCCAGCACGACCCCCTACACTGCCCGAACACCACTGCCCTGCCCTAAACCCTGAAACACCACCCCTGCACCACCCCTACACTGCCCGAACACCACTGCACTGCCCTAAACCCTGAAACACCACCCCAGCACGACCCCTTTACTGCTCGAACACCACTGCACTGCCCCAAACCCTGAAACACCACCCCCAGCACGACCCCTACACTGCCCAAACACCACTGCCCTAAACCCTGAAACACCACCCCTGCACGACCCCCTACACTGCCCGAACACCACAGCACTGCCCTAAACCCTGAAACACCACCCCCTGCACGACCCCTACACTGCCCGAACACCACTGCACTGCCCTAAATCCTGAAACACCACCCCCAGCACGACCCCCTACACTACCCGAACACGACTGCACTGCCCTAAACCCTCAAACACTCCCCTCAGCACGACCCCCTACACTACCCGAACACCACTTCACTGCCCTAAACCCTAAAACACTCCCCCCAGCACGACCCCCTACACTACCCAAACACCACTGCACTGCCCTAAACCCTAAAACACTCCCCCCAGCACGACCCCCTACACTACCCAAACACCACTGCACTACCCTAAACCCTAAAACACAACCTCCTACACCACAAACACCACTGCACTACCCTAAACCCTAAAACACTACCCCCTACACTACACACACACCACTGCACTACCCTAAACCCTAAAAAACTACCCCCAGCATGAACCCCTACACTACCCAAACACCACTGCACTACCCTAACCCCTAAAACACTATCCCCAGCAGTACCCCCTACACTACCCAAACACCACTGCACTACCCTAAACCCTAAAACACTACCCCCAGCAGTACCCCCTACACTACCCAAACACCATTGCACTAACCTAAACCCTAAAACACTACCCCCAGCAGTACCCCCTACACTACCCAAACACCACTGCACTACCCTAAAGCACTACCCCATCACGACCCCCTACACTACCCAAACACCACTGCACTACCCTAAACCCAAAAACACTACCTCCAGCACGACCCCCTACACTACCCAAACACCACTGCACCACCCTATACCCTAAAACACTCCCCCCAGCACGACTCCCTACACTACCCACACACCACTGCACTACCCTAAACCCTAAATCTACCCCCAGCATGACCCCCTACACTACACAAACACCACTGCACTACCCTAAACCCTAAAACACTAACCCCAGCATGACCCTCTTCACTACCTAAACACAACTGCACAATTTGTTACAGGCGTTGCAACGCAGGCCTGTGGTGCTTACTGGAAGTACCTGGTGGGCTAGTTGGGACCCAGGGACCCTCAGGATTCAAGGTGACCTAATCCCCCAACGTAAAACGCTCCACAGGGCGCGTTTGAACAGTGGTGAAGGGAGGGGGCGGGGCCTCAGGTGACATGTGCGCAAACACGCCCTGTGGTGCGTTTTAAGTTGGGGAATTAATTCCTTTGAATCCTGAGGGACCCTGGGACCAACTAGCCCACCAGGTACCTTCAGTAAGCACAACAGAGCTGCGTTGCAGAGAGGTGAAAAAGGTGCGTGGCCTCGGAACGCCTCTCTGCAACTCAGCTCTGTGGTCCTAACTGTAGGTACCTGGGGGCTAGTTGGGCCCCAGGGACCCTCAGGATTCAAGGGGACTTAATCCCGCAACTTAAAACGTGCCACGGGGCGCGTTTGCACACATGTCACCTCAGGCCCCCCCTACCTTCACCACTGTGCAAACGCGCCCTGTAGCGCGTTTTAAGAGGTAGTTTTAATCCCTCTGCCCTATTATGTACTAGGGACTTGCAGAGGAGGTCATGCTAATCACAGGGGTACCCCAACGCATAGTGTTCCCTAGTGTATGTAGGTGTTTTCACTGTATTCTAAGTGTCTTTTAGCATAGCACTGGCTCTGGTTAGTCAGAGTCAGTTACCACCAGTACCCGTCTGAAAAGGTTGTGGGCACAGGATGATTTTGCAATAAGGCCTCTTTCTGCTCCTCTGTTGGTTCTTTCTGCACATCTTTTGCTTCTTTCTGTGCGTTTTTTCTTCTTTCTTCACATGTCCTACCTCTGTAGGCATAGTTAGAAACTAGCATTTAAAAACCTTTGAAATTCACTGAAAAACCATAGGTTTCAGACACGTTATAGTTAGAAATTAGCATTTAAAAACCTTTGAAATTCACTGAAAAAACCATAGGTTTTAGGGACAGTTATAGTTAGTTGGACATTTCACTCGTACAAAACCATAGAAATTCCCCGTTATAGTTAGTTCAGCTAACTATAACTCGCGCCCGCAATGCACTGCTGATGACGTCACATATTACATCACTCATGACATGGTCAGTGACATCACTGATGACATCTCAAATGACATCACTGATGGCATCATCCATGTGATAATTTCATGCATCTTCTCACACCCTAATATAACTTTTGATACACCCACTCTAAATTACAGACTGCCATTCTCAAAACCATAGACACTCCAACACCAAAAACTACATACCCACTCACTGATTCTTAGGTCTACACACACATCCACTCACTCACCCGTACAGTCACTCATACTTACAGTCACTCAGTACAGGACTATCATATGCACTCATACACCTATATAAACACTCACACACCGCCACTCATCCATAGAGGTACTCACACACCTAGTCAGTCATGCAAAAAATTAATCACACACCCATTTACTCACCTATACAGTTATACACACACCAGCTCACTTACTCATACAAATACTAGCACATTCTTACGCTCTTATACAATAACTGATACAAGCACACACGCATCCATACAGCCACTCTCACTATCACATACTCTCACTTATAGCCATTTAAATACTCTAACACACATATATACTGCCTTTTACATATGTAGTTACTCGCACATGTACCACTGAGATATACATTCACTCACTAACACACCCATACACAGACTCACCCACCCAAGCAGTCCATCACAGATGCACTCTTGAAATCATGCACCCAGTGAATCACCCACTCACACATCTATGTACAGAGTCACACTCACCCCACCCACACAAACTCAGGCAGCCATACAGATACTCAGAGAACCAATCAATAACCTATATAGACACTCATGTAGCTATTCGCAAATCCATGCATCCACTTACACACCAACAAACAGACGGATACAGACATTCACACAGTTTAGTCACTAACCCATGCATTCAGTAAGATACGTTTAATCACTCACTTGTAGAGTCAGTCACTCACGTACTAAATCATCCATTCAGACACTTATACACCCACTCATTCTTCAATACGCCTTTCCCTATATATATTAAACATATTTAAACTTTACAGAAACACACAGTCACTGGATGATGTCATCAGTGATGTCATCAGTGATGTCATCAGTGATGTCATCAGTGATGTCACTGACCATGTCATGAGTGATGTAATATGTGACGTCATCAGCAGTGCATTGCGGGCGCGAGTTATAGTTAGCTGAACTAACTATAACGGGGAATTTCTATGGTTTTGTACGAGTGAAATGTCCAACTAACTATAACTGTCCATAAAACCTATGGTTTTTCAGTGAAAATATATATATATATATATATATATATATATATATATATATATATATATATATATATATA
The DNA here is from genome assembly GCA_963921515.1 of Calotriton arnoldi. Lineage (NCBI taxonomy): Eukaryota > Metazoa > Chordata > Amphibia > Caudata > Salamandridae > Calotriton > Calotriton arnoldi. Next base: position 2,666,592 of record CAWUFW010000860.1, read on the forward strand.
TATATATATATATATATATATATATATATATATATATATATATAATTTTTATTTTGCTATATATGCTTTTATTATTTTCTTTTAAAAAAAGCCTTCCGTTCTTCCGATCCCTTCTATCCGATTCATACCAAAACCTTCTGACTACTATGAACTCCCAAACAACCTGCTCAGTCTTTCACCCCTCCTTTTTAGGTCTCGCCTAGCGTTGCAGCGCGCATGCGCTGCTCGCTCTGCGAGACATTGTGGTAGAGGAGATTTCAGAAGGGGACTTGAAGCCCCGCCCATCATTTTCATTGGCTGGAGTCATCGTTTATGCTAAACGGTGGCCTCCGATTGAAAATGAGGCTTCTTTGTTCCCGTTCTGTCTCCTTTTGGGACGGCCCATCCGGACTGGATCGTTTGCTTGACGGTTGTCGTGAGGGTATTTCTTATCTAAAGGAGGCGTGTAGTGACGGATCATGTTTCCGAAGTCTTGTTACCCGGGTGTCTCAAGTAGAGTTTATCCAGATGTCGGCTAGCAGCATTAGCACAACTGCGACAACTGTTACCTATCGACAGCTTATATTTTAACTAAAGAACAATTTCTATTGCGGGCAATGTGCGTAGCTTATTTTCCAAATGCTAAAAAGGCGTGCCTTTTTTGCTGTACTCATTTGCGGCGGTTGAAGGACCAATTGGCCTTCTTTTCATTGTGTATTTGTTCACAATAGAAATGCATAGCTCAATATTCTGAGTATGCTTTGTCCACCCGTTGCTTCGCGGGTTAGGATCCACAGCACACATTTCATGTTTCGGCTTAGTGTGAAATAGAGGGAAGAAAACCCGCTGCGCACTTCAGCTGTAATTCGCTTGTGTTTGACGTGTTGATTTCACTGTGAAGTGTCTTGGCTGCGCCTCGCAGTACTAGGAGCTGAACCATTGGGATATTTCGGGAGGGCTGCCATTGTGCGTGTCTATTTTCACATGTACGCAAAATGCCTGCCCCTTCCTCGTTGGCATCTCCCGGGGGCCCCTCCCCATCTCTCCAGCTCATCATCCTCCCCCTGCTGTTAGCATCCTTGTAGGGATCCTGGCCGTGGTTGGTGGAAGCTGGAGGAGGGAGGGCACTGGTATCACAGTACTGCTCCCGACAGCTGATGATTTAGTGTTGGGAGCTTTCAATGATAAAGCTGTAGGAATATGCGGTGCTGTTGAGGGAGGACGGCTATTATTCTAACAATTATGCTGCATGAACAGCTGTTGTGGTGTATATGCGGCTCTGCTGGCACACGTGGGAGCTAAGACAACGTTTCACAAGTAGTAATGCTGTGTGACAGACTGCTCTCACTCACTGGAACGGTTATGTTTACTGATGTTACAGAAACGACTATGCTGCGTGGACACATTCTGCCACCTCTCTGCACACACGTTTGCACACACGTTTCACAAGCAGTGTTTTGTTTGCAAGAAGGCCTCCCCTCTGCATGTACACTCATTTGGGTGGGGGGTTGTATCACAGGCAGCAAAGCGTGTCCTTTCTCCACCCCTACTAACACCCCTGGATGCTGGTAGGAGGGACTCGTTACCGGCCGATGCCCCTCACCTGAGGAACCTGCACTGGCTCCCCGTCGACAGGAGGATCACCTTCAAACTCCTCATCCACGCACACAAGGCACTCCACAAAACTGGCCCAGACGACTCTTCTTCTACGTCCCCAACCGCCAGCTCCGCTCCGCCGACCTCTCCTTCGCCACCGTCCCTCGCATCCGAAGAACAACCACCGGCGGCAGATCCTTCTCACACCTCGCCGCCAAGACCTGGAACACCCTTCCACTAAGCCTACGACAGACCCAAGACCTGCTGACCTTCAGGAGACTACTCAAGACCTGGCTGTTCGACCAGTAGCAGCACTCCCCCCCCCCCCCCGCCACCCCCCCTTCACTCTCCCCAGCGCCTTGAGACCCTCGCGGGCAAGTAGTGCGCTCTACAAATTCTGTGATTGATTGATTGCTTCTACTTGTCCGGCCAGTTCTGCACTGCCGGTGGTGGGGGGAGTAAGAGGGGTCGCAGAGCGCGAGGGGGAGCCCAACCCCCTGCTTAGCTCCCTGCCCTCGGGCTAGGCTGGCGGCCAGAGAGCCAGCTCCCCGGCTGAGCAGACACCAGCCTCCCACCTCGCAGCCTGAGCAGGCCTCCAAACACCGCGTGTGCTGAAAGCAAGGGGGTCTCACTTTAATTAAATTCACCATGGTATCCCTCAATTCGCAACACGAGGCTCGTCTTATCTATAGAAGTGTTGTATTTAAGTTTCGACATCCGTCCGTACGTCCGTCAATGATGCTCTATAAAGGCAAATCCTCATGATAATATATGGTAATTATGTGTTAGTATTGTTGAGAAAGGGGACGGCCCACGACTCAGAAGAGGAGCTAAAACTCCTGTGTATCATGATGCTTCCCCCCTCCCTCAAAATCCGCAATACATAATGTTACTTTATGCAGATCTGCAGGTATGGTTTATGCCACACTGTGTTTTGAAGCGCAGTGCGAGTGAACAGAATTATTTCACTATAGCCGGAGCACAAGGGGTGGTTAGGATCTTGCAGTGAGATGCCATCTCATTAAATAGACCTTACAAATATTAAGAATGCTGAATGTCATCCTACGACAACGTAGAACTTGTGTGAATGGTAGTAGGTTTTCACTGCATATTCGTGGCCTAGTAAACAGTACAGGAGCACCAAGCTTTGGTGCTATGAGCATAAAAGAATCATTGCTATAACACAATGGTTTGTAGTAGTATGAGTGGAGGAAGTGTTTGCGTTCATGCTGTTGTACATGTCTGCACACGTTAGTGACGGCAAGAGTTGTGGTGCCAGGGTTTGTACCTGTGGAGTTATTCGTTCAGTCAGGGCACCCACTTTGTTGTGTTGACGTAGCATTTATATTTTTTTCTCATGTTTACATGCTTTTTACCAAACTAATTTTTCTGCAAACTTACCAGTCCTGTCTGAGGACCCAGAAATGTATATCTATCTACAGACAAAAAGTTGGGGGTTGTCGGTAACTGCCTGGGCGTGCACCGAGCGCTGTGTTTGACACAAGGGTTGCTCTGGGCGCTGCGTGTTTAACTCACGAGGTGCACTTAATACACGGGGGAACTGAGCTGGGTGCTCGCAGTCCAGGCTCTCATTGGTATTCCACCGATGCCTCCTGTGATAAGGCAATCTGGAAGCGGGCATCCGTCCTCCCCGCTTGCTGCAGCCTTCGTGCGCACCACGGATCTCTGCTGTGCTGCAAGTACGAATGAAGAGCCCTTCCCTTCTTTCCCTTCCTTCATTCGCTACCCCCTGTCTTCCGCCCTTCATCCTGTGCATCGATGCTGCTCATTTTACCTGCTCCCCCTTCCGTTTCTCTGCCCCGGTTCCTCCTATTTCTCTCCCAATTAGTCACCCATTACCATCTTGTTGTAGGGTTGTGTGTATGTAAGGTGAAGATTTTGGTTTCTGTTTTTGAAAATGTGGTTTGCAATTTGTTTTCACAAGCTACCAAACCATTTTCCAGACTGGCTTTGCTTTATGGACACAAGGAAAATTCACAACAACTTAGCACGATGAAAACATTCCTTTGCGTGTGAGGGCTGGAGCAGAAAGACACATTACATGTACCTGATCCATTCCCACGTTGGTTGGTTAGCTAGAGTCTGAAAAAAGCGAGTGTGTGAAAAGGGATGCTTAACTGGTAATCTGAGTCTCTCTGACCCTAAAGGTCAGAAACCCAAAAGTTTCGTTTTTTTTTTTTTTTTTTACATAGCGACCTTATGGCACAGGGATGACCTGGGCTGCCTTTTGTTTTCCCAGCACATTACATCACCAGACGTGGGAATGGGGATTCGGTGTGGGAGGGGCTGCCTGATACCAAAAGCGAGTACTCCATGAAGCAAGTTTCACTCCCATACAGAACAGGTATTTGCAAGAGTTAGAGCTATTGGCATTCAAAATAATGCCTTTTATTTATAAAATTTAAAAACCTGCAAGCTATGTAACCACGCACTTACTACTTGGAGTCCTTGCTAAAGAAAAGAAAGGCTGCCACTACAAAAGAGGCTGCCAGTACAAAAGGGGCAGTCACTGCCAGCTTTGCTTCTCTTAAGCAACAACTATAATAACAAAATGCATATTTATGCACACCTTGTAGGTTTTCAAAACGTATAAATTAAAAGCATTGTCATTACAATGACAATAGCTCTCAACATCTTGCAAATGAAATAAGTATCGCATTTACATGCGTTTATGCTATTGGCATTATAAATGCATTATATTTATGTTGTTTAAAAAAAATAACATTAATAAAAGGCATTATCATTTACAATGCCAATAGCTCAAACTCGTCTAAATGCAGTGCAATAGGTCTGGCATTTACAAGAGTTTAAGCTATTGGCATTGTAAATGACAAGCCTTTTATTTAAGTTTTAAAAAAGAAAAACAAAAAAAAGCATTGTCATTTACAATGTCAATAGGTCAAAATAATGTATATGCGAGACCTATTGCATTGCAAATGCTTGTTAACCATGCCACTCAACTAACAAGCAAACATGACCATTACTTACAACACAGCTCACTAATTCCCTTATTAAATCCACCTCTATTCCATTCTATCCCTACCCCACAAGAAATCAAGAGCACAATCCTAACACAAGAGAAATAACAAAATGAAAACTAAAAAAATTTACTAACCCACTAAATACTTATCTTAGGTTCCGGTGTAGCGCGCTACTCCCACAAAAAGCATTTCAATGCCTTGTCAGGGGTAGTAAGCACTATATAAATACATTTTACAATGTCATTAATCTTGACTGGGTGTCTTGGTTCCAGCCACAGCTCACTTTTAGGTAACTACTATTTTTGGGGGTAAGCCCTCCCTCAGAGTGCATGTGTTTTCCAGCTCTCTCCCTCATGTTTCTCTCTCCTTTTGCACCCTGCCAAAATTCCGCTCCAGTCCCTGATGCTCTATTTACTCTCTTCCTCGTGGCGATCATACTCTCTCCCGTGTCCTCCCCCACCCGTGTTGCTCTGTCCCTCATGTCTCTTGCCCACTACCCACTGATTCCCCCAAATCTGCTTCTCCGTTGCTCCCTCAACTAAACTGCTTTTTTTAATATATATAATTTTGGAGGGACAGGTAGAAAATTGCTGCAGGCCCTCCACAAAAATGCTTCCGAGATTGTTTTTCTATTGCCTGATCTCAGATTGGTCAAATTGTTTTTTATTTTTTAAATAGCGCCTGGGTGATTCTGAAGGCACACCCATGCAAATGCTTATAGAATGACACGATACCCAATAGAGCACCGCACCCTCTTTTCCTTTTACTGATGCTGCTCAGCATCGACAATGAGCATTGGCAAATGCGATAGGTTCCAAAGGAGAGACCTATTGGCTCTGCCAATGTTGGTATCTTTTACAGCATTGCACATTTATTTTAACTACACAAAACTAATGCCACATATTGCCAGTATATTCATCATCTCTCTACCCACATTTATGATTGCAGCTTTACATTAAGTATGCATGCATATTCCTAATTAAAGTATCAAGGCAATTACAATGATGTGCATTTACCAAGAAAAACAATATCAAGTTTGTAATACTGGCATTTAAGGAGACATGCCATGCTCTACTGTACCTTCATTCAATGTCCACTTGATAGAACCCGTCCTCTTGCTGACCGCGTGCAGGCTTCCATCAAGGGTTGAAACAAAAAGCAGTGTCTCTGGTAAGGTAACACTGCTGCAGCGTCCATAGCTCTGAAAGTAGAGTATTATAAACTTTAATGTACTCCTATCTTTAAGTTCAATTTAGTAAAGTGTAGGAGTTTAAAAAGAGTCCTAATCTACCAGAGATTTACAAAAGGAGGGGAATTTTCCAGTCTGAGGGCCTGAATTTAGTTTTTAGGACAAACCCTCCAAATTTAAAATAAAGAGAAAAGAAAACATTAACTTAAACAACGAATTTGGCCCCTGACAATGCATGGTTTAACCAAGTACCATAAGAATGTCTAGCCCTCATGAAGTGTCGCTTCTGACATGAAATACGTAGCAATAAGAGCAGTGGCATGCCTGAGTACTAGTATAACGTGGAGGATTAATGGAAAACGGCCACTATTTTTACATTTTGAGTGGCTAAATATCGGATTTGGGGTTATTAAAACATGCTTCTTGGAGGTCACTGTATTATATGATAAAAAAATAAAACAGTTATTTGAAATTGACATCTTTGTAAATATTTGAGTTTATGTAGAGGCTTTTTTGTATTGAAACCATCCAAAGGGGCTGCAACCTGAAAGACTTCGAGGTAGGTCACTGCTATAATGTTGCTCCATAACTTCGATAATCCAATAGGCAGCTTTGTGGCACACGTGTTAAACAGCGCATGCACTAAAATAGACTTGAAGTACACTTGTCAATGAACTATGAAGAAGCCTCTCTGCAGCCAGGTCGTTTTTATAGGTTTTGTTAGATGACAGCAGGGCCATATAGAACTGACGCCCACAGTGCAACAGCATCAACTGCCTCCACTGAAGTTCCACATTTTACATAGAACTGTCCCACGTAGTCTGACAATCAAAGCAAAAGTAACCACAAAATATAACCTCAGAACACAACAAAATAACCTTTAGGTCTCGTGTTTAGAACTTGCTGTATTATACACTTTGTTTAATTAATTAAATCATTACAATACACATAAAAAATCGAGCTTAAAAGACATTAGAAAATATTTTTCACTGAGCTCCAACCGTCGTTCTCAAATAAAGGTAAGGCAATAAAATTGTTAATGTAAGATTTCTTCTAAAACAGGGTAACCTTCACTTAAGTGAAACCACGTAGCGGCATAATATCAATAAATACAATTAGTAAGAAATAGAGGTTGCTTCTAAAAGTAGCAGATTTTAAAAACACCAACTTATAAAAGAGCATCCCAAAGTTAATGTGCAGATCAAAGTGACAACAATCAATAGTCAGTGGCAAGTCATTAAGTTCGGGCTCCGTGTTGAAGGGCTGGGGGGCTTAATACATTGGTTTTACTGGGGAGCAGCTTCAAAGATGTACCTTTATTGTAGCCACCTGTGCTTGTTCCCTAGTTTTAACACGGAGCCTATGATTTACTGACTAAGCTTGCGGTATGCTAGATGGATAAAGAGTGTGAAGCTGATATTTAAAGCTGTGTTCTCCGGATGCAATGCCGCAATGATACCCTGCCTACAAGACCGGACTCCCAGTCTGTTCCACTCTGGCCTCAATTTTGATCTGCGCAAGGACAGCAGTGATGGACAGAGGCATACGACGTGCTCCAAGGACTCCGATTCCCCACAGCCCCTGCACGGAAGGTCATCTGATGGGCGACGCCAAAGGGGTAAATGTTTCAAGAAGTGCCACTCCCCCAGTCTAAGTGCCATAAACCGTAGTTTTAGATACAGGGGGTATGTGCAGGGCAGATACGATCACTTAGCCTGGCATGCAAAACATCTGCTCTGTTGTGAGTTTCAGGTAAGTTTCAGGGCGATAATAAATAAAAGCCACAGCTACTAGCTTCTGTCTGCGTGCGCCATGGCCATGGCTTGCAGAAGTGAAACAGTCAGCATGCCACGAGCTTTGCAAAAACGGAAGTGAAACTGCAGTTATCGCACAGCAGAATCTTTGGCAGCTGCAGCCTCGAATCCTAGTGTTAATAGGAACAAAATTAATCAAACAACTGCCCTAATCTAGAGCTACTACTCTAGCCATATTACAGAATGAACACCGACCTGCCCTTGAAGAGCCTAGGGCCCATTACATGTTCTTTGAAGCAAGTTTTGTGCAAAAAAGTAGCTTACATCACATTTTCACTGCCTCAAATAAAGCGATGTCCTTGTGTGGCAGAGTCCACGTCGCACTTAAGAGGACACACTGTTTTACTTCATTTCGAAGGCAGTCTGTCTCTGTGGCAATGTTGACAGCCAGGATAGTAGGTAGACAGCTTCAAATTCCTACTGTAAAATTCAAAACCATGTTTTAAATCTTGGAAGTCATATCTGCGTGTGGCATGGCTCGGATTTTTGCTTCCACCCTTCATGTCGTTTTTCTTCCTAATGTCTGCTGTGCTGCCTCCTTAAAGCCATCCTTTTGGTGCTTTGTTGACTGTTGGCGGCATGCGATTTAGATGGCCATGGCTTGTTATCTAATAGCACAGGCATTATGGAAATTCTCGTTACACTTCCCCGTTAGGAGTAAAGGCCTACAAGTCGAGGCGTGCTGTTGTCTGAAAAAACAGAAGTAGCTGAATATCAGCATGGGGCCACTTGACAACAGTAGTCTTAAGATTTTTGGGGCCCCAGACAAGATATAGTTTGAGGGCACATCAGAAATTAGAGTTTTCTGCTAATTCATGCCCACATGATGCCAAACAAAGGTTCAGAAATGGAGCCCCTCAAAAACAGTTGAAATGTGAGTTATCCGCTTAACCCCTTCCATGCGTCGGGCCGTCCGACGTCACGGTGGTCGTGTGCGTCGGATGGCCGGGGGCCGTCCGATCTGCGCACGTGTGGAATTCGCCCGCACCGCGGGGGAATTCCACGCGCGTCCAAGGGGTTAAGGATGAAAAGGTTTACTTAATGTTAGTAATACTAATAAATTAAAAGCAATAATGGTTTATAAAAAAGTAATATGTCTTGCCCTGTGACCCAAAAAGCCTTAAAATGACCCTCGGCAAAGAGCGAGTTGGACGTAAGCAGTCAGAGGCTGACATACCGAAATAGACAGAGGTGAGACAGAAAAAGGTCACTTTACCGGAGGGCTCCTTGGAAGGTGTGGGCCCTGTGCAATTGCCCTCGTTGTCCATGCCTTAAAACATCTCTACTTGACAGAAATGACTCGGGGGGGGGGAGCCTCACCTCTTGGGGGTGGAGGGCACCCCTTCAGGAGGCCGACAATTCTGTCTGAAACCTATGGATATCTGTGAGATTAAGGAGTTTCCAAGGACCCTTCACCACGTTCTGCAGGGGACCCCATCATTTTGCGCTACTCCACTGATAGGACTAAAAATTGGCACCGGCAGTGAAAGGTCATGCGGAATAACAACCTGTCATAAGGATACTTCAGTTTACCAAGAAGTTCTGAGACAGAACAAAGGAAACCGGAAAGAGGCAGACAGCAAACTTCTGTCATATATTAATGGAACTCCGAGATATGTAATTTGCCTTGCGCACAGGGGTAGGATGGGTTATCATTTATGATACACACTTCTCGCTCTAAGATCTCAAATCAATACTTGTTTCAAGCTCCATCCAAACAAGCAATCCTCAAACTCATACAATAAAATACCCACAATTCAGAACACAATCCCTGATAAAAAAATATATGTTAAGCAGTTAAATGAGAGCGACTGGTAAAGCTGGCTCTGTGTTTTCAGATATTAACACACTAACTTAATCTCTCCTAACTTGAAGTCCAGCAGTGCAGTAAATAAATAAGACTAGATAGGTTTCCTTATCAGCCAATGTACCTGAACTGTCAAAGAAAGTTCACACCAAAGGATAAGAAGAAAAAAGTGGTATTAACTTTTTGGTTCGAGAGCTCGTGTTTAACATTTTGTATTGACTTGGCCCCAAAATTGTCTAAACTGCAGTGAAAAGATGCCACAGGTCAGTTAAGATTAAATCAGACCAAATTTTTTTTTAGAGCATCCAAGTACACGACCAGCAGCAAAAGCAGGAACACAGCAACTGCTTACATTCAAGCAGAAACATTCCTCCTACTCCCACATTCTAATTATACAATGACCACAAAAGGTTCCATAAAGGAAACCAAACACGTCGTCCCCTATACAAAATACAATTGTAAAAACCACCCACCTAAAACATACCCAATAAAACACATTTACAATACAAAATTGCAAACCCCAAAACAAACAAATGACATAGCCTAATCAAAAACACAACAAAAAAAGACTTGAAACAAACTTAAAATACCAAAACATTAATCAATAATAAAAATGTGCATTTCTGACATGCAGGTGAAGCATCCATTATCCATTTAGCACATAGTCCTGTAACTTAAGTGGAAGACTTGGTGTTCTGCATGCCCTTCTCAAGCCAACACCAGGCTCCATCCATGCCTTCTGCTTAAATTCCACAGACCCTGTTGCCCTCGAACAATCAACAATTTATCTTCGTTTCAGCACTATCCATCATCCAAAATTACAGTACGTTTGCTTACATGAACAACCAACTGCTTTCGGCTCAGAAAAACAAGAGGAACCATTACCTCCCCTCAAAGGTCATTGACTCTCACGCAATCGCTTTCCCAAACATCCAGAACTCTGTTCTTAACCGTAGTATACTGACTTTGAGCCTCTCTCCGTTTCTCAGTCACGCTCTCCAACAGCACATCATAAATCATTTTTCTCTTCATCGACAATCAGTTCATTTTTGATCCATGAGCCCACACAGTTTTATACTTCTTGCATATAATCCAATCCATTCACCAGAGACAACTGTATGTTTTCCTTAATCACTCTATTACAGCATTTTACCAAACCATTGCTCCTGGGATGATCCAAGGAAGGGGTGATTTGCTCAATACCAAAATCAGCCAGAAAAACTTCTAACTCTTAGGAAATTAATGGAGGACCATTATCAGTAACAATCTCATACAGAATCCCTTCTCTGAAAAACAATTTATCCAAAACATCCTCAACTATGGCAGTGGTGATATTGTTCACAAATGCCGCTTCCAACCAACTAGGAAAATAAAACAGCTACAACGCCATCATTGACTTGAGCACTGGATCCACCCACAGGAACAATAATGTCCATGGCCAACTTGAATCACGCCTTCTCAGGAACAGGAAAAGCTATCACCGGACTATGCACGTGACCCACTCGCGTTTTGTCACTTGCAAAACAAAACCTACACCGTCACAAAACTGTTCAACATCTTTGTCCATCATTGGCCACCAAAACATCTCTCTTACTCTTCTCTTCATGGTTCGCATGCCAATATGCCCTTTATGAGCAAACTCCACTACTTTTGATCTCAAAGAGACAGGAACAACCAAAAGATAAAACTTCCGAAGCAAACCATCAACAGACAATTCAGATTCAATATGCAGAAAAGCATCCATCAAAGAATCATTAAGCTTGCCTTTCAGCCAACTTTTATTAACATATTCCGTCACCTCTGACAAAGTAAGATCTTGACTCAGAGCCGCTAAGCATTCTGACTCCGAAATGGCATTGTAAGTGACACATGACAACTTGCCGACTGCAATATCTTCCTCTTCCTTAGTACTCACTACATGATTCTCTTCACTGGGAACCAAAGGCCTACTCGATAAGCAATCAGCCTTAAAGTTCTTTATACCAGGAATATACTCAACATGGTAGCAAAACTCCTGCAGCCTATTTTGCCACTTGGCTATTCTAGGGGTACCTTTTCCAGCACCTTTGGTGGTAAACATGTCAATCAGCGGCTTATGAGCCACTCTCACTACAAACTCTGTGCCCCACAAATAATGCTGAAAATGATTGACATCACACCAGCAAGCCAAAGCTTCACGTTCTACAACCGAATAGGACGCCTCTGCTCCTTTTAGAATACAACTGGCAAACGCTATCGCCTCTTCTCTCCTATTCCTCGTCTGCAACAACAAAGCACCTAAACCATACGGACTAGAATCGAAATCACAATATTCGGATCCCTAGTATCAAAAAGTTTTAGGGGAATCACGTTGGCTATACCATTTTATGTTATCAAACTCTTGTTCACATACATCACTCCACACAAACTTCTCATTTTTCTTTCATAACTGGATCATAATAGCATGAGTTCTTTCACCACACCTTGGTATAAAATGGGAGAAAAACTCCATCAATCCCATGAATGATCGTAACTGATCTTTCCCTTGAGGAACAGGAGCTTCAGAAATGGCCTTGACCAAACTTTCCTTTGGTTCTACACCACACGCCGACAGTCTATGGCCCAAATATTCCACCATAGTCACTCCAAATAAGTGTTTATCCACCTTAAGGGTAGCCCATTTTTGATCTAGAAAAGGTAATGCATGTGTTAATCTCCTGCCATGGCTAGTTTTGTCATCTCCATACACCCTAAACACGTCATCCTGAAAACAAATGACACCCTCCATCCACATCCTTGAACAATAAATCCAAGAGCTGTTGGAACACTGTGGACGCAGAAGTTAATCCAAAGGATATCATTTTAAAACCAAAAGCTCCTTCTGGGGTGACAAAGGAAGTCAAACGGCGGGAATCCTCAAGCAGAACTATTTGGTGATATGCAGAAGCCATATCGAGTGTGGAAAACAACTTGGCACCTTTAATCAAAGACAACTTTTCTGTTATATTAGGAAGTGGGTGACAGTCCACCCAAATTCTAGAATTTGGATCCCTGAGGGCACATCCCAAGACCGCCATTAGGTTTGGGGGCCAAAACAATTGTAGACAACCATTCAGAGCCCTCTTTTGGTTCAATGATGTCTTCTTGTTGTAATTTGTTGAATGCCTTCTGTAACTCTGCTCTCACTTTCAGGGGTTCTCTTTTTACTTTATGGACCACAGGTTCGGTCCCCGACTTGAGTTGAATTTTGAGCTTAAATCCTTTCAGTTTCCCAAGCTTATCAATAAAAACTCTACGAAATTTCACCTCCAACTCTACAAGTTGCATCACCTATACATTTAAGCAAGCTTTCTTGAGCAAAACCCGTTTGGGATTGTTCGGATCCAAGATCATCTATATATTCCATTGTTCCAACCATTCCAACAATGATGAACAATGCTTAGCCACATCCACAACAGCAGGCGTAGAATTACCCTTAAAACACAATGATATTAAATTGCCCGAGCACCTCAATAGGTTTCCCTCAATAGGCTACAGCTCTAATTACAGATTTCCTCAACTCAATATTGCAAAACCTTTTCCAATCATCCACCCCAATCAGAGTGAAGGGAGATTCAGAATCCGCCATCATACTGACAATATCGCCAGCAGATATTTGACAGTATGGTCTTTGACAGTAGTAATGCCCATTTGCATTATTTCATTTTTATCAATCTGTGAATCTTGTGGAACCTCAACGCACAAAACACCACTTTTATCACTAGATTATGAAGACTTATGTTCAACTTCTTGCTGACTGACAATGTTCACCAGTTTTGATTTGCCATTTTTCTTTTCAGACTTGTATCCCTTTACAAAGTGACCCTTCTTCCTACAACCCACACATACATTATCATATGCAGGGCACAACAATGAATTTTCCAAATGTTTCGAACTCCCACACCTATAACACAGCAACATTTTTGTTTTAACACTATATGCAACTCTCTTCTTTTTATCACTAGTGCACATATCAGATATCAATTCTTTAGCTGGTGTGGATTCTCGAACAATGGACATTTGAGCCATTAAGAATGTAGTACTTTTTAATACCTGCAGCTTTGAACAATGTAAGATAAGTTGTAGTCAGTAATATCTCTTGAATCTTCTTATTGTTGGCACAATTTGGTCTCAAATCAACTCATTCTTATTTATATTTGCACATGGAAGCTAATGTTCTTAATGTACTCAACATTTTCTATAGGTTCTCCCAGGAGTGGATGTCTATAAAATATATGCTGTTCCAATATGACATTTTGTGTGGCTTAAACCTCATATCCAACATTTTTAATGCAGACGCATGCTCATCCACTACATCGCCTTCACCTAAGATAGACTGTTGAGGTAGATGTTTTAAAATTGTCCTCCTTTCATAACCTAACATTGTCTTAACACAGGCGTTTTCTTGTGAGTGAAAGTTTCACAGTCAATAGCATCTAGATACGCGTAAAAACCTTGTTTCCACTGTTCCCAATCAACAGTGGGATGACCAGGGCTTGGGAAGAGGGATGGTTGAGGTACTATGCTTTGATGCATGTTGCGCTATATATAAATTAATATACTCACTGTGTTCCCACTTACTTCAAAAAAATTATATAAATAAACAAATAGATGCCTATAAATAATGCCAACCAAAAGTTGACCCCAGTGACATAAGGTATCCAGATATGTAAAGCACAAGACGTGTGTCACAGCTCCTTGACACACTAAAATGCATACCAATGGTGGACAGGAAACACTGCCAACGTGCAAGAAAATGCCACAAATAACTTCCACAGTCAATTTGCAGCCACTTTCATTGTTATGGTACAGCGGAAATGTAGTCCCTGCAATTCAACTGTCCCCAAACGTAGATGGCAGCCGAAAAGATGCCAGCGGAACTCCCAGCGTCTATCTGAAAGTATACAATTTAAATCCTTTTTAACAAAGATGGTGGCTGCATAAGAACTGCACAAAGCAAGCCGTGCTCCCAGCGTCCATGAGAATTGCAGGCCGTTACAGAATGGCCACTAATGACATGACTGCGAAGAAGCAATGACAAGCGCACTCCTAGCATCGTCCCGGCAGCTCTTCATCCTATCCCAGCGCTCAAAACTGTCAGTATTCGTGCATCCCTCGCGCAGCAAATAGCAACGAGTCTGGCCAAATATTAATAAATTACATAGAGCCCGCAAATCAGCAAAGGGTCCGACGGTCTCCAAAACGGAGTACCGATGCAGAATTGTGGTGTACTTCCGTTTATGTCTTTCCAATCAATGGCTAAATTACTGCACTGATTCAATGATGCATACCGGGGCCACCACCGGTTGTCTCATCGCCAATAAAAAGATACTGCAGGTCAGTTAAGATGAAATCAGACCAAGTTTATTGGAGCATCTAAGTACACAACCGGCAACAAAAGCAGGAACACAGCAACTGCCTACACTCAAGCAGTAACATTCTTCCCACGCCCACATTCCAATTCTACAATGACCACAGAAGGTTCCATAAAGCAAACCCAACATGTAGCGTGTAATTAAGGTCCAGCAAAGCTGCATTCTTTTTTATTGGAGACTATGGATGTCAAAAACAGACTCCATAAAGCAAAAAAGATTTCAGTGGACCTTACAGTTCCCATTGGGGGTGTATCCGCATTACTAGCCGTACTGGGAATTACAGCCTGGCCTGAGTGGGCAGGTCTGATAACTGTGCTACAGCAGTTACATGACAGGATAGGCACCACTTTCCCAACAGCCCACTAAAAGCCTAAATGACCTTCAGATAATGCAAAACCAAGGAAGAAGCTTTGACATGGGGTTCGCAATTATAAACAAAGGACCAAAGTTCAGCATTTACTATGGTTCTAAGGAAGGGCGACAGCACAATGCAAAATCATGTGGGCCAATGGAATTATGAGGAAAAAATAACCAAAATTATGCAGCAGATGTGGCACTGATATCTAGCTTCTTTTACATTTTACTACACTTTAATATAAAAGTGACCCAAAGAACATAAGAAAGGCAACCATGCATTTTCAACAGATCCTTTTTGAAAGGTTTTTCAACAACAAACGCCATTTTATTAGCTATGTTCGTTGTAGCTTCCCTAGTAAAATTACCTGTGCAAAACAGAGAGATTTGTAGTCAGACCTTCTGCCTAGTTAAACATTTACGATTTTTCTATGCTCGAAGTCCCCCTTGGAAAAAATAGATGCTATCAGAACTGTAGCTTTTATAAGCATGAATTTAAAAAAAAAAAAGCGAGAGGAAGAGTTTCTCGTTAAGGAAGTTGACATTACTTGTGTCTTCTTTGAAGTACATTCAAATATGCAAGGTGTTTGTTTTCTACTGTAGACAAAAGCCTTTACATTAGTCCATCTTTTCGGAATATTAACACAACTAGGAAAAATGATCACAGCTTTCAAGTCTGAAATCAGTAATCAACAGCTGAATGGCTAGTTATCTTTCTTAAAGCGTCTCACCTTGCTAGATGCCACCTTATGTGCATTTTTTACTTTCGTTTTTGCATTTAATTCTGAAACTTATGCAGTAGATGGTGGATTAAGCGGCAAGTGAGGCAAAACCATAATTGCATAATAAACAAGCATTGGGAAAGCCAATAGGTCTTGCCTATTTGAGATGTATAGGCTTTGCTGGAGTAGCAGTGTGTGGCATGGATGGTGTGGCATGGCATGGCATTGTGTACCGTCGAGTGGTGTGGAATTGTGAGGCGCAGAGGGACTTGTGAAGTCGAGTGGAGTGGCATTGTGTATAGGGGAGTGGCACTGTGTAGAGTGGAAGGGAACTGTGTGGCGTGGAAGGGAACTGTGTGGCGTGGAAGGGAACTGTGTGGCGTGGAAGGGAACTGTGTGGCGTGGAAGGGAACTGTGTGGCGTGGAAGGGAACTGTGTGGCGTGGAAGGGAACTGTGTGGCGTGGAAGGGAACTGTGTGGCGTGGAAGGGAACTGTGTGGCGTGGAAGGGAACTGTGTGGCGTGGAAGGGAACTGTGTGGCGTGGAAGGGAACTGTGTGGCGTGGAAGGGAATTCGGAGGTGTGGAAGGGAGTGGAATTGTGTGGCGTGTAGTAGAAGGACACTGGGGCGTGGAGTAAAATTGTGTGGGGCGTGGAGTAAAATTGTGTGGGGTTGAGTAAAATTGTGTGGCATATACTGAAATTGTATGGAGAGGTGAGGAACGGTGAAGCGTGGAATTGTGTGGAGTAGCATGGAATTGTATGGAGTAGCATGGAATTGTATGGAGTGGAGTGTCATTGGGTGGCAAGGAATGACGCTGTTTGGCATGGCGTGGAATTGTATTGCGTGGAGTGGTATTGTGTGGCATGCTGTATGTAAACAACTGTTCCCTTTGATTCCAAGGAGGAGCTTGTTACTATGTAAAACGCTTACGTGAGAACTGGTTTATTTACAAATAAATGTGTTTGAGACCGGGAGGGGATAGTAGTCGAGAGAGCAACATATATCTATCATACCAGTTGGGGGTAAAGTAGATGGGCAGTGCTGTGGAGATACAAAACATAAAAGCCTTTTCCAAACAGGAGAAGCGATAGTGAGTAACAATCACCTTGTTGTGAGAAGAGACAAACAGAACATACGGTCTGAAGTTTAAACCAAAGACATTTCACGGTTAAAAATCGGGGAAGGGGGACATACTCCCCCACTTCACTGAGTCAATTCCAGACCACACTTGGCCTAACCGATCTCTGGCGCAGGCACCAACCAGAGGACCGCGCATATTCCTATTTCTCTGGAGCCCACCGGGTTTTCCTCGAGACTGTACTACCTCTTTGCCCCGGCGGGGGAGCGGGTTTTCTCGAGACTGGACTACCTCTTTGCCCCGGCGGGGGAGGCCGAGATAATTGATAAAGTGGAATACCTGGCGAGGGGCATCTCGAATCACTCTCCCCTCTGGCTAACAGTGGGTGGAAGACCACGGGGAAATAGACAGTAATGGAGGCTACAAGCCTGGGTTTTGCATGACAAAGAAATTGCTAGTGAAATCCGACTCGAATCAGAACTCTACTTTCAAACTAATGAGGGCTTGGTGTCCTCCGCAATAAGCCTATGGGAAGCGTACAAGGCGGTACTGCGTGACAAGGCCCAGAATATAATAGCCCGTAAGAGAAGGGAGGAGACCCGAGAACCTGAGCCCCTGGAAGACAAACTAATAGAAATGGAGAAACATATAGGCTCAGACATCGACCAACACATGTTGCGCCAATAGAAATAACGAAAGGGGAATATAGGGCACTGATGAACCAGGAAGTGAAAACTCAATTACTAGCTACGCAACACCGTCTATATGAAACCGGGGATAGGGCGGGAAAGCTACTGGCCTGGCTGAGTAGAAAGGAGAGAGAGACGAGATGGGTAGCTTCGATACAAGAGCAGGATGAGGTCCACACCTCCTCCCCACACATAGCAGCTGCTTTTGCCCGCTACTATACGGAGCTATATAGGGCCAGACCGTTGGCAGATGCCACACATATCGACTCTTACCTACAAGCCATAGAAGTCCCCACTCTCTCGCAGCTAGATAGGGACGCCTTAGAACAAGAGCGGACGCTAGAGGAAGTGATAGAGGCCATCAGCAGACAAAAATCCAGGAAGACCCCGGGGCCAAATGGACTTCCCGCTGAATTCTTCAAACAGAACGCAAGCCTACTGGCCCCACACCTTTTAAACATGTTTCAAGCTTCACAAGAAGAGGGGACACTCCTACCAGACCTGCGAAAAGCTACGGTTGTAGTCATACATAAACCAGGAAAACCACAAACGAGCTGTGGGTGTCACCGGCCTATATCGTTACTTAACTTGGAGACCAAAATTTTGGCCTCCATACTGGCTACACGCCTCCTGGCGGTGAGAACGCCTCTTATACACTGGGACCAATCTGGCTTCATGCCAAAACGTGCCACCCGACTCAACCTTCGCCGGCTAGCCAACTGGCTGGATACGGTGAAAACTAGACCTGATCCACACGTGTTCCTTTCCCTAGATGCCGAGAAGGCTTTTGACAGTCCACTGGCCATTCCTAAAACAAACCTTATCAAAGTTCAGATTTGGCCCAGTCTTTATAGCATGGGTGGAACTTTTATACAACTGCCCAGTGGTCAAAGTCCGGGTCAATGGGGCGACTTCAACAACTTTCCCGATACAGAGAGGCACCAGGCAGGGCTGCCCCCTGTCCCCCCCTGCTGTTTGCATTAGTATTAGAACCACTGGCTTGCACGATCAGGGCACATTCTGAACTAACAGGCTTCAGAGACGAGGGAGCGACCCTTAGGGATGAGCGCATATCACTTTATGCCGATGACATTCTAATGTATGTTACTAACCCCGAAAAGGCACTCCCAGAGGTGCTGCGTCTCTTTGACGAATATTGCCGCCATGCAGGCTATAGTATTAATTGGGATAAATCTAGTTTGTATGCGGTGGGTGGCCCCCTGAACACACAGGAACTCCCAGGTTGTTTCTGAGTGGCCCAGGAAGGATTCCGTTACTTAGACCTATATGTCACCGCCAATGACACTGTTAATCTAAACCAAAATATCCGACGTGTTATCTCCGACTTCCACGATGATGTGGAGAGATGGAGGCGGCTCCCACTAACAATAATGGGTAGAGTGGCCCTATATAAAATGATTACGCTTCCGAAACTTCTCTATGTATTGCAGAATACATACTGTCGGATAACAGAATCCATATTCACAGCAATAAATGCCGACCTACGCGCACTCCTCTGGGATGGAGCCCATCAGAGAGTGGCACTACAGACACTCCAGCGAAACCAATATAATGGAGGGCTGGCACTGCCTGATATAAAAGTCCTACTACAGAGAGGCCCACCTGGTGGTGGTGAATGAGTGGGGACATGCCAGGGGCGACCATCCCACATACGCCCTGGATGCGCCCACAGTTTAGACAACACACACATCTCCATTACTTATAGGGGGTCAAGGGAGGCCGCCAATTACTGCCGGCCACTCAACTAACGATAGAGGCCTGGAGAGGAGCAGAGAGGCAAATGAAGTGGGATAACAAGCTTACGAAGGAGACCCCCCCCCCCTTTGCGAAGGATCACGCTTGCCAGAAATCAATAGGCTCCAAGGGTTTCGGCAATGGGACCTAATTGGGATCTCTAAACTGGGAGATATTGTGGTGGGGGGAAACTTAACCTCCTTCGAAACATTAAAAGACATATCAGTCATGCATGGAGAGCGATGGGGATAGACACCACGGACATCCCAGAATTTGCATCCTTAGAAGGCAGATTACTACAAGAAGTACTTACCGATAAAGCCATTTCTTGGACCTACAAAACATTAATCAATTTTATTTACTTGAGTTTTATATAGCGCTGGCTAGACCCGTAGGTATCATAGCGCTTTACAGAGTATCAGTACGAAGCAAGTTACACAAGGTTACAGAACAATTACATAATGTTACACAGTAGCGAAAAAAACACAAGTTAGGAATATGAGAAAACTCGAGGATGGCAATGAGTGGACCCGTGATGAGGCAGCAAATAGCAGGAGATATAACAGTAAAAACGGAAGTTAAGCTTCTTATAAAATATCACAATATAATCTGTTGCAAGAAACATGGGATTGAAATCGATTGCATTTAGAAGGCTACCATCCAGATTAGAAATTTTCCAATGGAAGAACGCGAGCTCTTTAACTAGATGCTCTTCTGCTATACTTCTGTCCAGTCATTATGATGATATTCTAGAAGTGCATCATGCATGTCAATGGCCAACATTTAATCCTTCTGAGCTTTTGTAACAACCGTAATAGATCAAATAATAGTCCTACTCTACAACTGTTGTAGAAAACCTTGGGAACCACAATGAGAGAAAAGGGTTTAAACACCCTGACAGTAGGTACTCAAAAGGAGACCCCTCAGTGTTTACAATTTGTCAATTCCGATAACATCCCCGATAGATTCGGACATATTAGGGCAAAGTGGGAAAACACCACGGGTCCACTCGAAGACATTCATTGGGAGGCGGCCCTAATGCACCCGAGGGAGGTAGCTATTAAACTGCGTCTACGCCTCATACAATTTAAGATTCTCCACCGAGTATGCTTTGATAGAGCACGCCTACACGCCATGGGTAGAGCAGAAACACCCTACTGCCTCCGCTGCAAAACACAACTAGGCAATTATATACATACGCTCTGGGACTGTAGCCACATCCAAAGGTACTGGAATCAGATATTGGGGGAGCTAAACGGAGTGTTGGGAGTGCAATTAGTCAGAGAGCCCAAGTATGTCCTGTTGGGTATTCCTACCGAGGTAGATCTACCACGTAGCAAACTCCTGCTATGCAACCTAGGACTGATAGTGGCCAAGAGAGACATAGCCCGCTACTGGGGAGCCCCAGATTTACCTACACTTAACGAACGGAGGGCGCACATGGACCTCTATATGGTGGCCGAAAAGGTGACATATCAGGCCCGGGGTTGCCCCCGAAAGTTCCGTAAGATATGGACCCCCTGGCTGAGACACTACGGATTAGAGATGGGAGATGGAGAAGACGTACCCGATGTTGTGTAAGGAGATTGTGAGAAGACAGCGATTTGGGTTTCCCTACCCCCGTTCCCTCAACCTGTATTACTGGTTTTTTATACTGTATATTTTAGCAACTCACTACTGTGTAATAATGATCAATGCAGATATCAGCCCTGAGAGCGCTCTAGGGGCGGTAGCCCCATCTAAGTTTGTGTTAAGAAGGTCTTTCTTTCAAGCTTTATGTATATTTGCAATGTCAAGCAGTTATATATGTCTCCCCGATATGTACAATGCCTGCTTCTATAAAAATAAAAACAGTTTACAAAAACAAAAAACAAAAAATCGGGGAAGGGGCGGGTTGGGGGGGGGGGGCGCAACCCAGGGAAGGGGCGGGTGGGAGGGGGAACGATGCAACCCAGAGAAGGGGCGGGTGGGCGGGGGAACGACGCAACCCAGAGAAGGGGCGGGTGGGCGGGGGAACGACGCAACCCAGAGAAGGGGCGGGTGGGCGGGGGAACGACGCAACCCAGAGAAGGGGCGGGTGGGCGGGGGAACGACGCAACCCAGAGAAGGGGCGGGTGGGCGGGGGAACGACGCAACCCAGAGAAGGGGCGGGTGGGCGGGGGAACGACGCAACCCAGAGAAGGGGCGGGTGGGCGGGGGAACGACGCAACCCAGAGAAGGGGCGGGTGGGCGGGGGAACGACGCAACCCAGAGAAGGGGCGGGTGGGCGGGGAACGACGCAACCCAGAGAAGGGGCGGGTGGGAGGGGGAACGACGCAACCCAGAGAAGGGGCGGGTGGGAGGGGGGAACGACGCAACCCAGAGAAGGGGCGGGTGGGAGGGGGAACGACGCAACCCAGAGAAGGGGCGGGTGGGAGGGGGGAACGACGCAACCCAGAGAAGGGGCGGGAGGGAGGGGGAACGACGCAACCCAGAGAAGGGGCGGGAGGGAGGGGGAACGACGCAACCCAGAGAAGGGGCGGGAGGGAGGGGGAACGACGCAACCCAGAGAAGGGGCGGGAGGGAGGGGGGAACGACGCAACCCAGAGAAGGGGCGGGAGGGAGGGGGAACGACGCAACCCAGAGAAGGGGCGGGAGGGAGGGGGAACGACGCAACCCAGAGAAGGGGCGGTGGGAGGGGGAACGACGCAACACAGAGAAGGGGCGGGTGGGATGGAGGACGCAACACAGAGAAGGGGCGGGTGGGATGGAGGACGCAACACAGAGAAGGGGCGGGTGGGATGGAGGACGCAACACAGAGAAGGGGCGGGAGGGAGGACGCAACACAGAGAAGGGGCGGGAGGGAGGACGCAACACAGAGAAGGGGTGGGAGGGAGGGAGGACGCAACACAGAGAAGGGGTGGGTGGGAGGGAGGACGCAACACAGAGAAGGGGTGGGTGGGAGGGAGGACGCAACACAGAGAAGGGGTGGGTGGGAGGGAGGACGCAACACAGAGAAGGGGTGGGTGGGAGGGAGGACGCAACACAGAGAAGGGGTGGGTGGGAGGGAGGACGCAACACAGAGATAGGACAATGATGCCAACAATGGTAAGCAATGGATGGGCTCCAAGTCCTTTTTTTTGGTTTTAATTAATTGTACAACTCAAAACAAATCAACACAGCTCAGCAGAATATTGTATACAGTGATCGACAATCTCTGCATAATAATGATTTTGTTAGTGGTGGCATGATATGTCCATTAGGTGATCCACCGCAGCATGACTTGGGTCCATATACTACAAGGCGGGTTGGCATCTCACTTTAACCTCGATTAGCCAACCACCTACATGTCTAACTTCCAGTGGTAGCGTATTGTCGACATATACAATTATAGTTCTGCATCCTCAGCTCCCATCCACCTGATCTGTCTCCATGTCCTCAATAACATGGTTTAATAGGTACGTTTGCAGTGGGTCCCAATTATTCCTGGGCGCTGAACCGGAGGTATCAGAATAGATTTCTAGCTGGTCGTTACAGAATGTCATGTCCTGCAGCCAGTCCTGCTCTCTAGGACAGCAGTATTCACCACACACACAAGATACCCTTCTTTTTGTTAGCAATAATGCCAAACAAGGCAAAGTGCCTCACTGTATGTGACACCTCTCTGGTGTATCCCAGGACAGCACCCTTTAGGGTCATCTCTAGCGCATCTGCAATTATGTCTGACAGCATGTGGCCCACCCTACGCCAGTATTTTACAAGGCTTCAAGTCCTTTAAAATAAACAATATCTCTCCCAGAGGCCAGCGCCTGCTATGTCGGCAAGCAAGACCTAAAAAGAGATAGCACAATTTCGATTCCTGGGAAGGCTTGGATTAAAACTGCTGTCGCCTTGTTGCACAGTTTGACTTTCCACTACAACACAACTTGGGTGGTTCGGCTGGCAAGGCCCAGCGCTGCCTGTCAGCACCCCACCAACATTTTTAATGCAGTATTCATTACCAGCATGTTTTGGTATAGTGGTAAATCTGGGATTAGTACAAGCTACTTGGTATGGGGGCAGAAAAAAGATATGAGGGGGAGGGAGGAACAAGCGAAACTGTAGCAATGACGGGGAAGCATCAATGACGAGGAAAGAAAAAAGTACCTTTATCTGAGCATGACAAATGCAAAAAAGAACAGATGATGGACTGAATGCTGAACCAATCAAACATTTCCCCCCCCCCAGTCATAGAGCTGGGTTAAATTAATCGTTTTTTGCATGCCACACCATTCCATTTTAGACCCAGTCATATGCAAATCAGTTGGGACCCTGCTCCCCATGGGAACAGTCCAGCCAGAACTGCCAGGCCAGGTCCTCCCTGGACCAGAAACAAACATCCTGGTACCGGTTTCGGGGTATTACCCCTCATCAGCCAGGCTAGCTTGAACCTTGTGGCGTAGCAGGCACGGGACCCATGTCTGGGCATACCCTTGCCTCTTTGGGCGACAAATGCAAAAAAAAACTGATGATGGACAGAATGCTGAACCAATCAAACATTCACCCCCCGTCACAGATCTGGGTTAAATCCATTGGTTTTTTGCATGCCACGCCATTCCAGTTTAGACCCAGCCATATGCAAATCAATCTTGACCCTGCTCCCGTCCATCAATTGTGCATCTTTTGCTTAATGTGAGCGCGAGCAGTGGAAGGACACCAATAAAGACATCAATCTGTACTTGGTCCATGCTTCATCAAAGGGATGACCCAATGGGGAGGAAGTGGGACCTGCATGTGCTGATCAATGAGGAGGAAGGAAAAGAGTGACGATGAAGTCAACCAATGGTAAGTACTGGGTGGGCTCTAAGCCCTTTTTGATTTTTTTAAAGGACATTAGACTTGCAAGGAGGCGAGACCTAACAAGTTCATTCAGAGGAGCATTAGTAAATGAAGTATTTTGTGATAAGTTACAGTAGATAAACAAGCACTACAAGAACCTTCATATGAAATTATTTTCGTTAGGAAATGCATATTAAACAAGAATATCCCCAATTCAGCAAAGGAAATAAAGGTCCTTATTTCTCTGGGACTATTGTCTGTATCGCCACTCAAACCCTCAAACATCCATGTCCCTTGGCAGCTTAGTACTCTGACACAGCACTTAGGCTGCAAGTGTAAATTAACAGGAACACAGTGTGGATGTCAAACCATGGAGATCTATCCCTTTAGGCCCTGAAAAAGGCTCTACTGCATACCCTTAAAAGCAACGTTAATAGTACAGTATAGTGTAATCCCTGAGTAAATCTATGTTACAACTACTGAAAACAAACAGGCTACTATTGAGACATGGGGCCTAATTTTGAATTGTAATAAGGCCAATGAGATATTCATCATGTTCATGACTGAGTACTTGTTCCGCCAAACTCTATATCAAGCCCTTGACCATTTGGTCGCATCCCATGCCACATAATCTATCACATTTACATTCTGACAAGCAAACACATCAAGTAATTGGCTGTTCAGTTTAGAGGTCATCTTATCATTCAGGTTCTTTAGAATGAAAAAGTGTACCCTGGTGATTTAGTAAACCAGTACAAGTTCTCAAAGACTAGGAACAGATGTCAGATGAATGCCTCAAAGGTCACTTAAAACTGCTTTCTGGAATTACCACAATGGAGTAATGTCTGATTGCAGAAAAAAATAATATAAAGCAGATTGATGAAGTTGCGGGAAAGTACTAAAACTCTTAATTATAGAAAGACCCACATTTATTTGTAGCTTATGAAAGTCATATACCAAAACACTCAGCAATAAGAGGGGAGGGACTAAAGGGATCAGGGCATCGGGGTTCGCACCCCCAAGACATAACCAGAAATACCAAAGGGAAACCCAATCAATCAACGCTGTGCCCAAAATAGGATTATTTGTCACTAGGACTATGTGTACTGTATCTGTGTCTCTTAGGTGCTAGTTCAAGGTAAAGTGAACATATCACAAATGTGTTAGGTAAGCCCTCACACACCTACCCAGTTGTCATTCTGCATCCTCTGCTTCCTCATTCACCAAAAATAGTTCTAACGGTGACGAGGCTTCCTCAGTTAAAGAAAGCACTTTAGGACTCTCCTGTGGATAGGAACAAAATTCGGGATCCCAAAAAGTGCGATTTAAAAATCCTCCGGTTACCTCTGGAAATACTTTACTCTGATTGAAAAATACTTTGATTGAAAAATGTTGTGTAGGAAACTCAAAGAGGACTAATGCTCCTACACTACAGTGGTCAACATGGTTCTGCCAAGTGGCACCAAGTGGGTCTGTGGCATTTATTAGGACATAGATCCCTACATGTACATCTATGCATCAATGGATTCATGCATCATACAGCCCAATCAAAGAATACTTCTTAAGTAATAATGTTTTTGCTTTGACAGGCGAACCCTAACTCAGGAGATAGAATGGCGCATGAAAGCAGCACCAGAGACCCCCCTTATAGTGACACATTTGTCAAAGTGTGATTTCCACCTTGTATCTACTGAAAGGCGCGTCCTCTGAATGTTCTATTTGCCATCAGAACCATTTTTGGTGAATGGGGAAGCCCAAGAAAGAAGCAGGCACCTGTGTACATGTGAGGGCTTACCTAACATTTTGTGATAAGTAAACTTTACCTTGAACTAGCACACAGGATACACAGATACTCTACCCAACCCATGGACCAATAGTACTATTTTGAGCGAAGCGTTGATTGATTGGGTTTGATTCTGAAAGTCAATCACAGACTACAAATTACATACCAATAAATGTAAAATTATATGGGGGAAAGACCACATACAAACAATGGCAATTTTGGAAATATGGGGGAGTTTTCTTTACATTGCACTTACTTGGTGAGGACTGAACATGCAGAAATAACGAATTTGCTAGGTTTCTTTTTCTTCTGTTGATTGTTGTGACTTATTTTCTTCAATTAAAGATTTGAAAAATAGTTAAAAATAATGTGGCTCATGGCGTCAATAGCGTGCAGGACTTTTCTGAACAAAGCAGAGTAACTTGAAATAGTTCATCTGCCACCTGGGCACTCAGACACTGGCATTAGCCAGGTAAGCTAAGGCATCCGCCTCACTACGATTATAGCGGTTTAGAAAGTAGCTGCACCTCTGTAAGAGTAGAGCTAACAAGGGCCGAGGGGACCTTAGGCTCTACAAAAGAACCACTGTCTTGAGCAAGAGAGACATCAGATAAACTCTGAGAACTCAAGGAGGAAAACACCCATGGTAAAGTTATTAGTATCTTTCCAAAAGAGGCTGCGATTGCTTCTAGCTACTCTACATGGAAGAAACAACGTACCCAATATAACTCAAGATTCTTCCAAAGAGAATGTAAAGAACACAAAATAACGACTTCAGAAGGCTTGCAGTAGCGAAGGTGCTCCATGAGCAAAGGAATGACAGTTATTACTAAAACAGTGTCTGATGAAGGAGTGGGAATAGACCAGCTTATCCCAACAGTCAGGAACTTATGACAGTGAGCAAACAGTGGCAGATTCTGGGATATGGACTCAAGTAGCAAACAAAGTGTAGCAATATGACGATGGACTGGAAAGGAGCAACGGTTTTCAACATTGGAAAACCTACATTAATAGGACTGCAGCAGGAACATTGCCTAGTCTCTTTTAGAAAGAGTAGGAGCATCTCATCCCAAAGCACAGGGGCATCCATGAAAAAAGCAGAGCATGCATCAACCTTAGAGGCTTCTCTTTTGTTTAAGAGTTTTCTTGCGAAATTCAATCGGAACAAACAGATTCTTTCCATGGGGGCTGTTCTCAATGCCACTTTATGTTTAATGCAAGAGCATGTTGTCAAATTAATTTCTCTCCCCTGTGTCAGACTAACACCCATCAGATAATACTATTACAAATTACCACCTACGAAGGAAAGCAGATGGTATGCCACCTTCTGTTCCAATATAATTACAACAGCATCAACACAACCCTTTGTACGATTACTGGTTACTGTTCTTTTGGAGCAATGCTAGATCTATATTTAAGCACAACTAAAGGCAACAGCGCATCTCGCATTAGTCTAGAGTACAGAAGAATGTCAATGCCTAAGCGTACGTAAATCGCAGATTATATGAATCAACTTTCAGTACTTCTACACGGTATTCATCATCTATTGAACCAATGCAAAAAAAAAAAAAAGGGTGTAGAATTTAAGCAGGATGAAACAAATTATTTTCTTTTATAAGTAAGGACAAAAGCTCTAATCCAAAGATAATGACACGAGCTTCTGCATGCGTCATTTGGTACTTCAGGTCATGTAAAAGGGAACAGTCTAATGGCTTTTTATCCATCCTCCGGCAGAGCACCTGCTGAGATTTAATTTTCACTCCCATTATTGAGAAGGATCCAAGGAATGGCCTCCTTTATCTCTGCCTAGTTTTTATTCATCATACGTTTTATCGGGCTACTGGGTCTACTGCCTGCAGCTGGGGCACCTTTCAAAGAGCCACGGAGAGACTTCCCTGTTTGAGAGACACACAGATCATTTAATCCTACTTACTCAGTGCAGTGTATTTCCTACGCAAAGCAGCTCTGCTGATTACATCCAAACAGGTTGGATACTTTGTATTGAAAGCACATCCCACTGTGCAGCACCCACATACGCACTACCCTTCAGGTTCAAACTCATTCCACAAGGAGGAGAGGCTCAAACCACCATATGCATGACAGGGACTGATAGCATAGAAAAAGTGGAAAAAAGATTATCAATTAAAAAACAAAGTTCTATAGATGCACCTACCATTTGTTTTGCTGAATGCTCAATTATGTTTAAAAATGGGAATTCTTTAGGTTAAAGGAGGGCAGCTTACAATGGAGGCTTTGTCAGATGAATCATTCTTGTAGTTTGCTCATTGGAGTACTTCCTGCTTCACCGAGTCAGTGGTGCATGCCTGTGCCACAGGTGCTAGAACAGAGGGACACTTAAGTTTAGGGCCACTGAATTCAAGTGACAAAGAATGTGTCCTGTGGTAGAAAAAACATTACATTATCAGGGCGCCACTGAAGAGCAGGATAAAAGGTTGGAGAGCGTGGTTTCATCAATAGAGTGGTTTCATCAATAGAAACCTTTTCCCTGCTCCAGAGTACTGATGAAGCAGTGGTACAAACAGAGGTCATCCACATTAGTACTATGAGCTCCAGTTAGGTCTTTATCAGAGGGCTGAATCTTTTGTAGGCCATCCCACGCTCACACCTCCTAAGGTGGCACTACTATGCTAGAAAATCGAATAGTTTTTTTGTCCATGAATATCAACCCACGTTTTTCCTTTAGAGAAAAAATGTATAACTACAGGAATAAAGACACATCTTTGTTCTCCAAGATGTTAATCTAAGAAGTCTTGTTCAGAGGGCACTGGAGGCCATGCACTCTGAAAGGGCATCACATAAAATCATACTCCGAGTCATCATCTGATCAGACGTCCAGTTCTAACAAACCTTTGCAATGCAATAGGTCTCTCATTTACGAGAGTTTGAGCAAATGCCAGACCTATTGCATTGGAAATATTTTTTTTGTTGTCAAAGCCCCCATGCCGCACTTTTGCATGCATGAAGGCCACTCCCCTCTCTTTACAATACCAATAGCTCAAACTCTCCTAAATGCGAGACCTGTGGCATTGCAAAGAAGCGGCCGCCATTGTCCCGGCTGCTTGGAAAGTGAAAGCGTGCATGGCGCGGTGAATGTAAGGAAAGCACGTCGTGCCTGCAGTAGGGCAAAATGCAATATAGAAAATACTGCTTACAGACTAAATAAAACATACTGTGTAGCAATAGAAGTAAAAGGGTCAGTCCTCAAAGGATGTTTCAAATGAAGACAAGACGGTACTAAGGAGAGACTAAAAAGGCGATTAAGGAAACAGAAGTCAGCATTTACAAAGGACAATGACACAAGCCAATAAAAAATATGGGCGGAGAGTGGGCGGAGCTTCAAATCCCTAACTGAATACAGCATGGCTTGCAGATCAGCACATGCGCTGCCCAGGCTCAACCCAAAAAGAAGAGAGATGAGACACATGGCTAACTGCCCCTCCCTTGTCACAGTTTAGAAAGATGGAGCTAGATTCTGCACATTCTTAAACAGGTGTGTGGGATCGCAGGGCAGGATTCCTTTGGAAGTACAATGCTTTTATATAATTCTCACCTTGCAGATTTTTTATATCCCCTAGCAAAAACGCTTCCAGCTTTTGCGATCAGACAGGGCAGTCTGGCTAGTCTGGAGAAAGCTATCTAGGTATAGGAATAATGGCTATGTTTCTGAAGACACTTGCATGTTTCCAACAGAGTGATCTCACATTTTTTTAACAAGTCCCCTTCCCACACAACATCATCAGCCACACACAGCTTACGTTGCATTAAACCAAAAAATAGTAACTTACTATGAAATAACTTTTCATTTGCATGGGCAAAACTGAACCATGTGAAAGCCGCGTGGGATATTTCTTGCCTGTGTGTCTGTAATAGAATTGAAACTTTCCTTCACAGTTAGGAACTTTTTCATTCCATGTCAGAACCAGAGGAAAGGATTATGCAAGTCTAAAACTTGCTAACCCCCAACAAAGCTACACCCATGGCATGGAAAAACTGTCTGAAGGTAGAGTAAGATGGCCACTCAGTTACATTGATAATGTCCTCCAATCACCCTCCTACAAAGAAGCCTTTAGAAGCCGTATCACCCTCGCCGAGTGAGCCCCAAAAACAGACTTCTTTTATCACCAATTGAACAGTTGGGACATGGGATGAAGACTGCTAAGAAAGCATTCCCGATAGAAATCAATAATCGCTGCATGCCAGCGGGTTGAATTTAATCGGTCACAAACTTGTAAGCCTTAACACACTGTACCACACATAATTTGGGGAAATCTGGGAATTTGGGCAATCGGGAAAGTGGACCCTGCCACTGTAAACTTTTTGCCGGAGATGTCCAACACCTGCACATCTGATGCCTTTGAGGATATGAAACACAACAACTTTGCAGAGAGATCTTTCCTTGACAAAAGCTCTTTCTGGAGCCAAGATTCTCAGCCTCCCTCTTAACAATTTACAGCCAATAGGATGATACCCTATTGAGGAACCATTTACGGAAACTCTTCTCATAGACATTGCTGATCTAAAGGTGTTGACTGATATGCAAGCCAGCCAGAATGCCACCATGTATGTGATGAAAATGATCACATGTACAAATTCCAACCCTGAGGGATCGAACTTGTCCCCTCATCCCCCACCATTCCCCCCATCCCCACCCATCCCCCACAGCACCAATGAGTCCATAACACCACGAGAAACAATTTCTTTGGATGCACTCCAAAGCTTGTTTTGAATATCCTGGAATTTCATTGTATCCCCTGAGATCCTCTATGCCATGAGACATAGAATCTCTTTAGGACCAATGGATGGCCGGAACTCTGGGGGGTACATTAAAGTCTCAATCGGACACCAGCCTGGAGATCTCAAATTCGGTGTGATCAAACCAAATTCTCCAACTACCTTCATACCTTAAGCATCACCCTTGTTATAATGGCAAACAGAGAAAAGTCATTAATGTATTCCATACCCCAGTTGTCATGACACCTCTGTCACCATGGGATAGTCGTCAACTGAGGTACCTCAGTAGTTTGTAGTTTACATGAGATACAAACAGGTCAGTCGCACATGAGTTTCACTTTTCCCTTATAGTTTCCAACACCATCGAAACCAACTTCCATGCATTGAAATCTTGCAGATACCTGGAATTTCAATCCTTTATCTCGTTCACACTGCCCAGGAGACACTCTGTTGTGATGGACACTTGCTTCTCCAAGACACATTGCCAAAACTCCATGGCCAACTTCACCAGAGTCTTTGAACAAGTGCCTCCCAAATGGTTTATGTACAACACAGGGGAGATGTCCATTCTCCCCAAGACACAGCACAAAGAAACCCACCAATAGTCTCCGACAATTTATATAAAACCGTAACACTTTCCACCAGTGTAGGAAACCCTGCACTTGATCCCCTGCCCTCCAGCCCAGTTTGCTGGACTCTGCCTCAATCACTAGAACTGGGATCACCCTGAATATCACTTTTTCATTCCACATCTTCTTAAGATCCATCCACCACTGGAACTCTGAATCTCCATTTCGTGGACAACTCCAGTGACTGAGTACTGGAGACAGATGTTTGAGTCTCTGAAGGGCCTTATAATAATGAAGCAGACCGTGACATATAACCTTAACAGATGATGCGAACAGTCCTACAACTGGTCAGAAGAAGATCTGGTTCCTGGCCAGTGACGACCTCAGCTCCCGGGGAATGTTTATCACTTTGGTTTGGGAGATGAATCATTGTTTCCAGTGACTATTAAGAAAACTAAGACGGTCATCCTCTATTCTGGAACCATATACCACTTTTCCTAGTTTATGATGAAGTCCATCTCTTCAAGTGACTGCCATCTCCAGAAGGCTTAGAAGGTGATCAGAGTATTGACCAATACATTTGAAATATCCCAAGTATAGTTATCATCCTCACTCCTCTGGCTTGAAGTCCTTCATTGCTGACCAAAGGTGTTTTATAAAGCACCATAGAGCCAATGATAGGCTAGATGACAGAGTTACAAATCTTTCCCACTCCAGATGAATTGTAGAAACTGGCGGTATGGAGGGAAAATGGACTTTGTAAGGCAAGCATCCTTCAAGTTTAGGTGGACCATCCAGTACACTAGTGAGAGGATCCCTCTGTGGAGAAGATTCCTCTCCTTGAAGTGGCAGGACATCTGACACGCACTGAATTCTCTGATGTTGATGGCAAATCTGTGGACCTTGTCCTTTTCCTTCATTAGGAACAAATTGCTTAAGAAACCCCTCTGTTGCAGGGCTGACTGAACTATGGCCCTTGTACTCCAGAGATCAAAGCTCCTAACCTTTAAGAGCCCTTTTCTAAATGCCAAAAGAGTCCGGCTCCTTCCACTACTGAAGTGAACCATAAAACTATCTGAAATACACACCCAGTTTGCTCACTGTACCCACCCCGGCAGAATATCCAGAGACATCAGGCTGCTCAACCCCTTCGCCTCCTAAGTCATATACAAGATCTTTGTAATAGGCCTGAAATATCCAAATGTTTGTTATGGTATGATTGCCCAGACCGGTCAATGCTTTTCTTTGGGTCTTTTCAGAACTTAACCAATAATGTTGCCACTCAGTGATCAATTCTAGGGTGTCAAGAAAGCATGCCCTCCAGTGTAGGCTGGTACACTCCAATCTAAGGCAGCGTTGTACCTCCTTATCAAGCGTATTTCAGAGGTCCACTCTGCTGAACAGGGGTGATACTTACCTTCTGGATCCAGCAGATCTCAAGTCGGGACCTCTCAGCCACCCTTGCGTTTTTTTCAAACTGTTGACCGGTTTGTGCTCTTGTGAACTGGTAATGGGCGCCAAAGCTGTCCTGCAGCTACCCAGTCACTGAATCATGCTGGGAGTTACCTCCATCTGTTCCCTCATACTGCAACAGAACCTATCTAGTATGGAACACCATTAGTAGGGCAACTGGGTTACAAGAGCCTCAGGGCATCATTACTACCTGCCCATGTATTCCCCTCACCACTCAGAGGAGAGATGTTCAAGGTATCATGCCCTTAGCAGAAATGCCTTCCTAAGTTTGCCAAAGGCATCCATGTGGCCAAACTGACTTTCATCAAAAACATCCTTAGTACCTGGTGGGTCTCTCTTTTGCTTGGTTTTAGCAGGTGCACAAGCTTTACCATCTGAGGTTCCAGATGGTTCCAATGACCACACCCTCTTTACCCCAGTGGAGAGGTTCAGGCTGGTTAGCTGCCAAAAAACTTATTTGCCTCCCGAAAGGTTTCAAGGCTTCACCGACAGCCTGCTTTATTGAGAAATCTACTGCACTTGACAATCTTGTGTCCCAGGAATGAAAATCCTCCACCACCTCCTCTTCGTAGGAGATTTCGAGGCCCTGCTTGGTGGTTTAGCTATCTTTATCTAAAGCACTGAAAACAAAGTACACCTTTCTATGGAAAGTAGGAGTTTATTAACATACCCCCCTCCTTGTGCCCGAGGACCCTATAATCCTTGTTATATTCGATTAACTGCCCCTTCATGTACACACAGATTTCATGGTTTAAGACTCCAGGTATAATCTCCACGTTTCTCAAATACAAAGCCTTAAGGGCGGCAAACTCTGGGGCAGCCAAGAGGACATTAAAACTTGCCAGTAAGTGTTGATGGTGAAATCTATCTTTCCAAAGGACCACAGAGCAGGCAAACAATTAGCAGTAGTGTGGACATTGCTACAATGACACAGTGCAGGCAACTCCAGTGAGGACAGACTCCTGTGCTATAAGGAACTGTGCCCGCTAGCCGCACCGTAAATTATAAAAATGCTGCTGCACTATAGGAATGTGGCTGTGAATCACCCAGCATCAGGTGGCCTTGAAAAGGTATGGACAATCCACCTAAGAACAAAAAGGAAATTAGACCCTCAAAAGTAACACATACAAATAAATCCAAGAGAGAAATGCATAATCCTCACCTACCGCCCTCACCTATGAATGAATGAATTAAGAGCCATTTGTACAGCGCATAGCTGCTTCAGAAGGAAGCATCCCAGAGTTTGAACCAGTAGGCTAGTGGAATATAGATTTGCTAGAATTCCCTAAACAGATGAGCTTTCAGACCAGATTTAAAAGCCTTCTCTGAATCAA
Source organism: Calotriton arnoldi (assembly GCA_963921515.1). Lineage (NCBI taxonomy): Eukaryota > Metazoa > Chordata > Amphibia > Caudata > Salamandridae > Calotriton > Calotriton arnoldi. The sequence goes on from CAWUFW010000860.1 coordinate 2,700,681, forward strand.
GGTCTCTCAAAGCGTTTGGCAGACAGTTTCATTATTTTGCTGCCAGAAACGAGAAACATTGTCCACACGACCTTGTCCGATGAATCCTTGGGGCTGCAGACCAAACCCTGATTGGAGGAGCGAAGTGCCTTACCTGGAGCATACACCCTGAATCTTCTCTGCAAGTACAACAGTCCTTTTTGGTGTAATGCTCTAATGGAAATTAGCATAGCCTTGTATTCGATCTTTTGATCGATTGGAAGCCAATGCAACTGCTTAAGGTTCTCCCTGGAAGATTGTCTTTTGGAGCAGTTCAAAATCAGGCGAGCAGCTGTAGCTTAGTCAGGAGGCTCGCCAGGAGTCCCAAGTACAGCACATTTGCATAGTCCAACCTAGCAGTGACTGTGGCATGCACCCAGGAAGGGAATTCAGTCTTTTTTTTACCGATTTGAGCAATGCGAAACTTGAGGCTGTGATTGCCTTTATTTGAGGCTTAAAGGAAAGACTGTTGTCAAATTTTATACCAAGATTTCTTGCTTCAAGTTTGGGTATTGCAGGATACCCAAACTCTTTCGTCCACAGGGTTCTAACTAGGAAGATGGGATCACCCCAAAAAAAAAAAAAAAAAATCAAAATTTCAGATTTGTCTGAATTCAACTTCAATCAGCTGCAATTCATCCAGTTAGCAACTGTAGTCAAACAGCCATGGACATTCTTAACAACAAAGTTGTCAATTTGTTGAAATGATAATAACGGGTATTGTCTGCATACGGGACGAGGTTGAAGCCCCATTGTTCAACGGCCTCCCCCAGTGGTGCCAAATATATGTTGAATAATGCAGGACTCAGTGCGGAGCCCTGAGGAACCCCTCATCTCAGTTCCTTAAAACTGGAAGTGAAAGGTAGAACACTACAAAGCCCACGACCATCATTTTATGACAAAAGGTGTCCTGAGACACATGTAAATTAATCGTCTTAACTGTTTGCATTTCAAAATAATAATACATTGATGATGTTTTAAAGTGACAGGCAAATGAGAGAATAGAGAAGCTATGCACAAATGTCCCTCTTGGAGTTTCAGCCTTCGGTTACTATGCACTGGAGGCAAGTTTGCAAGCTATTTCCCTTGTCCCATTACAAGACAAAGGCTGCAAGTTTAAAATGGGCCTATATGTATATGAATTTAATGTAAACTGTTTTAGTGTGGAAATCATTGGCACACTATAGACCAGAAACCCGCCTTCTCCTAGCCTTATCCTATCCTGCACCTTGAGATAATTCAGGCAGCAAGGGGCGGGCCGATGAAGCTCCACTTTCCAATATGGCGCAGCCAGGAGAACACAACGACAATTGCCACCCTGACTTATGCAGGGGACCCAAGCATGCAGACCATAGTGGGATCAGGTTCAGTGTTTGAGTCAGTCTGTGCATATGGCCGCAACAAGAAGGCCAGGTGTAATTAGAAAACATGTACAATTTGACTATATTCTTTAAAGTATGCATGCTGAAAATAAACATCGCCCATTGGGGAGGTGGTCAAACTGTGGTAAAACGAAAAGGTTATGATTGAGACAGAGATGCGCATCTTAAAAACTGTTGCTTGGAGGGTCTCTCTCCAAAACTTAATTTTTTGGCCTCCTGATAAACATATTATAATTAAAGAGATATGTTGACATTTGTATCAAATCGCAACAGCCAATGAAAATAGCAAGTGGTGGTTGAAAATTGGGAGCGAGGCGAGCTACAGTCTAAAAGTAATGTATGCCGTGGATAACAGGCTTACTGGTCAGTTGTCATTAACAGTAGCTCAAAATGAACTACCCAACTATATGACGAGAAAGTGGACTTTTTACACATTTGCAGGCGTAAACGTAAGCAGTTTGATTGTATCGGGGGTTAGGTATTCCTCATTTCCCGCCCTCGCTCGTGTTCTGGGTGCCGGACATGTCTGCACCACATGGGCCTCCAGGATACAACAACCGAGGTGCAGCCAGGGGCATCTAGAGGTGTTAATCTGAATACTGCATGCACCACGAATCCTGAGTAATTCCAAACTCGGGCAAGCACACGCATATTATATGCCCATTTAGCAGAAAGTGGAATTTAATATTCCATCAGGAGTCTGCATTAGAATTTAAAGGAAATGAATCACAGCGGAGCCTGAGATGGCACGGGTCAGGGCAGTTATGCCTTTTCAAATGTGTTCCATGTTCTGTGACAGGGAGTGTGTGGGAAGGAAGGGTAAATACGGAGTAAACACTGACAGCAGTTAGTGCGTATGTGACAGCAAGAATGAACGTAATCCCACCCCGTTCTTCTGTGTAAACTCATCAGATTGACCAGTGCTCTATGACCTGAACACCTCTGCCATGGTAATTTACAGCACCATGACACAGAAACCACTGGCAGCAAGCACTTTAAAAATAGAATTATCACTGTAGCTCCAGAGACTCCATATCAACATTTGCGGCAACATTCACTTTCGTTGGTACTGCTTTCTCAATAACCAACATGTAGGTACGTTAAAAACCCAATATGCGACCTTGCACTGGCTCTGAAGAGAATATGCTGGCCCTTACTGTGGTTTGATGTCATCTTGCTTAAAATTGTGCAAGCAGAGGCTCCTGCAAGCATCAGATAAACAGGCTCGAGATAACTGCCAGTCACTGCTCAGGATGTACGTCTATTTGTACTGGCATGTTTATTTTTTAGGTCGAGCCTGGGCAGCGCATGCGCTGCTCTGCGGCATGCTGTATTAGAGTATGAACTTGAAGCTCGGCCCACTCTCCGCCCATATTTTTCATTGGCTTGTGTCATTGTCCTTCGTAAATGTTGGCTTCTGATTTGTTGATAGGCTTGTTAGTCCCTACTTAGTACCGCCTTGTCTTCATTTGTAACCTCCCATGAGGACTGGCCCTTTTACTTGTGTTGTTACATTGTATGTCTTATTTAGTCTGTAAGCACTATTTTCTTTAATGAGTTTCTCCTACTGCAGGCACGACATGCTTTCCTGCAAGATTCAGCACGCCATGCGTGCTTTCACTTTCCAAGCAGCCCTGGACAATGGAGGCTGCTTCTTTGAAATGAAATAGGTCTTGCATTTACAAGAGTTTCAGCTATTGGCATTGTAAATGACAATGCCTTTTATTTATGTGTTATGAAAACAGATAAATAAAAGGCATTTTCATTTACAATGCCAATAGCTTAAACTTTCGCAAATGCGAGACCTATTGCATTGCAAATGCTTATTCAAACTCTGTCGGACTGACTTTCAGGACACACTTACTGCTACAGTGGCCCAGATTTCTAGTTTCTCTTGAGAACAGGCAAATAAAGTACAACTGCAGGTCACAACAGATGTTTGTTTCCCAGGAGTACTCAAGGTACTGTGAACCCTCCGCATGGCGCACAGCCAGCTGCTAAAATGAAAGAGCCATACTTGGTGCACCTGCGCGGTTTTTTGATGTTCACAGTGGGGTCAGGAGGGCAAAGGCATGATTGTGAAGGTCATTCATAGAGAACAGACAGACGAGAACAACTGTGGCAAGAACAATAAAAGAAGAGATAATCAAGGGGTCAGAATGGCCACGACAACATTTATAGACTGCAGAATGAACACAAACTAATCAACTGGAGCTAAAAATGAGAGTACAGCAACTAGGCCACCATAATGCGGTTTTTACAGTGCTAAAACTGTTTATGTGCGCAGAATCCAAGACCCTCAGATATGACGGGATGTGATCTAATTTGCGTATCATCATCATGTGACGTGTGATTAAAAAAAAAACTCATAAATCCATCAGCAGACAGTAGTCCTTTTTACATCGTTCCCCATTGTTGTAAAATGACTTACAATATGAAAAAAAACCACTGAAAAATCCCCTTCAATCTACATCGAATACCAGTGTGTCAAATGCTGCCGTCTAAGCAACTCTCTCAAGGGCCAAGAGGCCTTTCAGGTAAACAAGCACTCTGCAAAACTAACTACAATAACATTAGTAATAGAATTGTCACCTTCTTTGAAAATAATGCTTTACTGAAATGGTGCATCAACCTTTCAACGGATTACAAAAAAAAAAAAAAATTACATTTCAGGAATACTAAATGCGGTTAAGGGCAATACGACAAAATGTAATTGCCATCATTGCCAGCAGGACAGATTTTTTTCATTCAAGAGTGGTTTTGGTAAAAGAGACCTATGCCTATGACCATACCTACAATTTGAAACAACTTCTTGAAGTCCTCAAGCTTTCACAACTGAACACATGCTGCCAAAAGAAACTATAGTGAAAAAGAAAACATTTTACATCAAAGGCTCTATAGACTTTGGAAATTTTAACCTGATACCCTAATGTAACATAAAACGTGCATTTGTAAAGTGGACATTCACCCAATCCTTGGGCCTCTTGGTGCTGAAATAAGAGGCGTTTGTTACCCAAACACAAATGGTACTCATTTTATCAACCTTGGAAGGATGAAAGGCTGAGTGGAGCTGCCAGGATTCCAACCTGTGACCACGAGGTCGAAAACAAATCAATAGTCCACTAAACCACCAACCTGATATGAGCTATAGAAGGCATTTGAAAAATATCAGCACAACGCTGGCAGAACAGTCATTACGTATGCTCTGATCGCACAGGAACTCAGTGTAAGCTCATTTATGAAAGACTGCCCGGGGACACAAAAGAGTTAGGGATGGGGTGAGAGTGAGTTCATGCACTATTCTTATTATTGACCTTCGGGCAGAAGATTAAAAAAAATGTAAAAAAAGATTTAAAATACGACCCGTAGGTAACATACAAATGTCAGTAGCAAATCTCAACTCAACAAGTAATTGAGTCAGCATTTTGTGTTAGTAAAATACAGAGGCAACAAGGCAGCCAATGAACGCTCTTACTTAATGGTAAAGTGAAGTATAAATGTTTTCTGATTTTCAGGTCATCTTCATTATGTAAAGGATAGGCAGACTTTCAAAGCAGCAGTTCATAAACAGCAAAAGGATCACATAGCCACGTGCTACGGCGATAAATAAGGATCATCAGGGCCCCTGTTTACCCATTTTATGGTCTGCTGGAACACTGGAGACTGTACTTAATCTGCAGATCCATCTCTTGTATCTTACTATGGGAGGACAAGAAGGTAGGCCGGAGAAATGCCTGGTCTGGTGCCATTTCATTCAGTGTAAGGGCAACAGGGCAAATGTTATACTGATGAAGAATGAATGTAAGTGTCTTGAGAACAAACGGAAGCATCGTTGAACCCCCATTGATTGTCTAAGGAGTTGGCATTGAGAATTACGGAGGGAAGGGGCAGTAAAAGGGTGAGGAGAGACCATGGGTTGCCCTAAGAGGGATGTGTAATTGTGAGATACACAATGAGTGACAGCAATCTAATCTTTGACTATCTCAAAAAGTATGGCTCTGGCTCAGGATCTTCCCATTAGGGTAAGCAGAACAAAACTAACAGAAGAGAACCTTGAACCAGAAAAGGCTGTGTCGAACTTAAAATCACCCAGTAGGTTCAGATAGTGTCTCCAAAGATGGACAGTGACAATGAGACTATCCTCATAACGGGTACTAATCAGTCCACTCGGAAGACATACAAGGTAGGTGGGGACGACAGCGGGAACCTTTGAATAGCTCATGGGATGCTGCAAAACAGTCAGTCAGACCACCAGGCTAAGAACAAGAAAGTTGGTTGATTGCTCAAAAAAACATGAAAAAAAAGTAAAGGTCTTTCAGGAGCCAGGGAGAGATAGATCTGTGATGAAAAGAAATAACAAAGTTGTCACATTTCATGTGCTTAACGTTTGTTTTATTTATATTAATGGGGAGTTAGAATAAATAGTAAGATATTAAGCTGTTTTACTAGTGTCGCAAATTAATGTATGTTAACAGGTTTTATGCAGTGCTTGCTGACAGGAGCCCTATGTTGATTATGAACAAGCACAACACACTGTAGCAAGACTGGTGTGTGGTGCCATCTGTGCAGCAGGAAGGGGGCATGGGCCTGACAACCTTTAGAAAGGTTTATCAAGCAACACCACATTCAGAAGGAGCCACCTGCTTCACTGAATCTTGTTTTTCATCTTAGAATAATAGTTGGAGTAGTGTTGATCCATAAAAAAGTAGAAAGTATGTGGTTCAAAAACAATGCTTTCTAGGGGCAATCAGTGGGGACCGATCTGTTTTTTTTTGTTTTTAAATGATGGAGAGAGATTAAGCACAACAAACTTTTTTCCCCACATATTCCTTGACAAGGAGTACACATTTGGTGTCCCAATCTTATTTCACAGACCAGATCCAGTCAGGTTCCTGAAGTGCTGGATGGATCACAAGTGTGGGCCAGCTATGGAATACAAAGTTGCTTACCTTGGCTGAATGAAAGGAAGCATTAGTTCCTGCGGTGATCGTCCTGTACCTTCAAGTGAAAGGTTGGGGGAGGTTGATAATTTGTTTCTTACAGATGGCGACTATAGACTCGAAGACCCTAAAATGTTTGGAAAAGATATGTGAGGGTGGCCACATTTTCCATTTAAGGATAACATGTTTCACTATCACTGGCAGTGGGACTAGAGGCCCAATAGCTGTGCAAAGAGTGGGGTGGACAGGAGATTTAGGCTTAGTAGAGGATAGGGGTATAATTTCATGAAAAAAGTCCCAGCATTCGAATTCAACTTAATAGTGGAAGTAAAAATGGATTATATTAGCTGCATTTTGCATATGAAATAAGAAGCTAATGATTCCTAAAGCTCTAGAGTAGGCAGAGTAGTTTGAAAGGTGGTGACTATGGAGGGGTCATTAACAAAACTTCAATACCTCCTTAGTCGGTCTGTGTGCAAACATTAAAGAGTAAGAGTAAAACGCAGACTGTGCAAGCCTGGCTTCGTTTTTACATTTATTTAAGGCTACAGTATATTTGTAATTACCAGCTTTGGCAGAATAATCGTGCCGATAGATGGATCCGATAAGGAGGCTCCAGTACCATGGGTCAGAAGCTTTACTACAATAGAAAACAACCTTTTTGCCTCTACTTCTTAAGATATTTAGAAGCTATTTCTAAATCCGAGTTCAAACTCATGTTCATACTTGAGAGCATTCTGCAGCTGCAACTTTAGCAAGGCTATGTTTACACGCATAAACCCTTGAATAGAGGCAAATGCTTATGCAAGGTACACTAAAAAAAAAAATTTTTAAAAGCGACCAATGGCCAGACCAACGTGTTGGGAGGCAAGTTAATTGGGTAATAAAATTGGAAGTGAAAATCAAATCAATGTTATGGCCTACATTAGGAGTAAGGTTAATAACCGACAGATAGAGGCCCATTGAGGCACAAAGGTCAAGCAGTCCTTTGGCAGTAGATAAAATAGGACTGCCCAAATGAATAGTAAAGTCTCCTAATATAATGAAATTAGCTGTTTTAACAAAAACTAGACAAATTCAGCAAATAAATGGTTACAATCGGAGACTGGCTGAGAAGGACGATATAATAAAACAGGTGTAAGTATTTTTAAGGTAAGAGAGGAATGAAATGAAAGCCATTTACAAAATCATCAAGGTTCATAGCGATGGAAATAAGTGGTTGTGAATTGCAACATCACCACCTGTCTTATAAATGCGAATGAAAAAGAATCATGTAGGCCCCCTAGGGACTGCAAAAACAAGGTCAGGGCCAGAGAATTCTTTCAATCAGGTCTCAGTATTAACAACACAAGTCTACCTTATCGCTGAGCACGAAATATATAAGTTTTCAGGTGTGTACTACAGTAGTGATCTTACAATAAGCATCGGAGAAAAGAAATGCAATATACTGTGATCCAACTTCTCCCAAATTATTAACGGAATTCTTTAGCGGAGTCTGCTGCATTGTTACTTATGTTAACATGTGAGTTAATGTTGGAGGGTTCCGGATTAAAACTGTTTTTCAAAAAAGTCACCATTACCTCACTGCATCGGAGTTCCCTTATGCACCAAAATCACTTAGAAAGTTTTGCCGCCAAGTGCTGTATGAACAAACTGGACAGGACATTTACAAACTTTTGAACCTTTACTCACCTTAATGGAGGTTCTCCTTACTGAACAAAGAATCAAACTGAAGTTGCAGTGAAAAATACCACAAAAAACAAATCACTCATACTAAAATACTACACATTTTAAACATACTGTTAAAGTCATTGGAGTGAAAACAATTTATTTCACTTAAATAGTGCATCAGAAAGAATAGCGTCTGATGAGAAAAGGTAAATTTGTTTGTGTACAAGCAGAAAAACGTTGTAGACTGCTACTTGAAAGATGCTGAAAATCAGCCAACCGCCCCATTCCGCTCTCTGGCCTTGTTTAGTAGTCCAGGACCTTCCTTTTCGGGCAATCGCACATTTCTTCCGACTATTCTTTAGTCTCAGTATCTAAAGTGATCAAACAGACAACGCAGCTGTGCATGTTTTCTAATTTTAAATTTGTAATTTCCGTTCTTAATTTCACATGTTTGGGGAGTAAAGCAGTTTGGTGTTTGTATTAAAGATGTTTAATGCTCCATAAGTGAAGCTTTTAATTTCTTGCCGATCACCGACTTGCACAAAACAGTATCTGTACACTAAGGTTTCAGCATTGCACACGGTTGCAGGATGCACAGCAATATTTATTAACCATCTTCAAACTCTAAAGCATCCTCTAATGTCAATACAATAGTTAATGCCTGGTGGTGCAACAGCACTACTATGCTACAATTAACAAGCATTGGCATAGCCAATAGGTCTCGCCTTTGGGACCTTATAAGTGTTTAGCCATGCAACACTTGATGTTGCACCAAGGATATTGTGCTGGATAACTAAACACTTATAAGGTCCCAAAGGCGAGACCTATTGGCTATGTCAATGCTTGTTCCTCTTGCTTGTGCATTTTCAAAATGACTGCACAGAGCTATGGACCATGTCGAAATCGCATTAAGAAACTACAGGGTAATTGGGTATTCCGAGATGCAGCAGACCTTCCTTGATCTACAGCGCAAAATATCTAAATAAAAAATGCCAACAATATATACTTTGTGAATCTAGATTTTTTTTTGCCTTTTAGTTAAGATTTTAGTATTTATTTTATTTCATGTGTGCAGACATGATGTGTCCGGCCTTCTTAATGTGCTTACATTCAGTTTCCAGCTGAAGACCTTAAACCCAGCCTTAATGAGACTACAAGCATATTAAAGGAAACCCAGGGGCGTATCACAGGTCATTGCAGCCCTGCACTGCAGGGGGGCAGAGGGGCTTTCAGGTGGCGCTGACACTTCAGGGGCCCCATTAAGCTCAAAGGATGTGAATATTTGAGAGATCTTGAGACTTGGGAGCCCCTCGTCACATTCTGCAGGAGGGGGCATCATTTTGCACTACGCCACTGGGGAACCACCATCCTCTCCAAGCGCCGCAGGAAAGGCGATTTGCCATGAAAATCGAAGCTCTTCCATGAAAGCGTAGCTCTGCTGGAAAGATGGCAGTTTGTTTACCAACCTTTACCCTTGCTAACACCCAGATGCCAAGTAGATTGACAGAGCAGTGGAGGGGGGAAAGGCCTGGTGCTTGCTCGCACTTCTTGCAGCCAGAGTACATGGGAGGGAGAGTTGTGCAAAAGGGCATCTGGAAGACCTGCAGAGGCCGCATAGCGTGTGACACAGTGATGTGTACGGGGCGTGATTGAAAGGCCGCTCATGCGAGCAACTGCAAATACAGTCATGTTTTCGTCTATTTATTCAAAAAAAAAAGTGGCGGGGACGGAACAGCCAATATCATAGAAAGCTTTGAACAGCATTGTTGGCATTAATCGGTTACCCATTGCAAAATCCACATGAGAGCACCACGGAGCACAGAGGTATTGTCCATGTACCTGTCTTCTAGACATGACAAAAGCAAGGGGCAGGGGAGGAACGTTAGGGGCACGGACAAGGATTCCACCGAAGACGGATCACTTTCCTTCCGACTACAGTCAACAAGCTGGTGAGCGGGAAGTGAAGATTAAATGTTTAGACGTGCCTTTTGCTGGAGACTGGCAGAAATTCACAACAAAAGTGCACCATTTTCTTTGAGCCCTCCCCTCTAATGATGCTGTCACTCAGCCTCAGGAGGTCATTGCTTTTCTTTGTCTTCAATTTCCTGTCGTCTTGGCAGGGACCCTTTCACGCTACTAAACAGCAGACATCATTGTAAATTGTATTTATATAGCGCTTACTCCCCCTGACCAGGTCTTGTAGGCACATTTCTGCGTGAACTGCCCATCGTAAGAACACTGATAACAACACATCAAGAAAAGTATTCACTAAACAATAACAATCTGCTTTCTTGTGTACAGGCTTCACACAGCACTTCTTCGGTATGCACTTATGTAAATACCAGGTGGAGCTATTACCCTAATACAATTTATGGTGCTCAGTTTATCAAACTTGGAACGGTAGATGGCCGAGGTAACCTTGCAGTGATTTAAATTCACTAGAGATCATTAGAGATGCCACATCCTTTGTTTAACTCACTGAGACATCGTGCGAGACTAGGTGTCACTGTAGATGTGGTATTAATTAAAGCAGAGTAGTAAGGTTGAAAGTGCCAAATGTCTGGACACCTTTAACAGCATTTGATTTTCCAGTACAAATGGGCTGCCTGCATTTTCTATTTCATCTGCAAACAAGCAGAGATAAGAAAGGCAGATGCGGCCGCGAAAGTGAAAGTAATGGCCAGCGATGCAGAGAAAGAGATAAGAAAGGCAGGGAGGGGAGGGTCGGAGGAGCGCTTGTCCAAGCAAGAGGAAAGCCAGATGGCGCCTCTGAGAAGTGAGGGGGTAGTGTGCGCAGAGGAGCCATTAGAGAACACCCAGATGGCAGCTGCGCGCGTGCACGCCATCGTGAACGCAAGCTGGGAGCCTCTCTGGTAGCACTTCCAAAAGCCCCTTACTAAATGTCTCGCAGAGCAACGCATGCGCGCTGGCTCAGCGAGACCTAAAAATGAAGAGAGAGGACAATCACAAAGGAGTAGGAGTACAAGACAGAAAATGAGAAAGATTTGTTGAAACATCAAATTAGCAGGATTTTTCTGTTTTGTTCCCAACTGTGGGAAAGACTCAATAAGTGTGAATGAAGCTTAGAACATTTTGGAAGATATGTTAAAATCTCTCCATAATGATTTTATTCAAAGAAGGGGAGCGTTATCGATGCAGTCTCAGAGAATATCCGTACTCTATGACATCCATCAGCAATCCAATGGAGTACAACTTCAATGCATGATTCAGTTTTTGGTTGTAAACATCACAAGAGAGGCCAGTGGGTAGAAAGAACACTGTACCATGTAAGCAGTCTCTAGGCAATTATCTGTAGTATGAAACTCGGAGAGGTCCGTGCTCTAGAGGTTGCAAATGGTCGGATCCAAGTGATGGTACTCCAAACCTACATAAAAAATCCACCCATCATGGGCATCCGAAGCTTCTTTTGATGAAGAAAAACGAAAAAATAAAATAAAACAGGAAGCTGCACTAAAACAGCCACGTCCGATGACTAAAAAAAACAAAAAAACAAGTATATCAGTTAGTTCCCTCTTCATAGTACATAGTTCCTTATTCAGACTGTTTGCATTTGTGAAAAGGAGTATTGTTAGACCAAAAAAATCCTATACTATCGCCCAAACTTTATCCTTGACCACGGACTATGATCCATAAATTGTCCTGCACAAATTATAGCAAATTACCCAAAGATGTTCCTATTACACAGTAAGATATCCTATTCCCACTATCTGGTCATTAAAGTTAAACCCATTTCCTAATTGGTCAAACTGTAAACTGATCACATAAAAACACAAATGTGTAATAACACTGGCACCCGTGGGGAAGTGTCAGTACACGACGGATAGCATACGGTTCAAACGAAACCACTAATGAAACAATTTCTGGAACCCTTCTCGCCTACACTGCATACCTGCATCACTGCCAAAGCATTTTGGACAATAGGGGGAATCGTTTTTAGCTGAAGCTGGCAATACTGTCGCTGTCAAAACCATGCAGTCATAGATTAAAACTTGATGCAAACTCAAACCAAAGAAAACAGAAGCTTCAATGTATACTCACGAACAGGCAAAGCTGAAAGGAATACATAGAATCAAGTCACTGTTGTTCGACAAGAACAAGTGTTGGAATTTTGGGTTGAATATGCATATAAAAGTAAAATAATGTATATGAGAGCAGGGAAATTATAAATCCAAATCATCTTATATCCGCTTGTAATCCGAATTAGAAACGGTAACCCGAACTAGAAACCGTACCAGTCATGTAGTCACCTTTTCTGATCCTTGAGCTACAAACTCTGCCAGCCATTTATCCACATCACCTAACTCATTGTAGCTGGGCCCCATATCTTTAGGGATATGGAATCTGAACTCACTTGAAGATCTTGTGGTATGCTGCCAACATTACTGCTGTTGCTGGACCCCACCAGGGCTCTTATGTCCAGCCATCTCAGGCTGAGCTCATGGGCAAGTTTCATCTCCTTCATGGCCAGCCTTCTTTCTTCACAAGCCTGCTCCAACTTGGCAAGCTCCAATTTTAAATTTTCTTTCCTTCCTCCTGTCTGCCAGCTTCTCCGGTGACAGGCTCTTTGAGGAGTCACTGCTTACTGCTCTGGTAACCACTACTGCTCCTGGCAAGTCGTTGGCCCCAGCCACAGGCAGTTCCAGAGCCACTTCAGACTCTATAGAGTTGTTGTGGATACTGAATTACAATACGATATAACACAAACATAAGTCCTATCCTCTCCGCTGATCACCAGTGTTAGAAATGGAGTCTCTAGTTGGCAGAGGTTTGTACCCTGTTCAAGTAGGGACCACCACCCTAGTCAGGGTAAGTCAGATAAACACCCTAAATTAACCTGTGCTCCCCCCTCTGGTAGCTTGGCACTGAGCAATCAGGCTTAACTTAAGGGCAATGTGTAAAGTATTTGTGTAATACGTAAATTACAGTAACTCAATGAAAACATCACAAAAAAGACTCCACATAGGTTTAGACAATTAGAGAATATATTGCCGAGTAAAACAAGACCAAAACAACAAAAGTCCAATCAGTAGAAGTTGAGATATGAATTTTTAAAGATTAAATCCAAAAACAGTGCTTAAAAGTCAATAGCGCAAAAGGTTACTTGAGGTCGCAATAGACCGGGATCAATCTGAAAAGTCAAGCCGACCACAGTGGAGCACGGATCATATTCAGTTCCAAACAGGTCAAGCTCAAGTTTTACCTTCTCAAGTGGAGTCAAGAGTCCCGTTTGTGGGGGAAGAGGTTCACCGGGAGAATGGCGAGTGTCGCAGACGATGGTCCGTGTTTCATGAAGAGCCTCTAGGTCACGCGGACAGACAGGAGGGGGACTCGCAGGCAGCGATGCTGCTGTGCGAAGGAACAAAGTTGCGCCCGCTGGCGGTTCCGGAGAAAACTGGCCCATTCACGAACGCTAAGAACCCAAAAGCTTGATTTAAAGGCCAAAGGAGCTGTAGATGATGAAAGCAGCTGCTGAAACCACTTCCGAGGCCCAGAGCTTGGAGGGGGCACCTCAGGAAAGGTGGGACTCAAAGAAGACCGAGTCCAGCAGCTCCAGCAGAATTGTAGGAAATGTTTTGTGTCCCTGAGACTTCAGAAAACATGAGGCAAGCCAGCAAGCCCTTGGAGTAACACATACCTCAAACTGTGACAGAGGTTGCAGTATGTGTAAAACGACATGTACCCGTAACAAAGCTCCTGTGCTTGACGTTAAGGGCTATTAAATTGTCCTCTCCTCTTCTACAATGGATGGGAGAAAAACGCACTGGGGCTGCAAATCATATCTCCAGCATTCACACAAAAGCTTGAACCACTGACCTTTCACATCCCTCTGATGAGGACACCGACGAAAACTCTACATAGAGATGAGCATTTTCGTTGGGTCACGGATAAACATCGATGATAACAGAGATAAGACATTGCAGTCAACGTTTGATCACATGAAGGTAGCAACAGCATAGTTATCACATGGACACTATATGATGGGGTGATCGTCAGACACTTCTGGTTTTACAGGCACGCACTAAGCATGCTGGGACTTATAATGGAAAAGTGAAACTATAAGTGAAGCTTATAGTTTGAAAACATAGGAGTAGATTTAAGTGACTTTCATGAGAGTTATGCCATGGATGTCATAGATTGCCAGCAAAATACTACATTGAGAACGCATTAGAACCTCTAACAGACCAGAACACAGGAAGTGACTAGATCAAGCACCTGCCAAGTATATCAAAGAGATTTAAAGGGAAATCACAGATAGATTTTCTTCTGCTTCAAAATAAAGTATTTAACCAAGAGACTTCACTGGGACTCTTTAGAGTTTTTTTTATTTATTTTTATCCCAGTTGATAGTTACAAAAACATTTTGTAAAAGCTCTCTGTCAGGTGCTGCATTTCTTGGAGGGCCAACTTTAGCGCTGGTGGCGCCCAGTGCAACAATGCTTGTTGGCACACCCCAATGACCACCCCACCACAAACTCCCTCCCTACCACCCTTTAACAGTGCCCCTCAAGTCTCCATAACCACTCTCTCAGATGCATTTAATTAGTTTTATTGCGCCACTCATACCAATGTAGGGTGTCAGAGCACTTTACATCACACATTACACAGAGACAATCATAGGTGTGTAAATGTATGTACAGGAAATGTTACATAAATCAGAGGACTACAAGCTGTAAGAGTAACATGTCATCCATACTGGTAGACATTATAGTTTAATACCTCACTGTTCTATGTTAGGATTTTAACTTGTAAACTGCAAGTAACAAAAGGATCTCTCAGACAAAAGCAGTAAGCCACTGACCTATTTACATTATATGCACTTTGTGATCGGCATGGTACACGTTCTTTGCAACAGGCATATTAACGCACTGTGCTACATTACCATGAATGAATGAATGAATGAATATAAAACTTGTAAAGCGCGAACTAAGCCCAAGGGCGTCAAGGCGTGACGCCCTTGGGCTTAGTCAAAACTTCCACTAGACAAACCTCCGATCTCCCTCCAGGAAGAACATTAATCACCAATGAATTTATTGTTCCCTGAAACTTTCTGGGGGCCAGAAACGGGCAGCAGGTGCTTTTCAAACCATAATATACTTGCAAACATGACCCTCCACCCAAAGTCAGCACCCGGTGCGGTCGCACCGCCCTAGAGCCGGCCCGAGCACATCCCCTTTGGGTGATCTCAAGGGTCAACGCCACACAGCATCACAGAGTCTAGCCATGACACAGATGAATGTGGCTAAAATAAAAATTAATAAAGCGGAGTGATGGGGTTAAAGGAGTACGTACATTATTTATTTAACAAAGAAGGCTTTAATTTACTTCAATTTCAGTCTCTCAACAGAGAAAATCCGATAAAAATGGCAGTTATATTCAGAGCAAGTAGCCTTTAGTTTTGTTCCATAACCACAGACCGATACCAGAGATTAGCATGTTGAAACCCATCTGCCGGAGCACTGGTTATTGGATTCCCCTCCCCTCCCCTCCCCTCCCCTCCAACAAGTGAAGCTGCTGGTAATCACTCAGAGTCCCTTGTGCACAAGATCCTACTAGAGAATTCACGGTAGCCGTGGGTAGACAGAAAGAGCAGGGAGCAGGAAAAACCAAGGATTACAATAGGCCATGTGGCCTTTACAAAACCGGACTTGGGCATGAGATGCTTATGCGAATCTTGATTAGAGTGTGCTGGTAGTAGAAGACCCATACAAAGCTCGGATGGAAAAAAAAAGACGAGTCAATATTACAATAGAGAATCATTTATTTTTCTGTGGCTAATAGATTTAAATTTAGCTACCATACGTTTAAAATACCAAGCTGTAACCAAAATGGAGACAGAGCAGATGAATTCAACTTGCAAGACAGTAAATTTGTAGACAGCAGCACACCACATTCTTTACATGAGAACATCAACATATAAAGAATGTGTGATTTATTTCTTAAATAAATAAGGAGGGTTACTGATAATATGGGGTTGAATTCAGCAGGACCAGAATCGGTTAACCTATTAGCCTTTGTATAGAAGTTTGGAGTTTCACCATCCAGATTTTGTTGGGGAATGGCTAGGAATGCAGATTCATGAATAGCCTTCCCTCAAACCAAGAACCAAACACCTTTATGGGAACTTAGAAAGCAGGGAAACCTGTTTTATCCTCAGTGGAATGCTCTCAGTTTCGTTAGATCTGGAGTTCCTCCATTTTTAACAGTCTGCATTACTTATTTTAATTTTTTTCAGTATTCAAAATTAGTGTGTCTTGTTGGACAAGTTTACTGAATCAACCACGTAGCCACATATTGCACTTTGCAAAATAAAAATCAATACAAAACGCAGGCTTTAACAACCCAATTCAAATATCCAAATACTCTCGTTGCAGAAGAAGATAGCACTCAGAGTTTTTTTTACTTGGGGAAATTCACAGCAAACAAATAGCCTACCTGTAGGTTTAGATGTAGTATTTGCAAAGTGCAAACGTGGCCTAGATACAGTTACTTCACTGTGATGTAGTGTTCTCTAAAAGAGGTGTGTCTTTAGCTCATCTCTAGATTGGAGCAGAGTTTGGGCTGCCTTCTTAGATACGAGGATATCACTGTAAATCCTGTTTGCATAGATGGAAAAGACCTTATGCTTTTCTTTTTTTTTTTTTTTTTGCACTCCTCCCATCTGATGTGACCTATCTGCAGGTGTGCAGAGTCACTGCAGGTGGTGAGCTCATAAACCAGATGGGCTGGGTTACTGGTCCAATGGCTCTGTAGAAGATTAAGTTGATTTTGAAGATGGTGCAGGCTGGGAGCCAGTGCATTTCCATCAGGGTTGCTTTGTTCTAGTGAGATTTCTTCGGGCCCTTTATGAGGCATCCTATGGCCAGTGTAGAGTCTGGAAGGCTGCGGAGCAGTGTTCAGCCACCATCCAGAAGATATAGGGGCTCGAATGGCAGTTCTGAAGTCTCTTACAGAGAAGAAAGGTTTCACTTTCTTCAGTAGAAAGGCTTACTATCAAGTAGTCTTGATTTTATAAGTGATTTGCACGATGGCTGCCCAGTGACTTGGCATAAAGTTGGGTTTCAAATCCATCCAGGTTCATGCTACTGAGCCAAGTTTGCCCAGCTTGTTGCTTCTTGTTCTTGGTGACTTGCAAGATTTGTTTGAAGTGTTGGCTGTCTGGGGCAGAGGAGACTTTAAAGCAGAGGAGGCATACACTTATCTGTCTCAATAATAAATTTGTTCCAGGATACTGAAGCAAAATTAGAAATCAGGTATACTGAATATTTGTCATCTCAGAAAGGATGATCTATAACACTTCATGGCACACAGCAACTTTCCACTTCATGGTATGAGAATCGGCTGAGTCAAATGATTTGCAATTTCTGTCCCCTCTCCGATTTAGAACTACCAAACCACCCTACGCCTCACCTCAACTTCCCAATGCATTCTTGAAAACCGAGCCCTATTCAAACAAAAAGAGGGGAAAAAAGAAACACCCTTAGAAAATGGTACACAGGGCAACACAGCCATGGGCCAACATACTATGCCAGGGTACCCTTTGCCCAATGTGTAGCGCAAATTCCGGGATTAACTCACTACAGAAAATGTACTGAAAACAAACACTTTAAAGCAGGACTTTGCAACAACCTGACTCATATTTAATTCCAAATTCATAATCTTAATCATGGACTTTCACTTCCGATCCTTTTCCAAGAAGCTAATCCGGAGGCAACTCATCTGCAAAACCCGCACCAACAGGCAGGAAATGGCATGCCAACATTTGAGTAAAGCGCCACCATCCAGCACAGCACACAGGGGTCTGGACCTGAACTCATTAATCAAAACACGTTTCCCCGTGGGCAGCGGCATGATCTTTCCCAGAATGCCAGTGCTGACGAAGTGACGTGACCCGAGCAAACACGATTTGCTATTTTTAAACACCTTGTTTTTCTGATTCTGTCGGGCACATATTCATGATCACCAAATGAAAAACATGACAAGAAGCGGAAAGCCCAGGAAAGAGAACACGCAGTCACGGTTACCATTAGTGACGAGCGAGACGACGCTGGTCATCACCTGAAGCTTCACAAAGTCAGATTTCCCTAGTAGCACTTCTTTCTGGAAAACTTCCGCTAGCACCTTCACGATAGCTTGATCTTGTGCGGCGCACGCGACGCTATATTTCCTACTTGTCCTGCATGCTTCAACATAGGTCTTAAAGGGACGAGGTTTAAAAGTCAGCTTCTTGCTATCCCTGCTCAGAGCAACGCACCCGGTGGGATAATGCACGATGATTGGCACAGGCCTACACTATTAATTAGACCATTGCTTTGTGTTACTACCACCTTAGACTTGCAATGAATTTTATCACACAGTACCTTCGGCAACTTCGTGACTTGAGGGGTACATAAACACTAAGATAGTGCAAAAATAGAGTACAAAGATAATGTACACGTGAAAACGAATCTCTGTAGAACTTAGAAACCACACAAAGATTTAATTCAAGCCTACCACATTACAAGACCAATACTGCACTGCCTGAAATCTGGTCACTCGAAAAGCCAGTGGACCGCATCCTGGCATGCCTACAAATGGGCACACTAGTGCCAACATCCCTGCCCAAGGAGTCAGTGGTATCCAGTCCACAGCCAGCGGATGGTGAACTTGGCTGCATCACAACCATCTTGCATGGTCTGGGAAAGTATGGTCCGGGCTTCTTCTGGAACCATGGGCAATACTTGAGCCACAGAGTCCCGCAAGGTTGGCATTCAAAGAGTGAAGGGCCAAACCTGAAGAGGAAAAAAACGGCTTATAAAAAAAGTCTCATCCTCTACGATCCCCTGTCAGGGGAAGTTGTGGGAAACAAGACTGAGTTTACTCTAATGGCTGAAGCCTGTATCACAAGGCTCTCTGGAGTGGGCTGCTAGGTGAGGACAGCTGGGCCGCCTGGAGCAGGCGTTAGCGTCTGGCAATCTGGCAATGCACAGGAGGGCCTGACCAGGGTTTGGCCCAGGTAACTAAGAGCATATTAGTAAGAGCCTCAATGAATCATGGTAGAGGCTCAGAGCTCGACTGCTAGGCTGTAACACCCTGTGAGAACATTGGTTTTTAACTTCCTGAGAGGAATGCCAAAGATCAAGAACCTCCGCCACACTCTGCACAGCCATATCAATGGAGTTGCTGTTTTCCGTGGTAGGCCCTGGGTGGGATTCAGGGGATGTTGGAGAGAGGAGATGGAGGGGCTACTAGTCCAATGTCTGAGAGGTATCCACTGTCAACTCGGAGGTCCTCATACCAATTGTCCTCTAGATAAGGCTGGGCAATCTGATCCGCAGCATCATAGCCCCCACTATCTTAGTATGTGCCGAATAACTTAAGAAGGATATGAGCCCTTCCAGAAGGTAGAGGCACTGTGCTAAAATCAGAAGGGTGGTAAAGAGGTTGCGACTCAGATAAAGAAGCTTGCGGCCTTGGTCGAGGTTTTGCCATCTCTGCATCGGTCAGCACTATGAGTTGGCGGCTATTGTCCAGAGTCAATGGCACCCGCCCTGGCATCAATGGGTTGTGGCGTCAGGGAGGGAACTGGTTCCGAAGTTTGTCTGGAGCCCTGAGCGCATTCAGAGGGCCCAACAGGTGACACAGGCAGACACGCAGGTGGAAGCTTAGGTCAGAGGATTCTGTGCTTCCTGGGGCCTGCATGCATGCCAGAGGGAGACGGTAACATGCCAAAAAGCTGCAGCATGTCTTTGCGGAAGTCCTCAATTTTCTGCAGCATCACAGACCGACCTGGAAATTCTGGTTGCCAAAGAGAAAGTGTCAGAATCGACTCCAAAGTAAAGCTACTTTTGGAGTTCAACTTAAAGGCACAATAACTCCCACATGCTTCATAGATCGAGAGTAGAGGGACAGGGTCGAATTGTGCTTAAACTTCTTGTGCTTCTCCTTGGCTTTGCCAGAGTCCTTAGATTGTGAAGATGCCCGGTCGCGGAAGCAACCTTGGCAGCAGTTCTGGGGCCACGTTTAAACCGTGACTGATTCCGGTGCATGGTCTTGCGATGCTTCTTCATGAAGAGCTTTGCTTCCTGGTCTTGAATGGCCTTGAGACACATCAAGGCACAGTCACTGCAGGCGTTGGATTCGTGGTCCGACCCCTGGCAAACCACATGTGGGTAAGTCACAGACATTTGTTTGCGACATTCTCCATGGAGTTCAAACCCTCGAGATTTGGTAGGCGACATATTTCGCTTGCACAGTTTTTTTGTAGAATTTTATAGAAGTGTCTCAATTAGATGAGGGCTAGCTCCGGATCCGCATCCGTTGACACGGAAAGAAAGGAACTGATGTGAACGTACACGGATGGTGCCTGAGCTGCGCACGTCCCATCCAGCGTGGAATGATATAAACATGGGGCCGCCAACGCACAGGGGTAATACTGAAGATTTTTCAGATCCAGTTGGACGCCTGGCGGAGCATTCAAAGGATAGAAATCTGCGGTTAGAAGTCTCTATACCAAATTTAGGTGGCAGCAGTTTTTTTTTTTTTTTTTTTAACTTTAATTCTTTTTGTATTCATCTTTCATACACTAGTTGACTTTATGTGCCTATTTCACAGTGGATAAGTAAGTGGGAGAATACAAGAATGAGACAATGTATGAATGAATGGAAGCATGAACACAAGGATTAGTGGCAATGTGTAAGCATGATGCTTTGAGTGACTAGACTCTTCAGTGATTGAAGAGGCACTTCTAGTTATAAGCTAGGCCTACTGGCATTGCCAATGCCCATTTTATATGCTGTCCATAATGATGCCCTGAATGATTACACACTGAATCACCAATATTTATTGTTTAAAAATATTAGCATGCATCAAAAATGTTTTATTAAATGATGCTTTAGAGATTAGAGGTTTCCTGTCTGATGTGCAGTTCAGTTTTTAAACGGGCCTGGGCACAGAGGGGCAATCCCTTAATCTGCTACTGCTCACAGCGAAGTAGGTAAAGGCCAAGGGATGCTCATTACATCTCGCTTTCATTGACCTTTCCAGTGCGTTCGACCTTGTGGACAGGGGCAGGTTGTGGGACTTAAGGAGTAGTGCTGGGGTTGATATCTCCCTTATTGATCTCCTTAAGCACCTACATTTGGACACCATGGCCCAGGTTCGGTGTGGTGCCGAAGAGGAGTGACTGTCCCCTTTCAAAGGTCCATTAGGAGGACACACTGGGGTGCATTTTAGCTCCCTTTCTATTCCGCTTTTACATTAACGTTTTAGACCAAGTTCTACTGACCAAAGAAAGGGGCCTGCCTGGGACAGGGGACAGGCCAGTGCCTGTACTCCATTACGCAGATGATGCTGTCTTACTGTCATGTACTGCAAACGGGCTGCAGCTTCTTCTGGACTCCCTTAACGAGTTTATGGGGGACTTGAAGCTAAGGGTTAATCAGAACAATCATTCATTATGACCTATGGCCCTAGAAATACTCGCTCTCGCAGGTTTACCATCGATCAGATTCCCATTACCAAAGTTACACATTTTTATTATCTTGGGATCATGCTATATGGTCATTTTAAATGGGACAAGCTTCTGGCCGAGAGAGGGCCTAAAGTGGAAAACGCAGTAGACGCCATTTTCAAATTTTCTAAGAAACTAAAAAAAAACCTCATTACGGAGCTGATTTCCCTCTATAAATCTAAATGCTCATCACTGGGCACTTACTGGGCTGGAATCTGGGGATATGTGCAGAATGCTGCCGCAAGGATGGTCCGTAAGGTTCCACTCCACCACCATATCTCACCTCATCTCAGACAACTCCATTGGCTCCAGTCGCCAAGAGAATTGAATTCAAGGCCCTTACGTTTGCATTACGGGCCTACCAAGGCAGGAGCCCTAGTTACCCGAGGAAGAGACTTCTCCATTACCAGCAGGAGAGGTCTTTGAGATCCAACCAAAAACGTTACCTCACTGTCCCTCGCTTTGCCAAAGCCAGGCTAGGGGATAGATCGTTTGAGGTGGGAACCACCAAACGGTGGAATGACTTGCCTCTCCACCTACGCATGCTGAACTCAGAGCTGGAGTTCAGAAAGGCACTGAAGACCTGGCTTTTCAAGCATAGGGATTAGCACCGCGTTCGCTCTGCTCTGTTGGCTTCCGCCCAAGCGCCGGGACACCTCAGCAGAGGTAGCTGTGCGCTTTATAAATGCCCTTTATTATTATTTAGAAACTATTGAAAATAAATTTCTCGCCAGACTGCTGGTAGTCCCTAGAAGAACTGACATTATCACCCACACAGAGGTTGGTGATCCATAGGGCACCGCTCTTCTTGTGGGCAAAAAACTGGAACTACCCTTTCACAAAATTTTCTCGCTAAGTCCTCGTTGACTGCATTAAATTAGATCACAAAGATAAGATTGTCTGGCTGTGTTACATTAGAAAATCCTTTGCAGTTCCACATTTATTCCACTCACCTCTTGAAATTGATGGTAACTCGAGGACCCTCATCCGCTCCCTTTTTCTAACCAACAAGGATTTAAAATGGCCTAATAAGTCACATATTATGTATGGACACCGTACGCCAACATATGGAAATTACATCCACCAAAAGTCCTGAACCATATTTAGTCTGGATCTTCAATCAAGAGCACAGATTTTACTTAACTCGTTTCAGGTGGAGTGCAGTTCACTTTTTTGGCTGCTTTCCCACAACAGGGCACTTGGTTCTCTTCCCTGCCCATTGTCCTTACTTGGTTCTCTTCCCTGCTCTGTTGTCCTTGCGATAACACCAGTCACCAATCTCTTATCCATCTTATGTTTTTTTTTATAGTTTTTACATTTCCCCCAGAGTTCAATTTTTACACATCAATAAATCCAGATCGGCTAGTCTGAGCCTAAAATTTCTGCAGTGTTTGGTTAGCGCTGTCCTGTTTTTTTGCACCATTGATGTATTGTTGCACTGCTCGTATTTGAATTATATGTTTTTACCTGCAGTAGCGGCCGGCAACATTAACATCTGGTGAGGCGTGATGCCCAAAATACTCACGAGAAGTATGCTGCTGGCCACAGGGTCCAGTCGCCGTCTCTCTTCTTCTAGCGCTCTCGGGAAGAAAGGGAGGGACTTCCTTGTGCCAAGCGATTCCAACCAATCCTGGAGATGCAGCGCAGCTCCAAGACTGGTTGAAGCAGGCTAACCTAGTGCTTATTTTTAGTCTGAGGCCTGCGGCTGCAATCCCTCGGCTGTTTCTCAGCCTTGGGAACGCAGGCTCCTAAGTGCGCAGGTCAGATTGGTTGGATGTAGACAGCGGGCCAATCATTCATGCAGTGGCACTGGCATTGGACTGTCATAATAGTGCAATTGCACTAATCAGCCCTGCCTTCGCGCTGTAGCAGCGCAAGCTTGCCACACATGATACAATGGCATGCTGGCAGAAGGCGGGGCGACGCTCCTCCGCCATAACGGAGAAGCTGCCGATGTTTTCCTGTTTTTATTGTGCCTTTGTCTTATCTTATTGATTTAGTTTGTACTGCCCGCATTTTAACTGCACCTTTTTAGGTCTCGCCTAGGCAGCGCGCATGCGCTGTCTCTCCGAGACATCTAATAATCTATATGCATGGTGAAACTCCGCCTATTGCTGGGTAATTTCTCGCCGCTTGCCATTAGTTAACTTTTGCATTTTTTTTTGTTAGCAGGCTGATTATTGGCTCTTCATCCGATACTTAACTTCCGTTAATTCCGGAAGCAGCACCGCCTAACTTCAGTCTCGTTACGCTTACACAGCGTAATTGTTTTTTTTTAAAATAGTGCGCATTAACATGCGCGAGCAACCTTACATTATACGCATGCGTCAAAAGTATCCCGGGCGCGAAACGCACGTTTGTGGTAAATCACCTCATCTATAGAGTTAAACCTCCACTCTGGAATCTCTTGCAAGGTTGCCTGCATTGGGCCTGCTGCCAGAGATGGTTATGCTTCGATGACTCACAGGTATGTGAACTTTAGACCTCGACGGCTAATCTGTTCGTAAATCAGCACTGCGCCGCAGCGCCCAGGTCGCCTTCCCCTTTCCAGCAGCACTTGAAGCCGCCGTGGCGATTTCAAAAAACAGATTAACACACGTCACTGTTGTACAGCCCCCTCTCCAAATGGGGCTGTCCCCGACGCTTCCTACCACCATCATGTTTCTTGTAGCCGGTAACCCTCCTTCTTTGTGTTCGCTGTTGGCTGCTCCCGAACGTGCACCGCAGCGTCTGCAAACTCCTGTGTGCGGCATAATGCACCCCTCCTCCTCGCCTCCCGTCTCACTCCACGTTTTACCTCGGCCTCCCGTCTCTCTCCACATTTTACCTCTGCCCCCTCCTCCTCGCCTCCCGTCTCTCTCCACATTTTAACTCTGCCCCCTCCCTCCACATTCTACTTCTGTCTCTCCTCTTTTTTTTCCCATTGTTTTCCTATCCTAGTTCCACTGCCTTCATCTCTTCTTCTTCTAGTCTTATCCCCTCCCTCCTTTTTCCTCCAAGTTCGTCCTATTCCGCCCCTAATTACTTCTACCCTCCCTTGCCCTCCCCACCCTTGCTCCGTGGTTCCTACCATCCACCTTCTCTCCTGCTCCCCATACTCTTGCTCCACCGGCCTCTATGCCCTAATCACTCTTGCTCCTTCCTTCATTTCCTCCGGGCCGCTCTCGCTGTCTCCGACCCTCTCTCTCGGTTTCTCCAACCCTCTCTCGCTTGCTCCGGGCCTTTCTCGCTGTCTCCGACCCAGTCTCGCTTGCACCGGGCCTCTCTCGGTTTCTCCGACTCTCTTGATTTCTCCAAACCTCTCTCGCTTACTCCGGCCCTCTCTTGCTCCGGTCCTCTCTCGCGTACTCCGACCCTCTATCGCTTGCTCTTTCTTGCTTCAGCGCTCTCTCACTCGCCAGGCACTAGATGCACTCCCCTGCAAGCTTCTCATCTCTTGCGTGCTTCTTCCACTTTATTGTAAGAGTTTTGTCACTGTTACTCTTACCATGTAAAGCACATAATTCTCAGCGCCCACGTGCTCTCTAAGTAAATACACATTCAGACCCTCAGTTTCTCTTCATGCCACATGAAACAAGCATTTGCAATTCAATAGGTCTCGCATGTACGCAAGTTTGACCTATTGGCATTGAAAATAACAATGCCTTTTATTTATGTTTGGGTTTTTAAAACATAAATAAAAGGCTTTGTCATTTACAATGCCAATAGCTTAAACTCGCGTGGTAAAAAAAATGCAATTATTTGCGAGAGTTTAAGCTACTGGCATTGTAAATGACAATGCCTTTTATTTATGCTTTAAAACAAACATTTAAATAAAACGCATTGTCATTTACAATGTCAATAGCTGAAACTCTCGCAAATGCGAGACCTATTGCATTGCAAATGCTTGTTACTGTGTTGTCGTCTTTTATAGCTATGTTAGCCGAATAAAGTATACTGACTGACTCTTTAAAGAAATGGTATTTAAATTCGCTCCAAAAAATGCACCGCAGTTTAAGGAAACTGCCTGTTTAACTTGCATTTTTTTTGCTTCAATTTGGAAATATCTGGTTACATTGTATTTTGAAAGAAATCACCAATCTTGCTTCCATTCTTCTGCATGGATTTTCGGAGAGCATTCTGGGAGCATTACAAATGGCTACACATTTGTGGATGGGTTTGTAACTCTGTGCAACGATTTCACTATATTAATGTCTTATGAAAGTAAACTATAGACCTTATTCTGATGAGGGTTATAGGCTCCAAGCAACTACACTTCTTGGATTGGACTGGGGGCATCCATGCACTTTTCAATAGGAGCTGAAATACTTCCACAGGCAGAGTACCACTTCTAAGTAAGCAGAACGTACTCCGGCATAGTGCGTGCCTGCTCTTCTGCCTTTGGTCAACCTCTGTCTTTGTAACCTTTTAGGACAAAGGCCCTGCATGGTCTCCAGCTTTGTCATTACCGAGCTTGATTAATGCCCTGTGTCTTTCGAAGGTCAATGTCAATCCATTTACTTATTCTGAACCATCACCTCTGCAAAGTGAATACAGCCAGAATCTTATACTGGTAAATAGTAACTTAAACATGCCTGATAGTTGTGCTGAGTTCCTATGGTGTGTATTATTGTTGAGGTACAAATTATAGACATGCCTTGGGGGTCCTTGGCTTCCAGTTGTGATTCGTTGGGGTCTGCAGAAGTCAAAAGTTTAAGAACCACTGTTGTAGAATATTCATATTTGGAATTTCCAGTGAATGGGGAGAAAGGACGGTTACAAGCATGTTTCCATCCCTGGGCTATTGAGCAACAAGGACGTTATCATGTGTAGAACTTGCAACACATGGGGTCTCATTTTCCCATGCATCGTTTTTAACCACTCCTCCATGCTTTACCTGCTGAGTTCTTTCAAGACTTTCTGCACTCCAACAATGTCTGCTTAATCTCCTCACTTGCAGTGTCTAGATATAATGCATTAGTAGACAAACGATGAGATTGTCGCACAGAACATGGTTACTCCTTGTGAATTTTGATATCCTTGTACGTTTTTCACGTTTAAGTATTTGCTGAGTAACTTTTTTTCAAAGACTTAAAGAAATAGTGACTTCTTCATAGTTCAAATATATTTTCCGTTCTCTAGGCCCGATGCAATATTTTCAAGAAAATGCCTTTCCAACATATTTCTTCAGATCAAACTTTTTGTTTTGGAATTTTTACATATGTTTGATACTGCTTAAGTCTAGGCCTCATAACTACAGCACGGAGAAGGGACGTCATCAAATTGTAAGCCAAAAGAACTTGCACTTTCGGGTGGTGAAAAATAAATAAGTGAAGGACAGTTGTGTCAATGAAAAAGTAGACGTCTAGGTAAAAACTGCACATCTGAGTTTAAATAGTCCTCTTATCTCATCGGTAACAACTCCCTTTTTTATTTTTTTTATATATAGGGGTAGAATTAGGGCACAGGGTAGCACAAACTATGAAAAAGAATTATTGCTTACAATTTACTCTAGGTGACCTACAAACTATCATACTTATTCTGACGTTTGGATCTTCACAACCTAACCTATTCATAATGAGCAAGTATTATCAAATGGAATAACCTATCTTGCACTAAACGTCCTAGTCTGAATTTTCGGACTTTAAAAAACTGTTGCATGCTTTGCAACACGTGGAAAACTGAATCTTTAGGACAAATTGATACCTGAAGAATCCATTAACCCCTTGTTGTCTGCAAAGGTGTTTGTAAACTCCTGTGCCAGACTCTTTAATGTTGGCACATACCTTGTTCAAACACTGGAGGGGCTCTTTCCTTAAGAACTATACCTCATTGCTCTAGAACATGTGTATCCTGCGACAATCCCACAATATGTGCTTCAAAGAGCCTGGTGTCTGTCAACATGTCCCGCTTTATTCATAGTCCAACAGTGCTGAGTCAGAAATAGGACTGATGCTCAATGCAGCCTAATTAACCCCCGCAAACCCATTACAAAATGTTGCCTAAGCGAATTCATCCATTTGAACACCAAACTCCAGTCATCATTCTAATCAACATTTGTCAACCACCTTCAGATCTTTCAAACCCTCATTTAAAGGTCAACCTATAAAATTAACCTCCTGCAATTAATTTGTATAATTCTGGAACATCCGGAATACCATCCTGAATTGGGTCTGATAGGAAAGATCAGACAAATGTTTTTACCTCAACAACTCTCGGTGTAATGTTATACTTGAATTTCAAGTATTTTACATCTTACAAAATCACGCCTACCTAAATTTGAAACCCCTTCATAACCCCTGCTAAAATCCAGATTTTCAATAACAAGGTTTTATTATTAAGATTAATGACTGAATTATTCCACATTTAAGTCTCTCTGTACACCTTTTTTTTTTTTTTTTAATCGCACTTTAAAGTTTTGACTTTAGTTGGACCTTGTAATCTTAGAATGCTTTTCAAATAAAAATAGACAAAAAAAAAAAAAAAGGCTTTCTACCCCAGTTGTTCTAAAAGGACACATAATGGTACATTTGAATACTGCAATGCAATTTCTCAAAATCTGTAAAAGTTGGCAATATATGCTTCCCTAAATACTCTAATGACATTAAAAAGGTACACAACAACTTGGCTAAGGTATTTGGCAATTTGGAGTACAGTGACTTTTGCCCACTAGCATACATTTAGGGATTCCCACCTTTTAAAGTCAAACTCAAGTTGTTTTATTACAGGGAGAATTTTTGATTGCAATACAAGTGAAATATTTCTGTGAATTTAATTAGAAAAAAATCTCACTCTCCTACTACTCTTTCATCATTGCAGATTATCTCACAACGAGATCAGCTGCAACAGTTTTATAATATAACATTAAAAAAAGGTCTTTCAAGACATTTCAGGCCTTAAAATACACAAAAGACCATGTGCAAATAACAGCAACACAACTGCTACATCCGCATAGTTAATTCTTACAATGGTTGGGTTGTGTCTTAATAGCTAAGACCAGGGATTCTAGCAAGATATTAAGTAAATAGCGAGAAAGAGTGCATCCCTGCCTGGTACCACAACCAAGTTTACACTCTTCCGAATTCTTCTGATTTAGTGACATCACAGCTCTTGCTTTACTTTGTAAGGAGTTAACTAATTTAGTTCCAAAAAACAAACTTTGGAGTACTTTTTCCACATAAGATGAGCTGACCTAGTGACAGCTTTTCTCTGCATCTGTACTAGTAGCAGACAGGAGTATATGGTATCTCAATTCCCATCAATTATTTCGCCTTTGTGTTATCATCTATCATTTCTAGTCAATATTCTGCTGTTCTAGTTTATATTTTCTTATCCAACTCTTTGCTTTGAAGGAAGCTCGACATGACAGTGATTAAATGGGACAAAAGCTATCACTCCCATTATTAATATTAGCCATTAATCCGGACAAAGACCACCACACACAAGCTTGACGAAATAACTATCGCAGAACAAAAGGGTAAAATGTTATGTGACACCCAAGCACATTTAGTAAGCTGAGAGCAGCATGAACACAGAGAAATTATATTTAGTTAATTTATAGACGCTATATATCATTTATGGAAGCTTCAACTGATAATCTCAAAATATTAAGCTGGGCAGAATTATTTACAGATTTAAAATTATTTCTGTTAACCCAAGCAAGTTCAGATTAAGTACTATAAATTACTCCAAAGAAGGATGGTTCAGTACATCCCTGAAAAATGCATCGGCGAAATATATGCAAAGAGATATGTGCAATTATTACAGACAACTTGACCAAACCATTTACATAAGCTCATGAATATAAAGGATTACAAAAAATTGGTATGGGTAGTAAGGCAAAAATCGTTCATAGGACTGACACTTAACATCTTTGGTGTTTCTTCAATAGTTTAGGACAAGTTGAATGGGACAAATGCAGTCAACTCAGTCTGTGGACACCACTTATAGATCATTTTAAGTTGACTGTTTTGAGGAGCTGGGTGTTTAACCCTTAACTTTAGAAAAAACACCTAAGGCATGCAAATTGTGCTTTGGATTTAGCAACTGACAATTCAAAAATTGTTACAGGTAAGGAGACAAATTGGGGAATCAGGTGCAAACGGAAAACCAAGGTCTGTTGTAATTCCCAGTTAAAAACATGGCTTATGTGGCTAACTCCATTATACAATACAACTTGCTCAAACTTGCCTGATTCTTGGAGGGGCTCCAACATACAAGAAAGCCAACATAGAAGATACTGCAAATTCTTGTCTCATAGCGCTATTAGATGTTGAGACTAATATCTATGCAAAATTACTACTGAAGTACTTGGAAGAATGGGTTCGTGAAAACAAGCTTCTCCCAAAGCATTACACACGTTTCAGTTCAAAGTGAAGTACTATTGATAATATTCTGACTGCTCCCATTCTTGGCTTTCATTATGCCCACGCCATCAGGCTTAAACTGTATGTGCTTTAATGATTACAGCACAGCCTTTGGTGGCAGAATCAGAGGAATACAGAGGCCAAAATTAATGGCCTGGGGACTCAAAATAGTATTGCTTAAAGCAATCCTGGCCATGTATAGTGAGACATGGGCACAAGTAAAATGTGGAAACGGAACTCAAATATCTGAGCTAATTTTTAACAACAAGGGATTAAAACAAAGAAGCATCATGGCTCCTTTGCTTTTCAGTGTTTAAACTGCAGACATGGGTGTCATGCTGTCCAAAGCTAGGGCATTTCCACTAAAGATATCTGGCCATCATCTTCAATTACTGCAGTATGCAGCTGACACTGCAATTTGAGATTGTACACTTTTGGCCTTAAAAAATAAAAAATAAATCATTAGATGCATTTCTTGCCTATACCTGCACCAACAAACTAATTTTGAACTGTAAGAAAATGAAGGCTCATCTTTTTAAAAAAGAGTAAAGACTGGGGTCAAGAGAGTATTAGTCAGGAGCAGGCTTATACAGCTAGCACATACAACTAGGTATAGGAGTGTCAGATCTCTTTTCTTATGTCCCCTTTCCATACCATCATTTGGTGTAGGAAAATGGCTCTTTATGCATGATCCCCCCCCATTTTTGTTGACTAATGCTGCTGGTTTATTTTGACTGTGCACTGGAACTCTGCTAACCAGGCCCCATGGCATGTGCTCTGATCATTAAAACGTATAACAATTTGCTAAACCCCTAAATGACTTATTTAACTATTCTATTTAACTTGTCTGTAAGTCCCTAGTAAATGTACAAAGGTACCCTTTATCTTGGCTGACGTGACGCGTCATTGCTAGAGCCACAACCTCCCTATAATGCCAGCCATCATTTACGAAGCAAGAGCGCATCCGCACAGCGGGCGCGCCAAAGGCAAGCCCATCTGCGCCATGCTCCAGAACCCCAGGCCATTTAGCACCAGAGGAGGCTCCACAGAGCCTGAGGAATTCTGGTAACTCACCTAGCTGCTCTCCATTTAATATCAGTGGGATCTGTCAGAAAGGGGGACTGACCTGCATATCATGGAGGTTTGCAACTAAGGCGGTTCTCCCGTTATCAGACTTACTTAATAAGCCTCATACTGGGATGGAGAGTAAGGAGTGGAAGAAGGGTAGCAGTCCTAAAGAAGAGAAGTTTAGGGGTTTTCAGATTGATGCTAGGTCCCTAATTAAAACAAAATAGATTTGCAGAATTTTTCATGGCACAAGATCCTGATTGTTTGTTAGCTACGGAGAAGTGGGCTTGAGATTCCTCAGGCTCCTACCTGGTGGACACCATTCCCCGGGGTTCATGATACTTTGGCACAACAGAGAAAATAGACTAGAAGGAGGTCTTGCAATTATTCATAAAGATAGATTTAATTTTTCAATGAAACCCATATGGTGCACAATTCCCAGAGAGGCTTTACGCTTCTTCACATGAAAAATTCAGCACACAAAATCCTTCACGGGCATTCTGGTCTAAAGACCTGCAGGTCAGAGGTCGACTTTTACCCTAGAAATCAGTCAATTGGTTATAACTCATCTAGAGAAACCAAATTTCACCATACTGGGGGATTTCAATTTTCATTTAGAGGATGTCACATGAAGAGAACAGGTGTCTTTTATTGACATGTCTTTTTTTGGTCTCTTCAACTGGTTACTGCTCCTACACATAGCACGGGGCACATACTGGATGGAATCTTCACCAATGATCCACTGCTGCAAATCAGTGAAGTGCTTCCTCCTAGCTGGTCGGACCACTATGCAGTTGGTTTCATGCTCTCCTGGAAATCCTCATACGAAGACTCTCATAAGGCTAATAGAGTGGTCAAGTGAGATTGGAAGGGTCCGTCAGAGGACTACTTTTCCACTGCCCTTAGAATTTGGAACAGGACTGACCCTGATGATGTTAGTAGAGTTCTCATCCTGGCTTACTTCTGCCATGGTTGCAGCTTTTAAGGCACCTTGTAGACAGAGGGAGCTACCAACAGCCCCGTGGTTCACTGACCTGCTTAGACTAGCGTGTTGGCGGCAAGAATGGGTCTGGCGAAAAAAATAGGATTCCCAGGAAAAAAACATATACAGAGCTTTGATTAGGGATTACAAATTAGCAGTTAGAGAAGAAAAATCTAATCTTGTTTTTGTACCAACAAAATGAACGCCGCTAATTCCTCTAGGGAATTGTTCAAAGTGCTAAATCTTACGTCCTCCCCAAAAAATCTGAACAACATGAATGGATCCCAGGAGTTCTGTGATTAATAGGCTCACCATTTTCAATCAAAAATCTTAACCGTTTATTCCGAATTTGACTCCAGAAGTAAAGAGACACAGAATTCTGTAGACCCTGACACACAGACGAACCTAGACCACACGAAAAGTAGAGGGAATAGCAGAGAAGGAATCAATACTCACCTCCTCCGCACATATATCGGATGATCAAACAGAAAATTTTCTTAATTTCATGTCAGGGTCCCCTTTTGACCCCTGTCCACCTAAAACTAGTCACTTAATAACCAGTATGATTGCTGCCCCTCTGGCCTCAATCATGAATAGAGCTATTACCACAAGCTGGTACCCACGACTGTGAATAGAAGTAGCAGTTAGGCCTCTGCTAAAAAAAAAACTAATCTGGACTGTAACGATAAAGAAAAAATTATCGACCCATATCTTTGCTCCCGACTCCCGCAAAAATCCTAGAAAAACACCTGAATGTCAAGCTCGTGTACTTTATTGTGGAACATGAGATATTGGATACCTCCCAATTTGGCTTCAGGAGCTGCCATGGCACGGAAACTGCCTTGGCATCAGCAGTGGATGGCAACAGGATGCTGGTTGATGAGAGTCAAGCTGCGACACTGATCCTATTGGATCTGACCGCAGCCTTTGAAACGATCTCCCCGACTTCATCGATACCCGCTTAGCACATTTAGGCATTAAAGACGCAGCCCTGAAGCTTCTGAAATTTTTCCTATCGGAGAAATCACAAATAGCAACACAGTCAATTTACAAAAAATTCCTTTGCTCTGCAATATGGGGAAGCTCGGGCCTCTTCCCTAAGCCCAACACTGTTCAATCTATACGGATCCCCGCTGGCCAAACTGATTGGGTCCTTCGGCCTACAGGCTCTTTCATATGCGGATGACACAGAAAATTGTGTCCATCACGGAAGACGACATTCCATAGCCAACAATTTCAACAACTGCATGAAGGTAGTTGCCAATTTGAAGAGGGTTAATTGTCTGAAATTAAATGAGGACAAGACGGAGGCCATTCTTTTTTGAAGGTCAGCCTTCAATTTGGAATAATAACTGTTGGCTAGATACACTGGGAACCATGCCTTTACCTACTAATTCAGCAAAAAATCTGTGTGTCCTTGTGGATCAGCATATTGCTTTTGATCTGCAAGTTAACCGAACTCTATCTACTTGCTTTAATATCATCAGGATATTCCAGAAAGTCTTTTCTTACATTCCGGTGCCAGCTTGAAAAATCAGTTCTTATGGCCCTGATTTCAACACAACTTGATTACTTCAATGCACCTTACCTAAACATCAATAAATCCTCTCTTAACAAGCTGCAAACTGTCCAGAAGGCAGCAGCAAGGCCGATACTGGATCCCCCCAAATTTTAGTCAATCTCAGCGAAGCTGATTGAGATTCACTGGATTCCAGTTAGGAAGTGAATCATGTTCAAGGCTTTGTGTATTGCACTCAAGGCTTTATATAACTCAAGGTCTAAAGCCATCAGGGCAAAGTTCCACTGGTATGTGCCGACCAGGTCTCTCCGCTCAGCTAATCATAACCTGGTGGTGATCCCCCAATTTCAGAAAGCAAGATGGGGAGGCAGATTTTTCTATTGGCTACTGCCAACCTAGGAAATCCCCTCCCCGTCACCTTACTAGCCTGAAAAACCATATGACCTTCAGGAAAGTTCTTAACACCTGACTTTTCACTTTATAAGATTTTTGGCCTTTAGTAAGGGAGCCCAGGGTGATAGTTTGGTCCCTGTGATCCAGGTCGAGTATGGTCTCAGTGCCTTGACGCCTTCAGGTAAAGGTGCGCTTTTACAAAACTATTTCATTTCATTACCCAGGGTCTGTTAAAAAGTCCCTAGCGGATTGCAGCACCCATTGTGCCACCAACTACAGTGACAGTGCAAACGTGACTGCCGGCCTATCACTGTAGCCTGTCTGTGCAGTTTTAAAACTGTAAGTTGGACCTGGCAAAATAACCCCTTTTGATAGGCCTAAACTATCCTTTTAAATGTATTTAAAAGTGGGACATGACAAAGTTTAATGTTAATCATGACCTTACAGTGATACAGCCCCAAAAGCTTTTTTTTCACACTGAACCTGGGTTACCTGTTCCATAGGAAAGCATTGAAATACAATATTAAATTAAAGAATTTTATCTCTGCCCAGCAAACAACTATAAAGTTAATTATTGGACTAAAATATTTATTAATAGCCCAATTCACTGGTAAAGTCGGATTTGTAACAAATATTCAAAAAAATGCCAAAAGCTACCTTTTCCTTTTCCCTACCTATAGCCTCTAGCTGGCCTTATACATGAGCTTTCTCCAGTCACCCAGCAGCCGAATAGCACCCTTAATGAGGCGTGGACGTGCTCCCAGAGTTGAGACAAAGGCCTTGCATGTAGGGTGGTGTTTTGTTACTCTGGCAGGAGGACCATCCTGGCCGTAGGCAGGAACTTAACTTCAAAGAGGCCTTACCTGTCACAGGCAAATGTTAGCTGACACCTGGGCAAGGCCCTCTTTTGTCCACCTAATCAGACAGGCACTAATACCAGTAAGAGAGGAGCTGCCCGCAAAACTGGTTTGAAGTGACCACAGAAGAGGGGTTGCTCATTTTCCCGGCCACACCTCTAGGGTGGGCAGAGGGGCTATGCCTAGGGAAAGAAAGGTTTTGCCCTCTTACTTTTAGGTAGGGGTACTATGGGACTGTATGCAGTAAGGCACAGGACCTTCTGCAAAAGGGGATAGAGCTACCCCTGGGAACTCTTCCCTATTGGTTAGGTAGGGGTCAGATGCCAGGCATAAATGTGGGAAACCTGGGCATCCTCTTCAAAACACTACTGGACATCAGGAAGACATAAGGTCTGCACCTGCTGTTGAGACCTGTGGGGGGGGGGTTTCAAAGGATGGACCTGCTCCCACTTGTACCCAGGGTAAAGAAGTGGGTTCCAAGGATCAGTGGGCTGATCTCCTGTTAAACACAATAGGCTGCTAGAAACCCCTTTAACCTGAAGCTGACCAGTTCCAACTGGACCTGCCCTGAGCCTTGCTGGTGGCTTCTGCTGGAGAGAGTGTTAACCTGCAAGTGCTGTTTCTAAGGTCCTGGGACATGTAGCTGTGTCAAAGTGCACTCCTCCTAACTTTCTGCAAAAACCTGGGACTTATAAACCTTTTGGCTCCAAAGACCTCTGGAGGACCGGGACAAATCTGCCAAGTAAATTCGACAAAGGTGTGTGGCCATTGGGCCAAAGATTAAGGTTGCTGCTGCTCAGAGAGCTTTTCCAGAAAGTAACTCTGTTTCTGTGGTAACCTGCAAGGAGGTTATCCAGCCTTGTGGAGCCTTGATCGGCTACATCTTGTAGCCTTGCCCCACTGGAGAATACAAGCTCAAAAAAGTGACTAAGTCGAACGTAGAACTCTTCACCGGGTGAAGGCAACAAAAGTATCCACCCAGTGAGGGACCTTTGTTGGGAGAGAATTTTGAATTTCTCCCGCACTATACTTTCCCTGCCAAATGACAATGGCTTCACTGGCACCTCGTCCGATGGCTATACAGCCTCATGGAGCCCTTCTCTGCCACAGCCTGCTACCTTACCAAGCGGACGATTTTTGACTTCCAATTCAGAGACTAAATCAGAAGGTAAAATTTCCGACCTAGTGGAATCTGGTTTCTGCATCCAACCACCGCTCCATCGCGGTCAGACTCAAATCGCATCTAGGTACTGGACAATCGCAACCAGATGTCCAAGGTTGGTGCTTACGCTTTTGCCATTATTTTTATTTAAGACTTAAAAAATTAATATCTCTGGTTTCCCTTATTGGATTTTTGTCAGTTTAGTATAATTTTCTTCATTTTTATTGTGTTGTGTTTTTGGCAATTTTGGTACTTCTAAATGTTTTACACATTTCTTTTGCTTGTTTGCTCTGTTCCAGATCTACCATGGGTTGAGCTCAGGAAACCATTCCATGACCCAACAAGATTAGTGACTTATTACTTGTGGGGGGACTACTATTCACCCCAACTAATAATTCACTTACTCACACCTGGCAAAAGCAAAGAATGAAACATTGAAGATAAAAAGCTACACATCGATCTATGCTTTATTTCAAATAAACCAGCTTGAGATATTCCGTTTCCCCAATTTTGGCGGCCATTAAAGCTACATTTATACCCAATCTCACATACAGCCAATTGGAAATTTGATATCTGGCTAGAAACATCTCAGTGGAATATAGATTAAAAAAAACTTCTCCCCAAAAGAACAAGTATATTGCAAATGAGTTTGGAATTTGGCCTTTTGAAAATCTTGCAAATATATGAAATATTGGTGTTTTTGCCTACAGAGACCTAAGCTTGGAGAACTATTCAGCAAGATAATTGTGTTGTACTAAATGTGTGGGCCAAATATTTAGCAACAGCACCAGTACACCTGGAGTTTCAAGAGGTCTGGAGTGCTAATACTAGTTATATGTAATTTAAAAAAATTGTCTAAAGGATCAATTATTAATCCACCCAAGATTAAAAGACTACACAGAATTTGCACAGAAGAAGAGCAGCCATCGTGGTATGGGGTTAGGCTGCAGCACGGTTATATAGCCATCAACTTGAATTATGCATGAACAGTCAAGATAATTTGTCAGTGTGCTTTAGTACTTCCAGTCAATTAAGTTAAGGAACACAGATATGAACATAATGGAGAAGTAGCTAAATGCGAATTATGTTGCAACCAGTGGGAAGATCTCACAGACATTTTATGCACCTGCAAGCCACTTGAAACTGCACTTAAGAGTTTGGCTCAGGCCTCTATTCGAACAAAATGGGACAAGAACCTGGCAAGCAACTATTAGCTTGAGTTTCAACAGTGAAACTCAACTAGTCCTTTCAAGGCTTGTAAAATATTTAACATTTTTTTCTAAACTTTTGAAAGAGATAGAACGCTTATACAATAAATGTTGTCAGCTGCTTTTTATGGATTTGAACTTTGATGTATTTTTAAATCTGAACTGATAAGCTTCGTCATAGCTACATACCGTGATTAACTGACATCCTGTGTATTTTGGGGCAGGTACTATTGCAGAACCTGGGTATGTGCAAATGCTTTTAAATAATCGTGCAATAAACTATAACCTGACTTAGCTTAGCAATGATCTATAATCTTTGGTATTATTGGTCTGGCTGTAAATACCTATGTAAGAATTTTTAAATCAAAACACAGCAGCGAGATGGGTGTTTAGTGCAGTGAATGGGGTGCTGTAAGCCGTATGGTTTATATTACAAAATCATACATCAGGCCATGGGCCAACATAAACATACGTTTTAAAGTTGTTCCTTGGCAGGCGCCTAACCAATCTAGCAAATCAAGTTCCTCAACATTTAATTCTGATTTTGTAGCTCTCCCCACAGATAATTCAAATGTAGCTTTACTACCATCAATACCTTATTATTTTTAAATTTATAAGGGGAACGTATTGAATACTGCAAATGCCATTTGGCTAGTCAGCCAACTGACACGTTAACGTCGAAAACATTTAAATTTACTGCTACTTTGAACAGGTGCCCGTTTTTTTTTTTTGTAATGTTACGCTGCTGTGATATTCTGTTTTGAGATTTATTTTTCAAAGCAGGTTGTGTCGCTCATTTACTTTCCTGCTGCATTTATAATATTATGAAAGTGCCCATTTGGCTGTTAGGGTAGAAGCAAGGGCCAAAGGTAACCTTCTTTGAAACTCTAAAATGAATTTTTGAGAGAGTAAGCCGAGCAGAAGCGCAAATCCTACTGACAAGTGTTTCTTGCAGGTGCCTCTGGTTTTACTCCAAATATACGACAAGCTTGGGTTTTGTGCAATTTAGCTTCATGTGTCTCACATGGGACCCAATGCTTAAACTGTAAGACTAAATTACACCCCAAACCACACTGCACTCAGGTACCACCACCACTAATCACGTTAGCATGGGTGGTACTGGCAACAAAGGAGGAGGTAATGGGAAACATCAGCAGTGGCAGAATGAAGAGGTATAGGAAAAACATGGCTCCTGGCACCCATTTTTATACCCCACAAACTAAGCCTGGGTGTTGTAACCAACGTTTCCAAAGATGTACAGCTCTCGTCAACAGAGCCTACACAGAGTGCTCATATGCAGAGTTTAGGGAGATATAGTGGTCTCCCACTAACTCTTAAACGCTATCGACTCCAGTCTGAAGGATAGATAATAATTGTACAAGAGTTACTACTATGTACGCTAGGCGAATAAACTAAAATACACTGACCTCACCAGGCATACTCACTACAAATCCAGGCCAATACTATACAGGGATTGGTCAACGGAAACAAAAATGTGGGTCAGTCACTCACTCATAACAGACCAGGACTTCAGTGGCCAGTGTAGACAGCAGTGACGAACATGGAAATAAATAATACTAAACGGACACTGAATTCAATTACTAAACGTAAAGCTTCTAGGTTATTAAATGGTCTTACTGAAAAACACCAGGACCGCCTTAGGAAGGCTGCTTGGTTTGTTTCTTGCAGACAAGTTAGGCGAGGCCAAAGGGTAATTCCCTTCATTATAAAAACAGAGTTGAGTTATGTTGTAGGGAAAGGTTAAGCTTTTCTTGCTGCCCATTGCTTTCTAAAATCTGGCAGGCAGTCCCAAAAGATCTTTCAGAGAGACCATAAGCCAGGTATTCAAACTAAGGATCTAGGTATGCCCTTAAAAGGGAGGTTTGGGTATTTTAAAAGTAGAAAAGGTGACCAAATAACAGGAAATTACCGCCTTCCTCAAATCATGGTCAGAGCACTTCACTATATGAATGGATAAGTATCAAGAACAACAGGCTGTAAATTAACAGTTTTTCCAAACACCACCCCATCCACATGAACAATATGCACAACAGCTATACTGGAGAAAGTCAAATTCTAAAATGCCACCTGAGAATGAAATGCAAGCCAATCGGTGTTGGCTTTAGTATGCAGACACAGACCTAACTGCCTTTGCCAGTGCTTGGCTGATTTGGCATTCTGTATAGCCAAATGTCAGAACCACTTTCAGAGGGAAACGGGGCACACCGTGGTGGTTGAGGCCTTTTACTCCTGATGTCTCGGGCCAGACCTATTATGGATCCTGAGCAACAGGGCCAAGTACCTCTTCCGCATTGGACTTTCAGTGGTAGCTGTGGTCAAGCAGCCCAAGACTCCCACAGGATAAACTGGGGATACAGGCTAGTGAACACAACTAGTTACTCAAAAAGCACACAATAGTGACAATAAATGTCCAGTCAGATACTTATTTTTCTATTGAAAAGTACTATTTTATTTCTAACTCTATGCAATCAAAGTAGTAATGTGACATTCATAAGCAATAACACAATACCCTTGAGGTCAGGGCTCTAGTGTTTCCCTGGCTTCTCCCTGTTCCATCCGATCTTTGTAACTTATTTGGGGTTATTCCCCATTTTGTGGTGGCCACATCCAGTGAATGCTCATTACTAGGCCTTACTCAAGAGTCCACCTTGACCATTAGGAAGTAGTCAAAAGCAGCTGTGGTGACCGGGCTTCTCACCCTGACCAGACTCCAGCAATTCTACCCAGATGCGCGATTCCTTTGCCCAAGATGCCAGGCATCAGATGCAACATTTAAACACATGTTCTGGCTCTGTCCCACAACACAAACCTACTGGAGCACAATACACAAGACAATGCGGGAGCTAACAGGGCTCACCAATATCAACACCTGGGAGGCCAGTGGGCTTCTGGATATTCCGAAGGAATAAAACCCTTAAAGTTCAGAAACACTTCAACTCCCTAGCCCTCCTGCTGGCGAAGAGAGGTATCACAATGTATTGGAGAGCCCCAGAGGGACCTCCACTGGCAGCTTGAGCAGGGGCAGTTAGTAAATGGGGCTCAGCGGAGGAGGATACAATCAGACGGGAGGAGATTCAGGGAGTGCGCAAGACGCACATATCCATGGAGTGGGCCATGATCCTGCACCAATTCAGGCAACATGCAGTAAGCATCCAGCAACCTCTACAACGGGCTAATGTGACCGCAACTCACAGCCAAGACGCACGAACGCAACCTGACCCACAAGCCGAAGACACGGCTCACACACCTAGGCACAGCGGTAGCTCTTGACCTGGCACAGCCCCCACGGGATGGAATAAGTCAGTGCGTAGCATGCATTCTCGCCAGCACCCTGCTACAGGAGAGCCCTGCTTCCCCCGCCCCCTCACATAAGAGCTCACACAGCAACAAAATCCTCCCAATTCTGGACGCCCACGGAGGAAGATGCCCCATTCACCTTGCCCCACCTACCCCAGTTTCCACCCCAGTTTATTACCCAAGCCGGTAGTTCCAGGAACCGGGCACCAAACAAGACGCACAACTGCTATTATAGCCATAACAAGACACACCACGACAAGACATGACCACGACAGGGAACTCAATAATCACCCTCACTATGAATATACCCTCTTCAATCCCGGATAGGCTGGTTAAATTACAATGTACGCTTATGATACTCGTGCTAAATGGACAATATGTCAATGTAAGCAGTTTATGGAAAACTCAATAAAAATGGACTTAAAAAATATTTAAAAAAAAAAAAAAGCAGCTGCGGTGCCCCAACACCTTTAGCAGCAAGTCTCCCGGGGGCCTGTAGGCCCACATCAAGTCTTACCCACTCCAGCAGCGAGGAAGCGTTCAGCGTCTCAGTGGGTACCCCAACCGTGTCCACTCGTGTTGCTCCCGTCCAGCTCTGTCGAGTTGGACTGCATGAGGGAGGCGCAGCAGCACCCGGAAGGTGTTGACTGAGAGCTTGCGCAGCCGGCTTCAGTAGTGATCAGAGGCTCTCGACCATTTCCTCCTCCCCAGTAGGTTCAGCACTTCCCACAGGGGGAAGTGGCTTCATCCTGGCGCTCCGGATCTGGTCCCAGTGCAGACAATACACTCACATGGGCAAGTTCGTCAATGCTTGATCTCGACCCACGGGTCACACTTCAGTTCACAGGTGGCGGTCCGAACTCCAAAAGTTAATTAGTACTGGCAGCCCCTCCTGGCCTACAGGGTTGCCGTAGTACCTTATACAAGAGGTCAGCCCTTCCTGCACGGCAGTCCACACCACGGCGAACCCTCCTGGAAAACAGGGTCACTAACGGTGAGATATGAGCTTCATGCTCCCTACACAGCACTTCGCTCACAGTCATCTTCATGGCGACCCTCTCCGGTCACATGGTGGTCGCCTCCCTGATTCTGCACACAAGCAATGACCCATTCAGTGCAGCACCCGTATCCTCACGAGTCGCACTGGGAATCCTGTCGACAGGGCTCCCCCACTGGACCTCGCTCCCTCCAACGCACTTCCTCTCCCTCACGGTGCACACTGGTATTGGCGAGCAGGCAGGTGCTGGTGCTCCAGAGCAGGTGGTCTTGGTTTCCCTGGGTGATGTCCCCTCATCCAGCACGGAGACTAGCGGGCCTTGGCCCCCAGTCCTGGTCACAGGCAGAAGTCTTGTAGAGCTTCCCCTCCTCAAACCGCCAGTCTGACTTCGTGACAGATGACGGTTTTTGGGGTCTCAACCTCCCCTTCTTATAATCTATTTCTAGACACCAAATGTGATTTAGGGTCTGGGTCTTTGAAGTTTTATGTTATGGTTCAGCTTATTTTGAAGTGCACCCTTCCTTTCTCTCTCTTCCTCTTGAAAGGCTGTGCGTAACAGCAGGAGAGACTCCGAAGCTTATAGTCCTACAACACAGGCAATGGAAGTGACTAGAGTTCACACCTGAATGTCAGCCACAGTGATAAGTGCATCAAAAGGTTAATACCGGGGCTCCCAGCCCTACTCTTTATGATTCCCTTATCAACCCTATCTCCTTCCAGAGATGTGTCCAGGCCCCTTCCTTGTGATCTCCACTGAATCAAAGAGCAACCTTTAAAGTGTACAACGGGAGTCTCTCGCTCCACCTTTCACCCAGTGTCTCCCACCTGGCTCACAGGAATGCAGCAATACACATCTGCCTGTGGGGATTCCTCTACTTCTCATGTTTACAGCAAACCGGCCTCAGTGTCCCAAAATGGAACCCGGGGTCCTCCATACAATGTACCATTGCAGGCACACTTGCACTCAGTGTATATACACAGCACACACCCTGTCCAGTACGGTTACCTCCACGTATTGTACCACACCAGACAAATACATTAAGCCTACACATTCACTCGGTCCACACTGCTCAGTACTGTAGCCTCTGTATTGTGCCATGGTGTGCTACTTGCAAACATACACACACACACTGCCAGCACACCCATTCGCCATGCATGCACTACACAAGACTTCACCCTTCATGTAGTGTACTTTGCGCAAGCACACTTACATCCTGCACATGCTTTCAGCTTGCATGCACTGCACAGTACAACATTTTCATAGTATGTATCCCTCGCAGGTATGCATCTACCCAGCACACGCACTCACTATGCATACACTGTACAGAACTGCTCTACATCCTTACTGTACCCTTCCCAGTTACACATACATCCAGCACAGTCATTACACTTGCACTGCACAGCACTGCTCTATCCCTGTACTGCCCGCTTCCCAGGCACATGCAGCACAGTACCTACTCTTGCTCTGCGCAGCACTTCACAACCAACTGATGTAGGCTAAGGGGTGAGTTAAGCTCACAGCAACAGAACTTTAAAAAGGTAGGCCTCACTACAGTGACAGGCTAAAAAGGACATGTTCACTCCCACTGATCACTACACGGTATGCTGCCACCACTGTGCTGCTTAACTCCTGGTGAAGGCAGTAGGCTTCCACCACCATGAGGGTAGCGCTCTGGGTGCCCCTCCCGGTCCAATAAGACCGCTCTCTGTGTAACAGGCCTAGGTCATGTCACACACACGATCCAAGAACAAAAATCAACATTAGGGATCTAGACAACAGAGCAGTTGGGAACTCAAGGCTGGGATACTTGTCCATTACCATGCAGAGGACTTTTCCGTCTCAACACTAAAGCATTCCAAAACTGACATCCTTACATGTGCTGGTGTCCGACGCACAGTAGGCCATTTTAGAACAGTTTTTCTAAAATTATACTTGTAAAATGCCCACAG
This sequence comes from Calotriton arnoldi, assembly GCA_963921515.1. NCBI lineage: Eukaryota > Metazoa > Chordata > Amphibia > Caudata > Salamandridae > Calotriton > Calotriton arnoldi. Next base: position 2,744,001 of record CAWUFW010000860.1, read on the forward strand.
CGTATGCACTGGTTGCCATTTTGCATTAATTTTTATTACCGTTTGACAAAATCCATTCCAAGATGGCTGCCTGCATGTGGAAGGTGTTATGAGAAGGTGTACAACACGGATAGGATACTGTGCTACATTTGTGCACTGAAAAGGGCAGTGCCACATACGGGTGGATATTGACGTTGCACTGCCTCTGCAATTGAAAAGAGACAGTGGTCTGGAGATGTATATTAAATAAGGTACTGTGGACGTATGTGTGATGGTAATGATCGTATGCTTTATGTGTATATGAAAAATAATGTGCTGCATTTGTGAGGATACAGGAATGAGCGCTACAGTTGTATATGAAAGGGAGAACTGTACTGCACTTGATTAAGAATGGAACATTGTAGTTCATTTGTACAGTAAAAGGGGTTCCAGTGCTATGTAAAAGACACTGTTCTACAATCAGACAGGCACCAATACCAGTAAGAGAGGAGCTGCCAGCAAAAATGACTACCAAATACAAGATACTTAATTTAGACAATGAGGTCTGTCACAGTGCGTTAGTGCCAAGTAGAATTAAAATGAGACTCACAATTTTTCAAAATTTTGGGTGATTCGACAGATAGCCCATAGATCATCAGCAGGTTTCCTCAATGGTGGTACAATTAAAAATTAAAAATACAATTCAATAAACTAATAATTTGGTAAAAATAATCTCTAGTTAAAATTTCGCCATGTATAGCTTGCTATTACTGTCCGGTCAGCTTGGATAAAAACCAATACTTTAAGAAGCAACACTATGTATCTATTTGAAGGTAGTCTTTGAGGCTACTGGGATTCAAGGTTCCTCCCCTTCTTCATTTTGGGCTTCTGGGTTGATTCTTAGTTGCTTGTCAATACTCTCCAGGAATTTTACCAGTTTGGTAACCACTTGCGGCTTCACGTAGTTCAGTAGGAAGCTAACGGCGGATGGTAATGTCCGTGTCCCCTCCTTAGTCCACAGATGCCAGAGCAATCTTCTGCAGTTTTCCAGGAGTGTATGTAGGACATATGCAGAGCAAGTGAGTTATTGACTCCTGGAACAGACCGCATAGTCGATATGTTTTCGACTCTGGTTTAACCGCCCATGGTGGAGACGGGTCTAAAGATGAAAAAAGCCCATCTGAAGCTGCTGGTATTTCGTTTTATAATAGGAGGAGAATGGTTCGTAGATTTATTTTTGTCGGCCTTTTCTAGCCTAACTGCTAAGGACCAAGTGCGCATGTTCGCGTTTGGCAAATGCTCTTTGGTCAGATTTGAGAGATGTAATTTTTACTTTTGTATTCAGGGCTGTTTTAAACTGAAAGTGTGGTAATTTTAAATTCCTCAACTCCATTGAGCGTGTTTGCACAAATGCTTCGAAGAGGGTGTGTGACCAGGCATTTGAGTGCTTTGCGCTGTAGGGACACGCAACTTCGAGCCAGATAAGGTTTTTCAAGGATCCTTGCTCGGCAGACCTTGTGGAGTGCAGGTATTTTATTATGCTGGCCATCTGTACGAGCAGCTGGTCCTGTAGTGAAAATTCCATCCTTATCTGAGCTGGCGAGGTATTACCTGGTAATTGAAATAGAGACCTGAACACTGCGCTCTGTGCCCTGTTTAAGGCGGCCCCCAGTTTCCCTGGGTAAGACTCTGACCCATATGAAAATGTTGGCGCTAATTTGGGAGAGACTATTTTCAGCAGTGCCTCAAAAGAGAACTTGTTGGTGCATTTGAAAATTGTTCGAAAGGCACATTGCAAGAAAGCTAGTTTTGGTTTTAATGATTTCAGATGCAGTAAGTGACCTCCTTTGTTGTCTAACCAGCAGCCCAAATATTTGTATTTATTCGCGATGGTCAGGCGATGGTTGTCAAGATGCCAATTATGTTGTTTTTTCTTTTTCCGGCCAAAGATAACAATATTGTTTTTTTTGTGGTTAATTTTCATCTCATTTGCCAGGCAGTGCTTATCTAAGGCGTCTAGCAGTCTTTGAAGCCCTACTGGCGTTTGGCAGGACGGCGTCATCCACGTGTTGGGTGGCTAGTTTAGGAGCAGGACTTGTAATAATGGCTCTGGAATTTTCCAGGCTGTAAGTTTGGACCACAGTAAACGGCGGTTGACTCGGTCAAAGGCTTTACTGTAGTATATAAAAGCGCAGTACAGCTCTTCTTTTTTCTGTATTTGTCTGGTTACAAGAATCCTTATGGCCACCATATTGTCTATGGTGCCAGCCTGTGTTCTAAACCCATTTTGGTTGAGGGAAAACAGGTTGTTTGTCATTGCCCAAACTTGTAAATCCTCGAAGAGTAAAGAGGCAAAATATTTTGCCTCAATGTCCAGTAGTGCGATATGTCTTTAACTGTCTGGGAGCGAGGTGGGGCCTTTTTTTGTAAATAGGATGAAGAATCAAGCCTTGCCTGGATGGTGGCACTGTGTGCTGAACTATGCATCTCTTGTTAAATTTTCAAGTAAGCCCGACCAAAAGTCGATATCATGTTTGTAGACTGATGCTGGGATGCCGTTGGGGCCTAGTGCACTATCTCCTCTACTTTTTCGAATTACTGTTGCTATTCTGCTAGCGTTGAAGGTTACTGCATATTGATGGTTTGTGGCCACAGTTGGTATTGACGAGTGCTATGCATGGTTTTGTTTTGCCTGCAGAACTGGTTTTTAGTGACCACAGAGGAGGGGTTGCTCATTTCCACAGCCACATCTATGGGGTGGGCACAGGGGCTCTGCACAGGGAAAGAAAGGTTTTGCCCTCTTGTGTTTATGTAGGGAGGGGTACTGTGTGATTGTCTGCAGTAGGGCACACAAGACCTGCTGCAAAAGGGGAGAAAGTTACCCCTGGGAACTTTTTCCCTATTGGTTAGGGAGGGGCCAGGAGCCAGGCATAAATGAGGGACCCCTGGGGACCCTCTTCAAAACACTACTGGTCCTGTGGAAGACAGAAGGTCTGCACCTGCTGTTGAGACCTGTGGGGATAATCTGAAAGGAAGGACCTGCTCCCACTTGTACCCAGGGAAAATAAGTGGATTCCAGGGGTCAGTGGGTTGATCTGTTAAACACAACAAGCTGCTAGATAGCCTCTTTAACCTGAAGCGTACCAGTTCCAACTGAACGTGCGCTGAGCACACAGAAGCTCTAATGTGGTAAGATACTTCGTGCTACTTGTGTATATGAAACTGGTATTGTCCACCATGTGGGATCATGCTGGGGCTGTAGGACGCAAAAATGTATGGAAGTGGAGAGCGCATTGCAAATGTGTAATGGAAGAAGAATGTGTGCTACATGTTGCTCTGAGACATGGAAGCACAAGTTACTAACTTGTGTAACGATATATCTGTAAGAGACAGTAGTTAGTGACAGATTCCTTACCTTAGAATATCCCCAGTCGTCAGGCTGGATCCGGAAAGTTTTGCGTAGCAGTACCCCTGCGCGTCGGTAGGCGGCGTGGTGCGGCTCCGGGATGACGTCGCGGGCAATGCGCGCTGGCGTCAGTTCTGTACACGACTTTCCGCGCCAGAAACGCAGAGCCATGCAAGAAACTGACACTGGTGTCTGAAAACTAGGGCCCTGAAAGGGATGTCCTTAACCCTAGAAATCTGTTCGTAGAACGGGGAGGATGGGTGGGGCGGTAAGGAATCTGTCACTAACTACTGTCTCTTACAGATATATCGTTACACAAGTTAGTAACTTGTGCATCTGAAAGAGACACGTTAGTGACAGATTCCTTACCTTAGAATAGATACCCCAGCAATACCAACCCCGGTGGTGGGTCTGCGAACAAAGATCAGACAAGGAAGTCTCGGAGAACAGAACGGCCAAAGAAGCCGTCTCTCCGGACTTGGCTGTCAAGGCAGTAATGCTTGGTAAACGTGTGCAGCGACGCCCACGTAGCTGCCTGACAAATGTCCTGCAATGGGACACCACGTCCTAAAGCCGTGGTGGCGGCTGTAGCCCTGGTGGAATGGGCACGCAGCCCAACAGGAGGCTCCTTCTTATCCAAAGAATAACAGGCCTTGATACACAAGACGACCCAGCGGGAGATGGTCCGCTTGTGTAACGCCCGACCTTTTTTGGCGCCCACGTAGACAACAAAGAGCTGGTCGTCCACCCGGAACTGTTGTGTGCGGTTGAGATAAAAAGAAAGCCAACGTTTTGGGTCCAGACGGTGGAGCCTCTCTTCCTCTCTAGAAGGATGCGGAGGCGGAAAGAAGGTGGGCAAAGTGATGGTCTGCCCAATGTGAAAAGCGTAACCACCTTTGGCAAGAAGGACGGACGCGTCCTAAGAACAACCTTGTCTGGATGGACAGACAGAAAGGGGGGCTTGCAAGAAAGAGCCTGGAGCTCACTCACCCGCCGAGCGGAGGTGATAGCCACCAGAAAGGCTGTCTTCAGAGTGAGAAGACGAAGAGGACAGTTATGTAGAGGCTCAAAGGGAGCGCACATTAAAAAGGTAAGAACCAAGTTCAAGTCCCACTGAGGCATCACAAACGGAACAGGAGGGAAGAGGTGTGTAACGCCTTTTAGGAACCTGTTAACAACAGGGGACTTGAAAAGGGAGGGCTGATCAGGAAGCCTGAGGAAGTGCGAAATGGCACAAAGATGGCCCTTGATGGTGCCCAGGGCAGAACCCTGTTGGGCCACAGAGAGAAGGAACAGAAGAACCTCAGAAAGAGGGACAGAAAGGGGATCCACAGCCTTTGCTGTGCACCATTCCACAAACTTGTTCCACCGGCAGGCGTATACCACCTTAGTGGAGGGACGCCTGGCTGCCAGAATGACATCACAAACTTCGGGAGGCAAGTCGAAAGGAATCAACTGCCGCCGCTCAACCTCCATGCAAGGAGGTGGAGACTGGACAGGTTCGGGTGGAGGACCGTCCCCTGCTGCTGCGACAGAAGATCCTCCCGAAGAGGCAGACGGATCGGGGGATCGACGCTCATACTGAGTAGCTCGGGATACCAAACTCTTCGAGCCCAGTCCGGAGCCACAAGGATGACTTGGGCCCGGTCGCGCCGAATCTTCTTCAACACTCTGGGTAGAAGTGGTATAGGCGGAAAGGCGTACAACAGACCGCAACTCCACTCGCGTCGAAAAGCGCCGCCGAGCGAGTGCCGCCTTGGAAATTCCAACGCGCAGAACTGATGACATTGCGCGTTCTCTTCGGTGGCAAATAGATCTAACCAAGGCTCTCCCCACTGTAGAAAGAGTCCTGGCGCCACCTCCGAGTGAAGACGCCATTCGTGATCCATCATGCACCTGCGGCTGATTTCGTCCGCCCTGGCGTTCAGAGAACCTGCCAGGTGTTGAACCACCAGGGACATGCCCTGATGTTCCAGCCATGTCCAGAGACGCAGAACCTCCTGACATAGGGTCCACGACCCCACCCCGCCCTGTTTGTTGCAGTACCACATGGCGGTGGTGTTGTCGGTGAACACCTGCCCCACCTTCCCCTAGACAGAGGGAAGGAATGCCTTCAGTGCAAGTCGGATCGCCCGGAGCTCCAGAAGGTTGATATGGAGCCGGGACTCTGCCGGAGACCAGAGGCCTCTGATCTCCGCCTCTCCCATGTGACCGCCCCATCCCAGAAGGGACGCGTCCGTCACAACTGTGTGCTCTGGCTGGGGAAGAGAGAGGGATCTGCCCGTGACCCATTGCCGGTTCGAAAGCCACCACTGCAACTGCCGTGCAGTCCCCTCCGAGATCTGAACGTAATCGGACAGGTTCCCCTGATGCTGCGCCCACTGGAACTTCAGGTCCCACTGCAGAGCCCGCATATGCCATCTGGCATGATCGACCAGCAGGATGCAGGAGGCCATGAGGCCCAGCAGCCTCAGGGTCATCCGTACCGAAACCCAGGATAGAGGCTGAAAGATCGGAATCATAGCCTGAATATCCTGGACTCGCCGTTCGGGAGGATAGGCCCGAAACTGCGTTGTGTCCAGAACTGCTCCGATGAAAAGGAGCTGTGGAGAGGGAATCAGGTGCGACTTCGGCACGTTGATGGAGAACCCCAGCGAGTGCAGGAGTCCGGCCGTAGTCTGGAGGTGGGAGACGACTGCCTGGGACGAGCCCGCCTTCAGCAACCAGTCGTCGAGGTACGGGAAGACTGGAACCCCTGCCCGGCGCAGATGAGCTGCGACCACCGCCATCACTTTCGTGAACACCCGAGGGGCGCTGGTAAGGCCAAAGGGGAGCACGATGAACTGAAAATGCTCGTGGCCTACCGTGAACCGCAGGTAACGCCGGTGGGCCGGCAGGACATGGATGTGATAATATGCGTCCTGCAAGTCCAACGCTACCATCCAGTCTCCAGGGTCGAGGGCAGTCAAGACCTGAGCTAGGGTGAGCATCTTGAACTTCTCCTTCCGGAGGAAGCGATTTACGTTCCGGAGGTCCAAGATAGGACGCATGTCCTCCTTGTCCTTTTTGGGCACCAGAAAGTAGTGGGAGTAACAACCACGCCCTACTTCTGGGGTCGGGACGCGCTCGATGGCCCCCTTGGCCAAGAGGGCCGCAACTTCCTGCTGAAGAAGCACCAAGTGATCCCCCGACATGCGGTGGTATTGAGGTGGCATGGCAGGGGGGGGGGTAGTCTCGAAGGGGAGGGAGTAGCCCCTTCGGACAATGTCCAAGACCCACCTGTCCGACGTGATGGTACGCCAGTGGGGAAGGTGATGGCGGACCCTGCCCCCCACTGGCGTGCTGTGGACCTGAAAGGATGGGCTTGGAGGCCGCGGACGGGGCGGGGGTGGTGGCCTGACCCGCACGCTGGTTACCCGACCCGCCGGGAGCCACGTCCTCGGCCACACGAAGGCGCTTGCTGCGCAGGCCGGTGGCTGGGCAATGGCCGGTGGCTGGGCACCCCTTCCGTGGCCACGAAAGGAGCGAAAAGCAGACTGCTGCGGAGGGCGCGAGGCCCAAGGACTTGGCCGTAGCCCGCGAGTCCTTAAAGCGCTTTAGCACGCTGTCTGCCTTGTTGCCAAAAAGGCGGATACCATCGAAGGGCATGTCCATAAGGGTGTTTTGGACATCGCCCGAGAAACCAGTGGTCCTCAGCCAGGCGTGACGGCGCAGCGCCACTGTCGTCGCAAGCGATTTGCCCAGCGAGTCAGCGGTGTCTAGGCCACATCATATTGTGAACTTTGCTGCGTCCCTCCCGTCTGCAATAGCACGGGAGAGCAGTGTCTGGACCTCCTCAGGACACTGAGGCAGCACTTGCGCCACCGAATCCCACAGAGAGTGGGAATAACGGCCCAAAAGGCAAGCGGTGTTCACGGACCGCAAGCCAGCACTGGAGGAAGAAAACATCTTCCCAAATTGCTCCAGTTTTTTGGATCCCCTGTCCGGCGGAGCCATAGGGAAGGCGCTCTGGGAGGCAGAGGCTTGGACAACCAAGCTCTCGGGGGTGGGGTGTTGGGAGAGGAACAAGGGGTCGCCCGGGGCCGGGCGATGGTGTCGGGCTACGTTCCTGTCCACAGGAGCCCCTGTGGTGGGCCTGGACCAGGTGCCCAAAAGAACGTCAGAAAGTGCGTCGTTGAACGGCAGCAGTGGCTCCGAAGAGGTAGCCGCCGGCTGAAGCACTTCCGTCAGGAGATTAGTCCTGACAGCCACTGTAGGGAGCTGAAGACGGAGGGCCTCAGCTGCCCTACGCAACACCGTTGCATAACTTGCTCCCTCCTCCGTAGCCACGGAAGGAGGAGACGGCATGCCAAGGTCTGGAGAGGTGTCCAGGACACTGGCATCACCCAGTTCCTCTGCCCAGTCCTGATAAGGCTCACACTGAGCCGTGAGAGGGTCTTCCGACCCCTCCCAGTCCTCCTGGTCCTCCAAGACAGGTGAAAAGTATGGAGGATGGACATGAGGGAAGAAAGGTCCCATCGGCGTCTGAATCGGCGTCGGCCGACACCGTTCCGGCGCCGTGTCCGGTTCCGGGGAGAACCTGGGGACGGCGTCGTCCGGGACGTCGGACGGCGCCGGGAATGGTACCGGAGTGGTCGGCGCCGGGAATGGTACCGGAGTGGTCGGCGCCGGTGGAGGTGTCGTTAGGTCAACCGGCGTCGACCGGGATCCAGGCCTGGATCCGAGGGGGTCCTGCGGCGCCGGAGCCGCCGGAGACACCGGGTCCGGAGCCGCCGGTGGTGCCGAGGGAGGATCCCCACTGGGACCCGCGGGGCCCTAAGGCGCACCGGGGTAACCCTGAGGCCCGAAGATGCGAGCCATGGCCGACAAGAAGTTTTGGATTGCGGCCGGAGTCGACATTGGACCCGGAACAGGCGGGTAGGCCGGCATCGGCTCGACTGGTACCCCCGGAGCCGCGGGGCGGTACCACCAGGACCGTCCGCCGAGTCGCGAGATCGGCGAGGGGAGGTCTTAGAGCGACGCTTCTTAGACCTCTTGTGCTTCGTCTTACCTGACGACGAAGACTTCGACCCCGATGAACGATGGCTTCGCGACCGGCCCCTCGACCTCTCCCGGGACCTCGAGCGGCGCGGAGCAGAGTGCCGGGCCTCGAGAAGCTTTCGAGACCGCTCTCGCAAAGTCTTCGGGGCGAGGGACCGACAGTCGGGGCACGACGTGGGGTCGTGGCCGCGCCCCAGGAAGAAGAGACACTCTCGGTGCGGTTCCGTAATCGACATCATGCGATTACAGACCTCGCATGGCTTGAAGCCGGGCATCCCTACTGACACCGTTGGAGTCGAAACGACTCGAAAACTGGGACAAAAAGTCTCAAAAAAGATTCAGTCAAAAAATGACTGGGGCACTGCTCAATCCGGATCTGCGCTTACTGGCGCGGAAAAAGAAAGAACTGACGCCAGCGCGCATGGGCGGCGTCTAAGTACTGGCTGCGACATCATCCCGGCGATCACGACGCCGACGACGGACGCAGAGCCGCACGACGCCGCCTACCGACGCGCAGGGGTACTGCTACGCAAAAACTTTACGGATCCAGCCTGACGCCTGGTGATATTCTAAGGTAAGGAATCCGTCACTAACGTGTCTCTTTCAGATGGAGCTGCTTTTATGCATGTTTGTGTGTATAACAGGTGGCTGTGTTTTGTTTGAACGCATAAAAAAAAGCGTGTTCAGAAAGGGGCTATGTGCTTAATGGTTATAAAGAAGGAGGTAGTGCACTGAATGGATATATCGTAGACCCGCACATGCTCTTCTGGATGTAAGGAAGACATGTGCAGGATGTGCATATGGAAGGAATTAGAATGTGACATGACTGGAGGAGGGTGAATGTTGCATTGATCTATGTTAAGGTACTAAATGCTTCAAGTGTTTATAGAACATAGTCTCCTGCGATCATGTTTTATGGTAGAATAGAGCAATGCATGCGTATATCGAACGCACGGAGTGCACCTGTGTGTTAAAGGAGATAGTGTACCATCACTGCATACTGAAGGGTACTGTTTGGTACATATGTACTTTAAAGGAGGCAGTTTGCAACTTGTACGAAAAGTACTATACTGCGTGTGTGTATACAGAAGGGAATGGTTTGCTTGCTTTGTACTTTACAGAATGTACTGTAGAGTATGTGTTCCCGCCCGCGCCTCAAAGTGGTACGGCAATGGTGTTACAGGCCATAATGCAAGCAAGGAATATGGACCTCCAGCACTGCGGATACATAGTAACACAGCCATAATTAGGATGCAGTGACTCCCACACCTTCAGGAGCCCCTGTGCCACTGTAGCTGCAGCAGTGTTGATAGCTATGCATGTAATATTAGATAGGCTTACACAGATACAAACAAGTGCTCTAAAGTTACTGGAAGATACAACGGCGTGGTCTAACGGGGACAAATTCAAAATCAGAAACATTGAAATGCAATTGATGAAAACGTGAAATAGCCTATTTACTTGCTGCACAAGGAAAACAGCACCTTTTAAGTAGTAACTGTGAAAGATTTGTTTTGCACATTATGTCACCAAATATGGAGGACCTGGCAAAAAGATAAAATGTTAACAATAGATGCATCAGAGAAAGTAATTAGATCTGGGGTGGGAGTGCTCATTGCCAACAGTAGCAAGAGGCCTGCTTTAAGTCAATTTGCTCACTCCAGGATGTCTGGTAATTCCCACTTGGCAGCCCCTTAAGAGGCTGCAGTGTAGGAGCAAGACAGACCTCCCAATTCACACGGTGCCACCGTGTGTCACGCAGCTCCCTTCACACAGTTACCCGGGGAGGAGCGGATATCACACTGTAGCAGGGAAAACGTGCAGGTAACCACTGCAAAGTGGATTTCCAGCATGTATTTGGAGACTGTAATCAGCTAAGGATGTAAAAACACCCCAGGACAGCAGCACCAGCTTCAGCAAGCTTTTCGTTTGGGAGGAGGGAGTTAAGTGGGGGAGGGGGCAGAAGTGCCTCTTGGGTAGTTCTCGGCACGAACCAATGCCACTCCAGGGCCACACACCTGCTTCACATGGTGAAATTGTATTATACATTGGCAGGTCTGGTAAGAGTAGTAAAGTTAAAGGGGTTGGGACATGAGTGCCACAAACACTGAAGCAAAGATCACATATAGAAGAGAGTGGTCAGTCAGGCACAAAGGACAGGCTCGTGCATTAACAGAAGACAGGTTTCTGTTGGCAAACAAGAGTTGTTGCACACATCCTTGCTCATGCACCTGTAGCCTGTCAGCGCGCTGTCCTCTGCTAACAGAACGATGCCAACTACACGGCTTTCAGAGCTCCTGCAATAAACAGAAGCGAATGAGGACTGGAAAGAGTAAATGCACCAATGCTCAGTCAGCCTATACTACAGCATTTTCGTGGGAGCAGAGCCTGCCTTTGTTAAGATAGCGCCCTGGACGAAGAGAAATTTGGTGCCCTGATGCTAGAGAATTATGTGAGGCAGCAGGGGGGCCCTTTCACTGGTCAGACCCTGGCAGAGCAGCGACTGACCCCTGAACACAAACATCCCTGGACCTCCCCCAGTGCACCTAAATCACTGATAGCTTAACTGCCTCAAGCTGATGGTGGTTTTGTTGGAGTCAGCAGGGGTGAGACAGTAAAGGAAGTGCAACTGAGGGGGGGGAATGGGGGCAACGGGGAGTTTAAAACAGTGCCCACAATGTGATAATGAAGGATTAAAACCACTTTAAACTGGCAAATAAGACCGAAACGAGCGTGCAGGGACACGGACGGAGCAAGATGACAGGGGTGCTGCTGTTGGCATTACCTTAATACACACAGCTACGTGCACCCCTCAGAATATTGGCGGCCTGGGTCCAGCTGGCTCATGCTAAAGGCCAGCCCTGCGTGGAAGCAACTGTGGCATGGGGTGAAGTAAGTTTTGATGAGCAGTAGTAGAGAAATCAGTGGAAGAATGCATGAAGGTAAGCAGCACACCGAGGATGTGGGAAAAAAAGCACACAGACAAAAGACCGTAGCGGGGTGAAGTACACGAATGTAAGAGAGAAATATGGAACAAGAGATCAACTTGGAACAGGAGAGAGAGGAAAGAAGAATGAGGATGAGAGAGACTGAAAACGCATGCACACTCGTGGAATGCTTAAGCAAAAACAAAAATAGTAGTTCACTGAAAGTGAGTAGTGGAAAGACAAGTTAAGATACTATGTATGATTAGTGCTCCCAGTTTAATGGTATTTTTTTTTTCCATTTCCATCTGTATTTATCCATATTTATTTTTGGGCAATCCTATTGGTATTCATCCATATTTATTTTGTGTTTTAAGAATAAATAGAGTCGTAAAATGGCATATTTCCACATTTAATTGACTGTTCGACGTGCACTCCTACGTGGATGCCTGTTGCGTTTTAGCAAATTAAGCAGCCACATAACGAAACACTACACAACCAGGTGCATATTACCATTATACTACAGATATATGTTAATATATGCCTATATTTAAGGAAATCTTGTCCTGTTTTTTAACCCCCCATGCTGTCTATCTGCTCAGCTTTTGCCTGGAATCCATGAAAGACAGCATGGAGAGTCTCTCTCAAAAAGCACAATTTTCAGTATTTATTCGCTTCTAAAAATAAATGCAGACAGGAAACACATTATTTTTTGTCTGTATTTATCCGTAAAATTCAGTAAAAGTGGAAAACTGGGAGCCTTACCTATGAACCAGGAAAGGAATTAACACACTGGATGAGGAAAGCCATCAAATATGAAGCAAGAAAATAAGAATGATAATAAAGCCAATGGTAGGCTTTAAGCCCACAGCAACTTCTTGGTAAGCAACTAATAGGTCTTTTGCAACAAGACAGCTTGCACTGTCTGGCAGGCTCGACCTAAAAAGGGTTACACAAAATATTGAAATTTGTCTGTAATGGATATATATATCAGTCCTTGTACCATAGTATCAAAATCAAGCGAACTTAAACGGCTACCACCGCTGCATCGCGCCGTAAACTCCACTGTATTTACAAAATCAAGCCCCACTGGGGCTTTGATTTTGATACTATGTGCTGGACGTGATTGGGAATGCATTTTAACCACGCGTTCCACTTTATGCCCGAGTGAATTGCGGACAATATAGTTCACGGGTAAAATGGGGGGCTTATGAGTGGGAAGTCCTTTTTGACAATCACACTTGCAACCATCGATTTGTAAATAAATGTAAATAACCCAATGCACTGCAATAACAATGGCCAATAATGTAATGTTGCTTGGATTATGGCAGAACGGCTGATATGTCTTTCCGTAATTTTGTTTAAAATGAGAAACATTTCATGAAGTCTTTTTTCACTCATTATGAAATTGAATGTCACATGATTTGTGTATAAAACTTTGTTATTTTTTTGCATTCACACTACTCGTGAGCAAGGAGCGGACGCTCCGAAACGCGTAGGGTGACTTTGCTACAATAAAATCAAGAAAGTTTGTGGCCACGGCGTGTTGTCTGTTTGATCTATCGAGACAACGCTTTTTGTTGGATGGATATATATATATATATATATATCCAAAAGAAGCAAAAAGCGTTCCCCCGTTTCCGGAGCCCCAGGCCCTTCAGGGCGGCCTCACTGCATGGGCACGGAGCAGCCCACAAACATCACCCTGGAAAGACAAACAATGTGAGGCCCATTGCCATGGAATTTGCTTTATTACGAGAGTTTTAAAAGCGCCAGTTCCCTCTTGCCCAACGTTTCAGCTAGTTGCCTTGATCACGGACAGGAACACAAGCGCTCAGGTGCGCTCGGGCGTGATTTAAAAGGTAGATCACGTGACTGCAATCCTCAATACTACCGTTCCCATAGTGCATTGTGCATATATGTTTTGCCCCAATGGTGATTTTGGTTGCACAAGCACTAATGATGTTATGGAATCGTTATTGCAGCAGGCAGGTGAGTTTTGTCCAATACGCAAGTGTTCTTAAGAGTTTAACTCACGAAAGAGAGCTTCTTCCAGGCACGATCGAAGCTGGAATCATCCCACTTCGAAACCCTTCCAAGCGCCATACCTTTTCGCTGAGTAGCATCCTTGGTAGGTTGGAAGGCGCAAGTGAGCCGGGCTCCTCAATTGACATCCAAAAGAAGCAAAAAGCGTTCCCCCGTATATATATATATTTACATACATACACATATACTTGAATCCCCCAGGCTTTTGCACGGGAAGCAATGCCAATCAAAAGCTGAGTGTCATTGCATTATATATATTACAAAGTGGCAGTGGCCACTGGGTAGTTATAGTTAGGGCCACGTTTCCATAGGAAATTGATTTTTTGGTTTGCTAATAACTTTGGCACTGTGACGAATCTTCATGCAAATTTGCAAAAAAAGAAGTCTCATCCACCGCAGCTTCTTCTGGGAAAGCTTTAGGGTGATATGTCAAGCGTGGACTGAGAAAAAAAGGATGGGGGATCCCAAAACACGTTTTCTCCATGCAATTTTGCATAGGAAATTGAACAGCGATATAAAAAAAATGGCTGAACTGAATTACACCATATTTGGACAGGAGGCTAGACCTTCACTCAGAAAAAAATCTTTTTTTGATTTGGTGTAAATCTGCCCTGTGGTTTTTGAGACATTAAGGTTCAAAATGTTTAGATATCTGTGCGTGGCCAAGCTATCTGATTGACAGGCAGCAACTTGTTTTGCAAATAACTTTGCCGTCATTTGACAAATCACTGCAAAACTTTCCCAAAAAACAAAGTTCATCAACTTCATCTCCTTCCTGGAAGTATTGGGGTGATCCATCAAGCAGGGGCCAAGAAAAGGGGGGTGGGGGTCCCAAAACATTTTCCCAAAGCGATTTTAAATAGGAAAATTGAACAGTGATACAGAAAAACCGCTGAACTGAATTACACCAAATTTGGCAAAAGGCTAGATCTTTATCCAGAAAGCGTGGGTGTTGTGATTTGGTGAAAGTCTAATCAGTCGTTTTTGACAAATTATGGTTAAAATTGTATAGACATGTGGACGGTTGCTACGCAAGAGTCTCATGTTATCCCTGTGGGCAAGCAACTTCACTTAATGGAGTGATCTGATTAGCAGCGGGGACCTTTTTTCCTGCCAGTCATCTTGCGGGAGTGAGAGGCTCCTATGAGAGCACTCGCTCCGAATGTTTGGCTGTAACAGAAAAAGAAATGTTGCACCCGCCATAACAAGATTCAGGGTCTCTGTCCCCATGTTCAGAAAATGTTAAATAATTAAGGTATAAGAGGGTAGTTTAGGGATACCCTGACCTCTAGCCCTTATAAGGGAGCTCCATGAGGGATTCCCCCACCCACCCGGGTCAAATTTGAAAGAAATTTTTTTTTGGGGGCGCTACAATCCCACTGGAGTTTCTCGGGAGCCAGTGCGGCCTCCTGTGTTCCCGAGAGAATCATATGGGAGCACAGGCTGATTCGCCAACTCCTGAGAGACTCTTATAAGAGTCCCGTGGGATTGAGAAAATCATTAAAAAAAAAAAATAGGACTATGTTTGGCCGTCCATGGGGGAGTTGGGGGCAGGCATGACCAAAGACCGTGCGCATCGTGGGATTGGCCGCACAAAGGCAGTTGGGCGAAGGAGTTGGCTGCATGCCAGGCCCTCTGGCCAATCCCTCACTGTGCACCGGCAAAGTCCGTGCACGGCAGGCGTTGCTATAGTTACATGTGGTAATAAAATCTTACTAAAATCTCACTTTAGGTTAGAAAAAACGTTAAAATTCACTGGGGAAAAAGTCAAAAGGTTAAAAGTGACATAGTTGGGTATGGTAATATCTAATTTTACATTAAAAATAGCACCCACCTCTTGATTGGCATTGCTTCCTGTACACAAAACCCCAAGTGATTCTGGAACAATATATTTCACTTATTCCGCTCAATCAAATTTAGTGGCTCCCATCTAGAAACATATTCCCAGAACAAATACTTCCATATACTATATCAATATTATTTAAAAAACTGAAATTGCTTAACTACACAACAAAACACAGCCACATTTAACCCATTACACAATTATTAACAGTCCAGACCTGGAATAAAGGACTAGGGCTTTGTGGAAATACGAACAGGGGACCCACCTTCAATGGGAGATTTGTACAGATATGGATAAACATTTGATGGGTTAACACTTGTCCAGACAATTATCTTGCCAAACCCAGACAATTTTAGATTAAATGAGTTGTTACTCTAAGTAAACTGGGCAAAAACATTTTTAAAAAAAGGAGGTGGGGGTCAAAAGATGACACTAGAACAGACCTTCACTCGCTGTTGCCAATAGAAAGGCATCACCTACTTACATGTAACTTTATGCAAAGTGGGAGTTGAACCTGGGGGGATTAAAATTCAGGATCAAACCTGGACACCCATATGGGCAAAGGCTGCCAGGTCCTCTATTTGCTCACAGTATAAAGTTAATACGTATAAAGTGCTAACCAGATGGTATCTCACCCATGTCAGATTGAAAGTAATATTCCACAGTACAGAACTAGGTTGGAAGGGATGTGGGGGAGACACACTGGTGGCCATGTTTGCTTGTGCAGTCCTTCTGGGAGTGTTAGGGAAGCTCAGAAAGATATCTAACAATGAATTACTACTTGATCCAACAATATTACTACTAGGGGACCCATAAAAAAATAGTGAATGCGCATGCACAACCACAAAAGGAAGAGACTTCTGGCACACCTATCAGCAAGAATCACAACTGGACAGACCCAGAGAAGCCCCAGCCCTCCATCAAGATCGTTCTAGTGGGCAAAAGTTTGGATCATTTAAACTGTGGAGAGATTAACAGAACTAATCAATGACAAACTAAACAAAAAATTTAAAATGTGGTAGCTATTCATAATTTACACTGAAACAGATTGAGAGGAAAAAAGAAATATTTTACCAACAGAGACAGTCCTGAGAACATCATAGTTGGGAGGACTTCCATCAACTTCTGGTAATGAAGATGGCAAAATAGACATTCATTTAAAGAGATGCTCTAATGATCAAAAATGCATAACTTGTACTCGGTCTCGTGAGCAACAGGTCTACAAATCATTAAATGTGCCGCAAGTTAGAATATGCTTTGTGCTGTACAAAAAATAAAATGAAATATTTAAATAAAAATAAAAATCACTAAAAGGGTTAGGAGTGAGGAGGAATTGAAGCACGAGCTAAAACAAATATCAGCCTTGTCCCCATTTCAGACTCAAGAGTCGTCTGTTGATTTTAAACTATCTTCCACTAATACCCACTAACCTCAGAATACTGAGACGCCAACCCCCTAACACATCCCGTTCAAGGTCTCCTTGCTTCACTACTAGTTATCTTACTTTCCAGAAAAAAAATGTAATCTCACCTGTTCGACGGAAACACTAAATTTATAACCACTCAATCTAGCCTCAAGACCTCCTTGTGTAATAACAGTGCTCTCTATAATCAATCATGATGCTCCTAGACAATCAGGAGGCCTTCTCACCCACAGTTTTAGATTCCAAGGTAGATCATAGAAATTAAGGAAGGCCAACCTCACAGCCAACCCTCTTTAATCAGGAAGGCGGTCTTTGGCTTCATATGTTTGGATGAACAATGGGGGCGGGGTTATATGCAGCCTCAGTAAGCATTTTTCAAGGAGTTATGGTCATTAACAAAGTCACTTTAGATGTTTTAACTGCTTGGGTATTTGCCTAGGAGACTTGCATGAAATGTATCCAATCATAGTCCATGAATGCATTTTAATGTGTGGTGTCTAATGGTCTTGTTTTAATCCTCGCACAAGAATGTGTCAAGTTTTTGGGTGGCTGCGTTGTGCACCATCAATTAAGAGAAAGACTGAGCTTCTCCATTCCCTGGTATCACACATGCCATTTTTACTATACAACAGTGCCAAAGCTTATGGTAGCTTTCATTGGGAGGACTCTGGTTCTTGCTAGGTGCAGAATTGCCTGGACCAGAGGTGGTAAGTGTGGTATCGTGTCGGAATCCTCTGGATGGCCGCGTGAGGTATGTAGTGTGTGTGGATGTCAGAATGGGTGTGAGGTTGGAGGATTCCGAAAAGGGACTGTTGAAAGGACGGTTATGGAAGCTTGTCTCTGGTGCCGCTTGTATTGTGTTACTCTTTACTAATAAAGGTTAACATCTTCTACTTACCGTCTGGACCCTCTTCTTTTCCACAATGGCGACGAGGCACCAGCGATCAGTGGCACCAGCGATCCCAGGAAGATTTACCAATGAGATGTGTCCGGAGTGGCGCCTACTTCATCCAGCGGTTTCCATGTTCGTCGTTTCGGCGATGTTTGTGAAGAATACTTGAGGTGGTGTTACCGGAATGCTGGCTATGTTCTTCTCTCCGGGTGTGGTCCTGAGGAGTTCTTTGCCTTGTTTTTATGTCATGTGGTGTATTGTGATCCGGAGGTTGTTTGTGTCACAGCCAGTTGGACCTGTGACGTCAGTCTTGCTAAGCCGGCGTCTATCTAAGCATCTGGTCAGTGACGTGCGCAGGAAGGAAAGCGTTCTGTGGCCATTACGTGCGGCCATTTCGGGAGGAATATCACGTCATCACACACTGCAACGTAACGGGACTGCCATTTTGAGCCGGTCTCAAGTACAGAGGCATATTGGCATACTTCTTGTGGCTGTTAAGGTTGGTGACAGGCACACCTGGTGAGCATCGCCTGGTGAGCAGTTCGCTGTGGATATCGGTGAGGATACTTAGTGAGCGGCTCTTCACTTTTTGATGTCGGCATGATTCTCATGGCTGTCAAAGTCGGTGACAGGCACACCTGGTGAGCAGTGCGTTTAGTCGGTGCTGGTACGGTGAGGTACATTGTCTGCTGTGCTTGTGCTTCACGGTGATAGGCACACCTCCAATTTGATTATTATCTGTGCCTTCACGGTGATCAGCACATTCTTCCAGATTGATCATTTTTTGGAGTTGGCCATGGTGCTGTCACGACAAAGATTGGCACACCTTAATCGGTACTTTTTCCCTAGCAGTTCTTGACTTAGGTATTCTTGTTCATTTCTTTTGGGTTATTATTTTAGTTTATTGTTAAATACCATGGGGACTATCCAACCGCCACCATTCTTTTTAGCAGAACTTGGTGAACCTCCTATTACTTGGGACCTTTGGATTGACCTTTTTGAGGCATGTGTGGATGTCCTTGAAGAGGATGAGTGTTCGAAAGAAAGGACGTTATCGCTTCTCCAGCACAGATTAGGGGCTGTAGGATTAAGAGAATTTAAGAATTTGCCTGCTATTGATAATGCTGGGGAGGTTGGAGTTTATCAATACGCTGTAAAACAAATGCAAGAGAGGTTTGGTAGGAAGATAAATGTGGTTATGGAGAGGTTTAAGTTTTAATCTAGAGTACAAAAAGAGGATGAAAGCATTGATCAATTTGTATCTGCCTTGAGAGGTCTGGCAGTAACGTGTGAATTTGATCACATGACTTATGATCAGGTCCGCCATGATCAAATTTTGATGAAGACTAAATCTAAGAAAATCCAAGAGAAGTTATGGTTGTGGGGGGAAATTTCCTTGAAAGCTGCAGTTGATGTTGCTAGGGATGTTGAAGTGTCGGATGAGTGTATTTGTAAAGTGAGGAATGAAAGTAGTGCGAGTAACCAGGTGAGTGCTGTAGCTAAAGATTCTAAGGTGAAAAGTAAAAGTGGTGAGGTTAAGGTTTGGGATGGTACTACAGGAGGTAGAACTGGTGAGGCACGAGGGTTACTGTGTTTTAGGTGTGGTTCAAGTAACCATTTAGCCAATTTCAAATGGTGCCCGGCATTAAGTAAAGTGTGCAGTACATGCAAAAAGAAGGGACATTTTAGTAGGGTATGTAAGAATTCGGGGAAGAAGGTCAATTATATTCAAGAAGATGTTTTAGAAGATGATTTGAGTGTAACTGGAGAGGTGCTGAGTGTGCAAGACAGTCTGGTGAATGAAGTGGACAATGTTAAGAAACTGCCCACTTGTATTATGCGCATTGATGGTGTTGAAGTAAGTATGATGATGGACTCTTGTGCATGGTACACTATTATGAGTAAAAATGTATTTGAGAGATTATGGCCAGGTAGACAGTTATTGGAGCCAGATGTCAATCCTGGTAGTTATTCTGGCCATAAAATTGCACTGGAAGGGTTCGTGTGGGCGGAGGTGAGTTTTGGTAACAAGACATGCCAAGGTAAAGTTTATGTAGTCAAGAAGGCTGCCACTATTTTGGGTTGGCCGCACATCATGGAGCTGGGTTTGAAGACTGATGCCAGTTTGGAGTCTCCTGTGTTTGTGGTGCAACAGGAGAGTGAAGAAGGGAGAATGGTGTATCCTAAAAAAAAAAAAAAAAGAGTATACGGAGCTTAAGAAAATGTATGCCGATGTTTTTTCTGACAATGTGGGCAGGATGGCGGACTTCAAACACAAGATTATATCTACCTCCTTTATGCATCTATATACTTTCCATGTACTTATGCATCTATATATTTATCACTTTCTTCTACCCCAACTTTCTGACTCATCTCAAACTTCTTTCTACTACTCTTTCGAACGCACTACCCTATTTCTCACCCTATACCTCTATCAATATATCCTCTACATCCACTCTCTCATTTATCCCAAATCCCATACCACTACTATGATCCCCAAAATAACCCTTTCTAGACTCTCCCATACTCTACCCCTCCTTGCATCATCTGACACCTTTTTTACTATACCGATCCCCCAAAACAAGCCTTTCTAAATTCTTCCTCTGACTCTTCCCCTCCACATCCCCTTTTTACTAATTCCAAAGCCTCTTTCTACTGCTATGACCGCTAAAAAAAAGTCTAAATCCTTAACTCTTCTATCACTCCACTATCCTTTCTAATCAAAATAACAGACTAACGTGTTCACTTCTCAAATTTCATATTTCACTATACTAATTCACTCGCCAAAAAAGCGCTTAACACCTCATCAGAGGTAGCAAGCGCTATATAAATTCAAAACTTTTTACCTCTTCTATCCCTCCACTACCCTTCTCTATCCAAATAACTGACTAACATATCCACCACTCAAATTACTTTCATATTTCACTATACTAATTTTCAACACTAATCCTTATGGGTTCCGGAGTAGCGTGCTACTCGCCAATAAAGCGCTTCAACGCCCTATCAGGGGTAACAAGCGCTATATAAATGCAAACCTTTTTCCCTTTTCTATCCCTCCCCAACCCTTCTCAATCCAAATAACTGAATAACATATCCACCACTCAAATTACTTTCATATTTCACTATACTAATTTTCCAATACTAATCCTTTATGGGTTCCGGAGTAGGGTGCTACTCGCCAAAAAGCGCTTCAACACCCCATCAGGGGTATCAAGCGCTATATAAATGCAAACCTTTTTTCCCTCTTCTATCCTTCTCACTCCAAATAACTGACTAATATCCACCAGTCAAATTACTTTCATATTTTACTATACTAATTCACCACTAATCCTTTATGGGTTTCCGGAGTAGCGTGCTACTCGCCCAAACAAAGAGCGCTTCAACACCCCATCAGGGGTAACAAGCGCTATATAAATGCAAACCTTTTTTCCCTCTTCTATCCTTTCGCTATCCTTCTGAATCCAAATAATTGACTAACCTATCCACCACTTACATCACTTTCATATTTCACTATACTATTTCAACACTAATCCTTTATGGGTTCCGGAGTAGCGTGCTACTCGCCGAAAAAGCGCTTCAACGCCTCGTCAGGGGTAGTAAGCGCTATATAAATGCAATTACAATACAATATTGCGGGATGGTGTTTGTCCAGTAAGACAAAAACTTAGGAATGTTACGGTTAATTATCGTGATATATTGGGGAACATTCTTCAGAATTTGTGTAAGGAAGGAATAATCCTGTGGAGAGTTCAGACTGGGTTTCTCCAGTGGTAATTTCTCTTAAAGCCAATGGCGATCTACGTTTGTGTGTGGACTTGAGGTGCCTTAACGAAGCAATTTGGGTGGACACTTTTCCTCTTCCCAACTTACTGGAGTTAACTTCTTCTATTGGTGGTGCTGCTTAGTTCTCTAAAAATAGATTTAGCAAGCGCGAATCACCAAATTGAATTGACTGAGGACTCGAAGCATTGCACAGCTTTTATCACTCCTGAAGGTATGTTCAGATACTGTCGTATGCCTATTGGATTGGTGAGTGCTTCAGCAGTTTTTCAGAGGGAGATGATGAGAATTTTGCGTGGGATTTGTGGGGCAAAGGTGTTCCAAGAGGACATTTACATTTTTGGCAAGGACAAGGATTCTCATGACAAGTATCTATATGCAGTGTTGGTGGCTCGCAGGAAGCATGGGTTGACTGTTAAGAACGAGAAATGTGTTTTTGGTGAACATGAAGTTGAGTATCTTGGACATGTGATATCCAAGGATGGGATTCGTCCTAAAATCAGCCATGTGGAGGCGATTCTGTCTGCTCCAGACCCGAAGAACAAGGAACAGTTGATGCCATTTTTTAGCCTCACTGAATTTTATTCACGCTTCGTAGAGAACTATGCGTCCAAAGTGGAACCATTGAGAGCATTACTAAAAAAAAAAAAAAAAGTGTTGTTCGTGTGGTTAGAACAACAGAAGTTAAGTTTTGAGGCAGTGAAACAGGAAATCTCTGTAGCTCCTTGTTTGAAATCATTTATGTCTCAAGCTGAGTGTGTGTTGTCAGTAGATGCTAGTGGGTATGGCATTGGTGCAGTGTTTTCTTAACGCATGAGGAATGAGAAGTGGGTGGTTGTGTACGCTTCCCGGACATTAACAACTTCTGAACAAAATTATTCTGTGATTGAGAGAGTTACTTGCAGCAACGTGGGCCGCTGAGCGGTTCCAGATGTACGTGTGGGGGAAGAAATTTAAGATCTGTACTGACCATAAGCCTTTGGTGAATATTTTTAGACCTGAAGGGGGTAGAAATTGGACACCAAGGTTAGCGAGACCAGCGTCTAAGCTACAAATGTTCTACTATGAAATGGAGTATATTCCTGCGAAGGACAATTTGGTTGCGGACGGGCTTTCACGTTTGCCTAGTAAAAATGTGACTGATGTGGTGAAGGGGGTAAGCGAGTGTGAGGTTGCTTTTACCTTTGAGAATATCATGTCTGTTGAGTGTGGGGAGAAGGTGAACTGTGGTGTGTTGTCTGAAGATTTGTGGTTACACAAAATGGACAAGGATGTGGTCTTGAGAGCTGTGGAGAAGTATATTGTGGGCGGTTGGCCGAGGGACTCATCTTTACGTGGAGAGTGCTCCGCCTTTTGGAAGATTAAGGAAGAGTTGTGCGTGTCAAATGGTATTATTTTAAGAGGCGACAGGATTGTGCCTCCAGTGGGCGTGCGTAATTGTATTATTGAGATGAGTCACAATGGTCATGGTGGTATGTCATGTACTAAGAAAGGGGTAAAAGTTTTCTGTGACCTGGTGTCGATAATATGGTAGATCGTTGAGTTAGGAATTTTAAGGTGTGCTGTGCCAGTGATAAAGTGGCAAAACCTTTGACCATGATGGAGTTAGCAGAGGGACTGTGGCAAAAAGTTGATTTAATGGGCCCGTTTTAAGCAGTGTCTGCTAAAGACAGTTATACTATTGTTTTAATTGATTATTATTCTAAGTGGCCTGAGGTAAGGATGGTGAGCAAGGTGACCATGGATGTGGTTATTGAATTTTTGGAGGATGTGTTTTCTAGGGAAGGTGTTCCAGAGGTCATAGTCTCAGATAATGTTGCCCAATTAATGTCTGACAAAATGCGTGAATTTATGAAGGGTATGGACATCAAGCATGTGAGGACATCATTATATCATCCAGAGGGGAATGGCCAGGTGGACCGCTTTAAAAGAGCGGTTAAGGAGGCAATTCAGTTGGCTTTGAGTGCAGGATTGCCTTGGAGTAAGGCTTTGCAAGAGAGATTGTTGGCGTATCGGGTTACACCCCTTTCTGTAACTGGTAAAACTCCCTTCCAAGTGTTGAGGGGGAGGAAACCTTCGACTTTGTTAGTTCTGTGGTGGTTGACGAGGAGGAATGCGAGGATGCGTGTGCTTGAATGTGAGGAGTCTAGGGTTAAGGAGTTTCAGGAGCGCACTGTACGTGCGTGTGGTGGTAATTACCGTTGGCATGTTGCCAGAGTGGGTCAAATGAAGCGTGTGAGGAATCCTAGAGGTGTGATGAAAGGAGCAGCGAGTTGGTCAGGGCCTTTGAGAGTGCGGAAGGTGTTGGGTAGTGCTGTGGAGCTGGAAAAAAGAAGGAGATGAAATTTGCGTCAGCTGAGTATGTAATGTGCAGAATGGTGTGTCTGGTAGGGAAGATGCTAATGAGGAGGAGTGCAGTGGGTACGTTTTGGGAAAAGAAAGTGGTGTGGAGTTGTGTAGTAGTGATGCTGTGCTAGAGGGTGTTGCTAGGCACGAGTCTGATGGTGAAGGTGGGGCTTTGCGTCGAGGTGGGAGGTTGAGGAAAGCCCCAGCTTATTTTGCCGATTATATGCTGGGATAGTTGTTGTTCTTTTGCTCTCCTAGCTTCTGTAATTAGTTACGATGTTTTATTATTGTAGGGTAGCTTATAGGGAGAAGGTGGGTGGTATTGTGTCAAAATCCTCGGGGGGGGGGGTGTGTGTGTGTGTGTGTGTCAGAATGGGTGTGAGGTTGGAGGATTCCGACAAGGGACGGTTGGAAGGACGGTTATGGAGGCTTGTCTCTGGTGCCGCTTGTATTGTGTTACTCTTTACCAATAAAGGTTAACATCTTCTACTTACCGTCTGGACCCTCTTCTTTTCCACAGTAAGCCACCCTTGGACCACCTCGCTGTACATAGTGAATGTAAACAGATTTATAGAATGTGTTTTTGCTGCTCGTGAGCCACAAGGCATTTGGTATGGTTTTTGCTTTTACCTACTGAGACTTTCTAACGAACAGCTCAGAATGCAAAGGAATGTCCTCAATCTTCTGCTCTTTCCTATGCATCCAAAAAAGTGTCTAAAATGCATTTCTAGTCAAATGCTGCAATGTTAGGTTATGAAATCTTGAGACAGCAGCTTCTGTGACCAAATGCAAATGTTTATTTACCGTTATTCCACAGACATGTAAAAAAAAACAAAAAAAACAAAAAAACGCATTGGCTAAGGCAACAGGTCTTCCCTACAAGAGCTACTGGGTGGGTAAATGTTTTATATCTATGTTGTACAGCAGCGTCTGCTGTGTAGCATGGCTAACAGTAATTGTGTTTTACTGTTCCCTTGAGGCAACACTGAGGAAGGGAGGCAACATAGAGAGAGGCTACCCAGGGGGAGAGAAGAAGAGAGAAGAGCGACTACCCAGGGGGGGGGGGGAGGGGGGGAGAGAGAGAGAGAGAGAGAAGAGAGAGAGAGAGAGGGGGTGGGGAAGAGAGAGAGAGAGAGAGAGAGAGAGAGGAGAGAGAGAGAGAGGAGAGAGAGGAGAGAGAGAGAGAGGAGAGAGAGAAGAGAGAGAGAGAGAGAGAGAGAGAGAGAGAGAGACACACACACACACAACCCAGGGGGAGAGAGAGGCAACCCAGGGGGAGAGAGAGAGGCAACCCAGGGGGGGAGAGAGAGGCAACCCAGGGGGGGAGAGAGAGAGAGAGAGGCAACCCAGGGGAGAGAGAGAGAGAGAGAGAGGCAACCCAGGGGGAGAGAGAGAGAGAGAGGCAACCCAGGGGGAGGGGGGGGAGAGAGAGAGAGAGAGAGAGAGAGAGAGAGAGAGAGAGAGAGAGAGAGAGAGAGAGAGAGAGAGGCAGGCAACACAGAGGGAGAGAGAGAGGCAACACAGAGGGAGGGAGAGAGAGAGGCAACACAGAGGGAGGGAGAGAGGGAGGCAACACAGAGGGAGGGAGAGAGGGAGGCAACAGAGGGAGAGAGGGAGGCAACACAGAGGGAGGGAGAGAGGGAGGCAACACAGAGGGAGAGAGGGAGGCAACACAGAGGGAGGGAAGGAGGCAACACAGAGGGAGGGAAGGAGGCAACACAGAGGGAGGGAGGAAACAGAGGGAGGGAGGAAACAGAGGGAGGGAGGAAACAGAGGGAGGGAGGAAACAGAGGGAGGGAGGAAACAGAGGGAGGGAGGAAACCGAGGGAGGGAGGAAACCGAGGGAGGGAGGAAACCGAGGTAGGGAGGAAAAACCGAGGTAGGGAGGAAACACAGAGGTAGGGAGGAAACACAGAGGTAGGGAGGAAACACAGAGGTAGGGAGGAAACACAGAGGTAGGGAGGAAACACAGAGGTAGGGAGGAAACAGAGGTAGGGAGGAAACACAGAGGTAGGGAGGAAACACAGAGGTAGGGAGGAAACACAGAGGTAGGGAGGAAACACAGAGGTAGGGAGGAAACACAGAGGTAGGGAGGAAACACAGAGGTAGGGAGGCAAGGAAATCGGATGGGTGGCTTATGGATCACAGAGGGTGTGCAGGGGAGGCTGGGGCAAGCAGGCAGATAATAGAGAGAGAGAGAGAGAGGGATGGGTTGGGGGCAAGCAGCCAGACAACGGAGGGTTGGTGGGTGAGAGGAATTGGGGAGAAACATGAAGTGGGGAGAAATATACAAGGGAGACATCTGAAAAATATGCTCTCTCATAGAGTGCTTACTCCAAAAATAAAAGTAGTGCCTGAAAACAAAAATGCACAGTGGACACCAAATCCCACCCCAACCCGGACCTTAACTTGTGTGTGTATCTAAAGCTCATGAAATCAGGTTTCCTGGGCAATCAGGGAGTTAAGGATCAGTTGTGTAAGAGAATATGGCATATGACAAAGTCATTTAGTTACGACTCTCTCTATATTTGAGAAAAGATCCTAACTGGGCCAGTTCCAGTTCAGCCGTCCCTCTATTAATATTTAATCCCTTCCCACCGCTGTATACCTGTAACACCAGCTACTTCATAACTTCAGCCAGAAATGTGTTCATATTTCATGGATGCCGTGCAGCCCTGTACTCCAGCCACATGCATCAGATGTCTACACTGAGGCTTTATTGTTGATAAACCCAAGTGATGAAAGCTGCGGTTATATATAATCAGAGGTTATACTAGACACTGAGTGTGTGCCAAACAGGACACGGATTCCTCAGTCTCCGACAGTTGGGACTGTACCAGCTAAAGGCCAGCCAATCCAAAGCCTCACCTGGCAAGCATCCACACTGCAAAATCTCCCGTTTATAAACGAGAAGTTAAATACATTTAAAAGCATGGTTTGCACTGTAGCCCAGGGTTACACCGGGCTTGGGTTCTCCTGCAAGACAAAAAAGAATTCCTGACTTTTTTCAAAAGCAAAAATTACCTCTTACAGAAACAATTTAAAGACCGAGAGGGCCCTCTGTCCCATCCAGTCTTCTGAATGGCCCGACTGTCCTAGGCTCCACTAACCTAAAGATTCACCAGATTCACATTCGCGATTTTACTCAGTGTTCTCTAGTGTCTGCCCCAATCGTTTCTTACATGGAAAAGTCTCCTTTTACTCAACGCTGACACTGGGTGAGCTTGTGGGAAGGAGAAGCCCATGTGATATTAGCGTTTTATAAGCACCCCCAATGTTTGCAAATGAGGGACTCGAGCATAAAGGCACAAAGAGTAAAGTGGTTTGTTCAGGATTACTGCAGAACTCAAATTCGTTTCCACATGCAACTAATTTACTGTGGCCAATCCTGTGTGGTGGAATCCACTGCCGTTATTGTAGCATCCTCTCTCCCCGCCTAGAGAACTGCTTTCAGATAGGACAGTGGTGGTGCTCCTCATGTAGAAAGCTAAGAAAAACAAATAATGAATAGAGTCATAGCACCAATACAGCATGGTAAACATGAAAAAAATAAAAAACAAGAAGAGGGTTGTGGTGTGGCGGAAAACGAGATTGAGGGGAGCGCTGACAACTAGAATGCAGAGGGGAAGATGGCCTTCAGAAATAATGCACCCAAAGGAGAAAAAAGGTCAGTGATCCGGAAGATAGTGTTTCACGAACAACGGTGGTGAGACGGCTGCATGCTGTAGCACCAAAAAAAGTACGTAGTGAGAATGACCGTGATGGAGCAGGGTAAATATAAAAATTTTAACCTCCTAATATTTTCGTAAAATATTAATAAACATGTTCGTTCAAGTAAATAACCAACAATGTATGTATTGGGGTAAGGATAACACGCAGTTTAATGTGCAAAATAATGAACTAATAATTGTTTACGTTTTTAACATAACATAATATTTTGCGTACTAAAATAATAATAAAATGCATGATTTATGCTTTGAATAAAACGTGTGGTTGCAAAATAAAGCGATGGTAAGTAAGGGACAGCGTCATATGTTGCTTCTGCTAGGTAATACCTAATTGGGGTACGTAGAAAGACGGGAGGGAAACGAAAGGGTTTATATTTCATTGTTTTTAATAACATTTTGTTTTCTTTAGAAATAGTGCGCTTAGGCCTGCCGAGCAGCAATATAAAATGGCCGCGAGTTACTAAAGTGCGCAGGAGCGGATGCGACCATGTGATAGAGGAGAGAGGCTGTTGCAAAGGGATAATCATGTGCTGATGCCGAGAGGCTAAGATGAAAGTATGGTCAAGGCTGCTGTGACCCTTCTGAGCAGATGTGTGCCAAGATGATCAGCAAGAAGCGTGAGAAGCCTGGTTGAATCAATAGAAAGAACTCTATTATATAATTTGTTGCAGAAAAAGAAACAATTTGGACTGATCGAAACGGATGAGCAAGTGCATGAACTGTGGGAAATGATGCTTGCATGGACATTCCTCACGGAACTAGTTAAGACCAGGAAGCTTGATTAGAATGTATAGGGACCTGAGTTTTGGACCAATGAGAATGAATCGCGCCATGTAAGAAGAAACATTTTATGTAGCAAGCTAGAATTAGGGTATAAGAAGACCTACTCTTGGTGGGAGGGGTATTGAATGCTAGAGAATGCTGCGGGAGATGCTGAAGAAATTAGATGCTATAGATGGGAGAGTTTGCGGTTGCTGATGCTGACGAGCTGATGCTGCTGCTGTTATTTTCCTTTTCCAGTTGAGTATGAAATGCCGCTTTAGGAGAACTAGCATTTGACAAGATTTATATTAGAATTATTAGGATTTCCCCGTGAGATAGATAGGGTGATCTATAGAGTCTTTAGTATGATAACCTCATTTTCGGTCTAATAAAAGTGTCATGCAATTTACAATTATTCTTATAATGAAGAGAAACGACATGATCTGAATAATAAATTAATCTTGAATTTCCTGCATTTAAAACTTTATATAAACTTTATTATTCTTTAAACACATGACTCAGTGATTTTCTTTAGCATAATGATTAATAATGTTTTGGTAAAAGAGTTCATTGTGATTGAGCTGGTCTTAATCACCATCAACTGATTCCTACTAGTTGGTCCATCGACCAATGAGCGGAATACCTTAGAAGCAAATGAGAATTATTGTGTCTTTATAAAAGAGGTATCCCGTCTCCTTCCAGCAAATCGTTTTTCTCCTAGGTTTCATGTCGGAGGAAAATCCAGGGAAATAAATGAGTAAGTGAATGTATATGCGGTGTTATGGGCCCCACCGTCATATGGATATAGTGTGTGTGTGTTCGAGACATAATTGCACCTGGATGACCCAAAAACATTTTAGGAGAAAATATTTTTATTGTAAGCGCTGGATCAGATTTCTTGGTAGCAGAGTTATGGTTACTATAGATTAGTTTGGTGATTATTGATTTTTGATTATAGATTATTGATAAGTTTATGTCTAACACTTTTTGTTGAGTCGCGTTATGTTATATGTAAGTTTTCACGCTTCTGGGAAGTAGGAAGTGGAACACATGTGGCAAGAGAAGTCACATGGAATTTTACACTGTCTGAGTTCAATTTGGTAATAACACAGGTTGTGTTATTTAGGGACATTTTGCGTATAAAAGGTGTGTAAGTGAAATAGTGATCGGTTTTCTTGTGAAACTCTGGCCTTAATTCTCAGGAGCAGTATAGTCTCCACATGTGTTTTATCCCCAGAGAAACGGGTTTATCGTTTGCTTGAGAGAAGGGTAAGGTAGAGGGAAGTGCTACTTTATCGACGTAACTAAAAGTTCTGTGGTAGGGTAGAGGTAAGCGCTGCCTACTGGAAAATACAGAATTCTTGTGTGAATGATCAAAGCTATCTTTTCGGTTTAGCGAATCAGACAATGGAAATGTGGATAAAATGTTGTAACTAACAAGAATTGTTGAAAAAGAAATTGCCGATAAATTTTGTAAAGGAGGGGTCAAGAGTAGAAGTGACGTAGACAAAAGCCGCGCTGGGATTGGACAGTGCGCCGTAGATAGAAATTGCTGTGATTGGAGCGTTGGTGTGAGTCGCGCTAGCATTGGTTGAAATAAACGCATAGGGAACAGAGTTGATTTGCGGATTTGTTTGAGGAGAAAAAGGTTGTGAATCATGTCGTATTATGAATATGGGAAAGAGAAAACGTCTTGGATGTCAAAAGTTAAGAACTTTTTCAAGAAGGACAAAAAGGTAGTGACTAGAGAGGGACAAATAATTCCTCCGCCGAAATCACCAGCTTCGCATATGATGCTGAAGTATGGATATCATACATGCATATGGTTAGAAAATTGGACAAAATACACCAAGAACGATGGAGCATTGGCTTTTCCTGAGAATGGTTCATTTAATGTCGCTGTATTACGGAATTTGAAAGAAAAGATGGTAATGTTAGAACCTAGACCTAGACCGACACAGTTTGAAGCTTTAGCAGAATGGGAAGATGAGATGTATGAGCGAGAGAGATCCAGAGGATTGAAGAATCATGAGTTTATACCAGGAAGATTGTGGGGAATAAATCATGAGGACAGAGTAAAGCGTTGGAGATACGCTAACATGGCAGGAGGTTTGTTTCCAGCTTTTGCGGTTGAGGAAGAAGCAAAGAGAAAGTGTACCGAGAAAAAGAAACATGTAGTGGTAGAAAAGTATGTGTATGGTGGTAGTGAAACGGATGACGAATTGCTGGAAGATATTTTAAACAGAAACCCACCTCCATACCAACAGACTTCTGTAGTGGTGACACCTAATGCACCGCAAATGGAAACTGGGAGGAATAAAAAACCCGAACGAAGAAATGAAATAAATAGGTCACAAGAAACATTTAAAATTTCAGAAAATGAAGAGACAGAAAGTGACAATGCAACTGAACTAGCAAAAACGACAAAAGAATTGACAGAGAAAATAAGAGAATTGACAAAGAATATGGAAGCTGTAACTGTACCAGTAACGATAGGTCCAGTAATGCCTATTTTTGAAAATCAGAAAATAAATGAACATTCTTTGGTGATTCCCATGAATTCACATGTGCAAAGAGAAAGGATGGAACTGAATGATGAAAGAGCACACAATTTGGCTAGTACATGTAGACCAAGTCCACCTACCAATTTGACGATAAATGAGAATGAGATGAGGAAAATGCCTATGGTGACAGAGTCTGCATCAGGAACACCAGAAAAGAGCAGCGATTGGATAGAATTAAATAGTACGCCTGTAGGTCCAACTCCAGAAGAGTTAAATGAATGGATGAAAGCGCTTAAAGTAAAAGAACAGGATGAGAAACCTTTAGATGTAATTAGGTTAAAAATAGACATGGAAGAATTGATTTTGGGAACAATTGGAACAGAAAAATTGAAGAATTATCAGGATGATGAGATTATGTTTTTGTGTAAGAGTCTTACATGGAGAGCTAGAAATTTACATGACAAATTGGAAGAGATTGCAGGAGAACTAGGAGTAGAATTTGTGAAAGTGAGGACGTTGCAGAAACCGTACAGAGTAGATTTTTGTGAAAAAGACAGAGAATTTGAACACATCAGGAAGATTGACCCAGATAAAAGAACTGATTGTTTTATTAAGAAAGTGGGGTGATGTGGATAGATGGAGAAATAGATGGACAAAGAGGAATGAGAAAACAACAGATAAAGCATCTTTGGCTTTTGCAATGACAGATAAGGAACCAGTTACCAGAGAGTACCCAATGAGAGAAACACCAGGTGTAGTTATGTGCATGTTCCGTGGACCAGACAGGATATACTGTCATTTACAAATGACTTCCCAAAATTGAGAGAGAAACCAGTAGAATGGTACAGACAAGTGGAGAGATTTGTTAAGGTGTCAAAAGTGCTGTGGATAGATCTAGATGGATTGTTTGACATAGTAGTGCCTGCTGATTTATGGACGGAATGTAAGATTACAATTGATTGGCCAACTGTGGAATATCCAAGGGATGCCAAAACAGGAGCGCCAGGTCCAGAAGTGATGAGAAAGTATAATCAGGTAGTTACCTTTTGAAGAATAAGATTCCACCAAAAGAAACAGATTGGGTGAAAATAGACAGAACACAGGAAAGCAAAGAATCAGTGCATGCGTATTATGAGAGATTGTTGTTGGTTTTCAAACAGTATAGTGGTTATGAGACGCTAAGTGAGAAGGACATGAGTCATTTTGTATATAGGTTTGTGTATGGATTAACACCGGAGATAAGTGAAAGGATTAAGCAGCATTTGATAGGGTGGCAGAATAGTACAGTGGATGAGGTTTTGAGATATGCTAAGTATTGCAGTGATGAAATTGAGAGTAAACAGCGTAAATTGAAAGAAAAGCCACGTGGGCACAGGTGAAAGTTGCAGAGAAGCAAGAAGCTCAATTGAATAATACTAGCAGTGAAACAGGACAGTTTAAATCCCGACCTAATATAGGTAAAGGAAAAGGACAAATGAGCATAGATGAGGCGAAGAAAAAGTGGCCATGCCACAACTGCAGTAAGCTAGGGCATTGGAGAAACGAGTGTAAATTTCCTCCTAAACCTAATGTAGAAAATCAATCATTAAATTCACAGGTGCAGAGTGAGGTAGTTACTCAACAAGGTCAGGTGCCACAACCACCACTTCCCAAGAGTGCTAATCAACAGAAATACAGTGCAGAAACAGGATTCTACGGAGGAGAACAGGTAAAACAGTTGTCACGTGCAGCTGAAATCTCACAATATTGGTTACGACAGAGTGAAGATGAGTCGTATGAAAGCTCATGACGGTGTCTGAAAGAGAGGGAAGAGTGCGTGCTTGGCGCATCTCTAGAGGTAGACCAGTCAGGTCCATTTGTGGATGGAGAAGTGAATGGTGCAAATATAACATTCCTTGTTGTTATGTTATTTAAATTTATATCAGGCGCAACAGCTACCCAAAAGGGTTTCCCAGCGCCAGCCAGAGAAGGAACAAGAAAAGAAACTACTGATTGAACAACCAGGTTTTGAGCGTTTTACGAAAGCGCGTATAAATGGTTTCACTCCGGAGTGATAAAGGAAGAGCATTCCACAAAGAGGGGCCTAGGTAGGCAAAGGAGCGACCGCCCATACGGGACAGTCTAATCCTTGCCACCGTAAATTTTGCCTGAGTGGTGGAGCGAAGAGTGCGTGCGGGCAGATAGGGTTTAACTAGTTTTTGCAGATACTGGGGAGTCGTACCCTGCTTGACCCTGAACATATAGCTCAGCGCTTTAAACTTGATCCGACTCTCGACTTTGAGCCAGTGTAGGTCGCTCAGGGAACCCGAGATGGAGGCCGCTCTAGGAACTTGGCAAAGCAATTTTGCCGCAGAATTCTGCACCAGCTGCAGCTTGCGTGTCACATCCTTATTGGCTCCTAAATAGAGAATATTACCGTAGTCCAGTCTAGATGTTACCAGTGCCTGGACTACGGTTCTCTGGGTGGAGCTGGGCAGCATCCATACAATTTTCTTCAGCCATTTCAGGATGGTGAAGCAAGTTGCAGCCACCTTTCACGGCTTGTTGACGCATAGATAAAGAGTCGTCAATAATAAAGCCAAGGTTGCGGACATGATGCGAGGGGCGAGGCAAAGCGCCCATTTCTGCAGGCCAATGGTGAGGTCCCCAAAGATCTTTGTTTTTTCCCAAGATAAGGACCTCAGTTTTATCACCATTAAGTTTAAGAAAATTGGCCTGCATCCAGGATGCAATTTTGCTCAGCCCAGCCCGCAGAACCGATGGTTCAGACTCATTCCCCGCAGAGAAAGAGAAAATAATCTGGGTGTCATCGGCGTAAGAAAATAAGGACAACCCAGCGTCCTCTGCAAACATTGCCAGGGGTTTGACATAGATGTTAAATAATAGGGGACTAAGAATAGACCCCTGAGGAACCCCATAGGGAGAGGAGTGGACACTGGAGGTGGCTACAGAAGAGAAGACCTGAAACGTGCGGTTGGACGTTGGCGTTGTTGACACTGGAGCTACCCGTTCTACTGTTAGGTCAGTGGAAATTCCAAATCTTCCTCTCTCAGGTGAACATATACAAGTGGTTGGAGTTTCAAATCAGCAAATTGAAACGCCTCTTACTAGATTAGTAAAGGTAAGAATTGGTCCATTTAGTGAAATGCACCGATTTGTGGTGTGTGATTGTAGTCCCGTTAACCTTTTAGGACGCGATTTGTTGTGTAAAATGAATTGCACAATTTATTGTACTCCAGACGGAATTGCATTTCAGACTCCAGATGAGGATGTACTGTACAAAATGACAATGATAAATTTAGAACCAGAAGTAAATCATTTGTTTCCTGTATTTGATGCAGAGAAAATCCCAATTGAGTTGAAAGGGACAGTAAAAGAAGAAGTGTGGGACTTGACAGGAGAAGATGTAGGATTAATGAAAGGAGTAGATCCCGTAAAAATTTCAGTAAAAGAAGGAACGAGTTACCCAAATACGCCCCAGTACAAATTGACTCCAGAAATAATTGAAGGAATAACGCCAGTAATAAATAAAATGATTGAACAAGGAATTCTAAAAGAAATCATGAGCAGTCCATGTAATTCGCCAATAATGGGACTGAAAAAGCCAAATGGAACATATAGAATCGTACAGGATTTAAGAAAGGTAAACAAAATTGTTGTGCCTTGTTGCCCAATAGTACCAAACCCTGCCGTGATTCTATACCAGATTCCACGCGAAGCAGAGTGGTACACTGTGATTGATTTATGTCATGCATTTTTCTCTATTCCATTGCATCCAGATAGCCAGCCAATATTTGCGTTTAGGTTTGGAGAGCGTATTTTGGCATGGTGCCGAATTACTCAAGGGTATACAGAAAGTCCCTCAATCTTTAATCAGATCCTAAAGAAATCATTGGAAGATTTAAGAATGCCAGAAAAGTCAGTAATGGTTCAGTATATTGATGACCTACTGGTGGCATCAAAAACGAAGGAAGCATGTGTCAATGATACAATTGCTTTGCTGAATCATTTAGCAAAAAGAGGACATAAAGTGTCCCCTTCAAAATTGCAGTTTTGTAAACAAGAAGTCCAGTATTTAGGGCATAAAATTGAGAAAGGAGTACGAAAAGTAACGACAGAGAGAATAAAAATGATTCAAGGAATGAGAGCTCCAATGACACAAAGAGAGGTAAGAATGTTTTTGGGAATGGTTGGATATTGTCGACAATGGATAAGCGGTTTTTCATTAATTGCTAAACCATTGCAGAAACTGACAAAGAAGGATGTTAAAGATCCTTTTGAAATGAATGATGAAGAAATGAAAGCATTCAGGGAGCTGAAAAAGAAATTATGTGAGGCTCCAGCATTAGGAATGCCTGACTATGAGAAAGATTTTGAGCTGTACTGCAGTGAAAGAGATGGATGTGCATTTTCAGTTTTGGTGCAGAGACATGGAACTATGAAAAGACCAATTGCATATTTTTCAGCTGTTTTAGACCCAGTAGCAAAAGCGTTGCCTGGATGTTTGAAAGCAGTTGCTGCTACTTGTGTAAGTCTGGAACAAAGTGAAGGCATAGTGATGGGGTATCCATTGAGAGTGTATGTTCCCCATTCTGTGGAAATTCTTTTGACAAGAACGAAAACACAATACATGACACATAGTCGGCTGACTAGGTATGAAAAGGTAATTTTGAGTGCAGATAATGTGACCATTGACAGATGTATGAATGTGAATCCTTCAACATCATTGCCAGACGAAGAGAATGTGATTGAAATGGATGAAGTAGATCACGATTGTCTGAATGTGCTCGAATACTGTACCAAACCAAGAGCTGATATACGAGATGAGCCTTTGAAAGAATCAGATTATATTCTGTTTGTGGATGGCTCATGTTTAAGAACGAGTGATGGAATTTCAAGTGCAGCATATGCAGTTTGCACAGTAGCAACTGTATTGGAAGCATCTTGCCTGAAAGGTGTACGGTCTGCCCAAGTTGCAGAATTAGTAGCTCTGATTCAAGCATGTAAGTTGGGAAGAAATGTACGGGTTACGATTATGACTGACAGCCAGTACGGCTTTGGAGTCGTGCATGATTTTGGTCAGATTTGGTCACAAAGGGGTTTCTTGACGTCTGCAGGGACACCCATAAGGAATGGAGATTTTGTGAAAAAGTTGCTTGAGGCGATACAGCTGCCTAAAGAGATCGCTGTAGTGAAGTGCAATGCACATAAAAATGGGGAAGACTACATTACTGTTGGCAACAAATATGCTGACGAAATGGCACAGTACTGTGCAAAGAATGTGGTTTCTTTAAATAAATGCCGCGAGAGAGAGCATATTTCTTGTCCATTGCTTTTTACTAACTCAATTGAAACATGGGATGAGGTAAGACAGTTACAAGAGGCTGCAGAAGATGAAGAAAAAAATACTTGGCTAAAAGCAGGATGCAGGAAACATGAAGAAACTGATGTATGGGTTTACAGGGATGAGAGACCAGTTATGCCTGATAGCATGATTTCTGACATGGCACGGATGTACCATGGGCAAGCCCATATTGGGAGAGATTCAATGATCAGACTTTTTAGACAAACATGGTACAATCCAAAATTCAGAGCCATAGCTGAGAGTCTTTGTCAAAGATGTCTGACTTGTCAACAGTTAAATCCAGGAAGGAAGACAGTAGTGAGTCTAGGGAGAATAGGACGAGAAGGGGGTCCTTTCACCAGAATGCAGATGGATTTCATAGAAATGCCACCTTGCAGCAGATTGAGGTATGTTTTAGTGGTCGTCTGTTTGTTTTCCCGTTGGGTGGAGGCATATCCAACAAGAAGGAATGACAGTATCACAGTAGCAAAACTTTTGCTGCGAGAATTCATTCCGAGGTATGGTTTTCCAGTCACGATTGAAACAGATAGAGGAACACATTTTCAAAACGAATTAGTTAAACTGATTTGTGAAGCCCTTAGTATTAAACAGAAACTGCATTGTGCATACAGACCAGAGGCTTCTGGAATAGTAGAGCAAGTGAATGGAACAATCAAAAACAGGTTAGGAAAAATGTGTCAAGCTACAGGACTGAAATGGCCAGATGCTTTGCCATTGGTTCTGATGACAATCAGAAGTATTCCAGAAAGGAAGACTGGACTCAGTCCACATGAAATAATCATGGGACGAGCAATGAGACAAGCACAAGTACCTGTCAACAAGCTACTGACTATAACTGATGATCTAGTGCTGGATTATTGCAAAGGATTGGCTGATGTGGTGCGTTCTGTGTTTCATCAGGTTGGACCGGATGCGACCACTCTTGAAAGAAAACCAGCTCACGACTTGAATCCAGGAGATTGGGTTCGAATAAAAGTCCACCGGAGAAGAAACTGTTTGGTTCCTCGCTGGGACGAACCACGACAAGTGATCCTAGTGACAACAACCGCAGTCAAGTGTGCAGGAGTGAAACACTGGGTACATGCCAGCCACACCATCAGAGTTCCAGAACCTAAAGAGCGACCTGTGAGTCGGCATCTGGAAATATCAGAAAACAGTTCAGCATCAGACAGAGAAGAGGAGACAAACAGGGTGCCAGAACTTGAAGATCGACCTGTAAGTCGACATCTGGGAGGCCCAACTACAAGTGAAACGATAGAAGAAGAAGAAGAAATAGAGGAAATAGCTGAAGTTCCAGAATTTGAAGATCGACCTGTAAGTCGACATCTGGAAATATCTGATACTAGTTCAGAATCTGATACAGA
Source organism: Calotriton arnoldi (assembly GCA_963921515.1). Lineage (NCBI taxonomy): Eukaryota > Metazoa > Chordata > Amphibia > Caudata > Salamandridae > Calotriton > Calotriton arnoldi. The sequence goes on from CAWUFW010000860.1 coordinate 2,781,382, forward strand.
ACATTCAGAAGAAGAAGAAATCTCAAAAACAAAGTGGAATTTTGAAAGCATAAGAGAAGAAACTGAGCCAGAAAACAGTGACAGTGAACAACCAAGTACAAGTTCTGGTAAAATTCCTTCGAAGATAATATTAATAGATGAAGAAGGGAGAGTTTCAGACCAAAAGTTAGAAAAATCGGAAAAACCCCGAGGAGCAGTAGGGACAGATAGTCAAACACAAGAACAGGGAATTTTAGAAGTAGGTAGAGAAACTGACACAAAACCGGAAGAACCTCGAGGAGGGACAGAAGTAGGTGAACAAAGGAAAATAAGAAAAGAACCACAAGTAGCTGAAAGCGAAATAATTAGTTTCAAAATAAGAGGAAATAACGAAAAGATTGAAACAGAATCAGAAGAAAGTGGAGAAGAAAGAACTGAAAAACTAGAGACAAGAAATTGGAAAACAGAAAGAGGAAAAAGGAAGTGAAGCAAAAAGGCCAAGAAAAGGAGACAATTGGCCCAACAAAGTAAGAAAATTAAGATACAGGATCGTAAAATTGGATGGAAAAAGTGCTGAACAAGTGAATGAAATAACAAGTCAAAAGGAGCAAGAAAAACAAGGTGGAAAACACTTGCAGAAAACGAAAAGAATAAAGAAGGTGAATCAAAAGTACAGATCGCCTGAATGGTTGTATCGTGTTTTGACTAGTCACAAAGAAGAATTGAACACTCACGAAAACCCAGAACAAAGAAACTTGATGGGAGAAAGTGAAGTGCAACAAACCTGAAGAAACAAACCTGAAGTGGTTTCTGTAGATAGTTTACCGGATTTGACAAAACACTGAACTGACGAATTTACCGGATGTGACAAAGAAAGAATTCTGAGAAAGAATTAAAAGAAAGAACCAAGCAAAGACAAAATATTGAAAGTACAGAGTGGCAAGCAAGTCATTTCTAAGGTGTAGTGACAATTTTCTAGAAAACAAGTACAAAATGGAGAATATTAGAGATAGAAAATGTAGATGTGAGTTTTTAAGTAGATGGTGCAAAATGTGCTGATTTTGTACAGGATTATTAATAACAGTATGGGTAGTTTTAGCAATAACTATTCCAATTAGTTTAGCTGTAGTGGAAAAGTCTAATAACACTGAGAAAGAAAAAGGAGCTAACACTCAAGAGTCAGTTATTTTAAGGAGTAGTGCAGAATTACATAAGGACAAATCAATAACAGATTTTTCAAAGAATGTGTTTACTAAATTATTGTATGAGTATGTAGAAACAATGGATGTAAGGGATTGCTATGTTTGTATGCAGTTGCCTGCATCTGTAGCAGAGGGTGTGACTTATCACCTCCCTTTGACATATGGAATAACATGTAGTGTATTAGCAAGCTTATTTTATAAAACAGGCAGATTAGAATATTATTACACAGATGTAGATAGGAGTTTTGCAAAGGTTTCTGTAGTTCCCGAGCTTAACAAAATAAAAGAGGGAAAGACGTTTGGTGAATATTTCTTAGAAGATAAGATTTTAACATTAGATAATATATTTAGGTACAACCTTACCTGTGAGTTAAAGAAAGAAGAAAAGGTATTTCTAGAAATGGTCGAGGAGAGAAGAGTGAAATTTGAAAGAAAAGTGATAGAAGAGACAAAAACACCTCTTTGGGTGTTTGAGGAAGACCATCATGACAAGAAAAAGATAAATGCAGCTATGACTCTGGATTGGCCCCAATAGGGAAGGTTGTGCATTAGAAGAAATAAGACAAGATATGACAATTATTTTGTGGGTTCCAGTAATTGCCATGACAATTACCAAATTATAGGTGGATGGGGATTCAAAGGGGGAAAAGATCCAATATTTCCAGGGATTTATTATGTTTGTGGGAATAGGGCTTATTATAGGTTGCCGGACCATTGGTATGGATCATGTTATTTAGGCCTGGTCTTTCCAAAGATTTTTCATGTGGATAGAAAAGAAAAAGGAACACACAAAATGATAAATACCTTTACACGTAGAAAAAGGGAAAGTTTTTCAGAAATAGTAGGTGATATTTTTGGTGCATTGATACCAGCAGTGGGAATATCTTTGAATGCATTCAGAATTCGGAAATTATCAACAGTAGTAGATCATCTATCTACAGATACTGCTGGAGGGTTCTTAATGGTAAATACCGAGATGGTTGCCATGAGAGCTATGGTGATGCAAAATCGTCTTGCCCTTGACATTCTTTTGGCAAAAGAGGGCGGAGTCTGTGGAATGCTGAAAGTCCAACATTGTTGCACTTACATTCCTGATAAAAGCGAAAATATACAGAAGTATATAACAAATATTACAAATTTGCACAAAGAACTAGTACCACTGGAGGTTGAAAGTGTATGGGGAAAACTTGGTAAAGGGTTTTCTTCGGTAACGAATTGGTTAACAAGAATGAGTGGATTAATAATAGGGAAAGTTATAATAATAGCAACCATGGTAATAATAATAATATTAGTATTGAAGCTTGCAGTAACATGTATAAAGAGAAGAAGAAAGCAGAATAAGATAGAAAAAGAAAAAATGATAAACAGGGAAAGAGAGAGAAATAGGTGAAATAGAGTTAGAAGAGATAAAAAGAGAACATGTACAAGAAAACAAAGACAAGTTGAAAGGGATACGGTTGTGTAAACTAACAAAAGCAAATGGATAAAAGATATATGCTGTCTGAGAAAATTGTATAACTTGGGTTTTTGTGGTGATGTTAAAAAAATCACCAAAGGGGGGAGTTGATGGAGCAGGGTAAATATAAAAATTTTAACCTCCTAATATTTTCGTAAAATATTAATAAACATGTTCGTTCAAGTAAATAACCAACAATGTATGTATTGGGGTAAGGATAACACGCAGTTTAATGTGCAAAATAATGAACTAATAATTGTTTATGTTTTTAACATAACATAATATTTTGCGTACTAAAATAATAATAAAATGCATGATTTGTGCTTTGAATAAAACGTGTGGTTGCAAAATAAAGCGATGGTAAGTAAGGGACAGCGTTATATGTTGCTTCTGCTAGGTAATACCTAATTGGGGTACGTAGAAAGACGGGAGGGAAACGAAAGGGTTTATATTTCATTGTTTTTAATAACATTTTGTTTTCTTTAGAAATAGTGCGCTTAGGCCTGCCGAGCAGCAATATAAAATGGCCGCGAGTTACTAAAGTGCGCAGGAGCGGATGCGACCATGTGATAGAGGAGAGAGGCTGTTGCAAAGGGATAATCACGTGCTGATGCCGAGAGGCTAAGATGAAAGTATGGTCAAGGCTGCTGTGACCCTTCTGAGCAGATGTGTGCCAAGATGATCAGCAAGAAGCGTGAGAAGCCTGGTTGAATCAATAGAAAGAACTCTATTATATAATTTGTTGCAGAAAAAGAAACAATTTGGACTGATCGAAACGGATGAGCAAGTGCATGAACTGTGGGAAATGATGCTTGCATGGACATTCCTCACGGAACTAGTTAAGACCAGGAAGCTTGATTAGAATGTATAGGGACCTGAGTTTTGGACCAATGAGAATGAATCGCGCCATGTAAGAAGAAACATTTTATGTAGCAAGCTAGAATTAGGGTATAAGAAGACCTACTCTTGGTGGGAGGGGTATTGAATGCTAGAGAATGCTGCGGGATGCTGCGGGAGATACTGAAGAAATTAGATGCTATAGATGGGAGAGTTTGCGGTTGCTGATGCTGACGAGCTGATGCTGCTGCTGTTATTTTCCTTTTCCAGTTGAGTATGAAATGCCGCTTTAGGAGAACTAGCATTTGACAAGATTTATATTAGAATTATTAGGATTTCCCCGTGAGATAGATAGGGTGATCTATGGAGTCTTTAGTATGATAACCTCATTTTCGGTCTAATAAAAGTGTCATGCAATTTACAATTATTCTTATAATGATGAGAAACGACATGATCTGAATAATAAATTAATCTTGAATTTCCTGCATTTAAAACTTTATATAAACTTTATTATTCTTTAAACAAATGACTCAGTGATTTTCTTTAGCATAATGATTAATAATGTTTTGGTAAAAGAGTTCATTGTGATTGAGCTGGTCTTAATCACCATCAACTGATTCCTACTAGTTGGTCCATCGACCAATGAGCGGAATACCTTAGAAGCAAATGAGAATTATTGTGTCTTTATAAAAGAGGTATCCCGTCTCCTTCCAGCAAATCGTTTTTCTCCTAGGTTTCATGTCGGAGGAAAATCCAGGGAAATAAATGAGTAAGTGAATGTATATGCGGTGTTATGGGCCCCACCGTCATATGGATATAGTGTGTGTGTGTTAGAGACATAATTGCACCTGGATGACCCAAAAACATTTTAGGAGAAACTATTTTTATTGTAAGCGCTGGATCAACCGAAACCCCTGAACAGTCAGACAGGTGTAGGGACTCGCGGGGGCACCCATGTCCAAGAAATAGAATTATAATAAGTGGTGGTTTGATACGAATTCAGTACAGGAACGTCACAGCGTCACGAGAAACCATCAGTTTTTCACGCTGAATTCACCAAGATCCGTTCATTCCTGTGATGTAAGGTTGCACTAACTTACATCATTTCATCTTCAAGCCTAGTTAGTAAAGGATAAGGATCAGTATACAGAAGGCATGGGCGGTTGATCAATATTCAAGCAAAACAACAACAAAAAAACGTATGGATGCCCCGTGAATCGATACAGATAGCAGAGTGATTTCTTGTTCCAGTGACCAGACCAAAAGATGACATATGTTTCGCTTGTATAAAGCAAACTAGCCCAGTATGGGCATCCTGAGGTTCTGAGTTGCAGGTAGAGAGAGTGAGGCAATGCAGCGCAGCTCGACTGAACTTCAGAGAGAAAAGGACAGGAACATGAGATGAAAATAGGTGGCTTCAAAACATCAAGGAATTTATTAGGGGTAAAAGCTCAGACAAAGAATGCATTAAGCAAATTAACACTGAACTAGCTTTGGACACTTTTCAACCTGGTCTCTTACTGAGAGAGAGATCTGTTTCCCAGATGGAAGGGCGACCTAATGATAATCAAAACACAAAATTCATATGAAAAGCTTTTATCTTCCTGGTGCACAATCACACCAAGAGTCTCATCACGATACATTGCTGCCTGGTCGGATGTCTCAGATCAGTCCGCCTTTTCTGCCAATGGCACTCTGGACCTGTGACCAAGGCCTTACTACATTCTGTTAAGTACTTTTTTATGGTAGACTCTGCATCGCATCCTACTGAACCTAAACTAATCTGACCTTCGGTTTACCTTTACGCATGCCCTTCTTGGGAACGGATACACTTTTATAACAAGCCTTCCAATTGTAAACCTAGAATCACATCTACTTTGCTGCTGTGCCAGATGTATCCCCATGCAGTCCCACTAACCCTCTGCCAAGCCCCGTGTGCAGCTAAACAATAAAAAATCTAAATAGGACTTTTAACTCCAAAATCTGACACATTCATTGCAAAATACTACTGTCTGCTCTCCCGTAAAATGGGTGAATATGCTCTTCTTTACCTAACAAACACCAAGATGGAAAGCCTTCATACTCCTTTACTCCCTCCTGCAGATCTGCACCCCACACAAACCCGCTATAAAATTTTATCACACGTGGTCACCTGAGAATTGAGCAAAAAGAACAAATGATGGGCAGAATGCTGAATAAATCACTCACCCCCAGTCACACATCTGGGTTCAATCCATCATTTTTTTCTCACCATGCCACCCCAGGTTGGAACCAGCCATACGCAAATCAGTCTTGACACTGCTCCCCATGGAAACAGTCCAGCCCGAACTGCCAGGCCAGGTCCTCCCTGGACCAGAAACAAGCATATTGGGACTGGTTTTGGGGCATCACCCATCATCAGCCAAGCTAGCTTGAATCCAGTGGCGAAGTGAGCACTGGAACCATATCTGGGCATACCCTTACCACTTAGAGCGACAAAAGCAAAAAGAACAAATGATGGACGGAGTGGTGAATAAATCAAACATTCACCCCCAGTCACAGTTCTGGTTTTAATCCAACTTTTTTTGCTCACCACGCGACCCCAGTTTGGACCCAGCCTAAGAGTGACACCTCTGAATCACAAACATATTTTACTCTTTGGCGTCCCAGTCAATATGATGTGGCCGGCGTGCTCCTACAGTAATAAAGACAGAAGGATGACGAATACCAAAAAGGAAAACATTGTTGGAACTTCATTGGATGGTTCATTTGCTTGCTGTGCATCGCGGGTTGGGGAACCTGACAAGGCTCCAGCTGTTGCATTAAATACACCTGCGCACGGACGGATCGCGTTCCAGGGTGACACGCTTTATATTGCCATGAGCATTTCTAAATGGTTTGAAGGACAATACATGTTGTTGTGCATTCCAATTCATTTTGTGATCATATCAAATAATTGCCATGTTATGCATGACATAATAAATTGCTTCGGTATGAATTCTAATCTCATGCCACAGGCAAGGTCCATACAAGATGCAAGAAACCCGTGCAACATCGTTCAGAATGGTCTTCCAATTCTGAACCTGTTTTGATTGGAATGAATAAAGTTTAAAAGTAGAGCTTACAGAGGCTACAACAGCGCTGTGTTCCATGCAGATCACTAATCGGCTTTCCCTTCTTTTGCACACTACAATAAATGCCCCCCACTAACTTCTCATCAGTCAACAGTGGCATTTGGTACCGCGGAGCGCTTTGGAATGTACCTTGGTAGCTAGCAACTATAAGCATTTACCCTACATCCCAATATGTGTTGGTTGGTAACTCACATGGCCAAAAACAGACTTTACCACTGAAGAAAAGTGCTTTCCTGGGCAGAAGGATTTGTGAAAGTCAGGAGAGCGGGTTTTTTCTCTGTACCTGAAGTTAAAACATCGCTCCGGCTCCCTCTCAGCTGCCAGACGAAAGACCATAGAAGCGATGCCAGAAACTCTAGATAACTTTGAAAACGTGTAACCAAACACTACAAAATGGCGACAGGACGGGCAGGGGCGTAGGTTGGTCAGCAACATGGAAAGGGGGGGGGGGGGGAGGTAGTTTGTAAGCTTCAGATTAACCAACAATCATGCTAGCATACGTTGTTAAAATAAATTATGAAAAGCAGGACACGACAGGGGCTTAAGAGGTAGTGGAAAGAAAGGAGTGCGGATTGTTAGGGCTACTTGAAACAATAGTTTTAAAACTAGCCAAGTTTTAAGGCGGGGGGGGGGAAGAGAACAAACATAATATAAATATATACATACATACATACACATACATACATGCCTATATACATACATACATACACACACTTATATACATTATCTTTGTGAGAACCGGTGTGTTAGGACGTCCGGTTCCCATAGTGTGTTTATGCACTTTCGAGCGAGTGCACCAAAAAACTAAAAAAATCAGTTATATTTGCCTCGCTCCGCTTTAGAACCTACCCTATCAAAGTACGTGTTGAGTTAGAATACTAAATACACACTTCATTACGGTCAGTGGCCGGTCCTCATAATAATAGGTATGTTATGTTGTGTGAGTTTTTGTCAGTGTGTGCACGTAAAAATCCAGGGTGAAATCCAACAGACACCTCACCCGTCCGAAAGCACCTGTACCCAACTATTATCTAAAAAAATACATTTTTTTAGGGAGGGTGTAACACAACAAGTCCCCTCCCCAAGCTAGGCCCCCTCCCCCCCCCCCCCCCCAGGACGTGCTCGGCATATGCAAACTCTGTCATATCATAACTTCGAACTTCACTCACTGCATACAAATTCGATGCTAAATAAACATCCGTACACACATTTAAGCATATCCTTGGTGGTCAAAGCAAGTAACAAAATAACTGGACTGTTTTTAACATAATCAGAATTCAAATTTCCGTTGGATATACAACATTTGGAACAGGATTACTGAGAAACCTGCGGCTATCTTCAAAGGGGCAATTTGCCATCTTGAAATAACTTTTAAAAAAAGAAGTTTGCCTTACTGTGTGCTCTTAAAAAAGCTCCGATTGTGACCGGGTAACATTTTGATATCAAACCACAAAGAACGCATTGTCCTGCAGCCTATAGAGAACAAAGTTGAATTTCACTTTGTTCAAGTTATTTACGTTTCAGATTAGGTGAAGATTGCTAATCACAAAGAAAAACCTTTTAAAAGTATTATGGATTTTATCAGTCAACCAGCTAGGAAACAGTCCTGCAATAACTGAATGACAAGTGTAAACCTCCCAATTGAAGTTTGTTAGGGCACGGAACACCGTCCAGCCTGTCAACGACCAGCTGGTAAACCTGGAACTCGCGGACACTCATGACGAACTCATCCTCCGGAGAATAAGAAATTTGGGCGAGGAGCAGCATGGGTCCCACAAGATCCTAATCTTTGCAAGCTATACTAAATTAGTGCAGAAGCAGAGGAAAACAAAAGCTTCATTCAATGGAGATAAAATGCACGCTGTGGTACCCTGCCAATCTGAAGGTCATTTATTAAGGGGAAATACTAGCGTTCAAGCACCAAGACCGGGTTTGAGAATGGGTGGAAGAGCGTGTCCTACCATCAGCTGGAAGAGACCTAAAACGATGTGGGGAAAGAGAAGGTGACGCAAGAACTGAAGCAGAAAAAGCGCCAACACCGCCAACAATCACAATATGGTCAAGGGTCACGACCAGCTGACGCGGACCTCAAAGGCCTGAATAAAGGGCTAAGCGCAGACAGGGCGGCAAGAAATCAGTAATGCTCAACCAAGAGGCAGAACACTGGTGAACGGCGGAGTTTGATTAACAAAAGGATGGCACAATAACCATGTGTAATAACCTGTTAGAGTAAGATTAGGCAGGAGAGAGGCGATCAGTGTCTTGCCCCTTTGCAGTTTGTGAGTTTATTTAAGCTAGGGCGAAGATGCTTCTGGTTAGGTAATATGGGGAGCAGGTAGCTGGGTAACAGTTAATGTGAGACTAGTTAGGTTTAAGGGAACCGTGGCTACACACGGATATCAAGATACATTACCAATGCAGGCAGCAAGCAGCACCCACAGACTCTATAAAGGACTGAGATAGAATGTTAATGGGTTCCTAGACGAGATTAAACATTGGGGCGTCATGATGTACATTTAAAGGAATACCTGGAGATCCTTGTGTTATAAGAAACACATTTTCTGTGTTCCAAGTGTGGTTTCTTGAGGAGAGATGGGTATACCAGAGTGCACCATGCAGGGTTTAACCAAGGGTTCCAGAGGGGCAGCGATCCTACTGCACAAGTCCTTCCCTTTAATGGTTTCCAGGGTCCATACGGATGATTTGGGCAGCTTTTTAGTAACAGAGGGGATGCTAGAAATGACCCCATGCACATTATAATGGCTCAACAGGTACCCGATGAGTCCTTATTCCATGAATCACCGAATAATCCACTGTACTTCTCAAAAGGCCCCCATGAACTAACATGCACCAACCATCATAACAAAATTAAACAAAAAGCTCACTCGATCGTATATGCAAGAGGAACAAGAGGGCATGTTGGTCAAACGTGTAATGCATAATAGGAGAACAGAGAAAGAGAAAAAACCCTCAAACAGTTTACCTAAGATAGGTCATTACTAAGGAATAGATGTGGCTGCTCAATATCTCAGATAGAGAACATCTGGGCCTCCCCCTAACCCTGCGTTGACTAGGGTGCACAAGCAGGTCTCCTGATCCTCCACCTAAACTCAGGTGTGGTCTCTTACACAGGATCACTCTGAAGCCTGTGATGAACGGGGTGGTTACTTCGTCAAGAGAATAGGCTGGTGGTCTAGGATGGCAAAAGCCGCAAATCTTATGTAATCGTTCTTGTGCTGGGCCCAGAGCTAGGATATTAGGATGACAAATACAACAACGCCACCGCAGGGAGCACAAGCAATGATATAAATCATTAGGTGATGTTAATGATCTAAATAGCACAGGAAGCACACAAAAATGTAATATAATAATGTTTTGTTACAAGGCCGATTCTCTCTTCCACCTGTCTGCAAAATACACAAAAGTGCATCATGTTACTCCGCTTCTCGAAACGTACCTCATCTTCTCATTATAACATAGAGAATGGCATATGCTGGTGCTTTTATCTACCTCTAAATGTCGAGGCGTCACTTTACCCAGCTCTGCAGTCAAAAGGCATGTGGGGGGGGGGGGTGCAGGTGCGGACAAACAGAAATGCATCATTTAGTGTTCTTATTTTGACCATGTGCGGAAGCCTTTTCCATTTCCTTTCAGTTAAATGATTGAGATGGTTGCGTTTCAATGTTGTTCTTCATTTAATGTTTCATTCCCGCAATCCGAGGCCACAGGCAAATCCAATTTGTCAGATATTGCCGAGTCATACAATACCCTTCCAAAAAAGTATTTCAGTCCTGCTGATTTCCGAAAGTTTTGGGTTTTAAAGAGTTTTGGAAGAAATTGTACTGGTCTTGTTTTTACGCCTTCTGCGTTAACGTACCTTAAACGCAATTCATACTTAAGAAATAACTTGCTTTTCCACAGAGTTTCATTTGTAACTTATTTATTTATTTATTTGTTTACATAGCGCTAGAATCGACCCCCGAAGGGGTATCTCTGCGCTTAGGGCAGACTGTGAGGGTGTAAAGCAACTCCAGCAGAATTTAGCAAGTGCGGAAAAGATTGGTCTTAAGCAACTTCCTGAATTGCAAGTGATCCAGACACTGCCTTAAGGGCAAGGGGAGCTCATTCCAATAACGAGGACCAAGATGGGAGAGAGCTTTTCCTCCTGATCTTGCCTTGCTTACTCGAGGCACCACCAGAAGGTGTTTAGCACTCGAGCGGAGGGATCTTGATGGTATATAGGGCGTAAATTTCTCGGAAAGGTAGGAAGGGCCCAAGTTAAGTAGTGACTTATGAATGGTGCAGCAGATTTTAAATTTAACCCGTTGGCGGATGGGGAGCCAATGCAACTTCATAAGAAGAGGGCGGGAAGGGGTCCTGGAAGGGACATTGAGGACCAACCGCGCCGCCGTGTTCTGAACTACCTGCAGTCTACTGAGTGAAGCATCATTAGCAGAGACCAGCAGGCCGTTACAATAGTCCAGACGACTCAATACCAGCGCCTGGACCAAGGTTTTCCGGGTAGAATCAGGAAGCAAGGGGAAAACTCGGCGGAGCAGGCCAATTACATGAAAACAGGAACCTGCTGTCTGAGCGGCATGCTCCTTCAGACTGAGGGCTTGATCTAAACGGACACCCAGATTTTTGACAGTAGACCTGGGGGCAGGATAGGGACCCAAGTCGATCGGCCACCAATCTGGGGTCCATAGGAGGGGGGCCTCTCCAAAGAGCATTATCTCTGTTTTTCCCACATTACACTGGAGGAAATTATTCTTCATCCAGTGTGCTATGGCTCTCATCCCATTAGAGAAGGCCAGTCGGACCGCTGAGGTGAATTTATCAAATGGAAAGAGTAGCTGGGTATCGTCGGCATATGATATGGGGATGAACCCATGTGTTCTCAAAAGATTGGCCAAGGGAGCAATATAGATGTTGAATAATGTAGGGCTCAAACAAGAGCCCTGGGGTACTCCCTTGGTCAAATCTATAGGAGCCGAGCGATACGGGCCTAGGTTGACAATCTGGGAGCGATCAGACAGAAAGCTCCTCATCCATTGTAAGGCTGATTTTCTTAGCCCAACCTCTTCCAACCTTTTGATCAGAATACTATGGGAAACTGGGTCGAACGCTGCGGATAGGTCCAGCAGCACCAGAACCATAGAGTGGCCTTTATCTAGGGTCATCCTGATGTTATCTGTGACCGCTAGTAATGCTGATTCGGTGCTGTATTTGGGCCTAAAACCAGACTGGGAAGGATCTAAACATTCTGTCAGTTCGACATAGTTGGAAAGATGGGTATTGACATGTTTTTCCATTAGTTTGCTCAGGAACGGGAGGAGTGAAATAGGACGGAGGTTAGAGAGATCCGTCCATGATGTTTTAGTATTCTTACGAATAGGTCTAACCTGAGCAACCTTCCACTCCAGCGGTACATGGCCCTCCGTTAGAGAGAGATTAATAAGAGATTGTACCGAGGGAGACAAGTGTTTAGCCAAAGACGGAATGACTTTAGCTGGAATCTGGTCAGAAGGGGACCCAGACTTTATCTTGTGGATCAGTGATTCAACCTCTGCCAATGTAATTGCGGGAAAATTCTCTAACAGCTGAGAATTTGTTAGATTCAAATGGTCCAAGCCCGTAGGAATCTGCTGCAGGCCTCCTATTGCGGTAATTTTACCATAAATAAGCTCTATCTTTTGTACAAAATAAAGAGCAATATCATTACACAGCAGTTGGGAGGGGCCTCTGAGCTTTCACAAGCCTTAGGGTTAATGAAAGACTGAAGAATCTGGTGTAGGGTTTTAGAAGAGTTGCCAGCCTCGGCTAACTGAGATGTTATACGAGTTTTCCGTGCTATCTTTATATTTTTATGATAGCTGGACAGAGTGGAATAAAACCGACCTCTGACCGCCTCATTATGAGAAGCACGCCAGATTCTCTCCAGCTTCCTGCAAAGTTGTTTTTGATCTTACAGTTGAGTCGAGAACCAGACTGCCCGTGGGCGGTTAGAGTGGCTCAAGGACGATTTCAGAGGTGCAATATGGTCGATGGCTGTTAAAACAGCCGAGTTATATTTGGACAATGCTTCCTCAATGTTGTCCGATGCAGAATTTTGAGGCCTCAAAAAAACTGTTTGAAAATTTTCCGCAGAGACTTTCTGCCACTGCCTGCGAGAATAAAATGTAGCTGGTTTAGATATTTTAAGTTTTACAGGGTCCTGAATAAAAAATTCAATGACTGAATGATCGGACCAAGAAAGTTGTTGGGGGGGCTCGCACTGAATCTTAGAAGAATTTGAAAATATAATATCCAAAGTATGACCAGCTATATGGGTGGGACCTTCATTAAGCTGGGATAGGCCTAAAAGGGATAGGTCAGTCAAAAGAGTCTGTGCATCTGAGTTAGAGAGACAATCACTATGGACATTGAAATCTCCTAAGAGTAGAAAGTTATTACATGCATTCACATATGGGGCTAATAGTTCAACCAGTTGTAGAGAAAAATCAGCTAGAGGTCCCGGGGGACGATAAATTAACGCCCCTTTCCAGCTAGCCTGCATGGGAGGATCTATTCTAAAGACTAACATCTCCATAGTAGCATCGCCACGTTGGTCTAATACGGAGACATTGATTCCATCTTTATGCACAATGGCGATTCCACCCCCTACCTTCATAGATCTGTCCAGTCTAACCATTTTATACCCCTTCGGTATGCCTAACGCTATAGCGGGCACAGAGTGGGGTTTGAGCCAGGTCTCGGTTAGAAAGCCCAGTTCAGGTTGAACCGAGGGCACTAGGTCCCATACCTCAGCAGAGTGTTTGGGCAGCGATCAAACATTGCATAACAAATTTTTCCACCCCTTCCGCGAATTATCCACGGAAGTATTAATATCCTGACCAGGAGAAATATGATTTGCCTGAAATCGGCATACTCGGCAAGAGAACGGACCTTCTGGATGAGGCCAGATTTCTGCCCGACAAGTAGGGGTTACATTGGTCTGTAGATTAATTAGCTCTTGTCTAGTATAGTGTATTTGCATAGGGGGACCGTGGTTGACATGAACTTGACCAGGGTCTCCTGCTCCTAGCGACGTCCTGGCGCGGACGGGCGCAGACGGGCTTGCCTTTGGCGCGCCACCGGCGCGCGTCCGCTGCGCGCGTCCGCTCTGCATGCCCCTTTATGTGCAAATGAGGGTGGGGACTAGACCATCAACCCTCGACTGGCCGGAAATGACTTCCCTCCACACAATCTACATCTCTGTACGTTGCAAATCACATCGACTAGATGGAAAGCCAAGTAGAACTTGCTAGAATTTCACTCGTAACTTAAGGGTCACTGCATATTTCAACAGCGAGCGTTTAATTTAAATTACCATCATGTCCGGAGCACAGTAAGAACAATGCACTTTGATCATTTTATTTCTTAAAAGTTCAGAGAATAGTACTAAACGTTTAGGAGCCGGAAAGCTACTTCACAATTCCCATGTATACACAACAAAGAATACAGACAATTGTCCATACGTTGCACTGTAAATTAATCGTTTGGGCGCATCCGTAAAGGCAAGGGGTCTTTTGTCTTATGCAGGGCTTTAAGTGGAAGGAAAAAAACTAAGGAGGGGGGGAGGGGGAGTTCTTCAAAGGGGCGTGGTCGATGTAATTAAGGGCGTGGCTTAAAAACACGTAAGCTAAAAATCTGAGCTTAGCATAGTGTGCCACAGACTGGTATTTTGGTGTTTCGGTCATTGCATCCAGATATAGGATAAAAGTAACATTATACCTACAACAAGCAAGGACTATTGGCTTTGTCAATGGTTGTTAGTTGCATAAGATAATCAAGCAACATCTATGGTTTTGTTGTATATAATATTGAAAATGTTTCAGTTCTGAAATGAGACTGTTAAAGAACTAAAACGAGTCTCTTTGAAGTTACATCAAAGGCTTTGAGCAGTGGTACGGCTGCAAGGGGGGGGAGTGAGGGGGGAGACACAAAAATTGGGAGCCCGATAGGGACCCGTCTCAGCACCCATTTTTAGGAACAGCGGGTGCTGAGCACTGACAAGACCCGGCCCACTTAAAGCCCTGGTCTTATGGCCTGTGCAAAAGTTATTTACTTTCGCTCCCGTAGTTCTCTAGGACAGGAAACCACAAACGAGCTGATCCAGCTGCAGCTTCCATGCACCGCTTGCACTTATGTAAAGAAAGCACGTTTAGTGCACCTAAAGGCAGCGCTCAGTATGCAATTCGAAAAAAACATCCATTTCAAACAATTAGCAGAGCCAAATACCCCTGGGCTCGTGATCCCAGAAATAAAAGCTTTCATTATGATATGGATGAAAGCTATAAACAATGGTTCCGAATTAACAGGGACCAATGTGCATAGATTTATTTATGCCAACACGGATAGTGGGAGTGTGGGAATGAGAGGGAAGAAGTCAGACGACAGCGGGAGGGTGGGGACTGGAAGGGAAAAAGCAACTTAGGCAACAAGAAGGTGGGAGGGAGGCAAGGACAACAGGGGAGGAATAAAAAAATAATAAAAAAAGTACCTCAATCACTGCGTGATCAGCGGAAGGACAGCAATCAGTAAGCACTTAGTTCATGCTCTAGGCAAAATAAGAGGAAGTGAAGCCGGCCAGTTAGAAGGCAGTAAATTAGAGTGACAATGAAGCCGAGGAATGGTAAGCAACGGGCGAGCTGCAAGCCACTAATTGAATACAATATTTCTCCTAAACGAGAGAGCACGGAGCGCATGTGTGGTTGCAGACGAGACAAAGATGGGTTGCTATAGTTTTCCTTTATTAGTGGCAACTGGGGGGCAAGTCACTATTACTGAAGAAATGCAATCCATAAGAATACTCTAAACACAGAATCAGTGACTACCACTCCTAGTCTTCTTAAACCTTGAGACCAAACCAGCTCGTCCAACACCACCAAGTTGGAAATTAACAGCGCACTTTTTTTTAACCATGTTTTATTGATTTTTATCAGTGCAGGCAATTGTACATCTGTTTCAGTAGGTAGTGGTAGACTACACCACATTACCAGTTCCCAAAGGGTCCAGATATCTTTGGCAATAGCAGATAATATAGGAGTCAGCGGTTCAAAAAATATTTCTAACAGTAACAAACTGGTAAAGTACAAATTAATAAACTGGCAGGTCACAGCAGTTACAAATGTTCAAGATCACTACATCCACAATATACAATCTAATCAGCATGTGTGTGCAGGAACAGGAGAATCCAACTACAAATTAGAGCATAAAGGGGAATAGGAGGTGACCCTCACGATGCTTGGAAGGCGGGGCATCAGGCGCTGCAGCTTCCCAACCTCTTCAGAACATCAAGGGGGATATTATCAACGCTACGCGTTAAACATCGCAAATCACGCTTAGCGCGATTTTGAATATCGCCGCCTATCGCTGGTTTACATCGCTGTGTTAGCGGCGTATTTACAACGTCTTGCTCACAGGCGATGTATAAACCTGCGATAGACGGCGATATTCATCATTAGCGTGTGAAATCACACGCTAATGAAAAGCTTGATAATAGGGGAGTGTGGACGTAACCAAACAATCCACCTTCCATTCAAAACATGCCTAAGTCAAGTTTTGACCAGGCGTTAAGGATCCTGCGAAAACCGCGGTTAGCGCGGCTTTCATCATCCCTTCGTGGTTCCGGGGTCGCGTTGTAAATAACGCGATGTCCTGTTCGCGACCTCTTGTCATGTTGTTACAGAAAGGAACGCCTACTTTGCATCTCATTAGCGATGTATATCGCTAAGATGCGTGGCGTTACAGAAACGGCAGCTAACAAGCGCCAATGCATGTTAGCGCCGCCTTGCTAATAGGGCGATGAAATTATCGCCGCTTCAATGGCAAAAAGTGCTGCTAAAGCAGCGATAATGCCCTTGTAAATATGCCTTTAAGACTCCTCAGAGAGTACCCGTAGCTCGTATACAAGTGTGTCCCACTCTAACGCTATGGGGACTTTGTGCCATCCGCAGACTTCTTCTCTACGGAGTGTAATCGATTCCAGCTTACCCAACTTTAGCGTGGCCGCGTACCAGTAAGGGAGTCCCAGGAGGTGGACATCTTTCCACTTCATTTCATGGCTCTCCTAGCTACGAGTAATGCTAGGTCCACGAAGAGGTTAGGAAATTAACTGCACATTTAACTAGATAAGCAGCCACAGGATGTGATGTGAAGTGGGCTGAAAAAAATAAAATAATTAGGAGGTCGATTTTGATGTGCGCATTATTATACACAGAAAGCCAATACAGGCTGGACAGGAAGCCATATTTGTGACACCCCACTAACCCAAGACACAACTCTCAGCAGACTTCATAGATGACTTGCTGGATGGATGGAGTGGGCCTACTATCCTGGCATTGTTTGAACTAGAGCTTCCCAGATCACAGACCATACCTGCTCTATCGTCCGAGGCATTTTTTTGGAGACTCATCTTGAGGTGAGACACTAACACTTTGCTGGTCGGATTTTCAAAATTAAGTTGTTTCAAACAATATTCCTGCATACTTCTACTTCTTCCAAGCCAGGAAAACAATGGAGAGAGAGGACAAAGAGCTTGAATTGTGCAGTTTCGATGGATAAAGTGTGCAGGAGAGACAGCCAAGATTCCAGTCTATGGCTTGTTAGGATTTATATTATTATCTCTGCTCTGCCATTTTTGTATGGCATTCAATGCCCCCATATATAGTAGTGTACTAGCTAGAGGTCGCCAATGCACAGTAAAAGTTCTATGTATAGTGTCATTTTCTGACCAGGCCTGAAAAGCATTTCACCTCATTAGATGGTAATGAGAGCTATAGCATCCTTCTTGAGAGAAAGAGGGATAAGACTGATTGTTTATCTCAATGACATTCTCATTATGTCCCAGCACCACTCTCAGATTCTTCAAGACCTGAATACAGCAGTAAATCTCTTAGAGAGCCTTGGCTTTATAATAAAGAAAAATCTATCATGACTCCCTCAAAATCCCCTAAATTCTTGGGATTCACAGTAGACACAGTAAAATCTTTTTTGCTTCTACCAAAGAAGAAAATCACGAAAATACGCAAAGAAATAAGACTGGTTTTAAAACGAGACCTCTTGTCCATAGGAGAACTAGCCAGACTCCTGGGCCTCCTATCTTCCTCTAGCCAAGCTATCTTTCCGGGACCTTTACATTATCGAGCCCTTCAACACTCCGTGCTGGACTATGGTGCGGAGACAAAGTAACCCTAGACCATGAAGCCTAATCAGCACTGAACTGGTGGTTAGAGAATCTAGATGCCTGGAACGGCAAAGCCATTTTCAGAAACTCCCCAGAATTCACTCGAGTCAGATGCGAGCCTTCATGGCTGGGGAGCGTGCTTACAGAATCAGAACACGGGAGGTCTATGGTCCTATACAGAGAGCTCATACCACATAAACTACCTATAATTAACTACTGGCCTTTACGCTCTGATGAGCTCCAAAAACCCCTACAAGGCAGATCGGTTATTTTAAAAATGGACAACATATCGGCTGTGGCATACATAAATCCCTTAGGGGGTACAAAATCCTAAGACCTATTGAATCTAGCCCAAAAACTCTGGATGTTCTGTCTAGAACACAAGATAGCCCTAAAAGCAGAATACTTACCGGGAAAAAGCAACATCACTGCAGACTGGAATTCCAGATTCCTCCTAGACCACAGCGACTGGAAACGCAATGTGAAAGACTTCAGAACTTTAAATCAGTTCTGGGGCCCTCTGGAAGTATATCTTTTCACAAGCAGACGGACTTTCCATCTGTCACGGTGGTGTCAGGCAGGAAGATCAGGCATGTAAGGGGGATACATAGCTGGTCTCTTCACCCCTTGATGTATTGTACAGTGACTGGGAGGCGTGTGAGAATGACGAACTACGTCTCGCAGCACCCCCAGGGGCTGTGAACAGGAAGAGGATCTGGTTTGCAGCTGCTGTGGAGGGCAGGATATAAGCCCCTCTACCCCGCTGAACCGGTGCTGGTCAATCCGGACACTTGGATTGTTGCCTCCTGTGCAACGCGACCTGCTTCCTCCCGCAGTCACTCAGACTTAAATTCCGTGTTTGTTTCCTTGTTTGCCATGAGCGGGCGTTCCGCACTGTTCCCTCAGCGCGTCTTCTCTCCGGCAGTAACCCTGCCGCGTTTCCTCGGCTCTTACGTGGTTGTGGGCGGGGCCGCTCCATCCAGCCCGCAAGCGGAGTTCTTTCAGGTTAATCCTCCAGCCGGCTCCCGTGTCTGGGATCCTGTTTACGGATGGTGACTGGGGCCATGCGGGAACACGGCAAACCATTAACCCCGACGACCTTCTGGCCTTGATGTTTCCTCAGCTCTTGTGATTTGAACAGGCTGCTCTCTCGTCATCAAGGCTCAGATAAGTGGTGGGATCGCTATTCAGCGCACTTGACAATACATCCTTTTTTTGTATTTTAGTTTGTTTTCCATGGATGACCTCATTTGCATGAAGTTTATTGCCAGCTGTGGAATCTCCTGGAGGAGAGTGCTGGTATATGGACATTGACTTCTATTATTTACATTCCTGTTAACTTCCATATCTACCGTCCTGGTGGATGATTTACCTCTGGTCATTGTATGAAGTTGGGTAAAATCTACACGGTGTGAGGTGTGTGAAGGAACGCGAGTACCTGGAATAAAGGGGGTGCGTATTGGGACTAGTTCCTGTGTGTGTATGCTTTCTTTATCTTTATTTCCTCTCTTGCACCCAGGGCTCTCCACTGTGGCAGATGGTTCCCTGACACCCTGGTGGTCTGACATTGTCCTAGAGGGGTTCCCAACCAGAGCATCTTCGAATCTCTGCAACCTTTCTTATTTTCTCCAATTCCCCTTTTCCCCGGTGCGTTCCCTCGCAAGAAAGTGATTAAACAAGACACTCCTGGTGGGGCAACGGAATTGAAGAACCCGCAGCTCTCCATCATCTCCGCTGGACGACTCCGAAGTTAAAGGTATTCAATCTAACAAACCCGACACCATCAGCAAAAATATTTTAGCTGAATGCCAGACGCCGGTGCTCAAGCAGTCAATGCCTTTCTCCAACCATGGAAAGGAATTCGAGCATACGCATTTCCCTCATTTGCAAAGATCCAGAGACTCCTCCAGAAAGTGAGACAAGACCAATGCTCCTTATTACTAATAACCTCTTTCTGGCCCTCCCAGGCAGGTTGCCGACAAGCTTGGAATTAGCCTGCGAAATACCCTTTCTACTTACAGCCGCGGAAGGCCTTTTAAAAGACACAGACGGAAGGGAACATCCCCTAATCCAGACAGGGACTTTGAACCTTCTTGCCTGGAAAGTGTCAGGAAATCTAATGAAATCACAGATCTTTCGAGACAAGCTACTATACTCCTCAAAGAGTCATGGGCTCCTGGAACCCACTGTAGATGCAATGGCATCTGGAGAACTTTGGTATGGTGGTGCCTGGAGAGGAAACTGGATTCCGTGGAGGTTTCTATTGTACACGTAGCAAACTTTTTAGTTGAACAATATGAGAGAGGACTTACTTACAGTTCAATTAATTGCTACAGATCAGCTATTTCAGTAGGCCACGTTCTAATAAATGGCAAGTTCATAGGGAAAAATGCCATAATATGCAGAATTATGAAAATTATCAGACTAAGGAGACCACCTAAACCTAAATATGAAACCCTATGGGATGTTAAGTTGCTACTAGACCTTTTCACTACCTGGCCTGAGAATAGATCCCTAGATAAGAGGAGACTTTCCATAAAACTAGCCTCTCTACTCTGCCTAATCTCCTGTTGTAGAGTATCAGACGTTAAAGCACTAGAAGTAACTAATAGAGTCTATGACGCCTTTGTTGTCAATTTCGAGATTATTAAGAGAACTAAGACTATGTCAGATACAATTTTCTCCCCAAAGTTTAACGCATGCAAAAAACTTTGTGTGGTAGATTGTATCAAAGAATATGATGCAAGAATGAGCGAACATCATGCGAATGGTGTTAACTAGTTACTTATCTCTTTTGTGAAACCCTTCTAACCCATTACATCAGCTTCTATAGCAAGATGGGTTTAATATGCAATGCATTCAGCTGGTATTGACCTAAAAAGGTTCCAGGCACACTCATTAAGGGGCGTTATGGCTAGCAAATCATTTTGGGAAGGGTGTTAAACTAGATGACATCCTTAAAGCTGCTGATTGGTCAAATTCTCACACTTTTGCTAAACACTATTGTAAACCTATTGAACATATGTCAGATGTAGTGTTACTAAATTACCAACATGCATAATGGTAGCCTCTGGTCTTGTAATAAAAAACAAGTTACTTACCTTCGGTTACGATATATCTGTAAGAAACATACGTTAGTTATAGATTCCTTACCTTAGAATCTCCCCCAGGCGTCAGACTGGATCCGGAAAGTTTTTCGTCAGCAGTACCCCTGCACGTCTGAAGGTGGCGTCGGTCGACTCCGCGTCCGTCGTCGGCGTCGCCGGGATGACGTTGCGGAAGTTACTTAGATGCCGCCCTCGCGCGCCGACGTCAGTTCTGTACACTACTTTCCACGGCAGAAGCGCAGAGCCATGCAGGACACTGACCACTGGTGCACAAAACTAGGGCCCTGAAAGGATGTTCTTAACCCTAGAAGTCAGTTCGCAGAACGGGGAGGATGGGTGGGGCGGTAAGGAATCTATAACTAACCTATGTTTCTTACAGATATATCGTTACCGAAGGTAAGTAACTTGTTCATCTGAAAGAAACAGTTAGTTATAGATTCCTTACCTTAGAATAGATACCCCAGCAATACCAACCCCGGAGGTGGGTCTGCGAACCAAGTTCACACCAGAAAGTCCTGGAGAACAGAACGGCCAAAGAAGCCGTCTCTCCGGACTTGATTGTCCAGGCAGTAGTGTCTCGTAAACGTGTGCAACGATGCCCACGTGGCTGCCTGACAGATGTCATTCAGGGGGACTCCTCATCCCAAAGCAGTAGTAGCTGCCGTCGCCCTGGTGGAATGGGCATGCAGCCCCACTGGAGGATCCTTCTTAGCCAAAGAATAGCAGGCTTTGATGCACAGAACAACCCACCTGGAGATGGTCAGTTTGTGCACGCCCGACCTTTCTTAGCGTCCATGTACCCAACAAAGAGCTGGTCATCCACCCGGAATTATTTTGTGCGATCCAAGTAGAAAGAAAGCACACGTTTTGGATCCAGACGGTGGAGCCTCTCTTCCTCTTTCGAAGGAGGCGGAAAGAAGGTGGGCAAAGTGATGGTTTGACCAATGTGGAAAGAAGTAACCACCTTGGGAAGAAAGGAAGGTCCAGTTCTCAGGACGATCTTGCCGGATGGATAGCCAGAAAGGGAGGCTTAGAAGAAAGAGCTTGGAGTTCACTCACCCTGCGAGCAGAGGTGATGGCCACCAGAAAGGCAGTTTTCAGAGTTAAAAGCCTGAGAGGGCAATTATGCAGCGGCTCAAAGGGAGCGCACATAAGAAATGTAAGAACCAATTTCAAGTCCCACTGGGGCATTACGAAGGGAACAGGAGGAAAAAGAGGAGTAATGCCCTTAAGAAGTAATGCCCTTAAGAAATCTATTTACAACAGGGGACTTGAAAAGAGAAGGCTGATCAGGAAGCCTAAGAAAGGCTGAAATGGCCAAGAGGTAGCCCTTAATAGTGCCCAGAGCAGAGCCCTGCTGGGCTAAGGAGAGGAGGAACAAGAGAACCTCAGAAAGAGGGGCAGAAAGGGGATCCACAGCCTTTGCTGTGCAACATGCCACAAATTTATTCCATCTGCAGGCGTATACCGTCTTAGTGGAGGGACGCCTGGCAGCCAAGATTACATCACAGACTTCAGGAGGCAGGTCAAACGACGTCAACTGCAGCCGCTCAATCTCCACGCAAGGAGGTGGAGGCTGGACAGGTTCGGGTGGAGGACCGTCCCCTGCTGCTGCGACAGAAGATCCTCCCGAAGAGGCAGTCTGATTGGAGGATCGATGGCCATGTTGAGCAGCTCGGGATACCAGACTCTTCGTGCCCAATCCGCAGCCACAAGAATGACTTGGGCCCGGTCGTACTTGATCTTCTTCAGCACTCTGGGCAGAAGTGGTATAGGCGGAAAGGTGTATAGAAGACCGCAACTCCACTCGTGACAAAAAGCGTCGCCTAGCGAGTGCCGCCTTGGAAATTCCAACGCGCAGAACTGCTGACATTGCGCGTTCTCTTCGGTGGCTAATAGATCTAACCAAGGCTCTCCCCACTGCTGAAAGAGACCTTGCACCACCTCCGACTGAAGACGCCATTCGTGATCCATCATGCACCTGCGGCTGAGTTTGTCCGCCCTGGCGTTCAGTGAACCTGCCAGGTGTTGAACCACCAGGGATATGCCCTGCTGTTCTAGCCATGTCCAGAGGCGGAGAGCCTCCTGACATAGGGTCCACGACCCCACCCCGCCTTGTTTGTTGCAGTACCACATGGCGGTGGTGTTGTCCGTGAACACCTGCACTACTCTTCCCCGTACAGAGGGAAGGAATGCCTTGAGTACAAGACGGATCGCCCGAAGCTCCAGAAGGTTGATGTGGAGCCCGGACTCCGCCTGAGACCAGAGGCCTCTGAGCTCCACCTCTCCCATGTGGCCGCCCCATCCCAGAAGGGATGCGTCTGTCACCACTGTATGATCTGGTTGGGGAAGGGAGAGGGATCTCCCGTTGACCCAATACTGGTTCGTGAGGCACCACTGCAATTGTCAAGCAGTGCCCTCCGAGATCTGGACGTAATCGGACAGATTCCCCTGATGCTGCGCCCACTGGAACTTCAGGTCCCACTGCAGAGACCGCATATGACACCTGGCATGATCGACCAGCAGGATGCAGGAGGCCATGAGGCCCAGCAGCATCAGGGTCATCCGAACCGAAACCCGGGATAGGTGCTGAAAGATCTGAATCATAGCCCGAATATCCCGGACTCGCTGTTCGGGAGGATAAACCCGAAACCGCGTTGTGTCCAGAACCGCTCCGATGAAGAGTAGCTTCTGAGAGGGAATCAGGTGTGACTTCGGCACATTGATGGAGAACCCCAGCGAATGCAGGAGGTCGGCCGTAGTCTGGAGGTGGGAGACTACAGCCTGGGGCGAGTCCGCCTTCAACAGCCAGTCGTCGAGATAGGGGGAAGACTGGAACCCCTGATCTATGCAGATGAGCTGCTACCACCGCCATCACTTTCGTGAACACCCGAGGGGCGCTGGTAAGGCCAAAGGGGAGCACAGTAAACTGAAAATGGCCGTGGCCTACCGTGAACCGCAGGTAACGCCAGTGGGCCGGCAGGACGGGAATGTGAAAGTAAGCGTCCTGCAAATCCAACGCTACCATCCTGTCTCCAGGGTCGAGGGCAGACAAGACCTGAGCGAGCGTCAACATCTTGAACTTCTCCTTCCGGAGGAAGCGGTTGACGTTCCTGAGATCCAAGATAGGACGCAGGCCTTTGTCCTTCTTGGGCACCAGAAAGTAGTGGGAATAACAACCACGACCTACTTCTGGGACAGGAACGCGCTCCATGGCACCCTTGGCCAAGAGTGCCGAAACTTCCTGTTGGAGAAGGGCCAGGTGATCCTCCGACATGCGATGGTACTCAGGTGGCATGGAGGGAGGGGTAGTCTCAAAGGGGAGAGAGTAGCCCCTTCGGATTATTTGCAAAACCCAACTGTCCAACGTGATGGTGCACCAGTGGGGGAGGTGATGGCAGGTCCTGCCGTCCACTGGCGTTTGGTGGCCCTGAAATGTCGGACTAGGAAGGTTTGGAGGCTGCTGCAGAGGGGCGGTGGTGCACTGGCCCGCTCACTGGCCCCCAGAACCACGCCAGTGGTTCCCACGTTCCCGGCCGCGCTTAGACTGTACAGCTTGCGCCGGTCTGTGGCTGTGGGCGGGACGTAGTGGGGCACCCCTGCCGTAGCCACGAAAGGGGCGAAAAACAGACTGCGCAGGGTGGGTGGTGGAGAGGCCCAAGGACCTGGCCGTAGCCCGTGAGTCCTTAAAGCGCTCCAGCGCGTTGTCTGTCTTGTCGCCGAAAAGGCGACGGCCATCAAAGGGCATGTCCATAAGGGTGGATTGGACATCCCCTGAAAAACCAGTCGAACGCAACCAGGCGTAGCGTCGAAGGGCTACTGACGCTGAAATCGTCCAGCCAAGTGCATCGGCGGTATCCAGCCCACAGCGGATGGTAAACTTCGCTGAGTCTCTCCCCTCGGGATCGGCACGGGAGAGCGTGGCCCAGGCCTCCTCCGGGCACTGAGGCAGCACCTGCGCCACCGTATCCCACACAGAGTGGGTATAACGGCCCAACAGACATGTAGTGTTTACCGACCGCAGTCCCAAGCTGGCGGAAGAAAACATTTTCTTTCCAAGGTGGTCCAGCTTTTTGGATTCCCTTTCCGGAGGTGCGGTAGGGAAGGCACCCTTGGACGTGGAGGCTTGGACTTCCAAGCTCTCAGGGGTGGGGTGTTGGGAGAGGAAAGTGGGGTCGGCCAGGCGGTGGCGTCGGGCAATCATCCTGTGCACAGGAGCCCCTGTGTTGGGCCTGGACCAAGTGCCCAAAAGGATGTCTGTAAGGGCTTCATTAGACGGAAGCAGGGGCTCTGAAGTGCTCGCTGCCGGCTGAAGCACCTCTGTCAGGAGGTTAGTCCGGACTGCCACCGTAGGAAGCTCAAGGTTGAGAGCCTCGGCCGCCCTACACAACACCACTGCATACGACGCTCCCTCCTCCGTAGCCACGGTAGGAGGACACAACATGCCTAGGTCTGGGGAGGTATCCAGACCACTGGCCTCCCCCAGTTCCTCTCTCCAGTCCGGATTGTATTCTAACTGGTCAGTCCGAGGGTCACCAGACCCCTCCCAGTCTTCCTCACCCTCTTCTGGCTGCCAATCTGGTTGAAAATAGCCAGGGTGGAACACAGGGACAAAAAGTACCCATCGGCGTCGGCCGACGCCGGTCCAACTCCGTGTCCACGTCGTGGTGGGGGCTGGGGGTCCAGCCGGCATCGGCTGCGGACGTGGTGCCGGTGGAGTCTGCGCCGGTGGAGGTGTAATGAGGTCGACCTGCGCCGATCCAGATCCAGGTCTGGATCCAAGGGGGCCCTGCGGTGCCGAGGCCCAAGCCGCTGGCGTCAAAGGCCTAGGGCCCCCAGCCGAGTCGGCGGGGCCTGAAGGCGCGCCGGCAGAGTCGGGCTGCCCAAAGATGGCGTGCATCGCTTCGTAAAATTGACAAAGCTGGGCAGGGGTCGCACCCGGTCCGGGAAGGGAGGGAAGGCCGGATTCGACCCTGAAGGCTCCGCACGCGGAGCCGCGAGAGTGGCACCACCCGCACCCTGCGTCGCATCGGCCGAAGGACGAGGGGAAGTTGATGAGCGATGATGCTTCTTCGACTTCTTGTGCTTCGACTTACCTGACCCAGAGTGCGAATACTTAGAAGAGGAGTGATGAGGACTCCGCGATTGGTCCCTCGACCTCCCACTCGACCGGGACCTTTCGCGACGCGGAGCAGACTGCCGGGCCTCGAGGAGCTTTCGGGACCACTCCCGCAAAGACTTTGGGCCATGGTTCGACAGTCTGAGCACGACTTGGGGTCATGGTCGCGCTCCAGGCAGAAGAGGCACACACAATTGGGTGCAAGCCAATTTCACCATGCTTAAAGAAGGAAGCACAAGTACTTTGGCACTGGTTTGCAGTGGTTAAGTGCGCAGAGTTCTAATGCCAACAAAAACAAGAGGATGAAAGGCAAAAAGTTGGGGGAAGACCACGCCATGGAAATTGGGTCCCACAGTGACCATGTTATCATCTGCAATTTTTAGTCCCGATCTACAGAATATTCCGTTACATCAGACTTCTGGTCACAGGGGTATATAGTGTTTGTTGGTTATCCCAAAAAAGTGTGATACACAAAGCATCAACTGATCTGCAGCTCACATGGATTTTTTTTTATCATGTACCAACCATGCATTAATGGTTAATCAGCATTAAGGAAACCTGCCCAAGATAGTGAGTTTAGGAACTTTGGTTATTTGTTAAACTCGGAGTTTGCGGTTACCCATAATGCAATGTGGTTCAGAGCACATTTTGCAACATATGCTCTTTCTTGCACAATGGCTTACATTTGGATGAAAGAATAGTGAGAAATTCAACCGATAAATGCTCTATTGTTCTGTATTCCCACACTTGTTTCAATAAAAATGGTGCACCAATTGTGTTGATAGGTCCATCGTCTGTGAAAGGAAATGCTCCAAATGCAACATGGAACCATCAAGATTTTTTCTTTGAAATTCACTCATTGTGGTGATGTGGACAGCTGAGGTATTTGGGCCTGGGCAAAGCCAGCACCCAACAAACACTAGCAACCCCAGATTTCTGAAAACTAGACACTTGTGGCATTCCAGGGTGGGGACTTGTGTTTCTTACCAGAATTCCCTGTAAACCTCAAACTTAGGCTAAAATCAAGGATCTTCATCACATTTCTGTGAGGAAACTCCTGGCATCTGTGGGGTTCATGAAAATTTCCTACTAACTAGTGTTCCCATATTTCTCTCAATATAGACATTACCCCACTGGCTTGGGTGGGCCTACTGCCCACAACAAGAAAGAGTTTTGACTTCTGGTGGTTGACTGAATAACTGACCATGCCCAATGGATGTGGGCAAAAGAATACTATACCCCTCAGTCCACATCTCTGAGAAGGGATTCCGCACACCTACCTGAACTGTGGGATGAATGACTGCCCCACTCCTAGGACAGCCCTATGCAGACCAGTTAGAACATCAGCTTCAGTCACCCTGGTATGAGCCACATGTTGATGAAGATGCCACCATCAAGGAACTCAGTTGGCCCTGCCCTCTCTTCATTTTAGAGCTTTTAGTTGCTCTGACTGACAATGAATAGAGACCTCTTCAGAAGTTACATTTGAAACACCGGCCAAAGCAGTTTCAAAATAAAGGTCATTAAAGTTGCGGTACTGGTTTCTGCTGACTTAATGGAAATTCAATAAAAATGGCACACATACACAGCAAAAAAAAGTTACTGGCTGCAAAGGTCCATAAATCAGGGGATCATAAAGACATTCTGAAGTACTACTAACTAAAGTTGCAGGGCATGTCACTGTATTACAGAAAATGTATATATGTATAGACACATTTAGCTGAAAACAACAGTTCCATTGAAGTTGTGTTTAGCATTTTCAGTCAAAATCCACGGAGTTTTGCCGGATATGGTTAGAAATGGAACCATAACACGCTCCCAATGCACTGCTCATAACCTCACACACTGACATCATTGATGCTGTGTTATGTGCTATTTTTTGTTAGCAACTATCTCCTCATTGATCCTGTGTGCCTGCATAACCCACTACTCATGCACTGCCCTGGTGCTCTGTGTATGCGCAGGGTCAGGGCTTCAGCCAGCCAAGGTGCCAAGACACTGTAGGAAATCCACCTTTTCTGTGTGGCCACCCTGTACTTTTCTCCACCTTTTGCTGGACCCTTTATACTTTCTGGCTTTAGAACTCAGTGGACTTTCCCCATAATCAGAAGTAAAGTGCCTGTACTCCTCCTTTAAACATTGTTGAATTGGCATATCTTGAATTGTCAAATTTAACTTGCTGACCGGTCCCTAGTATATATTACAAAGTGTACCCAGGGCCTGGAACTTAAATGCCACTAGTAGACTACAACACCTATTGTGCCATTCACTACAGTGGCAGTGCAAACAAGGTGTCAGGCCTACTATTGTAGCCTGACTGGAGTATTGTAAAACCTGCAAATCGACCTGTTAAATAAACCATTCTGGCATGTAAAAACCTCTCTTTTAAATATTAACAAGTCACCTATATGTAGGCCTTATAGCCCACAAGGCAGGGTGCATGGCATTTAAAAGCATGGGATGTAGAAATATAATATTCACATGTCCTTACAGTGACTATAGGACAAAGGTTATTTTGCATTTGGCAGGCATAGCCGTCTATATAGAAAACCAGAGTACAGATTAAAATACTAATTCTGTATCTCAGGAATGAAACAAACTAGAGAAATAACTAAACTACTTTTTTATTAGCTATTAAAAAAATGGTTGTCAGGTTTTTAATAAATATTAAGGGAAAAGTAACTTTTAGACAATTACCCCGTACCTGCCTGAAGTTTTAAAAATTAACATGAGCCCCTGCCAGCTCCCAGTCAGTGCAGTGATTAGCCTTCAATCAGTGTGAAGTGCCTCCCAGGTGCAAACAGGCTGACCTGAATGGGCAGAGAGGACTCTCTGAACTCGCAGAATATGTGGGGTGGGGGCAGTGGGCATCTTTTTTACCACCACAGTGACAAATCCAGCTTCAGTTTCAAATTCTGCTGGAAAGGACTGCTAGGTTTACATATGACCCTTGGGGGACACTTGAATGGGAACCGAAAAGGATGCCAAGACAATTCTTGTGGAACTGCTGTCTGGTTACTGAAGGACTCTGTTGTGTCCTCCCAGACCTTGTCTTTGGGTTTATTGTGGTTACAGTGCCTACCACAAACTAGATTTTAGTGTTCGATTTGGGGGGACATTAGGATTACCATAGTATACTTCCTACACACACCCCTAGCTCCGACAGCCCAAGTTTAGTCTCCATTTTGAAATTGCTCAAAGTGGGTAGAGTTACCTCCTTGGTTAGGGCGTTGCCAGGAGTCATTCCCACCCACTAACTTGTGCCGGGCATACATTTGGCAACTCCAGGTACTCACTTCAGAACCCTTTCTGAACCAGCAAAAGATCACAAGAGGACTGAACCTGCTATCTGTCACCCGAGAGGAGTTCTGAAGGACTAGTCTTTCCCCCTCACCTAGGACAAAGAAGTGGACTCCAAGGGTCATAAGGTTGACCTCCTGTTCAAGTTACGGGAATACACCAAGCTACAAGAGGCTTTTCCTGGAAGAAATTAGCTGACCAGTTTCAACTGGACCTGAACTGGACCCTGCTTTGGGCTTCTGCCCGACACCCTGTGACCACAGTTTGGCAACAGTGAAGACTACTCAGATGATCCGACCAACACAGAATTGGCTATATGTCCACCTGCCCAATTTATATGGGCAGACAGCCATTTTGTTACTGCACATCACCATCAAGAAAACCCTGGCGGCAAGTAGTAAAAACATAAAAATGCTGGCTATTTCTAAATTGGTTGTCAGGACTTCTGCTAGGGCAATGGAGCAAAACACTGTCGCTCTGGCAGAGGGCTGGCCGACCTTCGCAATATATAAATTGGGCCGGAAGGTAAAAACTTTGCCTAGGAAAACCTTGTTGGTGTATCACAGCTGTGCTAAGCCTCAAATTACGCCTAGGTGCCGGTCTACCACAACTATGGACTATCAGTGGCGCTTTGTGCCTTTTGGTGCTATCTCTAGTTAAAACTTAAAAAATTCTTATCTCCAGTTCTCCTTATTGGATATTTGTGATGTTGGAGTCATTATGTTTATTAAATTTACTATATTTTTCTAATGTGGTTTGGAATTTTTATTGGCTGGCATTTTGACTTTAATTACTGTTTTGGCACTGCATAAATACTTTACGCATTAAGCCTGTCTGCTTTGTGCCATCGCTACCAAGGGGGAGTGAGCTCAGGTTAATTAAGTGACTGAGTGTTCTACCTGACAAAGGTTGTGAATATTCCTCGAGGTGGCTATGCACCCACCACAAAAAAAAAAATGTTTTAACAGACAACACATGAACATAACCCACTATCCTCTGCATTCAACCAATTGCAGTAGGATTGAGGTCAGGGCCTGACCTTTGCCCAGTCTCTGCACCCAGCCCTAGTGAAGGCATGAACGCTCAGGTACAGCTTTCAGCGATACGCAAAATGGGAGAGGGACAGCTACTGGCCTTAAGTCATGCCTTATTCACATTGACAAAAAAAGCATCATTTTCACTGTGGTCAGCAGTATGCTGAAAGGAAAACTTTGTATTTTTAGACCATTCAATACACAAATAATAAGGTTGAGTTTCCTAATAGTTTCACCTAGAGTGTACTGAATGGTAAATTGCCATGTCTAGAGATGCTGTGCTTTGAAAGAAAAAAATTTCTTTTGTAGGTAATGACTTTCACTAACTGAGTTTTACATTTTGATATTATGGTTGCTGTGAATGGTTAGGAACTACGAGATGTCAATAGTTCTGTCGGAGGCCACTTGTGATGTTATCTGTGCCAGCATGCCCAAGATCATGGGCAGTGCTTTGGGGGCAAGTTAAGCACATTGCTAACCATAGCTGGCGAATTTGAGTGTTTTTTTCCGCCTGAAAAATCTTATTAACTAAAGTCACTTTCAAAAACAAATGTTAGTCTTATAAGCAAAAGGTAATCATAACAGACATTTAATGTTTTCCTGTGATTTGTTAGGTCGAGCCTGTGCAGCACTTGTTGAAGGTCCGCCTACTCTCCGCCCATATTTTTTCATTGGTTTGTGTCATTGCCCTTTGTAAATGCTGGCTTCTGATTCGTGAATAGGCTTGTTAGTCCCTCTTTAGTGCCGCCTTGTCTTCATTTGTAACCTCCCACGAGGTCTGGCCCTTTTACTTCTGTTGTTAAACGGTATGTCATATTTAGGCTGTAAGCACTATTTTCTTTAATGAGTTTCTCCTACTGCAGGCACGAATTGCTTTCCTGCAACATTCTGCGCGCCATGCGGGCTTTCATTTTCCAAACAGCCGGGACAATGCCGGCCGCTTCTTTAAAATGAAATAGGTCTCGCATTTACAAGAGTTTCAGCTACTGACATAGTAAATGACAATGCCTTTTATTTGTGTGTTAATTATCAAAACAGATAAATGAAAAGCATCGTCATTTACAATGCCAATAGCTTAAACTCTGGCAAATACGAGACCTATTGCATTGCAAATGCTTGTTTTTCTAATGATCTACTGCCTCTAGCTTCAATGTTCACACAATGTACTGCATATAGCCTTCAAGCATGTGGAAGGAGGATGGTGGCAGGGCATGCACTTGTCCCTTTGCCACAGTCAGTTGGGTATGGCCTTTAGCAGTCCACAGTGAGCTCCCTCCGACAGCCCAATCCTATCAAACCAGCGGAACAAAGCCTTTCACTGTACACTAGAGGTTCTGAGTCCAAGTTCAGGTCTCCAAATTTCATAATGAAAATTGGCCTTTTTGGGAGGGGCAATACCTTCCCCACTGGGATGGTTCAACATGCTTCCCAGTGCTAAGGGAAGCTTCCTGCCCCTCTTCCAACCCCAACACTTGGCTCGGATTTTTGAATGCTCAGGGAATCTGTGGATCCTGAACTGGACGACTGGAAAAGTGCCCCATCATCCAATTACATGCGATTATTTTTCAAATATGGACTTGGAAATGCTCTGCAGGTCTGGGTCTGCTGGGAATCTGTAGGTTAACAAACAAAATATCTCTGCAATGTAAAACTTTAAAGTCTTTTTTATACTTTTTTCTAACAAAAATAACTAAAAAACAAAATAGTAAAATGATTAACAAAAATCTACAAAAGGTTCTGATAAGAGTAGAGTTCTAAATTCATACCATGTTTAAAGTAAGTCTGTTGAGCAGGTTTTGCTACAATGGAGAACAACAATTCATAACGGATATTAAATAGGAAAAGCTTTATTTAAAAACAAAAAACTCCAATTAAAATGTTTCCCCCGAGGATGGATCAGCATGAATGTTGACATACAGAAACCTAGCCCGAGATGTTAAATACCTGCTACATTTCATGCATAGTCATCAAATAAAGCCAATGTTATTAGTACACAAAGCAAGCATTGGCAATGTCAACAGGCCTGGTTTTTAACCCGTTAAGTGCTTCTGTCGGCCAACGGCCGTCGCGAGCACTACCTCGGTAGTGCTGCGCACGTCCATTGGCCGACGCGGCCCCGCCCTCTTAATAGAACGTTCCGCACTGGCGCGGAACGTTCGAAGCAGTTAACCGGTTAAATGGGAGTACCTCCCCAAACAATGATGGGTTTAGACATTCGAAAACTCAACATACATACACTCCGTCACCCATCTTAGCACTCATGCATCCATTCATCAACCCACTGACTCATTTTTGTATTTATCAACGTACACAACCACAATAAACACACAAACTCAACAACATATGCAAGATAAATAAGAAGAATAAAAATAGAAAAAGAAAACATACTGTCGCCTAAACATGGCATGCATATGCTTGCAATAACAAATTAAACATTGCAGAAAGTGGTCATCTTGCAGTGGTCATGAACATGGTGTTTACTTGTTTTGAAGTTCTAGCATGGTTGCATAATTTGGTCCTGACTTAACACCATACCCAAGCCCACAGGAATTATGCTGCCGGGTACAGCCAAATTATACAGCAGGGTTCACTTAATTATGCAGCAAGAAAAAGCAAGTTATGCGACGCATTTTGTGATAGAATTACTTCATTATTTTGCAATGTCTGCACGTTAATTCTGGCCAGGCAAAGGCTTCACCTCATTATTAGTAGTTTACCATCCCAATCCAGTAATAAACTACTGAAAGCTCACCAGTCAAACTTTGCGTAGCGTCTTACGATGCACAGCACAAGTGTTGCAGCGTTTTTATGAACTTTTTGTCCATTTGAGCTAGAATCAATTTATTTTTCGTTAAAATCAGCAGATTATGCTGTAGATGATGAATTAAGAGGCAAATGGGGTAAATCTATAAATAAGTGGCAACAGCTGCCGACTCATGATTCCAGTGGCCCTGACCATAACCAACATAAGTCTAGTAAAGTGCACATATGCCAGCAACCATCCTGCTCACAGTTATAAAATTACAAATGTGTACACAATTTCAGTTGGCAAAACAACATAAAACCCCTCTCCAAGGGCCTAACAAGGATTATCACAATAAAAATGTTGTACACCCACGGTTTGCCATAGGGGATGACGAACACCAAAACTCTTGCCTACTATGGTAATCTGTGAGATTAATTGTAACAAAATATTGGTCTACAGCCTGTAACAGCGCAATAATCTACAATTAAAGGAATAGTGACATTAATAAATGCTTTTCATAATAAGCCAATCCTAATGTCATTGTCATAATGTTTTATAATAAAGAGCTCAATCCTATGGCTTCTGACATACCTCTTACCAGTGAACTAATCAGGCCTGTACCCTTTACTACTGGCCCATCACCAAAACCAACTCAGGTCTACTGTATTGAGCGAAGCTTTCCAGCACGGCAAATTTCAGGCATGCAGTCCCAAAATTAGAAATATAGACAACATTACAGTTGGTAAAGCAAAATACTAGGTCTCTTAGGAGGGCCCAACAAGGATTATCACAGTGCAAATCCTCTATCCCCTATGATTTGCCAGAGGGGGTAACCAACACCAAGACCCATTCCTACTACGGTAAACTGAGATTCCATGGAACAAAATACAAATACCTCTCTGAAAGATTTAATAGAGTAATAACAATCCACTTTTTTATAAAAACATTTTATTGAAAGCTTTGTAAACAATCCAACCTTAAATGCCTATTGACTTTATTATGTTCTTCTTACAATAAACAAGGCAGGCCCACTAATTTTATCGTAATTTCATAACAAACAGATCTACCTTAAGGTCCTGGTCACTGGATTGCCACCATAACCAACAAAGCCCTGTTGCATTGAGCATAAGCTTTCACACATGGTAACCACAGAACAACAAACACCATAATTATCTGAATATTAAGAAGTTGTTTAATAGCATCATAGTTGCATTTGTGTGACCTTAACATGCAAGCTCCTATCTATCACAGTGACAAGTGTGTTACCAAAAGGTGAAACACATTGTTTTTCTTAATAAAGAGTCTGGCTGAAGCAGCTAGATAAACAAATGATCGCAACTGGTTGAGGGTGCAATGGAGTTCCCTACCCGTGGCACTTTGAGCATAGGGACTGGCCAAAGGCCAAGCCCTGCAGCCAACCACCACTATGCAAAGCTGTGCGCAGCAGGAGCGGCAGGTTTGGCACAGGGGCTGGTTCTGTGCCCAAGCCCACAGACAACTTACCCCCGCTGCATAGACTTTGGCCATGCACTTCTGTAGCAGTTATCAGAATCTGGCCTTTG
This sequence comes from Calotriton arnoldi, assembly GCA_963921515.1. Taxonomy (NCBI): domain Eukaryota; kingdom Metazoa; phylum Chordata; class Amphibia; order Caudata; family Salamandridae; genus Calotriton; species Calotriton arnoldi. Next base: position 2,816,067 of record CAWUFW010000860.1, read on the forward strand.
GCCATGCCCAACTCTCCATGAATGAAGGCCTCTGACATTTGTTTTTAACATTTTGTGTTTGGGGTTCGTGGATCCTGTGGTCAGGTTTGTGGACCCTAAAGTGTTTGCAAGTTCATGAAACCAGCCATAGAGTGTGCAAACCCCGCAACATTTTCTTTTATTTTAAACTCTAAATCCTAGTGGCTCCATTTGGGCACCACCCTCTCCAGCTCACCCACATTAGCCTCGGATCGGAAGAGGTTTCCCCTACTCATATATATTTTTTTTTTTGTTTGCTTGTTTTTTGTTTTTACTTGGGGACAGAGCCCCATGTGCCGTAATGGCAGTCGCTAGACAATATTTTATCTTGAAGTCAGCCAAACAGTCATCAGGATTGGTCTATGGACTTGAAGTAGAAAGGAGAAAAAGGGCCTCCTGTAATTAGTAATTATTTTTTAATTTCAGTCCTTGAGCCTATGCTTATGGTAGCCCGAGGACCACTGGTTCTTTTTGAATTTGGGCCCTTGAACTGTCCTGGGTTAGAGGACAGGGTGAGAACTCTGGGTTCACGAACCACACTCTAAACAAAACACTTTATTTAAATCACGGGGTCCCTTAAGTCTGGGAGTGAGGGTATGCTACCCATGATCAGTTATGGCCCTTAATTACTTTTCTGACCAAGGTGACAAAGCACCACATCCTGTAATGGCAACTGCAAGAGAAAATTTTCTCTTGTGGCCTATCAAGTCAGAGGCTTCATCTCACAGTGAAAGAAGGCATGGCCCATGAAGTGGATACTTTATTAGCATGCTATCCACATATATATGTCAATGTATGATCCCTCCGCACGTGGGGCTATCCACATTGTATGCTGTAATTTCTTTCATTCAGGATGTAACATTTTTCAAAGGCCCAGTACTTGCAAATTTCAGGTGTAAAATTGGAATTAAAAATAAACACGAAGAACGTGTTTTCCTAGGACAAACACGTGTAACAAGGTTATTGGCAAACATCTGAGGTTTGGAGCGTTGCATGCACATCCTGCTCTTCTGATGTTACACCATTGAATGTTCCTCCGATTTAAAAAAAAGTGTTGTTAATGATTTTTTCCCTTGCATTGGTTGACTGGCACTTACCCATTTCATGGAGGTAAACTAAACTATGGATTACTGTGAAAAATGATGTATTTGTTTTATTTATGTAGGTTTGTAAAAGTAAATCTTACTGTCTACATAGAACATAACTAACATGGCCACTACAAGGCCAGTTCTAGAGCGGGAATGGCCAGGATAAAATCCTACGGCACCAGTTTTAGTCTGTGCATCCAACTGATTTACAAAGGACAACGAAACAAAGTTAAACATGTTCAAAATCTACAACAGGTATTAAGTAGTAAGTATTGTTTATTTGTCAATTAAAACCATAAACATAGCACAATCATACAGTACAAAGCAATTAAAAATTAAGAATAAAAAGGTAGTGATATATTTACTTTGGCCATTGAACATCGCATTAATGGACCTTTACATTTTCTTTCAACCCTTCCTATCTATAAAGATAAAAATGCCAAATACAGATGATAAATATCTCGGGATGACTGATCAAGCAACAACAATATCCCTAGTTGGAGTAAAATGTAAATTTGCGGAACTGCCAATTATCATTCTCCTAAATACACCGCTACTGGTGATAAAGTGCTTGTGTGCAAGTTCAAGGAGCGTGGTATAGGTGCTATGCTAAGTGGACAATGGTTTTCAGCCAAATAAGGTACCTATATACGGGACTGTGCTTTATTAAAGTGTCAATATGCAAGACAAAGTGCCAGATTAAGCAAATTATTTCCTAAGCAAGATGGGATAGGGAACCACCACTATGGGGGACCCTAGCAGCCCGTCCTTGTAGTTTACCTGCTCATGGAAGTTTTGCCTAAAAATGACAGGGTTGTCAGTGTCTAAAAGCAGGTTCCAGCCCCCCTTCTACCCCCCTCCCACCTCAGTTCACTCAGTACTCGGTATTAATCTATTTTTTAAAAGATTTTTAAAAATGGCCACAAACTGCACTAGTCTAATGTTCAACCTTATATTAATTGGGTCCATTGACTCCACAAGGGCAGTCCTACAGGATCTAATTCCCTGGTCAAGAAATTCTCGCCTTAATAGGCTTCTACGTTGGTCAATCAGCATTGGGCAGTTACATATAATGTGGAGCAGTCTCAATCTCCTGATGAGACAAAGGATAGATCCGGACTTCAGATAGGCCGCACATCCTCCATTTTGGCATGAGGTCTAGTATGGGTAGCTCTCCAAATCTGAGGGCCAAAATTACTGTTTAACCTTCCGATCGTAAGGTGCCGCAAGCAGGAGTGGTTCCCTTGGGATTGAATAAGATTTCAACACCAGCCACCCATGACGACGTTTGGACAGCATTTCCTTTTCTGCGGTCCAGCTTTGTAATCTGGTCAACTTATTTACCACTTTCTTAAAGGTTTGTCCTGAGATCTTAGAGTTCCAAAGGTCGCCCAACTCCAATGACCTGATACGAATATCAAGAGGTTTCTTGTGGGAGCCGTTTCCCTGTTGTAAATTAATCTCGGACCAGACTAGAACAGGTATTAATTTACTACAATATTCTCAAGCATTACGTTCAAAACTCCAGATTTTTAACCTGGCAGACAATATACATACATACATACATGTGAAAGAAATACGCATTTAACTGATTTTTGCGTCTCCTCAGGTAAGACATTTTGCCCCTTAGAGGTACCGCTCCTGTACAAACACATTAAATATATCCTTCCCTGGAAATGCACATACATCTCCCCTTGACAAAAGTAAATATGCATTCATTTCTAGAGAGGGAAGCTTCCTGTAAAAGACACATTAATACCCACAAGCCTAGAACTTTATAGGTGTTCACCTACTTTTTGCAGGTGGACCATTTACCCAAGCACAACAATTCTGAATGTTCCAAAAACACCACAGTCGTAGAATTTACGAAGTCCCAGCTGCACTTTTCACATGCAAAATTGAATAAATCCAGATTCTGTGAGGCAGGAAAAGGAATTTACTTTAGAAAAGCACCTTAAGACAGGAGAGGCCAGAATAGAATATAAAAGGCTGAGGTTTGTGGAGCTCAAGTTCACACTGTAGGTCTTGACACGAAGCAGATCACTTGCCACTTCTGAGCCTTAACTGTAAAATGTTACCTTCATTTAACCATTCATTCATAACTCATGTGCCTCACATGGTATAGTAGCAAGGTGCCAAAGTCACACTGGGATGTCTGAGTAATACAGCTGCAGAAGTGTACCTTACTTAGGAGGGAAGGTTAATTAGAAATGCATAAGTCTCGCTGCAGAGTCACTGTACGTTCTCACAGTCCAGGACACTAATGAAAGTTGAGAACAACCAGTGCCTGGCTACATGCTGCTTTTTAATCACGCTGTACACACCCAGCTTCCAATATTCTCTCTATTATACCAGGACCGGTTTGCCAACAGGTGAAGACTAATTAAGCAATCTTGAACAAGGTCTGACAGTGGAGCCCTCTAAAGATACAGCACCTGAACTGCTATCCCTCTAGTATTATTACCCCTCTATTCTTCCTGGGGTTTGTGTGTACACTGAAACGCACCCACCATCACAGTGCAGATCCTCATAGGATCACAGCAATATAAAACACAAGCACAGGTGCACCACATATTAATTACAGGATATAAAAAAATACATAGGTATAATCCATATGCAATACAAATATTATTCAAAATTTATTTTTATTTCAGAATTCTCTTTTTTTTTTTTTTAAACAAACATATGCATCAAAATTTTCACAGTGATACAGCCACAGCCGACGCGTTTCGTCCTACTAGAGGACTTCTTCAGGGCGCTAGTAACTTTAAGAAGATCAATCACCACAAAAAGGAAGAGTCGAGAGAACAATCAGAGAAACTCCCTATCTCTCATTCCCCATCTAAATCGCCGATATCAAAAATACTTCACGTCAGAAGTTTAAACAATGTTCCTCAAAGCTATCGATGTTAGAAAAATATATACGGTAAGGATATCAAGGAGAATAGATGAAGGGGCAGGGCGTGCATGTAGATTAATGCCTTGCCGCCTATTGATGGTCGCCCAATTCAGTCACAAGAGTATGATGTCACCAGCCCCAAAACCATATCCTGCAGACCCAAACCTTATCAGTTACACAGCAAAGTATATGTGCTGGAACCGTTGTTAATAGTCGATATTAGGCTATCAACAGGGTTCCAAACGTCAAGCGTCACGGTAAAAGGACGTCCTTTTACCGTGACGCTTGACGTTTGGATATCAAGGACGTTTCTCCTTGATATCCTTACTGTATATATGTTTCTAACATCGATAGCTTTGAGGAACATTGTTTAAACTTCTGACGTGAAGTATTTTTGATATCGGCGATTTAGATGGGGAACGAGAGATAGGCAGTTTCTCTGATTGTTCTCTCGACTCTTCCTTTTTGTGGGGATTGATCTTCTTAAAGTTACTAGCGCCCTGAAGAAGTCCTCTAGTAGGACGAAACGCGTCGGCTGTGGCTGTATCACTGTGAAAATTTTGATGCATATGTTTATGTTTTAAAAAAAAGAGAATTCTGAAATAAAAATAAATTTTGAATACTAATTAAGCAATCCTATTAAATTACCAAAGGTCACGGGTTTCTACACGCTAAATTACCATGAAGGAGGCAAAATGAGTGGCAGCCGCCCCCAACTTCCTACACACCAGTTTGGAGAGATCGGTAAGATACGGTAGAGGGCCATTACTTGAGGAAAAATAATACTCCAGGGACGACAAAACGGCCCAAATCTGAAAATAAACCCAAAGACTGCTGATAAACATACAGGGGAAAAGATTATATTTTAACGGTACAATATTAGGTTTACAAATACTAGGAATGAAATGAATGCGTTTGTAAGTACACTGATCGTCTGGTATTCCAGGAGCTGCAGCTAAAGCAATTATAGGTGCAGTTAAAAAAAAATTACAGGTCTCTGAACTGGATTATCAGGGACCCTAGGGCAAACTGGCATTCCACACTCAAGACTGAGCCGGACTGGTTCAAATGGCCACCCTGCTGGCCTACAGCTCCTGGGATTTAATAGGCATTTTCAGAGAGGAGGATATTTGAGAGAATAATCCTTTCAACTGGTCCTTAGTTTTTGCATCTTAATTTGATCGCAACAAGTCACAATTCTACAAATTCCTGCAATTTAGACATGCCCCAAGGTCACACGACCCAAACACAGGCAGAATCGCTGATTTTAGCCCACTTGCTGCAAAATAGACTATAGAAAGCCTTAAAACCAATGGAATATCACAGGTGAACAGAACTCGAATCATTAATGTCCCAGCACACTTTGTACCACTGAATGAAAAATGGGAACAGGATGTCAGGCCCCCGCTGAGAATGGATGTACTGAAATCAATATGACCCCCTTAAAAGCGGCGATCTCAGCAAAGCTCCATCTGATCCAATTTATTTCCCGACATAATTTGTACTATACACCTATGGCACATGCATGAAAGAACTCTCTCTAATCGGAGCTGCTGTTATGTTCCCACCCTTTAGATGATTTCCTCCATGCAGTGTGGGCATGCCGAGTGATTTAAATAAATCAGGAAGAGACTGGTCACCGGTCAGCGGTGGTGGTTATCAAAATAAAATAGGACCCCAAAGAAGCTCTGCTGAGTTTGGTCAGAGACCTGGATCTTCCCAGAGATACCCGGATATAGATTAACTTGGGTGTCCCCCTTGCCAAAAATAATCTGGCACAATACTGGAAACCCACAACTGTTTCATACAAAGAAGAATGGCTAAGGGGGAAATGGACAATTGGTCACAGATTGCGATAACAAAATGTCAAATTTTGAGTTGTCCAAGTACAACACAATAATATTTGAGGTCCATAGTGAGAATACTTTGACATTCCCAGTATATGGTGCTTCTATACCAACGCCCCCACCTTTAGTAACCCTGCTTGTTGATAAGTTCCATAAATCAGATACAAAATGCTGCTACTGCGAGCTTCTTCTATGAAAACATGTAACAAAACATTGTTAATCGTACAACTTTTACCACCTTACTGAGGCTAAAATTGTTCCATTTCCTTAAATGCAAATGAAAAGTAATATTAAAAAAAAAAAAACAAGGGTATTAGTTGCACTGTACAACTAGTTTGCGATAACATAATCTCATAGGCTTTTCGATTAATACATGCATTTAAAATTATTTGAAAAGGTGCCATATACAATTGTTTTAACAACAAAATGTCAAAATGAATAAATAGCATAATCTTAACTTGCACTGCGGTGTGTTCAACCAACCAAGCAGATGCAAAGCTAAACAAGCATTGGCATAGCCAATAGGTCTCGCTTTTGGGACCTTATAAGTATTTAGTTATGCAGCACAATATCTTTGGTGCAACAACATCAACTGTTGCATGGCTAAACACTTACATAAAGTCCCAAAAGCGAGACCTATTGGCTATGCCAATGCTTGTTCCCTTGGGTAGTCGGGAAGAATATTCTGGAATGCCACGCTCACGGCAGGCAGTATGTGACACTAATTGTTGATGTCCGATGTTCTGAGTGAGTGGGTGCCGGTCAGTGGGGTGCTCCCTGCCACCAGAACTAGTGAGGTGGTAAAAGGATATGTGCTGGTGCAAGACGGCTGGACGTGCGGGTTATGAAGTTAGAGGCCGCCCCGCCGCCCCAATAAATGGACTAAAATTTGGAAACTTGGCAGACCTACAGAGGGCGGTGAGGAACTCGGGAGTTGCAATTTGACCCCGTGTGGGGGAGAAGTGCGCGCTGAACGCCCTCGAGGCAGTGCTAAGGTGCTGAGGGGTCCGGAACTGCACCCAGTGTAAATGGGTACATATTGTTATTGCGTTTCTTTAGAAAACTTAATGGAGTTTATACGTGGTTCTCATGTTAATAAAGCGAATACAATGTAAAAAAAAAAAAAAAAAAAAAGTGTGAGTGGGTCTTATGTTGCCCCTACCCGCGAGGCAAATTTAATTACCATTTAGGAGCAGTACATTCCATTTGCTGTTTTTTCTGAGAGAAATGTTCTTAAGTACGGGTACACTGTTAAATAGCATTGTGCAACCAGACCGTATGTCAGCTGAGCTGCCTGTGTGAGCAGCATTAGAAGCAGAGGCCATTCATTTGAAACGTGATGTACTACATGCAGTGAGAATGCTGCAACTATCTCCCTAATTGGTGTTCAAATGAAATAAAAAGTGCCCGAGGTAGGGCTCGGATCTCAACGTGCAGGGTCTTGTTAAAAAATCCCCCGAAATGCCGTGCACCAAAAAAACAAGCGCGCGCACGTTAATTAAACCCAGATGGCCCTGCGCGCGCTGTAAGAATGCGGCCGCGAAAGTGAAAGCAAATAAAACTGAAGAAAGGAGCGGGAGCGAGCGCGGCAGCCTGCTGAGCTGACCACACGCTCGTGCGTCATGGCCTTTTGCTTGCGATTACCCGCACGGCCGCCATGTGTTTCCAATTATCGCGCCCGCGTCTGGGCACGATAATTGGAAACACATGCCGGCCGTGCGGGTAACCGCACAGAAAAGGCCATGACACACGAGCGTCAGGTCAGCTTTCTGAAGCCCCTACAAGAAGTCTCGCGCTGTGCGAGCAGTGCTATGCACTGCAACGCTAGGCGTGAGACCTAAAAAGTGACTCGTGTACAGGGAACCAGAGGCAAAAAAGAATTAGAACATAAAGATACACCTGCCTAACAAGTACTTCTATGTGATAGGCTCTCACAACTAGAACTATATAAGAAAACCGGCTCTCATTATTTCCATTAGGGGAAGCAGTAAGAAGTTCAACCTAATTATTTTATACCAAGTACGTGTAGGGCGTAAACAAATAAGGCAGAGGTAAGCTTAAATGATATAAAGTAACATGATAGATTACAAAAAAAGATTTACACAAACAGATTAAAAAAATTAACTGATTTGACATTCTATCAATAACAGGAAAAGGTAAAGGGCAAACATATCCTGGGCCCATAATAACCTCTTAGCCTCTTCAATATCAGTATGTAGTAAATACTTCTCCTTACAGTAGTCCATAAAAAGGATATCACCGCAATACATGATTTGTATATTTAATGTTATTATGACAACTTGTTTTCACGCAAAACTCTGCTAACCCTTGATCCATGTACCTTCAATGTTGGAAACAGGTGTCAAAGCGAATCTAAAGTGCATAAAACTGGGCTTATCACCGAAAGACAGACCGTTCTAAAAACATGAACAAGCAACGTGGCAGGGCTTTTTTTTTTTTTCTTTTAAGGGCAGTCAACCACGGTTATTAAATTTGAATCGAGTAGCCTTTATCAAAGCAGTACACAAAATAATGCTGGTGTGGTCTATGAATATGGAGAGCTGAAATTTTCTGACACACTTCTTAAGATTTGGCAGTACAGAGAGATATTAGTATAATGGATAGCTAAAAGACAGCCACTATGCTGCCCATACAGAAATCCACGCTAACTTGGGTGTTTTACCAGCAAAAAAATATTTTTCTTCAGATAAAGCCCCTTACTCAAAAAAAACAACAACAAAAAACGCGCCCTGTGGGGCAGCCATTTGCCCTTGAGCAACAAAGAACCAGGCCGTGCCACTACAGTTAAGTTTATTCACTTTCTTTAACATAAGCAACAATGAACCTGTATATATGGCATTGAACTATCTTAGTGTTGACACAGCACCAAGACTGCTTGTTTTTTTCCCCCCCAACAAAACCAGGAAGTGACCAGACCACCTTTCTGTTGAAGTAAACCCATAAAAACCAAATAGTACTCCACTATTTCAAGTCTAAAATGTGTTCTATTTCAATGATGTTCCATTCCTTAAAAAAAAAAAATACAAAACAATATTTGTGCTTATTTTCTGTTGCCTGATCTTGTTTGCTTGTGCAGTATTGTTTTAGGGCTGTCTGGGAGCAAACTAAGCCAGTGGGGGCATGGTCACATATTACAAGGTCAGCCCGTTATACAATACAAATGTTTTCTGCTGCAATGCGATAAAAAAAAAAAAAAAAACAATAAAAAAAAAACAATAAAAAAAAAAAAAACCCTTTCAGCGACGCGCACATCCATAATTCTGAACTATAAAGATTGAACAATTCGAGTGAGGGGTCAGTCTCTAATTCCAGTGCAGTTGAAGGAGATATTTCACTGCTGCCCATAGCTGCACAGGACTAGGTTATGCATCCAGTCTGAAGTCAAGGACTGGGCAGCAGGATTCAATTTAGCAATGAGCAAAGAAGTCCTCACATGCGTTCCCCTTCACAAGTTAACCAAGTAGAGGGTCACAGTGAAAGAGGATATAAAAAAAATAATACACCCAAAAAACATTTGAGAGTTACAATAGCCCAAAGAGTACTATAGGCTGGCTTGACTTAGTATTTGTCTTGAGTACCAGACAACTTTTAGCTGTTTGTGGAAGAAAGTCTCTTGCGGACCATACAAACAAGCATTGGAAATGCAATAGATCTCACATTTGATGGAGTTGGAGCTATTGGTATTGTAAATACCAATATTTTTTACGTATGCAAAAGATATGCCCTCCCCATCTTAATAAAATAAAATGCTCCATGGTGTGTCTTTTTCTGTAAATTTGAGCATTGCCTGCCAACTCCACGTTAAAACGAGCAGTGTTGTGAGAGTGCAGTACCACAGACTAGATGTCCTTTGGGACCGCTTTTGGCCACATATGGTACTGCACCCTGTAACATGGCTAGGGAGAGGATATGGCGCAGCGGTGAGAGCTGTCGACTGGTGAGTTGGGGGGGTTGGAATCAGTGTTCGAGTCTCCTATAGTCTTAAAATCCTGTGATAATGGGCTAATTTTTTAATTTTCCCGAGCCAATGGCTAGGTGCGCTACATAAAAATAAAAAAAAGACTAATGTAAAATAACATAGGCTTTAATGCAGCGATCTCGGGGCAGGCAATCAATCAGTGTCGTGCACGGGGGTAGGGGTAGACAACTAAGGGATATTTAAGGAGGGCACTGCACTGCACTGCAAATTATGCATGTAGTAAGGAAACAAAAAAACTAGCAAAACAGCAATGGCCTCGGAGGGGCGGTGGGGGCCTGCGAGCAGTGCTGTGGGGGTGTGGGGGGCGGTGATTGGAGGGCACGGGAGATAAAGGGGATAAATGGACAGCAAGCAAATGAAGCATGGAAGTTCAATTGCACAAGTAAACAGAACAGTTGAAGAGCAACGAGGCAGGCCAACTAAAACATTTTTTTTTATTTTTTTAGAAAGAGTTCTCTAAGCATGAATAACCTGAACAGTAAGGACACATGTCAGAGGGGCAGTCCTCATGGGAGGATACGAAATTCCAAAAGGAGGGACTACTAAGTGTATTCACCAATAAAAATCCATCATTTCTAAAGGACAGCAAGAAGAACCAATGAAAAAGACGGGTGTTTTTCAAGCCCATACCCTAGATACAAGAAAAACTACAATAGGTTCTGTCGGGGAGAACAATTGCTTAGTACATACAAAAAAAATTTGGTACATACAAAAATTTAGTCTAAATTGAATTGAAAGTCTAAAAAATTAATTTATAGACTTTGAATGGAACACACAAGCAGCATGTCTCGAAGAGACAGCACAGGCGCTGCCTAGGTGAGACCTAAAAACCTAGTTAAGACAGGCTTAAATGTTATTTTGTAGTGTCAACGCAGATGGCATAGTCATAACGGTTTAGGGCAGGGGATGGCTTGAAGCGGGATGTAGATTTTCATGTTTCTACCATATAAGAAAAATATTAAATAAGTTAGCAGGTGGATTGCACTTTTCCTTTCCATATTCAGAAATGTTCAGTTGTTACTGTTTTGTGTGTAGGCCAAGTTATGCATATGAGTAGTCGTTTAAATCTGCAGCAGATGCAGAATCCCAGGAGTACTCCCAGAATTCCTTAAGAATTAGTACCCAATTAGAAATTTACTTCAAACGTAAGCATAGAGAGATGGGACTTCAATCCTAATTTTACTTGTTTATCCGTTTATTTATTTTGAACTTTTGGGAGTCTGGCCGTATGACGGTTTAAAGTTCAGCTGCGGGTCACTGGAGTTTAATATAAAAGTGTCTTCTCCTGCACGTTTATAACCGTTTCCTTCCATTCATAGCTGAAGCGGCCTGCTTAGCAAACACTTCACATAGCAGCAGGTCATAAGTAGAGAGCACAGTCGATTTAATACAAGAACCGCTGGGAATGCGACTACACAAATACTAGATGATAGACAATAAAACAAGGCAGGTGGTTTACAAAACAGGACGCTGGTAAGGGAAGATGTTATAGGGGAGCACAGTGACAGCAACAATAGATATGTTACAAGAAATAGAAACAGAAAGAGCTACCAGAACCCAAGCTCCTCCTTCACCACCAGATTGGTGTCCATCTTGGAAAGGGCTTTCTCCCGTCCAACTGAGCCCAAATACACTGCTCTGAGATGCACCTCCCTACACAAATTACTCTAATTATAAATTAGGGGAGAGCTCACACGATTTGTTACAGCAGAATTAACTGTAGTTTGTGGGACTCTACACGCATGCCATCAAAGAGAACCTAGGAAATTTACCCGAACCTACTTCAAGATCTACAAGCACGCGGGCACCATTTTCCTTCCTGGGGATTTCTTCCTGTGCACGTTGAACCCATGAGGCCCTCTCCCCTTCAGCATGCATACAGAGCGATATAGCACTACCCATCTCATTATAACCACAGAAGCAGAAATAGGTCTCACTCAGTAATCTCCAAAGGGGCAGACATCTTGGAATGAATTCCTTCCACTAGTGTCGTACATCTACTCTCCTCCTTATCACACTAGCTCCTCCCTGCCCATCAAGGATCCATCCCACATCAAGGCACTGAATCCCCCATGATCCCTTGCTGGACACAATTGGTTCAAAATCAATTACCCACCAAACTTAACCAAAACAGCTGAAACAAATCTCAAAAACAAAGATCTCAAATTGAACCTTGAAACACTCTTCCTGGACTCCTACTTATACTGCAATAGGGGCTCGATAATCAACAATCTAATATTTTTCACCAACCGTCGCACCAATCCTTCTCCTCTGCACTCCAGGTCACTCCACCAAGAAGATTCCACGCAGCCTCAAACTTCCTATCACACCTTCATCTGTGTACAATGCTGAAACCACCATTACCATTTACAATAACAGCACTGTACTCATCTAATCTTCCAACAGCAACCTGGAGCTCATTGAGGATCTCTTCCCCTGCATTAAAGATAAGATTGTCAACAATGAGCACCCCACTTCGTTGTCCTCGCTACCATCTACCATGCTAAAGAGTGATCTCCATATACCATACGCTCCTTCCCTCACCTTTTTACACAAATCTTTATTCTGCCTTCCACCCTCTCTCCCACCCACGGCTTCACTACTACCCAGTTTGCCCCCTCACCGCAAGAGAATGATGACCCTTACCCAAGTCGCCACATCACTACAGTACAAAATACTACCTCCTCATCGGAGGGGTCCGACCCCCCTGCAAACCATCATACCCTTACCAGCTCCCCTCCCCAATCTAAAAGCGAACAGAATATCAATGCCGAGCCCTGGAGTGACAGCAACAACTTCCTGCATGATCAATTATCTGACACTGCTGTGTCAACAATCACAAAACACCCACCCCTTCTAGACAATACAAGCTCAGTCCTCTACAATGCTCTTCCCCTAACAGGATCTTAGTTGGACTCACCACTTCCAATCCCCAACTCCTCCTTCCACCTTACCCCCAAACCATGCAGCATCGCATGGTCAATCGCTAATATCACCACTCTCCATGAAAACCCTTCACACACCTCCTATAAATCAGTTCTATAGTACTTATACTCTCTGGTCAACGATCTACGGCCTAAAAACAGAATTACACCTGATGCGGGAAGACATCTAGAACCTACTACATAATATCTCTAAACAGGAACACAATAGTATGAATCAAAAAAAGCATTATGGGACCCAGAACACTCTCATCCTCAACGCCCTATTAACAACAGCCCTGCCAACACCAGGACCCCTACACCTACATGGAGCTTTAAACCAAATCTAGACCTCTCCTGTAGACCCAATAGATTGGTTAGTCACTTATCTAATAACTACATCCTCTCCCTTCTCGCATCCTATAACCAGCCACCTATCAAGCACCCTATGCTCATCTGGAAAGACAATCTCACTCACCCACCCACATAGGAATCCCCATCTCATCTTAAGGAACATTACTAAATCCGACCAGTCCTATCCTAAGAACTACACCCCTACCTCCACTATCTCAACTCTGGCCAAGCTCCTGGAAAAATGTGTGCATCGACAACTTTGTAATCACATAGACCAATTCCAACTCCTCAACCCATACCAATCTGGTTTCAGGCCAGGTCACAGTACCGAAATTGCCCTGGTCCATATTGTCAACGATGCACTGAGACTTCTCGACCAGAATGAATCCTGACTATTTATTCTGTTTGATGTTTCCACTGCGTTTGACACCGTTAAACATGAGAACCTTTTGAACCGCCTAGAATGCAGGATTCTTCTCTCTGGGACAGTGTTAAAATGGTTCTCCTTATTCTTACGTGACATATTTCAAAGAGTTATGTTCAAACATGCTCTATCCATCCAGACGCCAGTCACGATTGGCCTCCCTCAAGGTTCTTCACTCTCCCCCACCCTGTTCAACCTGCTCATGGAACCCCTGACTGAAACCCTCCAACTCTCTAACATATCATACCATATGTAAGCCGGTGATACTCAACTCTACCTGAAAATTGTCTCTCCAGAAGTAGTCAGCGTCCTCAACAACCCAATGACAAAAATGCAACACTGGCTGGCTCGTAACCACCTCAAACTAAATGCCCTCAAAACTGAATTCCTCTTAATCTCCCCACCGAACCACACTACTAGCATAAAAGAATGGCTGACTCATCCAACAATTTTGAAGTGTACCCCACACATCATAACCTCAGCAAAATCACTAGGAACAATCCTGGTCAATCACCTTTCTATGCAGGATCACAAAAGCACTGCCACCAAAGACACCAACTACCAACTGCAGGCACTAGGAAATTAAAACCTTTAATTCCATCTGTGGCTCTCAAGAAAGCGGTTCAAGAGCTATTGATCTCCAAACTACACTACGGTAGTGCTAGCCTCGTGGGTCTACCAAAAGCAAAAGTGGCAGCTCTGAAGTTAACCTTTAACGCAGCAGCTAGACTCATCGCAGGCTCAAAAAAGAAACATTTTGATCGCATCACCCCAGACCTCAAAGCGCTGAACTGACTATCCTATGAGGCAAAGATCCATCTAAAAATTGCTTGCTTGACTCAAAGCTTTTCACAACACTCCAACCTACCTGACCAAGAAACTCGTCCTATCAGGTGAGAATAGAACTTTGAGAAGCACAGGCTCCCTTCTAAAAAAAGCCCCACAAATAAAAAGAAAAAAGAAGACATACAAGAGTTCCTTCTCCGGAATTGCCCCCAAAATGTGGAACTCACTTCCTTCTGAGACCAGATCCAACCCCTCAACTGCGCTCTTCAAACGAAGAGTAAAATAACTATTAATGAACAGATTCCTTCCGCAATTCAGGTGCAACCATTCCCAGACCTTTAGCTTCCATGGCCCGCCCTTCCACAAGTCTATTTGGTCCCACTACATACCCTTCGGTTTATTTTCTATGATGACTCTTCACATATTATTTGATGACTATTCCGAACCCAGGCTCTAGGATCAACCTACACCCTTATACTCACTTTGTTGTTCTGATTCCCGAAAGGGTCACTTGTCACCATTATTTTTTTCCCCTCGCCGATGTACAGCGCTCGGATACCCGAGAGGGTCATGTTTGCACTATATAAAACTCAATAAATAAATTAAATAAATAAGAGCTGCCTTGTCTGTTATTAAGTGGGGCAACATTGTAGAGATACATGCGTACAGAGAATTTTAGGGAAAACTCATTGGCAGATGGAAGCTGGATAGCCCCGAGGACAGATGGGACACAATTCCAGAACAGAGGATCCAGAGTGGAAAGAGTGGAAAAAGAGATGCACAAGGGAGCTTGGGCACAGAGAAAAGGTGGTGGTTAGATCTCACTGTCATGTAGTACATACAGTTGGCACGTGGGAACAGTGCATGAACTGTCTTGAAAACTAGTGCAAACTTGTTTAAGTGGACTGTGGTGCAGGTAGATAACCAGCATGCTGCCCATCGGTGATCTCCATGAAACTGACTGAAGTATTAGATTTAACTAAGTGTAAACAGGGCAATCATCAATTGTGGATTTCTTGGTTTATAATTAACACTCTGGCTTTAGTCATAGGTTGCAATACAATATTTAACATGGTTGCGTGGCTGGCTGCTTGGGTTATGATGGCTGGTTTTTTTTTAGGGTCTTATACACTGCAGATTTAATATGTTTATTTTGCACTTATGTAAATTGGCAGCGGGTTGTCTGTATACATACTAGATATTTCTTTATACATTGCATAGGGTTGTCATGTGGATCAAAAGGATAATTTTAGCTCTAATGTTTTATGGCTGCTCTCTCTTTTTCTTGCCTGTTTACCTTTAAGTATGACTTGTTCGGCACCGTTTTGCGCTGTGCAATAATAAAACAAACATAATACCATTGGATACACATACATTCAATACTATTTTTGTACGAACAGATTCGCCAGAAGAGAAACTTTGCAAGTTAACTAGTGACTTGAGGAATAAGTCAGAATTCCCCAGAGCACACTGGCTGGTTTTCTCAAATTAGAGTGCAACTGCTGAAGAACTTCGACTGCGGTCACATTGAAAAAACTGACTAACTCTCGACATGTGGGAGCATTTAGGTAATTGTTGCTTTGCACTGAAGGAATGACTCAAAATGTCTGCGTAACTGCAAGTTCACATTTCTGTAGAACCTCTTAAGAAGGCACACAGCCGAGACGCTTTGGGGACACCAGGTTATTTTTCTATTGGTATTGTGGGCTACAGGTGAATTTATCAATTGTTAAACATTTGCCATGTATTGTAGGTACGGTAGTTGTAAGCGCTGCCAAAGAGCAGATTCATTGGAGCGAGCAGGCCTCAAGCACGCAGCGGAGAGCCGAAGGGTAACGAGAGGGAGAAACGTTCATAGCCAGAAGGTGGCCTTTACAGGTGCAAGGTGGAACTCCAGTGAAGGCTTTAAATAAAGGGCACAACCAACATACACCTAACGTGCAGAACACATTACTAAGAAATGGTTGAAAGAGAGGGATGAAGAGAGGGTGTGAATATATACAATATAGCACATAAAGCAGCACTTGGGTGGCAAATATTAAATACAGACAATGATGCAAAAGGGTGGAGGTGATTGTTTATGCGCGCAATGGTGGATGGGCAAAGCTTTTTCTAGGCAGGTATGTTCTTACAGAGTAAAGTTTCTGTGCATTGAATCAGGGCTGTTGAAGTCACTGAACTGCTGAGAAATGCTTTGTGTCCATTTGCAGCTTTGGATTTTCCTTCTATTTTTCTCAGCACCAGCTGCTCTCAAGATCCACAGTGTAATGTACCCAAGACATACAGAATGTGTCCCATTTGATGCCCTTTTGGGTTCGTTCCTCCTCTTTCACAGTCTGCTTGCTGGGGTAAAAGAGGGAGGAGAGTTAGCGACGGTCTAGCATGACCTGTGCTGCGGTTATCATTACACCATTCTTTGTGGTCAGTGACTGCCTTCCAGCCCTAAATGCTCCATTTCATCCGCTGTTACCCCTCCAGTGGTTACTCCTGCCCAGCTTTTACCCTTAATGTGGCCTGTGCTGCGTTACCAGTGCTCTATGCTCATACCTTGTCCAAGCGTGCTGCAATTATACCTGGTCCACATACCCTCTGCCATGAACGGTGCTGCAATTCGAAATGCTCCAGTTTTAGGTCTCACATATCAGAGAGCACAAGTTGTCTGGTTGTAAAAGACCTATTGTGAAATTAGTGGGCTTACAGCCTGTCCGTTGCTTGCAATTGGTTGGCGTTATCACTTTCATTTGATTGCTTCCTATTCAATAGCTTGCCTTCCTCTCCTAGTGTTTGTCCCTCCCCTAGAGCAAATGCACTTTACAATCTTTTTAACTGGCTGACTTGTAGCCTTCCTCCACTCACATTTAGAGAACTACTTTTTTCCTTTGCATTAAGCACGCCATGAGGGTAGATGTATTTTCTAACTCTGCCTATTGTGCTCGGCTTCTGCCCCTCACATACCCACCTCCTCATGAATTGTTGCTCTCTACCACTACCACTCCAAGCATATCTGTAAAAGAACATCAACAGGGATACTGTTGCTGGGGTATGGATGAAAAGCCGACTTTAAGAGTTGTTTTATAAAGCATTCTGCATATTACATGAAAGCACAAGCTTTGACAGACAAAGGCCAATATGGCACTGAGGGCAGGATCCTCTGATGCACTCACTCAGCTGAGGTTCGAAGCAGAGGGTGTACTTAGCATGATACTTCTCCTGAGGCCCATAAATCTACTCCCTGGGCTACTACTGAGGACTAAATGGATGAAGTCCTGTGGAAAGAAAATTTGGTCTTGGCAAGTGTTCCCTTTACATTCGGACACTTCCTCATTCTTTTTCAATTCTGTTTGGAGTTTCAAGAGTGAAATTGAAAAATAAACCATGCTATTTATAAAGACTGAACACTGAATTCAATGAAGAGTTTTGAGATTCCATAAGAAAGGTGCTTGTTTTTCCTCCAGTATTTTTAAATGTTTTTCTCCTTTTACTTTTTTTAAGGAAATACTTTACAAATAAACACTGGCAAAGCCAACAGCTTGGAACTTACATTCTAAAGGTGAGACCTATTGAATTTGCCAATGCTTGTTCCCTATTGGGACTACTGGTGTAAGCTGGCTGGTGCGAAAGACCCATTGTGAACTTAGTGGGATCAGAGCTCACCCACTGCTTACCACCGGCTGGCTTTACTGCTACTCATTTGCTTGCTTTTTATTTAATGGCTTGCCTTCCCCCTTGTGTTTGTCCAACTCCTACATCGTAGAATCTTTACAATCCTTCTATAAACTGTAGCCTTTTACTGCTCACTTTTAGGGAACTATTTTTTCTTTTTAGTTAAGCATTCCAAGACAAATATGTTTCCAGTTTTCTCTATCGTGTGCTTCTCCCCCACACACTGTTGCCGTCTTTCATGTGCTACTGCGCTATGTTGTTCTCCCCCCATGTTCTTCTTCCCTCGCCCCCATTTCCCCCCCCCCTTGTATTCTTCTCCTCTGCCATCTGTGTTGCTCTCTCCCTTCTTTGTTTTGCTTTCCTACCCGCTCCTTTATTCCCCCAACACTCCTGCGGGCCTTTTTGAATTTGCTTTTTGTAATTGCTCCAGCCTTCCCACCCTAAAAAAAGAAAAAAAGTGCTTTCACACTACTTTAATTGGATTATTTTCCATTTATCAATCCACCTTGAATCTGTAAATAAAAAAATAAAAAATGTGTGTATATATATATATATATATATATATATATATATATATAAATTATCGCTCATAGATATATATACACATACATATACACACACATATATTACACACACACACGCTCATCACAATGAAAGTACCCTGTATGTATATATAAAGTGTTGTGTCACTGTGACGCATGCACTATTTTATGTGATGGCACATGCGCGCGCATCTATCATCAAGCATTCAAATGCCTTCAAAATAACACGAAACCGTCACCACATCTTTTATTTTGCTTTCATTTTTTTGTTCTTTTTACCATGTTTCACAGCATTGTTTGTCAATGTTGTATACCATTGCCAAAAGGCACTGTCAAAGCTAATAGATCCCAAAGGCAAGATCTATTGATTGTTCTTGATCAAATGTTTCTTTCTTCTCTTACAACTACTAGTGCTGCAGTTAGCACTGCCCCTCATGGCACAGAGGCTTTAATCCAAGAGCCTCGTTATTGCTCATTGCCCGTTCAGCAGCCTTTGACATACAGTACGAGGAGGAACAAAGCCCCATGCCATAGAAATGTATGTCTTTTCAGGTTCAAGGTGGTTTGCTTTCTTCCCAAAACATAAACAAACAAAAAAAAAAGAGCGAGAGAATTGGCCAGAATAGTATAGGTTAACTCGGAACATGCCAAAATGTTCAGTGGTGCTGTACACGGTTCCATATTCTCAATCCTTACATGAAACTTCTAGGGATCGAGATAAGGTCAGATGCCAACCTCCACAAGCATGCAGATGCTGTACCTGTACAACTCCTACATCAAGGACACACAGTTCACCTATATTTTTGCTCTCTGCTTTCTTTTTTGAGAAAACATCTGCTATTTATACACTGGCAGCAGCATCCCAATCACTCCATCAGTAATTTGGAATTTACTTAAGGCAGACGAATTACTTTTTCTATTTTTATGGTCTCCTATACTCTAACTGTAACTAAAATTATTTTATCAGATTCTGTTATGAATCCTTGTCCTGTCTGCATTTTGCCTAAAATGTTTGACACTACTGCACTGGTCCTCATTGATATCCATATGGCATTGCTCAGTTCCACAGTATCCCTGGCAAAGTGGAAAAAGGCTTTGGTCATCCCCATTCTGAAAAAGCCTATTGCTGATCTCTCTATCCTAAGCAATATCCTTCCTACTTTACCCTGCTAGAATTTTGTAACATGAAGTTCAGCGCTTAAGTTTTGTGAAGAACAATAAGCTTCTTGACCTGGTTCAATCTGGGTATCGTCCCCTTCATGGGAAAGAAACAGCCTTACCGCTATTTATAGACAATCTTCGCTTGACCGTGGATCAAGATGGTCTTGATTCTTCACTATCTTTGTACAACCTTTGACACCAACTCTCATGAAATTCTCTGCTGCTGGTTGTTCCAACTTGGCATTTAAGAACAAGCACTCTGCTGGCGGAAGTCTTTCAGGAGAGACCAATTTCAGGCCACCCGTCAAACCCTCACTTAATCACCAAGGCTCCATGATACCACTATATGTGCCTACTTGACACACTGATCAGGTTATTTGGCTTTCCCATATGGCCTATGCCAATGACACCCAAACTATGTATGTATTTAGTGACAATGCTGACCATTTTCAAGCAAAATTCTGCAACTGCAGGAGTGCAACAGCATCCTGAATGAGGGCAGAGTCTTTGAAACTCAACAGTGGCAAAACAGAGGTCTTGATCTTTTAGGATGATCCTTCCATCTGGACCTATGTCTGGTGGCGGTCACAAAAGACCTTGGAGCCAATCCAGCACAAAACATGGGCGATATTTTTGGATCTCATTTTGTATCTTTTTTTTCTCATCTTTTAAGGAACAAGTCAGTAATCTCACTGCAACTTGCCTCTTTATTATGCAGTCTTATGCAAATTGGTTCCTTTTCTACTACAGAATTATAAACAGCCAGTGGTCCAGGTTCTTATTCTCTCACGATCAAACTATTGCAATGCCCTTCTTCTGGGGCTACTGGCACAACGGAATCAACAGCTGCAACTTGTTCAAAACTCAGCGGCCCGCATTGTTATTGGCCTACCTCAACAGTCAGCTATTTCTCATCATCTGAATTATCACCACTGGCTTCCAGTAGCCAAGGAGGTTCTTTTAAGTCACTTCATATTTGTCATAGCTCTTTTTACAAATCTAGACTGATCTAGCCGCAGGACTGTCTCTTACCAAATACCCTTGCCAGATCCCCAGCAGTCAGCTTCCCAGGCAGTGCAAGGGGGACAACCCTTCAAGGGGGAGGGCCATTGAGCCCAAGGCCAAGGAATAGCTCTAACATATGGGAGACTCGGGGGGGGGGTGGGGGGGGGGACCTCATAACGTTCTGAAGGGAGCACCATCATTTTGGCTTCACCAACTGAAAAAATTAAAACCTCTCCTTTCAACAAGGCATCTGATTGGCTTATAGGTCTTACTCATTTATCAAACTATCTTTGAAAATGCCATTCTTTCCAAACCTACCTACATTTCTCTGATGTCTTTGAAAATGGTGCTTCAAAGAAGCAATCCTCACTTTTGGGACCAGAAACTTTTACATCATCCCAGTCTTAAGGGTCAGCAGTGTTTTCAACTGGAGACAGAATTGAGTTAAAAGTTGCCTGCCACATCTAATAGCCCTACACCTTTACAAACATGTTTATCTAGGAAGTATCCTTGGCATCTCTGGAGGATCTCAAGGCCATAGAATTCCTCCATTCTCAACACTTCAATCATTTTATTTCTAGACCAGGTGTCTCCAACCAGTCGCTCACAGATACCTTCAGAGTAGCTCACAGCCTCAAGTTCATTATATATTTACATTATTATCTTCAGGCTGCAGATAGCAGGGCCCAATAATGAAGAGTGCTGAAGTCCCATTTTTGACCCAGGGTACAGACGTGAAGAACTGAAGCACTGAGTCTTAAATAAATGCCCTTGTCAACTCAATGTTGGGCGAGAACAAATGATGCTTCCGAGTGCTTTTAAATGGGAGAAAATTAAAATGAAGAGTTACCTTAATGACTAAGTTAACTCTTCATTTTAATTTTCTCCCATTTCAAAGTGCCCCATTTAGAAACAGCAGACCTCTTGCTCCAAATGGCCAGTAGACACTGTGTCATAACTGACAACTAGTCTTAAAAAAAATAATGGGAAAAATGTAATTGAAGAAAATATTTCTATAGACATTCAGTCATTGTTTTTCTCAACTGTCAATTAAGCCAATTAAGTCTCAACGTTTTTGGAAGCATGTTTCTTCACTTTAAAATTTCTCCCATTTAAACAAATGGCTGTGTTTTTCTGTTATAAATATGGCACATTATCTACAGGCCACTGGGTGCAAGATGCCTTCTATTTGTAGATGCAACACTTTTAAATGGGAGAAAATGTAAATTACGAGTTTTATGGAATCCATACAAACAAAGTTAACTTTTAAGTTTAATGTTCTCCCATTTCAAAGTGTTGCATTTACACACAGCAAGAATATTGCTACCAGTGGCTGGGAGAGACAGTCATTTATATTACTGAAAAATGCAGCCATTTTTAGGTCTCGCCTGAGGGCCTTTAGCCGTCGCTCTTCACTTTTTCAAGCACTGCACTCGTGCTTGTGGCGGCATCCACCTTGTGGGAGCGAGCAGGGGCGTGCCACAAGCACGAGTGCAGTGCTTGAAAAAAGTGAAGACTGCTCTCCCAAGCGCGCGCGCACCACTCGCGGGCTCACCTCCTGCTCCCCCCCCCTCTCTCTCTCTCTCTGACTGAAAACAAGCCTAAGCAAACAAACAGCAATTAAAACCAGCAGACACAAACAAGAAGTTTTAAAATAGCAATTTTCAGATTGCAAGCTTTAAATGGCGCCCCCGTGGCTGGAACCCACAGCTCTTAGGTTGTAAGAGTAAACTGCAGTTTTACGGCAGCTCTACCGCGCGCCATTCACTGTCTCCCTGGTTGCCAGGGTAATGGTGGGCATACTTAAGAGATCGCCCAGTAACCTGCTCAATGGTTTGGGGCGTGCAAGTTTTTATCTTTTTATTTTAAACAAAGCCTCTGGTCAGTTGGAATAACGGGATGAGGCAGAGGCCTGTTTCTGCGAGCAAGAGGTCAGTTGTGTTCCAGGTCCTGCTCCATGGTGTGACTTATGGAGCTGTGCAATACCTACTTTTCTAGTTTTGCCTTGTATTGAGCGCGCGACATCCACGGCAGGCACACTGTATTCTATACTTTAAAGTGCTTTGGGTCAGCTCCCTTCAGGCATTGGTTTGTTTTGCCTTGGAACGTTCAGCCATTGGTCTGTGGCGTTGTCAATCACATCTTGGATCAGCTCACAACAGTGATAACAACATTTTGCTTTCACCGTATTTCTCTCAGCTGCTTAGGTGGGTCTTTCCGTCTCCCTGAAATGCACGAGGGGCTATTTTAGAGTCGGTGAGTACCACGCAAGCACTCGGCAATATATCCTGACGAAAGTATCAGAAAATAAATGCTGTAGAAAATAAAGCAGCCATTTTTCTGTAGTGTCAAATGTTTAGAGGCTTTTGTCTGCGCCGTCTCTTCTGCACATAAACAAGCATTGGCAAAGCCAGTAGCATGCTGCCCAAGCTTCCAACCTATTTATTTTGCCAGTGCTTAGAGGGAGAGTACCTGCACTTGTCAAGAAAAACATAATACTTTTAATTGGAGAGTACCGGTACTTCCCAGAAACAAGCAAGTACTCTGGTACGGAGTTCCTGCACTTCTTTTTTTCCATTTCAAGCGCTGTTATTAATGTTATTTGTAGAGCGCAAAACTTTCACCTAAAAACTGCATCCTGGCGCTAAACTAAACATAGACCCATCCAGATATGTACACTAAAAGCCAAACTGTCTCTAAGCATAAAGTACTGAATGTGTCTAATAAGGAGGATTACTGGTGTTTGGACCTGAAATACATTTCGCACTCATCTTAGTAACTGAAGAGGCATTGGGGGCAGCGTGCGAAGGGGTTCCTGTAAAGGCCTTTGTATGCCACTGTTGTTAACCTGACTCCTCAACAAACAACAAATCCATCCTCACCATAAGTTCTCCCTCAGGTATCGAGGGGTGCCGAATCGCCCTGTGAGTGCAGTACACGAAGTTCTGACATCCATCACTGTGATCTGGACTCCATTTTTATACCCCATGCCTCTGGGCGCAGCAGACTTCGGGGGGGGGGGGGACAGGGATGAGGCAACGGGCTAGTGGCCAGGCAACAGATGATGTTGAGGTCGAGAGTAAAAGTAATGCGCCGCCCCCAAAACTCATGCCGCTCGGTACGGCCCGCTCCCCCTCCCGCCCACTCCTTTATACGGCACTGGCTTGTGGCAAAAGTACATTAGCCCCGCCGTTATGTCATCCAAAACCACACAAAACTCAGTCATAAATTTCCAGGCACTAACAATGGTGGACTATATCTTTTTCAGTCAGAGTCCAATGGTACACATCTGTCAGGAAGCAGCTTCTCTTTTTATAACATATACGATATATGTCTATTTTGGACAGTGCTTCTTAGAACAGACATTTATTGTTACCCATTTCAATGGCCTTCATTTTATCGACCACAAAATGATGAAAGTACAGTGAACCCACTGGGTTCCCAATCATTGGCACATTTTTGAAAATCAAATCTCCTGCATGGGGTGCATTAGGCCACAGAGCTACCTGACCAGCTTTCTTCAACCCTACACCCACCCACGCCTGTAGCAAGGATAAATGTTGTCTACACTTTGCTTTTGACAAAAATTAACTGCCACGAAAAGGTATGTATCATGGTAAGGGGCATAGGGCATGCGTGAGTGAAACAGTCAAGGAGCAGAGAAATTTACTTAAAAGTGTTCTGGGGCATTCGGTAGACGGATCTCTTGACATCCTAAAAGTTAGGATAGTTCTGTATTTTATCTAGCAAATTCAAACAAACGATTGTCATCACAATTTATTTTATGGCAGTGCTGTCCAAGTCAACACATGACATATACCTACTTTCCAGCTAAGATGCGAAGGTATTTCTGTATTCAAGGATGAATCATCATTTCCTTTTTCCCCATTTTTTGGGAAGTCTTTTTTTCTTCCTTGATAAATAATGTTTTGCTCACATCCTCCTTTTGGATAGCAGAGGCTGAGATAACTTTTGTTTACTTATTCCCTCCTGGCCCACAGGTGTTAAGCCTGGTCTTTCCAGGTGCCCACCTTATTTTCTGTTGACCTGTTTTGGCTTCGTGTTCACTAAGTCTGCATCAGGTGAGCAACTGTTTTGTGGACTTTTAGCAAAGGTGAGGCAGCATGCAGAATGATAGTGGCAGTGCATGGTTCTGTAGCATTTCAGCTTGGTGCCCGACACAGGCTGCTTTGGTGGGTGGCCACTGCACTCACATTCTAGTGCTTGCTATGGTTTATGTCGCCTGTGCACTTATTTACCAATCAGCCTAAAACTCAATGTCTATATGCCTGCATTATTTGTTGACCAACTGGTAAACAGGACAGGCAATCCGGTTCAGATCTTCTATGACAATATTGCAATAGAGGGCCTGGTCTTTCACTACAACTTTTTACTATTTGGCCCCATGCCCAGCCTCTTCTAGGCTTCTATGTTTTTTTAGCAGAACGGATGCTGTAAGTAATGTTCTCCTTGCAATGACTTCGAACACTCTTTGATTCCCCATGTTAAGTAAATGGAAATGCACATCTTATAAATATCCTTGGTGCAGCAACAACTGTTGCATGGCTAAACACTAATAAGGTCCCAAAGGCGAGACCTATTGGCTATGCCAATGCTTGTTATAAGTGGGACAAATGTAAGGTGCAGAAAAATGTTCCATATTATGAACATTTTTGCAGAACATTTTTCTATACTTTAAATTTCTCTCATTTAAAAAAATTGTATTTTCAAGTTCACATGATCACAGACAGGATGATTAACTCATTGATTGAAGGGTGGTTTGACTGTTCTCCATGCCCTTCAACAAAGCTCCCCCCAAAAGTAAGCATCCGAGAACCCTGTCCAGAGGTCAGTGAGGTGCATCAGACAGGTCTCATGGAGTTCACCTCATGCCTTCCTACTCCCAAAAAAACACCAGGCATTAGGTAATCATAATGCTGGTTCCACCATGGATGTCTCGTACACACCACGTTCAGAATGGCTTGGTAATCTTATGAAGTATTACACTGCTAGTTGAGTAAACAACAAACCTAATTTTCACGTGGCATGCTTTCAGTTATATCAGGCCAGAAGAAGGAAACAGAACGTACTGGTGTTCAGCACCAGCAGATAACGAAATAAAAAGCATGAACAAAATCACTATTGAAATGTATTTTGAGGACCAGCCCATCTGTAATTTAATTTCAACGTGTAGGCCTAAAAATCGAATGTTTTTAGACAATTCAACCTTTTGAGTAGCAAAATAAGTCATGTAAGGGTTGCATATAAAAATTATAAGTACAGACAGCTAGGCAGAGTTTACTACCAAAATAGTTTCTGTAAACAAATGTAGATCTTAATGTTTGGAGTTCATCATGTAGACGTGTTGCTTTTAAAAGCTTGTTTATTCTAAACCAAGACTCAATGAAGGAAACTACTTTCAATGAAGGACCACAAAGAATACAAAACCCATTGTATTTGGTTAACAGGGACATCATGAAAGGTCAGCACCGACTCAATTTAGGTCAGCAACCATTGTAGTGTTCTGACACTACATTATAGTAAGAAATGGATATCTGAAAGGAATACCTATTGATGATAGACACAGGATCAGTTTTCAAAATTCTTTCCATGAGGCAATTAAATATAGAAAACTAAAACAGGATACATGTGCGCACAGATTAAATAGTTACCTATGCAATGACACATACATGTATTTAATTTAAAAAATAAAAAAAAAAGAGAGATGTTCAACTGGCGTACCCAAAAGCTATAAATAAAATTTTTTAAAAATCAAGCATCTTCTCAACTGAAAGCAACCGAGTCCGTGAAAAAAACGGATGCAGAGGCACAGGAGATTTAAATGTAGGCAGTGCTTATATGTCGGCCACAACTTGCCTTTTGGCGTATAGGCGAAAAATACATGACAAAAACGGAATATGTCTGGGAAGGCTAAGCGCACGTTGCACACAAGTGGTGCCCTGTAAGTCAACAATCTTGAGTCCACGAGGGGGCTTCTAAAGTCAATAAACCGAAAACCATTAGCAAAACAATATTAAAAGTTACTTTACAACGCTTAAAAAGGCAAAACGCGAGTTCTTATATATGGGGCTGAAAACAGTGGCAGATGGAATTGCTATGGTAATGTAATAGCGTAAGGTATTTGGCACAAAGGTATGGTGCACGAAGAGGGTAAAAGTATGGGGACTGGGAGCCAGGTTCAAGTCAGAGGTGTAGTGCTGGGGAGTAAATGGCACAGGTATGGTAAGACGGTCATGGCAGAGGAATGAAGAAGAGGTTGGAATGAAGGTCTGGATACACCTTAGAACTATGCTACATAGAGCAGCAGTCATAGGTATCCTGCGGGGAATAAGGAAAGGGGATCCGGTGATAGGCGTGATCCTAACAGAGGCTTGGTCCTCTGGTCTGCGGTAAAAAATATATATATATTGCGTCCGGTGTAGCTACTTTACCGGCCACTCACTTGAGCTCTGGGAACCAAGCTATCTCTGCCCCACACAACCAACACACTGGCCTCTCTCTGGATCCTAAGCACTCACCCACAACAGGATCAGCAGGCAGCCCAGTAAAAGCCTCTGGAGGCGCAATACTCCCTCCATTGCTACTGCCTCCGCGCCTCAATGTGCTGCGCGGGTCCGACAGGCTGTCGGGGTTAGCTCCTCGAAACTCCAGACCCGGTAAGTTTCTGCCATCACTGCAGACCAATGTGTGCTGTCTGCCGCTTCCGGCAGGAGGCCTAGCATGTGACGTCACCTAAACCCCGCCTAACCTCCCGCCCTATCCATCTTTCCAATGACCGTTTGGGCTTCAAAACGAAAGAAGGACTACGCGAACGACCTCTTGCGTCCAATTTCTTATCTTCAACAAACATTTGCAATACAGTCCGTCTCGCATTTGCGAAAGTTGAAGGTACTAGGGTTGTAATAGATATTTTTCTTAGGAGCTGCGCACAGATAGCAGCAGCACAGCCCCGTCACATCCAAGTGTCCCTGTTAATGAAGGTTGTTTGTGAGGTGATTGTGATACGAACATCAGAGAGATGCTTTGATGAGCACGAACGAATGTGCTCGAGAACGGCATATGTCAGTCAATAGCGCGGGAAGTTGGGATAGCGGTGACTGCAGTAGGTAATGTCTGTGCTTATCTGTTTCCTGTGATACTCGAGGCGGCGCACACACCTTTCACATGGGGTTACAGGCAGCAAGGGTCACCGCGCCAGCCAGAAATTAGGAAATAAAGACAAGGGTTTAAGGTTTCAACAGTGCTAGTGTGTCAGCATTCTTCAGAGGTAAACTTTACGGAAAAATGTGCTAGAAAAATGATTATTGTCGACACGAAAATATAAAATGCTGCTAGCGCAGCCCCAGGAGAAGGTTTAGAGACACTTTGGACGACTGAGAGCGAACTTTGATATTTAATGTCGGTGGAAAAGTTGTAAAAAAAAAAAACGAGTGTGGATTTCATAGCACTTCCAGTGGTCCCTATGAGAGCGCGGCTCCTCTGATGTACAAAAACGCGGAGGCAGAAACTGTTCTCTCTGATGTTCTCAACGGGACCTTTCATGGACATAGAAGTAGGACTAAATTTTGCAGCAACCATCGACATAAAAGTAGCACTTTTTGACAGCGTTCATAGACATAGTAAAAGGACTGCAACGACAGCCTTCTTCACAAATGCATGCAAACTGCAAGGCACAGGTTTAGAACCTTATAGTGTTTTTCCCGTCAAGGTTTCATTATGCTAAGTTGCTAACAAGGGCTTATTTGGGTAATAATACATTCTTATTAGTATAGACAGCCCTAAGCACTGTGTTATGTTTTAAACCCTGAGTTTGTGGAGGAAGATTTTCTAACGCACTGCACCATGTTTACTTCACAAAAGTGAAGCAAACCCAGCATCAAGAATTGTCTTGGGTTTTACTTTTCAACATAAACCCTGATTTGCATTTTAAAGTTGCCATAAAGTAAAATAGCCCTAAACGCTACTTTGCATCCAGGGGCGTCCGTGGGGGTTCCCATGCAACCACCCATGGATTTTTATGGTAATGTCTAGTGGGAAAATAATTTCTTTGTCAAAGCATAGTATTTTGAACTGGAAGGGGCACCCTTCCATTACAAAACCTATGCTTGACATGCACACACACTTGCACTATAGGGAAAAGGTGTGTGCACTGGTGCAAGGCAAAGCTAGATCTAGGCGAATATGGCACTGTTGTACTGTCTCCATTTCATGCAACGCAGCAACTTTGGTTACTGCGCAATGTGAAAACTCAGTAAATCTGCCCCTTTGTTTCTCCAGGCTAGACAATATTAACATATAATTATGGCCAGCAGTATGGATGACATGTGACTCCTACACCTTGTAGCCCACATCCTATGTAATATTTCCTATGCACTGATTTACATGTTTGTATACTTAATGGTCTATATAATATGCAGGGCCACTGGAATTATTTGGCAGGGAGCACTAAATGATGTGACAGGGTTGACCAAATGCTGTAGCAAGAAAGCCAAATTAGGCGGCACGTTTGTAGCATTCCTTGAAATGTTTTTTTATTTTTACACAATAATACTGTCTGGGCAAAGATTTCCCCACATTAGTACCAGTTTAACAACCAAAAGCTGTTTGTTTGGACTCCCCTCCCAAATATCTCTTTATTGATTCCCACTTCCACACGCCCTCTAACATATGCGACAAAGGTGAGCCTCACCCCCTTGCACCTCACCGCCGTCAACTCAACAACGTTTGAATTTACCTCCTGGAGCGCTTGTGGTTGGGCTATCCCCTCCGAAGTGGGCCAGAGCGTTCCCCAGCATTCTTGTGCAAGTGTAGAGTACTTTTAACTTGATGCTTGCATGTAATGGCCACTAATGTATAAACTTTCAAGTCTGATTGTAACTGTTCACAACTCTTCAGGTTCATGCAGAGTCTGGTCACCTGGTTGTGTTGGCAGAGTCTGGTCACCGGGTTCTGTTGTATTTTTGGGAGTCCATTTCTAAACCAGGTTACTATAGCCTAGTTTTGCCACCCCGATGGTCCGGTGGGAGAAGTGGGAGGGTTATTTGACATTGGGAGAGCTGCAGGTTGATTCCCATGACCACCACATCAACATGGGGGAGGAAGGACAACTGAATCAAAAATGACTTCAAAGTCCCTTACTTTTAAAGCAGTGAGGAGGTGTCCTAAGATGGAGGCCACTCAAAGTGTGAGCTTTGATTTCTATTTCACCCAATACCAGGAACTCAGCTGTGCACACACATCCAGCCCCTCTGTCACACTTACCTATTGCTCCTCAGTCACTTGCAACTCCAACTTGTGTCCAAGAAAATGTTAACAAATGTCTGGTATTTTTTTGGGAGGAGGATAAAACACATGCCAAACAACAAACAGAAAATGGCACATAGCCATTTAAATACTCACGTTGCAAGTATTGTGCTAGCTTGCAGGCTGTGAGGGCAAGTCTTGTGTGGCTGCTGAAGGATACTAGCTGGAGCAGCTCTGATGTGCAGACAGGGTCCTGAATTGCCGGCGCTGTTAGGGCTGGGGAAGAATCATGCAGGTTGGTTCCACTCCAAGCCCCTTTCGCTTTTGGCTGCTGCTTGATACTGCTTCAGTCCCCATCCTCGCTCACTCGCTTTAAAGGGCAGAGCAGAGTCACACTGGTGGTTAGCCTTTGTAGAAAGAGAAGGACAATCCAGAGAGAAAATGTCTATCTTTAATAGATTTTCCGTCGTGCTACAATGCTCACCGAAGTGACGTCATGACATAACTTATCCAGTAGTGCAAAGTGAGCATGTGCACATCTATTTTACACCAGCACATATGCCCAACCCAGGCACTAAACCAAAAAAACTGGATATTTCTCTGCTTCACCCGGTCATTACGCAAAAAAGGGGACATTCTTTTAATTTAGAGAAACGTGTCGGGACACTTTTCCAAAAACCAGGACCATCCGGGGAAATCCAAGACGTTTGTATCAATGAAATATGTGCCAAGCTCAATATAGTGCCGCCGTTTTTGGGCTCCTTCTGCAAAGGCTTATAGAAGTCTGCAGGAATCTACATTGTCTGATGCTCTCTCAAGGATAAGTTCTGTTTCCCAGAGAGTGGACAGAGGAGGAATTAGGGTGCCCACCTCACTCCATGTCAATGTGACAATGTCACCAGGCCTGAACTTTTCACCAACAAATTATCGTGGGGGAGGGTGTGGCTCACCGGCTAGGGCGGCCGACTGTGAAGCTGGGGAACCAGGTTCGAGTCTGGCGGGAGGCCCAAACATCCTGTGAGTCTGAGAAAATCACAATTTCAACGTGCCTAAAAATGAATGTGTCCCTCTGAAATGCAACTTGTGCTCATATAAAGCGCTCTGGTACCTTTGGGTCATGTTCGCGCTATATAAAACTAAAAAAAGAAAAATGAAAAACCCGGTCTACCACGCTGCTCGGTGAACGAGAGGAGCTGGCTTTTTTTATGCTACGTCCCTGGCGGGATGCCTTCTAATTCATGAGGAAAAAAATGATATGGAAGTAATGCTACACCTCCCCCATCATGGCAACGGATTATCGCTTGATAATTAGCCTAATCCTCCATCCGACTCATTATCACCTGGGCAGCATTAATTACTGAGCCGGTCACAATGGACTGCTGACAGATGTGATCCCCTCGATCAAAGCACTCAAGTAACTGTACATTTTCACTCCCTTCTCTCCACAAATGCAGGCTGACAGCACGGAGTGACTTCTGCTCCTCAGAGATGCATGTGGGAGAAGGGAGGACACACTTGCAGTGGTGTAAGAGGGCCCCAGCGTTTAATTCCCACAACAGTGCGAGAAGTGTCGAGGGCGGGAATGACAGCAAACTGATCCAAAGGAAGCGGGCTCGAGGAGCCGGGCGGTTACTTACAGGAAGATTCAGTTCCGAATATGGCTATACCCCAGATGCGGTTATGCAGAGGAGGGTTAGTGAGGAGAAACGAGGCTGCTACACAGAAGGGATTATGGAGCCAGACGAGTCATCCCTAACCATCCAGCTGCCAGACACTGCTCTGAAAAGACGTCCACTTAGCTGGCTGCCCCCTGCCACCGAAGCGAAGGTCTCCTCTGGTGTGAAAAAAACCAAACCATGAACTGCTGTTTTTAAATTGCTGGGCTCTTGATAAGTAAAAAAACACAAGTTTGCTTTTGAAGCTACCGGTGTGGTGTAGCTTACAGAGCTGCTGACCTTGTGCCTGGGGAACCAGGTTTGAGTCTCTGCCTGGTCACTACAAAAAACATGCCAATCAAAATAAATAAAATTAAACTCCTAACAAATTAATTTCAAACAGTGGTGAATCTGAAACAAATGGTGCGGAGTATCGTGCCAGAGCAATTCAAAGTAAACAAGCCAGGCCACAAAGTAAACATAACAGGGGAGGGGGAAGTGTACAACAGACACCCTTGAAATGCAATCTGATGACCCATTGCTGTAGCTGGTGTCCTGTAAGTGCTGTGTACATTAATTAAGCGAATAGTTCAGCGAACTGCTAATGAAAGCTCAAGAGTAAGGACACATGTAAAAGGGCCAGTCCTCATGGGAGGTAACAACAGAGTAAAAGGAGGTACTAAGAAGGGACTAATAAGCCTATTAACAAATCAGAAGCCAATCTTTACAAAGGACAATGACACAATCCAATGACAAATTTGGGCGGAGAGTGTGCGGAGCTTCAAGTCCATATCTGAATACAGCATGTCTCAAAGAGACAGCGCAAGCGCTGCCTAGGCGAGACCTAAAAACGAAACCGCCATTTTAAAAAGAAAATAATTCACCAGTGGAAATGTGTTCCCATGTGTAATGAAATGTAAGAATCACAAGAATCATTAATATTGTGTTTAAATTGAATGTACATAGCGCTGCCAAGTGTTTGTTACGCATCAGGGGCTGGAATAATGCTTTCTGGGATTACTCACCGCATTACAGCAGTGTCCCAGAATGCTCACGCAAATCCAGGGCTTTAAGTAGGCCGGGTCCTTCTGGTGCTCAGCACCACAGTTTTTAAAAGCAGGTGCTGAGACGGGTCCCTATCAGGCTCTCCATTTTTACCCTCAGGGTGGGAAAAAAAACATCACTGCTTTTGATCTAACTTCAAAGAGAATCATTTTTCAGTTTTATATAGCGCAAACTTGGAGCGCTTTACATGAGCACCAGCTACATTGTACAAGGACATAATACTTTTTTGAATCACAGGACGTCAGGCTCGAACCTGCTTTCTCAGCTCGAAGGTCGGCTGCTCTAGCCTTAGGCCACAACCTTGCCCACAAGAACAAAACCATTTTCAATATTATACAGAACGAAGTCATAGTTGT
The DNA here is from genome assembly GCA_963921515.1 of Calotriton arnoldi. NCBI lineage: Eukaryota > Metazoa > Chordata > Amphibia > Caudata > Salamandridae > Calotriton > Calotriton arnoldi. The sequence goes on from CAWUFW010000860.1 coordinate 2,849,115, forward strand.
TGCTTATTTATCTTATGCAACTTACAACCATTGACAAAGCCAATAGTCCTGGCTTGTTGCAGGTGTAATGTCTTATAAATCAGGATGAATGGACAGAAACAGCAAAATATCAGTGAGGCAGCGCACTATGCTATGCACTGATTTGTAGCTTAAGCTTTTTAAGCCATGCCCTTAATTACTGCGGCCACCCCCTATAAGAGACCCCCCCAGTATTTTTATCCCACTTAAAGCCGTGCACAAATCAGATAACTCAGCTGATAGCATGTACTTCTAATTCGCCGTTCCGTATACAGATTGAAAGTTTGTGCAGCAGCCGGGGACCAGGTATGGCTCCTCCTGCTACTTTCCAGCAGCCAATGGGGAGTGTTATTTTGGGCACATCATGGCCCATCGCCTGAGTCAATGCCTGTGATTCTATTTGCATCCCAGGAGGCTTGACTTCATCATCTGCACTCTGATTGGTGCCATCTTCTCTGGCTGTCTGCCACACCTCGGAGCATGTTGATAGAGCAAGTATGTTTCCATCCACTCCCCAAAGCAGCTGCTGTGGGAGCGAAGACAGCCAGTTGGTGTTCCGTCCAGACAGAGCCAAGATTCAAACCACCAGGCGCAGATGCAACCCAGGGAGGCTCATAGAACACAGCCAGGAGCAATGGAATCCCCAAGGCACAGCTATACAAATGGGCCTTCAGCAGGTCCATCAGAACGTGTATGTCTGAAAGTTCAACCAATTGCGACCCCTAGCACCAGTTTAGGGCACACTCGTAAGTGCACTGGAGACAGCAGAACACAGGCTGCACGCAGTGAGGCCATACATGCCAGAATAACAGGAACCAATGCTCATCCAGTTCTCGAAGCAAAGGTGCGCCAAAGCAATGCACTATGCATTGACAGCACAACAGGACAGGACGTGAGGCAGTGCCAGCTCCATTTGATGTCAAATGGGACATCTATTGCAGAGCAAAAATAGTAAAAGCAAAATCTCTGCAATTAGAAGCAGGACCAGCGGAAGACCTCCAAAGATGCTTTCGAGGATGGAGTGGGTAAAAGATGAAATAACTCCAAACACCGTCTGGAAGGTACTGACCAGCCCGGAGCCTATGCTTCTGGAAAATCCTGCTATTCCAGTTGTACTATGTTGTGTGAAGTTGATGCAGAGTGGCGTCTGTATCTCAGATGAGGAACGAGCCGCCTGAAGATCAAATGTCTCCTTGGCCGAAGTTCAGGCCACATCTTTTTGAAATAATAAGGCTTACAGTTTGCTCAGGGCATCAAAATGCTCGTTGGTAAGATTAATTGAAGGCCAGAGCGTATCCCCCGTACTGTACAGTCAGGTGGAAATACAACTTGTGTACAACAAGTAACAATGCAAGACAGGGTCACCACATAGGCATCCCTGGTTTCATCCCACCGCAACCTTGACTGTTCAACATCAGGTAACTCCCATTCAAGAGTAATCTGAAATTCGGACGTATCACGGCCACCGGAGACCCTTTCAAGTAGCAAGACAAGTTTGCTACTTAGGCATTACATGCTTCATGCAATGAAACATCTTTGCACATTAGGGACCCACTCAAGGTATTCTCACATGCAGAACCACTGAGAAAAACCACAATATCCATATTCCGACCCCATAATTTGAACGGAAGCTCCCAATTTTCATGTAAAAACCCTTCACCTAACGCTTCATATATGCCCACTTGATCGTGTTGTAGACAGTACTGAAAGTGGAAAGTCGGTATTGGCAGTGTAATGCACCCACGGATTATCCAATCCGAGGATGCTACCTCAGCAACTGTAAAAGGTAATTTCACGAGTCTTTCAATTTGTAATATAGTGTATTGAGCATCCTTTTGTGCCATAGCTGTCTGTTGGTCTGTAAAGTGGTAAGGTGAAAACAGATTTGTGATGTTAATATGTTGCCACGGCACATGGCCAGAACATATTGTCTGTAATCTTCAGCTCAACAATAGAATATACCTAAGTTGGGACTGTCCGTGTTGTAATACATACATGTCTTCCTGTATGATGTCTATTGTGGATGATAAAATATTACCAAGGAATATATTGTGGAGGATAAGGTAGTCATACCATTGTCCACTACTGCAAGAGCCTTTTCTAAGTTAGCCCTATCCTTCTCACGCAGTCTCTCAGCAGCCTCCTGTTGAGATATTTTCCATGTCTCATTATAGACAGCATATAGAAAGTGTTTTTGACGTGGTTTTAGAGAACCCAATAAAAAGTCCAGTAGATCCAGGTTATCAGATAAAAGGGACAAGTGCTGTTGTACCTAACACAGTGTCGAGGTCTTTAGCCAATCAAGGCACAACTTCCCAACACTGTAAGTTGCTGCCACCCCTGAATGTTCAGTCTGCACATATCGCATGTTGGGCCTATTTGCTGTAAATCCCTTGCTTTTACCTAGGAATCGAGCCTAACATTTGTTTGTGTCTAATGGCCAGACTAGTCATTCTTTCCAATTGGGGTCTGATGAGTTATGCTTACTCTTACGCAGCATGCTGTTTATGGTATCCTCAGTGTATGGTGTCAACTGCTGCCAGTTCTTAAATCATGTAAGAGTGGGACCCATGGTGTGTTCAAATCTTTTATCTTGGCAAGGCCAAAACACGTCTTTTACACAGTTTCGTTCAGGAAAATCATTTGTTGTGGTATTAAACAGGCCCTAAACAAAACCTCAGTTCCCTGCACCTGCCAGTCTTTAGTCCCCCTGATAGACTTCACATCTATTGTGACCCTCCAAAAGTAGAAACCTTGTTAAGAGAGCTGAGAAAGGAAAGAAGCAGAATAAATCAGTTTTGTGTCCGTTAACATATTTTTCTTTGCAGGTGACAGTGCAAGCCTATAATGAAAAGAGGCAGGGTCATATATGCGTCATACCCAGAAAAATATTTAAACTTTTGTGCGAATGCTTTTGAACTACCCCTTGGTGCTATAGGGCAATGTTCACATTGTGAAAGTTAAAAACTTCACGAGGAATTCTAGCTTTGTTTAGAAAATGATGTCCGTAATGTTGAAAACAAAACATCTCATCAAAGTTAACTGTACCATCATATAACTCATTAGAAGAAAACACAGTTGAATGTTCTAGATCATCTAATATTTCATACACTTTATCAATGTCCCAATCATCAGAAATAGTACTAGGGGTTATAAAGTAATTTAGGGAAATTTTAAACCAATGTGGAATTTGTAAAAGTTCAGTGGGACCATAGACATCAAGTGATACCTTACCCCGTATAATCTCATCCAGAACTGGAACAGCTGAAATGTTCATGAGAGACAAGTCTGTTAGTTCACGGTGTGATGATGCGTGTGGTTGCAGAATCAAGTTTACCATGTGTACTGCAGAGCGTTCTGGAATAAAATGTCAGTTCACAAGTAATAAGAACTATGTTGCAAAACCAATCCAAAGGATCAGGAAAAGTAATGTGTAGGAAAGTGCCCCTTTTTGCATGGTTACCCCCTAACCTTTTGCCAAATACCTGATGCCAACTTGACTGAGTGTGTGCTCGAATCAGTCAATCAATCAATCAATGGCTTGTAAAGCGCGACTACTCACCCGTAATGGTCTCAAGGCGCCGGGATCCTGCTAACCAGGCCTCAGCACCTGCGTTCTTTCCCAAAACTGTACCTTTGCACCCACATTTGGTACACCTCTAGGCCAAATCTGAGTCCCTTGTAAAAGGTACCCCTTGTACCAAGAGTCTTGTGACCAGAGAGGGCCTCTGAGGGCTGCAGCATGTATAGTGCCACCCTCAGAGACTCCTCACCTTAACACTCCCACCCTGCCACTGCAGGCTGCGTGTTTTGGTGCAGACCAAACTGAGGAGTCTACATGGCACACATGCCTGTGTACCATGCCCACCAACACTGCCTGGGGCATGGGTAAGTCACCCCTCTAGCAGTCCTTACATCCCTAGAGGCATGGGGTGCACCATACCCAAATGAGGGCATAGCTGGAAGAGCAGTGTGCCCCTACAGTGTTTGTGCCATTCACAGACATTGTAAGTGCAGTGGAGCCATTGTGAGTGCATGGGCTGGGAGTTTGTGAGCACGAACTCCACAGCTCCATGATGGCTTTACTGAAGTCTGGGAAGTTTGGTATCAAACTTCCCAGCACATTAAACCCACACTGATGCCAGTGTGGGATTTAATGAAAAATGTACTCTGAAGGCATCTTAGAGATGCCCCCTGAAAAATGACCAACTCTGGTGTGGTTCCTGACTGGCTCCCAGCCATCTGCCACCACCAGACAGATTTCTGGACCCCTGGGTAGAGAGCCCTCCGCTCTGTTGGTCTGGAAATAAAGCACATCATGGGCAGAGGTGTCATGCCTCCTTCCCCAGGATGGGCAGGGTCCTTGAAGAGGGAGGTTCAAAGGCCTGCCGCCTTTGTTAGCTGTATCAGCCTGTTGCTGCTATCAGCAACTAGCTTCCACCGGTTCTGACCCCAATTGTGGGCGGGAGAACCGGCTGGGAAACCTAGCCAGGAAGGTGTGCCCTCCTTTGCCAACCCCACTCTTCAGGTGGGGGAGGTGAAGTGAAGGCCACCTTTCAGTCCCCGCGATCTTGAAGATGGAAGAGACCCCTCCAATCAGGAAGAGGCCTATGCCCCCCTTCCACTGGAGGGTGGCACACTAGGGGATGTAGACACTAGGACCCATTGGTCCTAACCTGCACACCCCTGTAACGCCCCTAAATCTAGTATTTGGGGGCACCCCTGAACCTTGCTTCTTCAGATTTGACGTGACAAGAAGAAAAAGGACAGAAGAGCCATGCTGCAGAAGAGGACGACGACGACAACTGCTTTGGCCCCAGCCCTACCGGCCTGTCTCCTGCTCCGAAACCCCTGCAAGCTGAAACTGGCGTGTCCTGCAGCCAGCAGCCTCCAAGAACCCCGGGGACCTGCCCTGCCTTCTCAGAGAACTCTGATCTCCCATGGACACCGGATTTGTCCAACACCAACCCAAGCCAGGACTCCAGATCCAGCCGGATCCGCGAGTCCTCACCACTCCCAAGTTTGAATGGCCCAACACCTCAGCAAGGTCCCCCAGTGATCCTGACCTTTGTTCCAGCATTGGACGACCTCCACTGACATTCTCCTTGACGCCCGCAGCCTCATCCTGAAGAGTCCCCTCAACCGGAACCAGTGAGAAGAACCCAACACGAAAAGACACCCCTGCACCCACAGCCCCTGAGTCCTGAGGTGCCAGACCGCGGATGTCCTGGTGTCCAGCAACTCTTCAATTTCATCCTCCAGTCGCTGGTTCCCTTCATCCAGTCTTCTGGCTCCAGCCTGCAGTCCTTTTCCGCACCGACATCCTCAATAGGAAAGCATTGGCCTCCCGACACCTCCTGAGCACCCTGCACCAGGCCGCCCCTGTGCTGCTGGTGGTGTGGACTTGGTGCTAACATGGGACCCCCTTTGCCCTTACCTTAACCCCAGGAGCTTGACTCCCAAGACCGAGTGGCCTGCCCATGAGCAGCCCCAACCAAGGTGCCCCTTAGCCCTTTATCCCCTTTGGCTAACATTGGCACTCTGCACCCAGCCGCCCTAGTGCCGCTGGTGGTGCCCCTTGAGTGCCAACCTAAACCTTGGGGAACCTTGGTTCTACCCCCCAAAACTCCTTATCCAAAACTGTTTACTTACCTGAAAACCTAACACTTCGTTTTTCTACATAGGATTGGATGGTGGGTTTTCTCTGAAAAATCTTCCAAGTGTTGAACTGTTTTGTACTGCAACAAAAGTAACTTAGTGCCTTTAAAAGAGATAACCTGTTTACTGATGTCCTGGGTTGCTTAAACTGTGTTAATAGTTTGTTTCATGCCAAACTAGAAAAGTAACTACAAAGTAATCTGAAAGTAATTTCAAGTGTTTTTTTAACAGCTTGCAAACTGTTTTCTCAACTGCAAAAGTAATCTGACTGTTCCTTCAAAACCAGTGCTCACTGTATTTGGAAAAGTAATATTGTATGAAAAGTATAACTTACCTGCTACTAAGTAAACCTTGGTTCTAGAAATAAAACAACAAAATAACAGCTTTTTATACAAACAATTGGTCTGGATTCAGTCTTCGTGTGTGTGACATATTTTTCTTGCCTGAGTGTGTACAACACATTCTTAACACTACCCTCTGATAAGCCTGACTGCTCAACCACACTACCAACAGAGTAAGGTATCTACTTTAGCCTCTGCTATACCTTTGGGGATCCACTGGACTCTGTGCACACTATACCTTACTTTGGTATAGTATATACAGAGCCAGCTTCCTACATAATTAAATTGTAATCCAGATGTGTAACCATTGAGAAACAAAGTATGTTCTTTTCAGCCCAAGATAGAAGACATGCACCTTTAGCTCAAAAGGCAGGGGCAGTGAGGGTGGAGGTTGCTCCGATGTTTGAGAGGAGAAGTCATCAAAGTCGATGAAGTAACCAGAAGCCGTCCAGTCTATCCTTGGCAGCTCGGTAGGTTGAGTTGAACTTGATGAAGACTCGATCTGTGGTACATTGACGTAGACCTTGTTCTTTTCAGGATTTCAATTTGAAATTTGTGTTTCCGTACTTGTTGACTGTACAGTTGTTGTAGTTTTGGCAACAGGTAGAGGACATACTTTGTTGTTGTTCTGTGTTGTCCCATGTTGAAGAGAGCAGGATTCATTTGTAATTAAAGCTTCCATCTGAATCTCCTGTATGGTAGCCAGAGGAGACTGGTAGCTTCCCAGAAGCCCACGCAGCTTACTGTTGAGAATCGGACACATAGTGTGGTTTGATCAGATCGATAGAGACAAACCGTTTGTCTCGACAGCCAAGAAGGGGCGAAAGAAGTACAGTTTGTGTACCTTCAACATCCAGGACAGGCACAGGCGCGCTATATGATGGCCTAAACTCCTTTTTGGCCACAATCTTCTCTCTGACCAGATCCCTGATTTTTGGGATACAGCCAGACCTTGCCGGAACTACCATCACTTCTCCAGTGGTGCTGCGTTTTTCCATGGATGTTTCTTTGTTTGTCCCGGTAGTCATTCAGTTCCTGTAAAACCGTCAAACGTTCATTGATGTCAAATGGTGTTTCCTCTGACACTCTGCTGGCATTGTCGAGGTCTGGGACCCACATCTTAACCCCAAACAGGATCTCATAGGGAGTCCAACCACCCAGGGATTTTCTTGGCATATTGTTTAAAGCCCTCTGGACCCCAAATGGATGATGGACCCAACTGCGACCAGAGCCTAGGACCCTCGCTGTTAAAGACTGCTTTAAGTCACGGTTTTTCCTCTTCACTACGGCGTTTTCCTCGGGATGGTAAGGAGAAGAAAAACGCATGGTCACACCCACACTTCCCATGGCCTCTTTGTAAGCCTGAGAGCTTAACGCCGGACCTCAGTCGGAATGTAATGTGCCAACTGCCTGTCTTACGATAAAGACTCACAGATCCTTTATAACAGTTCGGGCGTCAGCCAATCGCTGTGGCCAGACCCAAAGTAATCGAGAGCAGGAATCTACTGCCACCAAGATATACTTGTAAGCCCCATCTGATGATAGGGGCCCGCAATGGCCCAAATAAACACAAGTCACTAGCTTATTTGAGATCAGTAGAGGTGTCTGTGGTGGATGTGCCATTGTGGAACCCTTCATCTGCTGGCAGATGTCGCATCCGAGGACAAAGTCTTTGGTCTGTTTGTAAAGACCTAGCCACCAATAGCGTTGCTGTAATAATGAAATTGTAGCAGCCTCGCCCGCGTGTGCCAAAGCCAGACCCTCATGTGCAGCTAGAATTAATCCCAGTCTGCGATCATTGTATGGTATTACTCTACCCCCCACTCCTGGAATCTGAGCATATGGTGTGTTTTGTGCATCTAACTTGTAGGAGTAATTGAGTGGAAAGCCATTGAATTCCCTGCAACATGAACGCCAACATGTTGATGAGTGTATGAATGACATGAGTCTGTGGCAAGCATTCTTTCAGTTTCGCCACCTATTCCCAAAGCAACTTGTGCTTTACTGTGCAGCCTTTTGAATTTCTGAATCCATTCTGGCTCCAATAATGTAGGTACTCGTTATATGACTGCACACAGAAATACGAATCACACACTATAAGTGTGTGGAATTCAGCATCCGTATTCTGCATTGCAAGTACTCGAGGCTTCAGTTGAGCCAGCTGCGCAATCACCTAGGGCCATATGTATCAAGCATTATTGTGATCGCAAACGCTGCGATTCGCAAAAATACAGCGTTTGCGATCGCAAAAATGCCCACTGCGATGTATAAAGCATGTTCGCAGTGCAAAAATGCCAATCGCAATAATAGCGATTCGCATTTTTCTGCGAAGGAGTTTCTGCGAATAAAATTGCGAATTCGCATTTTGCATCATTTTTCCTTGCGAATATCGCAAATTAAGAAATCGCATTTTGCCAATTCGCAACGAAATGTATTAAAAAATAGCAAATTGCGATTTCACAAAATTCGCAATTTTGCACCTCGCAATTACCACCAACTCAGAGCAGGTGGTAACCAGGTGCAACCTATATAAACTGGCCCAGAATGCCACAGTGGTTTTTCACAATGGCTGCACTTTACGTCATTGCGAGGAGGCTAAGGAACAGAGCTGCTGCCCAGGGAAGGAGGCGCCAGGAGAGGATATTCAGGGCACGCATCACCTTGTTAATGCAAACTCCAGAGGAGATACAGGAGAAATACAGGCTGCACCCAGACAGCATCCTAGATCTCATTGAGGAGTTGAAGCCCATGCTAGAGCACCCCACACGCAGGACACGCACCATCCCCACCCATGTGCAGGTCTTCTGCTCACTGCATTTGCTTGCGTCTGGGAGCTTCCAGGGGGTCATAGCAGCAGCAGGAGGGGTCACACAGAGTAGCCTTTCGCGCTTCTTTCATGCGTTCCTGGATGCCATGATGCTGCGGATGCATCACCACATCCAGTTCCCAAACACGCAGCAGGCACTCGACCAAACCAAGCAGGGGTTCTACCAGATCGCCCGCTTCCCCCATGTCATCGGCTGCATCGATGGCACCCATGTCTCCCTCTCCCCACCATCCCAGACTGAGTATGTGTATAGGAATCGGAAATGCTATCACTCCCTGAATATTCAGGTAGTCTGCAATGCTGCCCATGTAATCACAGACATCGTGGCCAAGTATCCAGGGAGCACACACGATTCCTACATCTTCCGCCACAGTGGGCTACACCGTCGGCTCGTGGCTGGCGAGTTCGGAGATGGCTACTTACTGGGTAAATCCATGGCTCACATCCATACATGGGATGAAGGACAGGACAGGGAGGGCAGTGTGTGACCCATGTTTTTCCCACCCTGCAGGTGACAGTGCGTATGCGGTGAGGGAGTACATCCTGACGCCCTATCTCAATCCTACAACTGCTGCCGAACGGTGATTCAACAACGCCCACAGGTCCACACGTGGTGTCATCGAACGCACATTTGGCATCCTGAAAAGCCGCTTCCAGTGCCTCCACAAGAGTGGTGGTGCCCTACAATACAGCCCGCAGACCTGCTGCAAAATCGTGGTGGCTTGTGCAATGCTGCACAACGTAGCAACAAAGAAGGGCACCCCAGTGGAGCTGACCAACTCAGAGTCATCGGAAGAGGAGGGACCAGCTCCCCGTGCAGGACCAGCAGGTGGTGTTGGGGCAGCTGCCGGACGCCAGAGACGGCAGGAGATTACGCGCAACTATTTCTAGGTGAGCAATAATGACACAATGCAAGGTATTGGTGCACAACTGTGTTTATTCCCTTCACAGCAGGAAAGTTAACTTCACACAGCCTGATGTGCACACTATGTCAGACAACAGTAGGTAGCACTTGTTCACACCACAGTGCAAGTCTTCCAACATAATATAAGTCAATATGCAATGGGTTGCCTCACCCAGTGCTATGTCCCACTCATGCCACTTCAGCGCCGGCGTGCACGGCTTGTTGCTCCTCCCGCAGGGTTCACACCGTCCTCCCCTGTGCCATCGTGTGATCTCCCCTGACGCGCGCTGCGATGTCTGTCTTGTGGGAGGGGGGGGGAGTGATGCTGCTCCTGCTGGACTGCCCATCCTCTTCCAGTGAGCTAACGGGTCCTGTCCCACCCATGGCTGCTGCCCGCATGCGTGACCTGCACAAGCCCCCTTGCGACATCCTGGCTGCAGTGTGTCAGCTCATGCTGCATGCTGACACAACGACGTGCCAGCACAGATGTGGCTGTGGACATACGGTTCACTGCCTTGGAGTAAAGGTCCTGCCGCTTGTAGTAGCGCTGTCTCTCTCTGCGCCTGTCTGCACGGTCTCGCCGCATCTCCGCGCACATCGCTTCCATTGTGCTAGCCATGGCCATGACACCATCCCTAATTTGGGTCAGATTAGTGTTCTGTGCTGCTAGTTTGCGCTGCATTGATTTCATTGCCTTTGCTTGCAGGCGCTGTACGTGAAACATGTTGGCCTCGAGGCCGGCAAATACTGTTCCTTCGCCTGCGTCAGCGGTGCTGGTGGATGGACGGGCCCTGCGCCAGAACAGGATTCCTGTTGTGTGACGTGCAGGGGACTGTGCTGTGCGTGTTGGACCATGCTGGCCCTGGACTGGCTGCTCATCGCCACTTGTGTCATCTGCATCTGCCTCCAATGGTGTAAGTGGTGGTACAACACGGCGCTGCCTTTGTCTCACAGAGATCACTGGTGAGCCCTCATCATGCTCCTCTGGCCCTGACTGTTGTCCTGGTTGGGATTCCTCCTCCCCTTCTGCCATGTGTTCCTGTCTCACTGGAGCTGCTGTGGATGCAAATGCACATATTAATTTGCTATCCTGCCTCACATTTTTGTTGCAATAAATATTTCATTTGGGAGTTACATGTGTCCTATCTGTCTGTTTGTTGCCTCTCATGATGCACACATTCTGAATGTGCCTTGCTGGGTGTCACTGCTCCATTGCTTGTTAGATGTGACTACAGGTCCCAGAATGCATTGCTGGGTGTGCTGGCCTGCATGCACTGGAGTAGCAATGATGTTTGGTGCCTGTGTCTTTCCTGGGTGTGTGGGTGGTGTGGTGGGGTGTCAGGGGAATGTTAGCATGCTTCTTACCTTGTCTGGTGCCTGGGGGCTCCGAGCTGTCCAAGTCAGCCACGCCACTCACACTCTCCTGCAGCAGGGTGCTCTCCACCAACTCCTCCAGAGGGGTGGGATCTGTTGCGGTGGATGTCCCACCACCGGTCTTACGTGCCTCAGCAAGCCTGGTAGCCACCTTTTCTTTGGACCTCTTGCGCATATCATACCACCGCTTCCTGAGTTCTTCTACGGTGCGGTGGGAGACGCCAATGGCATTTACCTTTTCTTGTATGCCTGCCCAAATTTTCCTCTTGCGTGCCTCAGGCACACGCAGTGATTTCTTCCCAAAAAGTAGTTCATGACTTTCAGCCATTTCCTGTATGAGCACCTCCAGCTCCCTTTCACTGTATTTGATTTTCCTTTTCCTTGCATTCTCCTCCCTCTCCTTCTCCTTCGGATCCATTGCTCCTTCTCTGAATGGCACTGCACAGTACTTTCCCTCTCCTCCCAGCCTCTCACTCAGCTGTTGGCAATCAGGTGCAGCATGGGCAGTCACACTTCCTGGTTGTGATGTCATCAAGCTGCACCCGATTTGCCGATTCGCTAAATTTGCGATTTCTTAATTGCGATTTCGCAATTAAGAAATCGCTATTTAGGTATTCGCTTTCCTGTTTTGCGATATTTGGTGAATCGCAAACCATTACCGAATATTTTGATACATCGCGGTTTGCGATTCTCAAATTGCGATTCGCAAATTTTCGCAATTTGAGAATCGCAACTTGTCATTTTGATACATATGGCCCCTAGTGACTTCGTGTAGGTTTTCTCAAGATGGAAGACTCCATCATGCATACCCCTTTTACAACTGTGCACACGACTGAGTATTGGTGTTTTTTCCCTACGGCAGGCTGAGCAGAACCATCAGTGTAAATGATGTAGTCATAGTGATCTAGAGCCATTATTTCATTAGACATGAGGATATTCTTGTTCCTACTGCATAAATGCTTGTGTTTGTAGTATAGAGTCAAATCTCTAATCTACATCTGGTATAGTGAGTGAGTTAGCCCATTGTATCCATTGTGGATGTAGAGTTTTAGCGGTCAGAATGCTTGCTCTGGTAGCCGCCTCTAATATCGGTAATGGGGTCACGACAATAATGCGTTTCCCTTGAGCTATGGCTCACTCTCTCACTACAGCAGTCTGAACTGCTGTTAGTAATATTTAGTAGGTGCAAAACACATTTCAGCATTGGTATACGGATGCAATTTATATGCTATTGTTACTGTGTCAACTTCATTGAACATGACATGGGTACCCTAATGTACCTGCAATTACATGGATCACCAGGTTTATAGTGTTACACGTCTGTGTAGGTGTTTGGAAGCTATTGTGTCAACTTGAATGGAAAGTAAAGTTTCTGAACATTCTTGCCTCCAGTGTGTACTTGAGAAGACTGGATTTATTAAGTCGTAGAATGGTTTGACCCATTCTGCGTAATCTGGAATGTATGTTCTGCCAAACGTTTGGAATTCTAATATGGATTGCAGTCTTTGGAGGTTGGAGCAACGCACATTTTCCGAAAAGATGGGTCGCCAGACTTTTGCCTCACTTGACAACAAGTGGACACTGAGGTGGGCGATCTTTTTTTTTTAAAATTAAATCTGTAGCCCATGTGAGCAAACCCAACAATTATGTGGTCCACTCTGGTCAAGTGTTCCATAAGGTAATCATCTGTTAAATATATTCATCAACATATGACAATGCCTGATCGTCAAAACTTTCAAGTAGTTCTGTGACTCTGGCTGAGAACAGCCCAGAGGTATTATTATACCCCAGAGGTAAATGGCAGAATTGTTGCTGAGAACCTAGCACGTGAAGACTGTCAAATACCGGCTTCCAGGTGCTGTATTTTGGCAGAAAAATCCATTCGCGATATCTAGTGGTGTTTTGTATTTCTTCCGCACAATGTTATTCATTAGTGTGGCACTGTGTGCGTTTTGTACTGCAAATGTACGAGTAGCTGAGTTTAAGGGTCTGTAATCTAATACTAGACAAAATGATTGATCCGATTTCATTAGAGGAAACAGAGGATTATTCACTGAAGAGGTGCAACTTTCTATTACACATTGGTATTCAAGTTGTTCTAGGATTTCCCTAATTTGTTGGTTGGCTTCGTTTTTTATTGGGTATTGTCTTTGAGGTTGTAGGGGTTGTCCTCAATAGAATGTCATGATAAGGTGAACCATCCTCCCATCCCACATGGTTGCGGTATAATGCAGGAGCTAGTGCCAGAGCCAACTCCTTGGTGTATGAAGGTTGAACTGATTCTGGAACGAGGTCGTAAAAGGCCGGTAAAATCACTGTACCTTTACCTTTACTTTACTGTACCATGCATCTTTGAGTGAGATCCTCCCAAAAGAGGACATTAATATACCTGGAAATGTCCCCCCTCCAACCGTAGTTGGACTTCGTATAAACAATAAACTCACTCAGCACTACTCCCACCAGACGTCTTCTGCACTGTCCAGCATTGTCAATGCCTATTCCCGGTCCAGAAGCAGAGTCCTCAGTATCCGGGGCATGCCTGACCTTAAGTCCGGCTACCTTCTTTTTAAATTGAGGTTTAGATGTTTTAAGTTTTTCTTCTCGCTTAATAATGTAGTCAGACGAGCATTGTGAGTCCTTCCTTAGTTTCACGTGCTCTTCTGAACTGCTCTCTGATCGTCTTCCTCTCTCTGAACATTTATCGGATGAATCCTGGAAGGAACTAGAGGAACATGTATCAGTATCCTGATACCTGTCAGGCGGTTTAACATTATCACTGTTTCCTAAATTATAACGTTTCTCAGTGGTTTTCTGTGCAGGAGACCCCGTGATTTTTTTGTATCCTTGTTTTTCTTGAAGAGTTGGGTGCTTGGTTAGCGTTATCCTTTTCAGAATTACTCTTTAATTGCGGATTTCCAGGTCTGGCCCCCAAATCATCTCTATCCAGAGTAGCATAGGTTTAGGTACTCTAGATTTTAGGTAATTCATGTTTCTGTTGCATTGGAGTCAAATCCCTTAAGCGTTGGCGTAAAGCTAACACTGCTGCTTCCTCTTTAATGTTACTCAACATTATGGCAGATACTGCAGCAAAGTTGCACATCAGTTTAATCCCTAAGTCTACGGCAGGTGCTGCCCTTTGCTCATTTTAGACCTGTTTCAATACTTCAGGTCGAACAGCCAATTAAGGGGTACCATGTGTTCTGGTAAATACTGTAGCAATGGCCATACCCTAAGTTGCACAGTCTTCTACGGGGGAGGGGGAAGCCATCCCCATTGGCAAGCAAATTGTCAATATTCTGTGTTTTTGCTGCGGGCCCGTATAGGGAAATACTGCTTCAAGCTGATTTGTTTTTTGTGCAATCCAAAACGTTCTAACTGTGGTAGAACGTTTCCCATGACTGCATTCGGTGTTTGTGGGATAATGCCCTGTGTAACCAACTATGGTGGTGCAGCTTGAACAGCCCGTACAGGGATAAGTGTTAATGTTCACATCACAAACTGTGTAAGGTATCTGTATATTGTTACTAGATTTTTGTATAATCCCTGCAGCTGGGCTGGGGTCAAATTATTGATATTGTGATGCGGTGTATATATACGACTAGGACTGGCCATGTTGCCCCCTCATTGCTGAGTGGGCCCAGTCTCACATTTTCTATAGTGTGGAGGAGGGTGCCTTCAAACCAATTAATATGTTATTGCTAAGTAGAGGAACTTCTTTTGCCTCATATGGAGTGTATTCAGCTGATATTTCCTCCTCAGTGCATTTGTGAAATACCCGTGTTGCATCATCTGCATCTGGGAATGTAACCCAACAATAAAATACCTCTGTCCTATATGCTTCGTGTGCCTGACCACCAGCTAGTGCAAGACCATTTTGTAGTAGTTTCTGAGTAATTGCATATCTGCAGTTCTCTCAGATTTTTTGTGCCATGTATGCGAAAAGGAATTACAGAGTAGGCTAACACAGTTGGAATTAGATCCTTTCAAGCTTGAACAACCAACAGCCAATACATAGGGTATACCTACTTGGCTGAGGATGATATTCCCTACCACCATGAACATCTCCAATTAAAAGGTGTGTAGTATTCTCTGAGAAGACACGATCGAACTCCTCAGTTGATCTATACAAAAAAAGAACAAAACCAATGTTGGCGGCGCCATTTCATGTAATTTACACTAATCAGTAGGAACTGCACATTTGTGGACGACTTAAACTTTGGGATGGTGCCAGACTGATTATATGCACTCCAGCAGAGTATGTTGTCTGTTGGACCAGCTAGCTCACAGTGCCACCATAATAACCCTAACCTAGACAGGGAGCGAACAGTTCTGGTAACCACTGAGCTTGACAACCCTGTTCCCTCAGGAACCAAGGGGACAGACCTAGAACCTTTCGCTTATACACTTGTGCTCTCGTTTGCTCGGAGAAATATACAGAGAATATACAAAGGGACGTTTTCAATGTTTATTGAACCGAAGTGATTCTTGTATACAAAATATGTGCTGCAATGATTAATAGACAAAAGCAGATGAAAGTTATAATAAGCGCCAGGACAGTGAACAGAACGAAAAGTTCCACCATTGTGCTGAAACAACATATATTTGCAAGCATATGAAATAATATGACAATCAGGCATACTCCTGCTATGCAAAACTCTAACCTACGTGTCTAGGGTGTATGTGTATGTTCTTCCACGAAACCCCCTACTAAAATTGATCCAACCCCATTACCCGGTTGGTAAGAATGTAGGACCCGGTCATGGTCATGAACTGGACACCCCTCATGGAAATGTCACAGGTGGGCGAAAGCTGGTGGGCGAAAGCTTCAACATGTAGATACTTCGCAAAGTCAGCAGAAGCGCCTTCACTGATTATACCTGGGAACAGATGTTTATAGGGAAAAGCATCTTTCCTTGCCTTTGGCTGAGATTGTGATCAGGGTGCCATTGTTTGTATTCTACAGATGGCTGTGTCGCCATATGGACGTAAATAACAAACACATTTGCACAATGTACGTGTAGGCCTTGTACATAATGCAAAAAGAACAATTGATGGACAGAATGCTGAACAATGTCAAACATTAACCCCAGTACAGAAATCTGGGTCTAAATCTATAGTTTTTTGCTCCCCATGCCATTCCAGTTTAAACCCAGCCATATGCAAATCAGTCTTGACCCTGCTCCCCATGGGAACAGTCCAGTCCGAACTGCCAGGCCAGGTCCTCCCTGGACTGGAAACAAGCATCCTGGGACTGGTTTCAGGGTATCACCCCATATCACCATATAGTCCAACAAAAAAGACCTGGCAATAGGCACTTTAACTACTTTGTGTACATAAATCCGTAGGATTACTTATAGGGCGATATATTTATCTGTTCCCAAGCTCAGGAGTTCTTTTCATGAACTATGACCTAATCCCCCGTGCCTTACAAATTAATAATTTTTATAAAACAAAAAATCCCCCCGTGGGGAGAAAAGAAACCAGTCGATAGTCAATTCACTCAAACAGCGCCTATCAGACATATAGTTAATACATGTCGAAAAGACAGAAAAGTGCGCAAAAGTGTAAGGAAATGAGAAAGTATCTCACGTGTGCACCACCAGAGGAGCTACTGGCAGGTTCTCACCAGCTTGCCCACGTATTTATCATCATTGATACCTTTCTCATAAACTGAAATATGTGTCCAGTGCAGGAAAGGTGGGAAAGAATTGAAAAAGAACAAGTAAGACCCCAAGAGACATGAGACACAAGAAGCCTCAAATAAAAATGGGTGCAACTCACATACGTACGTCTAACTTTTTATTCCACAGCGTGAGTTGGCCCAATATTAAAAACACAGCATGTTGTTAACCACTTTGAGAATGGCCAACATGTTTCATTGCCTTTTCAAAGGTAACGGCAAATTCATCAGGGCACCTGAGATCAGCAATCACCTCCCTGGACCTTTATACATCAAGAACGAGTGACTGACAAAAATACAAAGAGAGAGGAAAAAACGACTGGTAAAACACGAGAAACACCACCCATTTCTTACTGTTAGTTCAGTACAGGTAATCGTGCAGATATGGACTGCATTGCATTAGCAGCCACACATCCTGAGGTATCAGTAAATATTTACCTAGTGAGAACCATGGGCCCACATACCAGCTCTCACTCAGTTGCAGGGATGTGTATTGTTTACACTTTTTTCTCCCTTTGAAAAGCACCTCTGTTGCTAACACCTTTACCTGTGGAAACAGAACACAGCACCTTTACGCATAACACTTTCCTATTTGAATTGTATTCGCTCAACTCTAAATCATACAGTTCTCCCCAACCATTCTTCAATGTTCAAGCTAAGTCCCAGCGTGAAATCACACTTACACGACATGGGCCCGATTTATTATTGCCCCAACTCGCAACTTTGGCGGCTTTGCTATATAAAATATTTGTTTGATAACGACTATATCTGTATATGCGACCAATTCTGGCAGTCTAAGATGGCCGCGCGTTTGGGTAACGCGCCGTTTGATGTTTTGTTGAGAGCCCTTATCGGTGATCATGTGATCGCCGTAATGACGTGTTGCGTAACGAGATGGGTTGCGCCTGGTTTTTAAATGGAGTGAGTGAGTGTTTTGCAGGGTGAAACGCTGGGACGATTGACCGCATTCAGTTGCACTTCAAACGGTGAGAGTATGTTGGTTGAGTTATTGATAATGAGTGAATCCCTGATCAAATTGGAATAGATACGAGCAGTGAATGTGCCCAATGGTACTTGTAAGCGATTAAGTTGTACCGCGGACTAATCTACTAAGTAGTGATTGTTCCTTTTCCTTGTCGAGTGGGGACGGAGTCAACATGTAGTATGACTGAAGCGGGATGAATACGGAAATAAGAGAAAGGGACACGGGTTAGGTCGAGTTAACATTCTTAAATAGGAAAAGGGGATAGGAGGTGTTTCACTCTCCGTTCCGGGTCCAGTGGGCTAGATATAATCTGCAGAATCTTTGGGGCAAGTAAATATGTTCCGAGATTATACATGTCGTGTAAGTGTGATTTCACGCTGGGACTTAGCTTGAACATTGAAGAATGGTTGGGGAGAACTGTATGATTTAGAGTTGAGCGAATACAATTCAAATAGGAAAGTGTTATGCGTAAAGGTGCTGTGTTCTGTTTCCACAGGTAAAGGTGTGAGCAACAGAGGTGCTTTTCAAAGGGAGAAAAAAGTGTAAACAATACACATCCCTGCAACTGAGTGAGAGCTGGTATGTGGGCCCATGGTTCTCACTAGGTAAATATTTACTGATACCTCAGGATGTGTGGCTGCTAATGCAATGCAGTCCATATCTGCACGATTACCTGTACTGAACTAACAGTAAGAAATGGGTGGTGTTTCTCGTGTTTTACCAGTCGTTTTTTCTTCTCTCTTTGTATTTTTGTCAGTCACTCTTTCTTGATGTATAAAGGTCCAGGGAGGTGATTGCTGACCTCAGGTGCCCTGATGAATTTGCCGTTACCTTTGAAAAGGCAATGAAACATGTTGGCCATTCTCAAAATGGTTAACAACATGCTGTGTTTTTAATATTGGGCCAACTCACTCTGTGGAATAAAAAGTTAGAAGTACGTATGTGAGTTGCACCCATTTTTATTTGAGGCTTCTTGTGTCTCATGTCTCTTGGGGTCTTACTTGTTCTTTTTCAATTCTTTCCCACCTTTCCTGCACTGGACACATATTTCAGTTTATGAGAAAGGTATCAATGATGATAAATACGTGGGCAAGCTGGTGAGAACCTGCCAGTAGCTCCTCTGGTGGTGCACACGTGAGATACTTTCTCATTTCCTTACACTTTTGCGCACTTTTCTGTCTTTTCGACATGTATTAACTATATGTCTGATAGGCGCTGTTTGAGTGAATTGACTATCGACTGGTTTCTTTTCTCCCCACGGGGGGATTTTTTGTTTTATAAAAATTATTAATTTGTAAGGCACGGGGGATTAGGTCATAGTTCATGAAAAGAACTCCTGAGCTTGGGAACAGATAAATATATCGCCCTCAGTGGCGTAGCTAGGCACTCTGCCGCCCGTGGCGGTCCCTGCCTTTTGCCGCCGCCGCCGAGCGCCTAAGAGCAGGGGGGGGGGGTGCTGGCGATAAATATACCTGCCGCCCCCAAATCTCGTGCCGCCCGGGGCGTACCGCCCCCTCCGCCCCCCCTTGCTACGCCAGTGATCGCCCTATAAGTAATCCTACGGATTTATGTACACAAAGTAGTTAAAGTGCCTAGTGCCAGGTCTTTTTTGTTGGACTATATGGTGATTGGAGGGTGGCCTGGCATTTAGATTCCCTCTGCAGCTCCTTGTTGGATTATATCACCCCATATCAGCCAGGCTAGCTTGACTTCAGTGGCATGGAGAGCACTGGACCCATGTCTGACAAATGCAAAAAGAACAATTGATGGACAGAATGCTGAACAATGTCAAACACTCCCCCTAGTATAGAGATCTGGGCCTAAACCCATTGTTTATTTTGCTCCCCGTGCCATTCCAGTTTAAACCCAGCCATATGCAAATCAGTCTTGACCCTGCTCGCTATGGGAAATGCCCACCCCGAGATGTCAGGCTAGGACCTCCCTGGACCGGGAACAAGCATCCTGGGACCGGTTTGAGAGTATCACCCCTCATCAGCCAGGCTAGCTTAACTCCAGCGGCATGGAGAGCACAGGACCCACGTCTGGGCATACCTGTCCTACTCCGGGTGACAAATGCAAAAAAACAATTGATGGACAGAATTCTGAACATATTAAAACATATTGTTATTTTTTCCAAGAAGAGCTTAAGACATGAGAGTTAGAGTAATTTATATACAGAAGAGGCATGCAGGAGGTAGAAGGGAAGCAGAGGTGCATTAAAAAAAGGGATGGAAATATGTTTCATGGATTGTCAATTTTTCATGCAGAAATTTATGGAATATTGCAGGTGGAGAAATTATACGTGCATTTTGGGGATGTCAAGCTGTTGAAAGAAAGAGTTTTAAATTCTGCTCTTAAGGAATGTAGCTTACACAATCTTTCTAGAGTCACTTAAGAGGTGACACATATACTTACCGCAGTGAAATCGAAAGACCAGTGCTTGTTGAGATGCCTTTACTGTCAAGTAGTGCAACAAATAAGCCCATTTTGTTACTCATAATTACAGTGAGAGCACACCCAGAGATAACCCTTTTATATACTTAGTACAGCAGTATATTCAATATTATAAAGTATTGCTACAGTTTATGCAAATCGTATGCACCATACATAAACTATACATATAATATAAAACATGTGTTATGTCAACACCCACCAACCTAACCATATAATAAGGCAATAGATAAACACAAAGCAGCTGTCATTAGTATACTCAGTCCATGTTTGTGACCCATTCAGTACCTGGTTCAGAAGGTGCTATCCACTGCCTACACCTGAAGAGTACCCTCACGTAACAGCCACCATGTCCAGTAGAATGGATGTGTCTGAGGTCACCTTCTAGCATAGTATCTAAATGCCATAGCTATCAAGTCTTCATGTTTGAAGATGTGTAACATTTTTGTTTGCTCAGTCTTCTATGTTCATCTATATTCCTCTGTATGTGCCGAGGGTTACCAGATGGCCCTTTTACTCCACTTTTCCATTCATGAACTTTGATTTTATATATCAGTGCATTCTGAGAGTTGTAATCTTGGTCCATTTGATTTGAGCCAATTGCAGCAATGCACCCGATACCAATGATATGTAAAAGCAAAGTCCAGGAATGGACAAGTGGTGATCTAGTGACATGGAGTCATCTGGTCACCGTACATCTGACACTTTGTCACTAGTCTGTAGCAAGCTGTTGAAAAATAAAATGTGTGTGGTGACTGAGAAAAGCAAGATGGCGACTGCGTAGGTTCCCCGCGGCCGAACTCCTACCCAAGCTCCCTCTACCCCCTCCTGCCCGTCTGCCTGTTTGCTGTACCTGGTTATTCGAACGCACAAAAGTTTCTCCCGGTCTTGGCGTGGGTGAGCGGATTGTTTGGCGTCAGCTGCGGCACCCTGGCGCGGCATGGTGATCGAGCCCAGCACTGCGGATGTCTTGAGGGGGTGTGCCGGCGCGCTGACAGCACTCTTGGAGCGGTTGACCGGTCATGCTATGGCGTCCTGAGTAGGTGGGGTGCCTTGTCAGAAGAATCCCCGGATCAGCGCCATAATCTTCCTTTGGGTCAGATTGCTCTGCACTGCGTGTGTCACATATTATGGCCCCTAAAATGTCAAACACCCTAAAGAGAAGGGGGACACACTGTCTCGGCTTCTTCAGCACGGGCTGCTGTACAGGCGCTGGGGCCAGGGTCAAGACAGGAGTCTTCCCCAGTCCACATCGAGGATAGTGCAGGTAAGCCGATAGACTCCTGCAATGCAAAAAATTGGCTGGAGAGTAGGGGCGCTGGGAGAAGGAGGAATTTGCAAGACTGCACCCAGGTCTTGGCTAAAAAGCCTGGGGCGCCTCAGGCTCCTAAGGAGGGGGTTTCTGGCCAGCAGCAATCACTGAATTTTTTAGGATGAAGGACATAGGGGAGGGACAACCCCCCCCGGAAATTGCCAAGGGGCTGGAAATTGACAAGCCAGGCCGGAGTGTGGCCCCTGTATCTGATGACCAGTCTGGGGTGCCTTGTGTACTATTGGATGAGGTGGCAGATGATGGGGGCTCTTTTTCATCTGAATGAGGGCAGCCTTTACAAAGGGCGATAGGCGAATATGGAGAGCTGCCCAGTAGCCCTAGAGAGAAGATGAAGGGGACCCTAGGCAAAGAATGCTGGGCCATGTGTGATCCTCGATCTATAGCTGGCGGAGCCATGAGCGATCCGGATTACAATACAGAGAATAATGGCCTGGCAGTGGGGGACCTTACATCCGATGAGGTTGATACATTTTTTTCACTCACAGATGGCTCTCGCTCTGAAGACTCTAATTCTGGTCTCAGTGAGGCCAGGGGCAGTTCTTCAACATCGGGCTCCAGTACACTTGAAGCGCCTGAGACAGCCCTTAAACGCCAAAAGCGCCGGAAGAGCTCCAAGGGCAACACAGACTCGTGAAAGAACAGGGAGAAACACACCATCGAGAGTGGGTTAAAATGGGACTATTCCCACATGAAAATACTTGGGATGTCAGAGACAGCGCCCGCCCAGACAGAGACTCTGTTTGTACCGCAGGCTGTGGGGGCAGCAACCATAAATCTCGCATTGGCCTTGATCCTGGAGTCGATCAAAGAGCACCGCGCTGAGACTCGTGCAGATGGTAAAAAAGCCAGGCAGGCCACAAAAAAACTTGACGGTGCAGTCAGGAAGGTCGGGAAGGCTTGCTCTGAGATTGGCGAGCGTCCTAACAGAATAGAGGAGAGAACAACTGTTGTGGAGACCGAGATGGCAGCTGTGAGAGAGCAGACTAAGTCTCATGATGCCCAACTGACAGATGTCTTGTGGAAATTGGAGGACTTGGAAAATCGTCAGAGAAGGAATAATCTTCGCTTCCTTGGGATTGAGGAAGGCCTGGAAGGGGACAACATCCGATCCTTTATTCTAGATCTTCTTAGGGATGCCTTTCCCGAACTTTCAGGATAGAACTGGGAGTCTGAAGTCCAAAGGGTCCACCGGTTTCCATTAACCCACTACAAGTCTACACTGGCCAGCAGAGATCAAAGGCAGCCGAGTGCCATTTTAGTCTTTTTGGGGAATTTCCTGCTGCCATACATGCGTCCTCTATTCTTAGAGGACGACCCTCTGGGCGCTGCAATGTTGATCGCATGTGCGATTAATGAAGTTCAAAATATATATCCACAATGATTTGTGAAGCAATTGTTTAATGAATACAGATTTTTATTCAATCCATGAATATATCCTTGTGTATTTACAATGCTTAAATCTTCCTCTGATGTTTGTCAGACATTTTTAATGATATTCCCAATGCATTTCGTGCACACATGGGCACTTCATCAGGGAAAGTCTAAATAGAAAACAAAAAATTGCCTAAATGAGGGTCCACATCCTAAGATTCATGTGACTAATTCTTAAATTGAGACAGGTTCAATTATGTCTAATATATTGATTTACAAGAGAAAACAGACATTGAATACCATGCACTATGTTAGTGTCTACTGTCTTGCCAAGTAATTATGTTAAAAGATTAGTGCAGAACGTGAGAACTTGTTATGAAATGCTGTGTGAGTTGCTAATTGATCAACGTGCGGGTGGCGTGGTGCCGAACATAATGGTGAACATACAATGATTCTGTGCATTCTAACGCCGATAAAGCGTTGTACAGGATGTCATGATCTTTGATGGAATCATAAATCTAGTACATTTCAAGAGTGAAAAAAGTTAGTGCGCTACTTTATCAATGAAACATCACAGTGCGCGTTGCTGATAGTTCCAAAATCGTGCCATACCAGTGTCTCTGCGTGAAGCTGGTGCAAAAAAAGTTGTATTTAGCTCGTGAATTCGGATACCGGGATCTTACCTTCCGGTAGATAATACCGCGTCTTGGCAGTGTATTCCGAGTATCGCTGGTATGTTTGTTCGTGTGAAAAGCCATTCATATCAGGCGTCTATCAAAGATAGTGAAGACGGACTTGCGGTCATGTGACCTGTTCCCGAATGGTTAAAGTGTATGGACGCCATCTTATAGTGGGTTAGTGTGATTTCTAACATCGAACTACTCGTTTTGTGTATTTATCACATAACATATTTCTGTGACAGCGATTACTCGTGGTTGCAAGAGGTAGATAAATATATGTGCATGTCGTTTATCGATCACGGCTATGTGAATTCTTATCAATCTATCGCAGAAGGTGTGCGCCATGTTGGTTTGGGTTAGTATGGAGTATTAACGTGGTACTGTGTTTGTAGCAGCTCTGAGTGATAAAAGCTCAGAGACGTCGGACTGTAATTCAGTCAAGTCTGAGGATGGGGTGCAGATACTGGGAAAAAAATATAAGTAAAAAAATATAAGTAAAGAAATGTATCCTGGAGCACATAATGTAAACAGAAAAAATGCAAGACATGAAGTGTCGAAAACAAAATTATCCATGCATAAATAGTAAGTTCATGGTTCAAATGAATGATCACAGGTAACAAGCAAATTCCAAGCGATCATTGAGTCCCTTTGGTTTCATTGAATCTAGCCTATAGATCCAATCGTTCTCCCTCTGTAAGAGGACTTTGTTATTGTCTTTCCCTTCAATTTTCGCCACAACTTCTAATATGGTAAATTTCAGTTGTGCAATGTTGTGTTGTCTCTCATTGAAGTGAGTCGCTACTATTGATTTGATGTTTTTCGTCCTGATATTGCTCTTATGTTCAAGTATTCGAGTCTTTATTTTTCTGTTGGTTTTGCCGACGTAAACTAGGCCGCAAGGGCATTTCAAGAGGTAAATTACGTTTGAGGTGTCGCAGGTAGCTGTAACATTTAGTTTTATTGGTGTCCCTCTCATTGGGTGCATGAAGGTGTTGCCTTTGATTATACTATGGCAATTGCTGCAGTTATGGCAGGGCATCGTTCCTTTGTGTGAGACCGACTCTAGTCTATCAGTTGGTTTAAGGAGTTCCTGAATGTTTTTACTTCTTGTGTAGGCAAACATTGGTTCATTACTGAAAATACCTTTGAAGTCCGGTTCACTAGCCAATAGTGGCCAATGTGTGCGGATAGCTCGTTTGTATTGATGGCTCATGGTGGAATACCTTGATACTACGACCATTCTAGATTGTTCAATTTTTGTTGCTGGTTGTAATAATTCTTTACGAGTTTTGAGAGAACATTTCATCACTGCTTGTTGAAGTATCTCCTTCGGGTATCAGCGTTCCTGAAATCGACATACCATATTTTCAGTCTGTGTCTGTAACTCTGTGTGTTCAGATACTATTCTTTTAACTCTGAGGAGTTGCGAAAGTGGTAGATGATTTCTCAATGGAAGCTGGTGAAAACTTCTATAGTGCAGGAGATTGTTACGATCTGTTGGCTTCTTGAATAAGGTGGTTTCAATTGTATTCCCCTTTCTGGTCAATAATACATCTAGATATGCAATGGAAGAGTTATCGATCTGGTAAGTGAACTGTATTCGTTCATTGATTGTGTTCAGATGTTTCAGAGCCATTGTCAAATCCAAATATGTTTAACCACAAAACCTCAGGAAAGACCTGGGGAAGGGAACTAGAGGCACGGGGTGGTAGGAGTAGGCAGCCTCCAAACTATAATGTTTAACACAAAAAAAAAAAAAAAGCCGCTCCTAGTATGATGACCTAAATGCTACCTTGTGAGTGCAGGCATCTCACAAAAAGTGACAGACTGGTCTCACACACCACCTGGTGTCATGCTTCATCATTGACCAGTCCTCGCCCTCTAAAAACTTGGTTTGATAGAGGGCGGGCATACACCTGAAGACAGGGATGCACTTCTAAAACTAAGTGGGGGCCCTTACAAAAAAATTGTGAAGTTTAAAAGGCCATTACAGATGTCATACTCATTTTAATGTGACTGGCATCTGTATGGTATTTAAAAAATGAAATGGTCGGTGTACTGGGGATTCTATTGTCCCCCCACCGTACTATCAATGGTCAACATGTTTCTGCCTACTGGCCCCGAAGGGTCCGTGGCATTCATCAGGACCTATACTATATAAACGGGCTCCGCCCTTACCGTGCTAGACTGGTGAGGGTTCCACTAGGTGAATGATTTCACACACCACCGTATGTGCGGCTAAAAGTAACGCCTGTAACAAGAAAACAAAAGAAATGATACAGTAACACATCTGATAAAGGTCATCTGGTCTGCCACATACTCATGCAGAATATAAGTGCGTGGCTATAAGTGCATCTAATCGTGTCATTCATCTGTGCACTTAGAAAGAAAAAGTTAACAATTTGGGAACAGTGTCCCCAATGCTTACCCTAACTGTTGGGACCTACTAGCCCCATAGGAGAGTGAGGAGGGGAGACCCCTTTGGTCAAACGCTAAATAAAGAGGAGAAAGAAGGAAAAAATCCGGGTGGAGTCAAAGGCATATCAATGTTATGCTCAAAATTATGTAAACAATAGTCATGCGCCTGGAGCATTTTACCAGGAAAGAATAATTCACTCATACTTCCCAAACACACTCTTACTGTGAAAGGAGAAAACTCCCGCCTCTGCACCTATATCCGATCACCTCGCTTCCTCGCTGGTAACTGAGGAACACCACTACGCGCTTTATATATCGTGAAGCGTCAAAGCGCCCGCGCTAAATGCGGCTAATTAGCAAGGATCCGGTGTCAGGACGCCGTGCATGGAAAACGGTGCCTGACCTGCCTGTAGGTAGTTACAGGGTAGTGCGGCCCTAAAAAGGACATCCGATGTCCCAATGTTAGATTGCCTGAGAAATACGGCATGACGAAGGGCCGTCAGAGTAGCTTGCAGTGTCTGTGTCTAGGCGCAAGCGCACTGACTTACATGAGGTCTGTCTCAGTGCCACGCATGCGTCCCATGTTTCACTGGAGCGGGCTGCTGATGCAGCACGTAAATGCAAGTATTAGAAAGCATTTCGGCTCAAAATAGAAAAAGCGCCTACTGTGGGTTTACAGAAGATTATAATAAATAAACATTACTCATATGCATTTGTGTTAAACAAATCCAAATATGTGCCTCGCCACAGTACAAAAATATCATCAATGTAACGTAAAAATAAATGTGCGTGTTTCTTCCAAGTGTCCAAACTCAAGATGTGTCTGTTCTCAAACACACTCATGAAGGTGTTCGCATTGACAGGAGCTGCACAATTGCCCATCGAAGTGCCTGTTAGTTGCAAATAGTACTCTTCTTCCCATCTGAAATAGCTCTGGTATAGTGTGAAGGTTAAAAGCTCCATAAGGAATACTTTAAAGTCGAGGTTCAATTGTGACTCTAAGAGTATCTCTTCGACTGCTTCAATCCCTAAGTTGTGGGGGATGGAAGTATAGAGGGATTTAACATCGATGGTACACATCCATACTTCTTCATTGTCAGGCAAATTAATTTGTTCGACTTTGTTTAAAAAGTCAATGGTGTCTTTGACGTAGGTGTTCATCTTTATCAGAAACTCTTGCAGGTGTGTATCCAAAAATTTCCCTATTGGTTCATGTATGCTTCCTTTTGTTGTAACTATTGGACGGAAAGGTGGATGTTTGAGGTCCTTATGGATTTTTGGAAGCATGTATAGAGTTGGTGTTCTTGGATGTGATTGTATTAAGAATTTTTTGGTTTTCTCAGTTATTATTCCTTCTTCACTGGCTTTAGTTAGGATCTGGAGTAGTTTCTCTTGAAAGTGTTCAGTTGGATTGTATCCTAATGGGATGTATGTCTCTCTGTCATTTACATGTAAATTGACTTGTGATTTGTAAAAGCTTGTATCCATTAGCACTAGAACTCCTCCTTTATCTGCCCTTTGACAGATGATATTGGGATTGTTTGAAAGTTTCTTCAGTGTGTTAAGTTCTTTCTTGGAAAGATTCTGCAGTTTGGAACGTTTCTTGAAGTCTAATTTCATGATGTCATTTTTAACTAGATTTTCGAAAGAATCCAACGTCTTATGGCTCACGGGTGCCTGATAAGTGGTTTTAATCCTTAGATTTTTCAGTTGTTTGTCTTCTTCTTTTTCTTGAGGTTGCACAATGTTCTCAAAGAAATGACGTAATCTCAAGTTACGCATGAGTTTAAATAGGCTGACATCTAATTCCAACCTGTTGGTGTGATGTGTAGGTACAAAAGACGTACCTTTTTATAAGGTTTGAATCTCCGTCTGATTTAGTTTGTATGTTGAAATGTTGATGACTAATTGGTTATTATTCAGGTTCTCTTCCCCCTGTTGCGTTTGCCCATTTGTGTGGGTACTTTCGGATTCAATGTTGCTTGATCTGTGTCTTTTGCCCCTCCTGGGTCTTCGCTGTCTTTTTGGCCACCCCCTAAAAAAGGAACGTTTGTGGTTGATTGTGTTGCTGAAGAGGATGGAATTTCCTGCTGCGCCAACCCATTTTTGAGAAGGCTCGCCCAGAGGCAAGACGGAAATACCAAGAGTCCTCCTTTTTCGTGCGCCCTGACTTCTGCCATATAACGGTAGAGCGCAGGTGGCGCCTGCAACAGGTTATCAAGCCTTATCAGGATGCCGGCTTCAAGACCTTTTTGCTGGCACCAGCCAGATTGAAAACAATAGTTAGAGGGACTGTAAAATTCTTTACCTCCGAAATACAAGCCAGAGACTATCTTGGGCAGGGTCTGGCAGATAGAAGTAATGTATAGCTTGTTGGGGTTTCTCCTAGGACGCTCTGAGTTATGCCTAATATAGGGGATCTCTCTTTCGCACTGTTTGGTAATCTGTATTACGGGGCACATGTATTAGAGTAGGGGCCATTTGATGGAAAAAGGAGGGTCAGCGGCTCTATGGCCTCTCTGGGGGGGGCTACTCTGTGTTTTCTCCTCTTCTCTTTATGACTTTTTCTTTGACCTTATCACACTGGTGCGTGGGGTTGTGGAGGAGGGCCTGGGGGGGGGGGGGAGATTGCGGTGTCTGACGCCGTCTTCATCACACAGACCTGCATGGTCTGGCTGCTTTCAGTGGTGGGGTGGGAAGAGTGGGGGGGTCACTTGTTGGGGGAGGGGTGTTTGTGGGGAGTGTTTGTGGGGTAGGGTGTTGGTTGATTTGGCACTTAAATTGCAGCAAGGTTTTCTAAGTATGTTTGTTTTTCGGGCTGTACTAAAGGACAGGTCGCAGTGTAAACGTAAAATCGGCCAGAGGAACTTGCCCCTGTGTTATGTAAAGCAGGTTTTCATGAAATTCAACCTTTCCTTGGCTCCTGTTAGTTTTTGGTGGGTAATGCTGTTGGTCAGAGCAATATCTGTGGGGGATGGCTAAGCTTCGTATCGCAACTATCAATATCTGCTGGCTAAATGATAGATCTAAGAGAAGAAGGGTGCAAGAAGATCTCAAATTTCTAAGAGCAGACGTGTATTGCCTGCAGAAGACCCACATAGCCCAGAGTGATAGTGCTATTTTGAACTCTATAGGGCTGAAGGTAGCTTGCCATACAACTCAGGATGACAGTACTAAGGGGGTAGCCATCTTAGTTAAAGGTAATATTGTTACACCTGGTCGAAATGCGGCAGACAAGCATGGCAGATGGGCAATAATGGAATGTAAAGCTGGCAACGGTTCTTTTACACTGTGCTCAATCTAAGCCCCAGTCTTAGATGACCCTGGTCTATTTAATTTTTTTAAGCTATTGAACTACCTTCTTGGCCTGCACCATATATAGTTTGTGGGGCCTTAAATTTAAATGGGTCTAGTGGGTTTCCTGGGGATAGCAGAGTTTGCGGCATTGGGTGTAAACCGCAAACTTCTAGATCTTTTAAAAATTTCTTGAGAGATATTGGTTTAATCGATGTCTGGCCCAGTCTGAAAGCTCCTGAGCCTGGATACACTTATTATTCATCCCCCCATGGCTTGTTTGCCAGGCTGGATTATTTTTTGGTATCACCGGTTTTGGTAAAGGGGGCCCAGGTTGAACTCTTTCCCAGAGCAATGTCTGACCACAACCCTATAGTATTTGAACTCCCTCTTGATGGATTAAGAAGGGTGGCGAGAAAATGGACTTTTGAGAGGGCTCTTTTGTTGGATTTAGAATATGTGAACCACATGAAGGGCTGGATCCCGGAATATTTTAATACGAATAAGGGTAGCTCCTCTCCTGGAATGGTTTGGGATGCCTTCAAGGCCGTTGTAAGAGGGGAAACCCTGAGGTTCTGTTTGGCTAAACAAAAGCGGGACCAGGGACAGATTAAAGAATTATATCAAAAACTTAGTCTCCTGGATACAGAATTGATCAGCGCGGTGGCTAGGGGGAGCGATCTGATCCTAGTGCTGAATTTAATAGCTATAATCAAGACACGCTTGAATGAATCTACTGCAGAGAAAAATGCTGGGATGTTCCTGGTCAAAAATAAGGAATGCTATGAATATAGTGAACGTGTGGGGCGCCTCCTTTCAGTTAGGGCAAGGCAACAGCAAGCCGTAGGGCATATTAGCCAGATAAGGAACATGCAAGGCAGTGTGGTAACAGATCCCGCTGAGGTTAGAAAGACGTTCATGGAATTCTACTCTGATCTTTATAAAGCCTCACTCATAGGGGGTTCTTGGGCCTCAGAGGTACATGCGGACTCAGGTCCCTGTGGTAAAATTACTCAAGAGGAGAGATCCCTATTAGGGGCAGATATTTCATTAGAAGAGTTTCAGGCGGCTCTTCAGGCTCTCCCATCAGGAAAAGCTGTAGGAACAGATTCTATCCCTCTGGAGTTTTACAGGGTTTTCTATAGAGAAATCAATCAGGATATGCTGGGGCTGTTTAAGAAAGTCAGAGATGGGGCCGCTTTCCCCCAGGCTCCTGGCGCACTGCTAATGTTGTTATCTTTTTTTTTTTAAAAGGCAAGGATCCTACAGCCCTGGGCTCTTATAGGCCAATTACACTACTAAACAGTGATGTCAAGCTGTACTCTAACATTTTTGCGAGTTGGCTAGGTAGTGTAATACAGCACCTAGTGTCGGCCCGGCAGCATGGGTTTATCCAGTGGAGAGGGACGGCTAATCACGTGTGGCGAGTAATTTCATTTTTTGACACCACCGAGCCCTCGCGAAACCCATGGGGGTCACCTTGCTCGACGCCGAGAAGGCTTTCGACAGGGTGTCATGGGACTATCTCTGGCTGTTAATGGAGGCTAATGGCTTGGGGGTACCCTCTATTAATGCAATCCAGGTAATGTATCTCAACCCCACTGCTCGTTTACAAATAATGGGAGGCGAGTCTGAGCCTTTCTCGATTGAGAGGGGAACAAGGCAGGGATGTCCCTCCTCTCCTCTGCTATTTGCATTGTATATAGATCCTCTTCTCAGGAGGCTGGAAGCCTCTCTGGACATCCCTCCCATTTGTCTTCAGGGCTGGGATAACAAAATGCTGGCCTATGCCGATGACGTGGCAATAATCACCACTGACCCAGACAGGGCTCTCTGCTCTGTGGAAACGATAGCAGAAGCATTTTGGAAGGAGTCAGGGTTTTTGTTGAACAGAGCTAAAACCCAGGTATTGATAAATAAATATACGTCCGCCTCCGATAGCAGGATTGTTGAGGAAGCTACATATCTGGGAGTCAGCATTACAGCAAGAGTGGAATGTATAGTTGATTTAAATTTAATCCCTATTGTGGAAAAAAACAAGAAGGATTTCAGTCGATGGGATAATCTGAAACTCTCAATAATGGGGAGATGCAACTTGTAAAAATGATGTTGTTGCCAAAGTTATTGTATGTCTTTCGTACGGTTCCTCTGGAAGTCCATAATGACTGGTTTAAATTAATTGAGAGATTGGTGACTAGATTCATCTGGTCCTGCGGGAAGATTAGGAGGGCTAATGCATTTTTGTGCTTACCCAGAGATAGGGGGTGTTGGGGGCTCCCCAATTTTAAGCTATATTATTTAGCTGCAGCTCTGCAACACTATGGCCCTTTATTTAATAACAAGGCAACGGAGGGAGATATGTCAGGCTTGATTCCCTCAATGTATGAGCTTCTGGTTGGGGCAACAGCTAATGGCTGTCTGTTGATGTTTTTTGAGCCGAGCTACTTTAAAAGAACTCGGTTTAAGACTCTGATTACCGCATTTCAAAACTGGGCAGGAGTTCGGAAAAAATTGGGGGTGGGCAGATATAGTAGGTATACTCCCTTGCTCAGGAATGATCAGCTCCCCAGGATATTTCAAGATAACTATTTAGCTAGATGGGAACTAGGGGGCTTTGGCAGGATCGGGGATCTATTAGCAGGGGACCATATTACGTCATTTGAAGTGGCTAGGAGTAGATTTAAACGCAACATATATATATTTTTTTAAACTTTTCTTATTGATTTTTACAATATCATGAAACATAACTACAGTGCAGCTTGGTACGCGGCATGTTAAAACGTTAAGATACAAGTCAATGTGCAGGCAAATGTTACAAGGCTATCACTGAATACAATAGTCCCATCCTGCAAGGGGGCAAGGAACACATACATTTGATCTCACGACAACCTCGATGACGGTCCAGTGATCCTGGATGTTCCCCCCTCTATCCCAGCATCCACAGGGGCATGTTGCTGAGGGGGCTGGGTGTTGCCGGCGTCCCGTGCAGACAGCAGGTACGAGTGGAATGGTTGCCATATATCAAGTGGCCTGGCAGCAGGTGGCTGTAGTGATGCATAGGTATCGCTGTTAGTGTGGCAACAGGTCATGCTCGGCAGCCACATGGCCAATGTGGCTGTATATTTACTGCCCCAGTGTAGGGCTACTTCCCTTTTGGCAATGAAGAGCACAATGGCGACAAACCGTCGCCTGGACTTGGGGAGGTCGTGTGTGTACCCAAGCAGCGCCATCGGTGGTGTGGGTGCAAGCTCCATCTCTATCATACGTGGGATCTCCCCAAAGACCACCCTCCAGTATCCCGCTATCTTGTCTGCCTCTGGGGAGCTACAAAAAACAGAATAGGGGAGTGAAGAGGTAGCGTCCAGAGGGACACTGACGGTGGATACGTCCTCCTCTAATCAGTAATTAACAAAACATCAAGATCCACCATAAGGGTAGTGATCCAAATGATGAAAAAGGACCGATAGTGGGTGGGGGAGAAGTTGTATTCCTACTCCATGATAGGACTTACACAAAAGTTGTTTAAATACCCCTCACACACCAAAAGGGCCCTTGGTGTCATGCTTCATCATTGGGGTCTTCCCATCCCACTGTGGAATGGGGCGTGCTACGACCGGCGACTACGCGGGAGCACTAATCTAAAGCACTATGTGTGGTGTAGGGGTAGTGAGAGGAAGGGTCAAAAGTGGAGTTAAAAGGGAACTGGCCTCATGGACATAAGACAATTTAATAGGTCGTTGAGGCTGGACCTGTTAAAAACTGGTGGTTTGGAAAAGTCACGCATATAATGAGCTGACGTTCCTAGAGAGTCAACATGTTTCGAAGCTCAAGGCTTCTTCATCAGGACTGAAAAGATCCCTTCAGTGCTCACTAGTTGTATAAAAAGTGAAAGTTATTATATACAAAAGTGAAAAAATGCAAGTATTCAAGCACTACATGCAGTACCTACTAGTACTTCTAATATGTTAATAATGTATGAATGGGTATATTGCCCCATGAGCCTCAGGAACAGGTGAACAGGTAGATGTCACTAATTAGTGCTGAAAGACAGTGTCTTGCCCCATACTGCTCACCCACGGCTCCGCTTTTTAACTCCACTTTTGACCCTTCCTCTCACTACCCCTACACCACACATAGTGCTTTAGATTAGTGCTCCGCGTAGTCGCCGGTCGTAGCACGCCCCATTCCACAGTGCCTCTGGGGAGCGACATCTGGGGCATGAATGCGGACGGGAAGGGTCGATACGATGCAGTGTGCTGGGTGTCAGGTATGCCCTCCAGAGACATTTAAAGTGCAGCAGCTTGTGCCGGTGGTTAGGGGAGACACGGCGTATTTGTGTGCAGCACCGACCCCACTGTGAATCAGAGATGGGGTGGCCGAGGTCACGCTCCCATGCTGCCCGTACCCCAGAATCCCGGCTGGGGAGCATCACCACCGCAGCCCTATACAGTCCAGACATGAGATGACTCCCATCCACATCATTAATAATACCTGTCAAAAGGGGGAAATCAGGGGGCTCTAATGGGTAACTAAAAATATTAGCCCTCAGTGCCCTCTGCACCCTTTGCAATACGAAGTGGTCCATAACTGTGGCCTGCCGAAAACGAGGGTTCTCCGTACGCGAGAAGACATGACCTCTGGGAAACAGGCCTCCAAACGTGTTCGGATTACATTTTGCCAAAGTCCGCTTTACCAGCATCTCGTGCAAAATTGGGATCTAGCCATTTCCCACTAGTGGGAATGCGGAAGAGTATAAAATGCGGGATCCAGTTGCTCTGAGTAATTTGTGCCAGGCCCAGCTGGTTGTGGGGAGCGTCTTAATATCTTGTGGGTCCCGAGGAAACCTAACCGGCAACAGGGAATTAAGGGGCGCCTGGAGTGCCAAATCAGATTCCGGCCTGAAGTTTGGAATCCTGGCATCTGCATGGTGTCAGTGCCGAGCAAAGCTTGCCTGCACTACCAAATAGTAAATGCAGAAATTTGGCACCCCAAACCCTCCTCTCTCATACGGCAACATCAGGGTGTCCCAGCTAATACGAGGCTGCTTGCCACCACACACCAGCCGTATCAAATGCGTCCGTAGGGTGGAGAAAAAACTGTTATACAACGGAATTGGAATATTTTGAAATAAATATAAAAATTGTGGGAGGACTGCCATTTTAACAATGGCTATCCTTCCTGCCATGGACAGGGGCAGTGTCAACCATCGCTCTATGTTGCGTCCTAACCTCTCCATTACCGGGCCATAGTTAAGTTGAAGGATACGATCCGTCTCTCTCTGTATATATATTCCAAGGTATTTAACGGAGTCTGCACACCAAGTCAATGGAAACTCCGCTGTTTTGCCACAGAGCGCCTTGGTCAGCGGGAACACCTCCGACTTCTCCCAATTGATACATAGACCTGACAGGGTGCCATACCTAGTCACTTCACGAAGAAGAGGTGCAAGATTATCATCTGGATGCCATACATAAAGTATAATATCATCGGCCTACAACGTAAGGAATAAGGGACCAGTGTTAAACTGCAGGTCCTGATGACTATGCTGCTCCTGCAGATGCCGCACCAGTGGATCCAGTGCCAGCAAGAACAGCAGGGGGGAGAGTGTTCCCTGTGTAAGTGGAAACTCAGTGGTCAAAGTGCCATCAAGGCGAATGCGCTCCGTGGGTTGTGTGTATAGTAGTTTGATAACTGCTTGAAACCGCTCTGGCACCCCTAGGCAACCCATCGTGGCATATAGGAAAGGCCACTCAAGAGAGTCAAATGCCTTTTCGGCATCAAGCAGCACTGCCACCGCAGGGACTGATGGTGATATTCTGTGCAGTGTGGCAAATAATGTACAGAGGTTAAGTGCAGTAAATTTATGGGGGATAAATTCCGACTGAGCGGGCGAAATCAGTTTTTCAATAACCAGGGCAAGCCTTGTTGCCAGAATCTTGGCTAGGATCTTATTGTCGAAATTTAAGGGGGACAGCATTTCAATGGATCCTTCCCGGGTTTAGGGAGAAGTATTATAACCGCCTTTCTCAACGTAGGGGGAAGCACTCCCTACTCCACCGCCTCCTGGTACATGTCTATGAGGTATGGTGCAAGAATAGCTTTGAACTGCTTATAGAAGCATCTGGTGAACCCATCAAGCCCTGGGGATTTGGAGCCATCCAGTGCGTCAATGGCTTCGATTACCTCGTCCTCAGTGAAGGGTTCAGCCAAGAATTTCTGGTGTGCTTTTTACATCCAGACCAATGAGATCTCATTGAGATAGTCACCGTATGCCATTGGGTTCCCCGTGGCTCTGGAGGTGTATAAAGTAGCATAGTAAGTGAGCACCTCCTTGAGGACCCCCACGTTACCAGTTATCCACGAGTCCTCTTGCCCCATAAGTTTGGCTATATAAGTCGGTTTGCGGGACTTTTACGTAAATCTGGCAAGGGTTCTACCCGGCCTTTCACCCTCCCCATATCGCCTGGCAACTGCATACTTGCCAGGATAGTGTGCCTCTCGCTCTGCCGCCTCCCGGAATTCGGCCAGGAGGGATGCACGGCGCTGTAGATTGGGGGGAGAGAGAGGTGTTACATCATTCCTATCAAACTCCGCCAATTGCGCTTCCAATTGTGCGAGCATGCGTCGTAGGTCCTTAAGTACCCCAGCACTTTTTGAGATGCACACTCCCCTGGCATACACCTTAAAAGCATCCCACAGTGAAGCCTTGGAGTTCACGGTGCCAACGTTCAATGAAAAGTACTCAAGTATCACATCACGAAGTTCCGATGCAAATACAGTGTCCCTCAGAGCCATGTCAGGAAATCTCTAGGGCCTTTCTACCCCCCTGCGCGCGGGATTCTCAGCTGCAACAGGACAGGGGAGTGGTCCGACAATGTACGTGGGAGATGACTAGCTGTGCTGACCCATAGCGCC
This sequence comes from Calotriton arnoldi, assembly GCA_963921515.1. Lineage (NCBI taxonomy): Eukaryota > Metazoa > Chordata > Amphibia > Caudata > Salamandridae > Calotriton > Calotriton arnoldi. Next base: position 2,885,364 of record CAWUFW010000860.1, read on the forward strand.
GCCCCTGTGGTAAGTAACCAATAATCTAACCCGGTCCATGTATTGTGTGGGGCAGAGTAGTGAGTGTACCCATCCTGATTGGGGTAGCGGTATTTCCAGGCATCCAACAGCCGTGTCTATGATATCTAACAGCGAACGCCTGGCTCTAGGCTTTGTATCTAAGGTGGTTGCTGTACTGTCTCTCCCCGGGTCAAGGAGTAGATTAAGGTCCCCACCCAGGCATATCTGGTCCGCCCCCATGCGCTCGATATGTGTATGAATGGAGTCAAAGAAGTCAGGGTCATTGGTATTTGGTGCATAAATATTAACAAACAGTACTGAGTGTTCTAACATACATACCTTGACCAGCAAATATCGCCCACCAACATCTCGGTGCACAGCCACCTCCCTGAATGGCACTCACCTGTGGATCAAGATTGCAACTCCTCTGGCGTAAGAGCTGTACCCTGTAAAATACTGATGTGCCCCCCAGTTATTGGCCAGGGGAGACTTAACAGAGGGTGCCAGGTGCGTCTCCTGTAAGAAAGCAATATCCACCTGGTGGCGTTGCATATAGTTAGTAACTTGCTTACATTTACGTGAGTTATTAAGACCCCTTACATTCCAGGACATCATCACTATGTTGGCTTCTGATTTTACGTTGTTAGCCATAACCTAGGTCTATGTCATGAGGCTTGCCTGCATTTAAATAACCATTAGTGCACTGCGAAAAAAATGTTCGACGGAGCCATAATACCAAATCCTGCTTGAAACCCCACCATCCCCCACCCTCCTCCCATCCCGCGTACCAAACTTCAGGGGAAAAACCCAACCCTCAACAGTAAACTTTAAGCACACATGAAAAAAAAGCATGCTACTATACTGCAACAGCCCTAGTTGGTACATCTGCACTCTTTGGGGTGGCAACACCACGCCACTCCCCCAGTACCTCTGGTGCGAGAGCGCCTGCATGCAGGAGATAGTCCTTCCCGGGCGGCTGCCCACCGCAGCCCTGGCCATAGAGTGGGATAAACTGTTCTGAGCATTGCGCCGTACAGTTGGACACAGGTCTCCCAGTGATCGCTAACGACAGCTTGATCCGGTTAACTGGCCGAAAAGAGGTCTGCACTTGCACCAGAGTCTGGGATGTTCTGCGAATGTTGCGGAGAAGGTGTTTCCCGCCGCCGTCCCGCCCTTAGAGTAGGTCTGGCAAAATTCCTGGGCGCCGTGAGGAGAGTCAAAAACACGCGAGCGGCCATCCACATCCACTTTTAGTCGGGTGGGGTATAGCATCCCATACCGCAGCCCTAACTTACGAAGGTTCGCCTTCACCCCAGTGTACTTGCGTCCTGCTTCCTGCACCATTGCAGTGAAGTCCGGGTACAAGGATATGGATGACCCCTGCCACTCTAGGGAGCACCTCTCACGCGCCATCCTCAATGCAGTGTCCATGTCTTTAAAGTTGAGCAGGCAAGCTATAATTGGCCGTGGCGGGCAGCCCGGGTTTGGGCGCGGTCCGAGGGTGCGATGTGTGTGTTCCACCACAAAGGTGGCGGTGAATGACTCCCTTCCAAAGAGGTCTGTTAGTAGCACCTCCAAGAACTTGTCTAGTCGCCCAGTGTTGGTGGATTCGGGTACACCCACGACTCACAGGTTGTTGCGCCGCCCCTGCGCCTCCAAATCTTCATTCTTAATGGCGACTGATTTGAGGTGCCATCCTCTAGGTCGGAGATTCTGCCCTCAGCCGTGGTTAAGCGCCCCTCCTGTTGGTCAAGCCTGGCGCCCATAGTGTCTAGCCTCTTATCCAAGGCGTCAAAACGAGTATCCAGGGCTTTGAAGCCCGCCCTGAGTTCCATCAGCATGGTGTCTGACCTAGCCGCCGCGGCCGTATGTGTTCCTCCGCCCTCCGCCATGCTGGACTGCTGTACCTCTGTGCCTTGACCTGGTGGCTTGAACGTGAGAGTTCTCTGTTTGGGGTCCTTCTGGACCATGCCCCAAACCAGGGGAATCCAACCAGGCACCAGTGTAGGTTTTAATCCCCTCAATTTGCGCTATGGCATTGAGGGCGAGGCGTGTCATCTGCCCGACCCTGCAGGAGCCCCAGTATTCACAGGCACTCAACCTGTGATTGCACACTCCCGGTGGTGTGTCCCAGTGCGGGTGGCGGTGTCCCCTATACACGGATTGAGCATACGACTGGGGGGTGGCAGCAGGCGTCGCCCATGTTGTGCACGGGGTGCGGCAGCGGGGGGGACTTCTTACAGGGTCCTACAGCTCCCGACGGCCGGCCCCCAAGCTCACCTGTGGACCCTGTCACCACGGGGCCACTGGGGGACGTCTGCGGGACTCACTGAAAAATGCCAAATGAGTCGGGGTGCCCCCACCGCAACCGCTTACCCCACGTTCGTCGCTTGGCAGGCCGGGACCACAGCTGAGTCCTCCCGCCTTCGTTGGAACATCTGCCGGCTCACTTTCACTAGAGCCCCCGGCTTCTTACACTGATGCAGGCCTCTCCTCGCACATGCTCCATACATCGTTGCCGATCAGCACCACGAGCGCCGCCAGTATCACATTTAGGGCCGGCAAGCTCCACAACCTCTCCTACACCATCGCCGGTTCTGTTGATGCAGCAGACACCACCCGGGCGGTCGATTTCCGAGGAGCAGCGGCAGAGCTCCAAGCCTACGCGGCCATTACGGTCGGCGGCTTGGCCACGCCCCCGGCTAGGAGTAGATTTAATATGGGGCCTCAGGATTTTTTGAAATATTTACAGTTGAGGGATTCTCTTTTGAGGAGGCTGGGGGTGCGGCTGGCTTTGCGCAGATTCCCCTAATGGAAATGCTAACAAAGGGTATTGGCCCCTCAATTTTGCAAATATATGGTTGCTTGTTGGATGGGGTCCCAGATGATCTGGATAAGCACAATGAGAAGTGGCAGGTGAGGCTTGATCTGTCGGACTCTGGCTTCCTGAAATCACTCGAGCTGGGTGGGTCAATTCTGTGTTCATCAAATCTGCAATCACAACATTATAAAACAATTTTTGATTTGTATATAACACCAGCAAAAATTGCTAAATGGGGCGGAGATGTGGGGATTTGCTGCTTTAGATGCCATACATCTGATACGGATCTGGTTCACATGTTCTCCACCTGCCCTAGCCTAAAATCACTCAGCTTGGAAATAGTAGGTTTTTAGGCGAAGTACTTAAAGTTAATATTTCCCTGTCACCTCAGATTATGCTGTTGGGGGTGGATGAATCAGACAGAGGGGTCGGGGAAGGTCTAATTTTTATTGCTATGTCAGTTTTTAGGCTCTGTGTGGCTGCAGCATGGCTTGATCCTCTACCCTGACCTTTCAGCAATGGAAGGGGCGCTTCCTACATATCTGCAATTTAGAAAGAGCACTTTACGAACGGAAAGGCAAGAGGGGAAGAATCAAAGAGAGGAGGATTTGGGGGCCGGTCTCGACCTGGGTGTCTTTGTTTAAATAAGCTGCTGGGTTTTAGACTGAGGCAGCACTGGGCAGTGCCGGAATGAATGAATAAATATTTAATTTTGCTCTGATCGCCTGTTGATTTCTATTTATGGCTAACTTAATGAAATTTGTCATTTTGGAATGTATTTATGCAAAACTTGTTGCTGCAATTTTACTTCATCAATAAAAAATGGTATATAAATAAAAATAAAAATGTGTGCTAGCTTAGAGAACTGTCAAGGGAATATAAAAATTCAAAGCTAAGGCAATGGAAATTTTGATTCTATTAATATACGGACTCACAATTTCTTACACTGAAAATGTCTTTATTTTAACTGTCTCCCGCCTAAAATTGCTTCTTCAATAGAAGTAAATGGGTAAAATACATTCCCCTGATATATATACATATATTCTTTTTAATCTTCCACTTTCCTGTTCTAAAATATTGGCATGTATGTCTATGTTAAGAGGCTCAGACGCCACAAATTAGGTACGGTAGTTATTGTTTAAAAAGTAGATGAGTATAAAGACCACCAGCACATCGCCTTTGCCTGCCCGCTCCAGCCGCCTTCTGCTGAGCCCCACACATTCAAGAATTCCACCCGCGCACCCACACTGACATTCCACATTCCACCTTGTCAGGACAGGACCCAACTCATCTTCTCCCTTAAAACAAAACAATAAACTTAACAAAGGAAAAGTCAATGATTGAAGGGAAAGAGAAACAAGCATTGGCATAGCCAATAGGTCTCGCCTTTGGGGCCTTATAAGTGTTTAGCCAGAGCTATTGACTTTGCCAATGTCTTCAAGCTGTGCTGTAGAGAAGTGTGGCTGCTGTGCAGCATGCTGAAAAGTTATAATAAAAAAGTGTCAGAAGCATTTTTGTTACTTTATATATGACCAAGAAGGCATTATGTAAAACTGAACGACCATATTAAAAAAGTATTTACAATAAAAATTTCCTCAGTTTTCTTTTGTTCTTGCAATGCTGGCAACTTGTTTCTGCCTATTGCAATGGTTGTTTGTTAAGGCTTTTTTTTTGAGGGGGCATAAACAATCTGAGGGTGAAGGTTGGGAACTAGTACCTGTATTATAACACTAGCAGCGGCCAGACGCTAGGGGAGAATCAACAGATGCCAGATTCCGAGAGCAGGCTGAGGTGGTGCTGAGTGATGCTGAGGTGGTAGTGGTGGTGGTGGTGACTGTTGCGGAGACGATGCTGAGGTGATGCTGAATGATACTCAGGTGTTGCTGAGTGATACTGCTGTGATGCTGAGTGATGCTGTGGTGATGCTGAGTGATATTGTCTTGGCGCTGAGTGATGCTGTGGTGGTGCTGAGTGATATTGTCTTGGCGCTGAGTGATGCTGTGGTGGCCCTGAGCGATGCTGTGGTGGTGCTGAGAGATGCTGAGCGATGCTGTGGTGGCCCTGAGCGATGCTGTGGTGGCGCTGAGCGATGCTGTGGTGGTGCGGAGTCATCCTGTGGTGGTGCGGAGTCATCCTGTGGTGGTGCGGAGTCATCCTGTGGTGGTGCTGAGTCATCCTGTGGTGGTGCTGAGTGATGCAGTGTTGGCCCTGAGTGATGATGTGGTGTCGCTGAGTGAAGCTATGGTGGTGCTGAGTGATGCTGTGGTGGCGCGGAGTGATGTTGTGGTGCTGCTGAGTAATGCTGTGGTGGCGCTGAATGATGCTGTTGTGGCGCTAAGTGATGCTGTGGTTGTGCTGAGTGATGCTGTGGTTGCACTGAGTGATGCTGTGATGGCGTTGAGTGATGCTGTGATGGCGTTGAGTGATGCTGTGATGGCGTTGAGTGATGCTGTGATGGCGTTGAGTGATGCTGTGATGGCGTTGAGTGATGTGTTGGTGCTGAGTGATGCTGTGCTGGCTCTGATTGATGCTGTGCTTGCTCTGATTGATGCTGTGGTTGCGCTGAGTGATGCTGTGGTGTTGCCGAGTGAGAGATAGAGTGAAGATATAATGCCCAATTAGAGAGGGTGGTGAGAGAGAAAGAGAGAGAAAGGGTGTACATAGAATAAAGAGTGGAGCGGGATAGAGAGAGAGAAAGAAGGGGAGAGAGAGTGAATGAAGGAGTTTGAAAGAGAAACAGATAAAGGGGTGAGAGAATGAAAGGCTAAAAAAGATAGAGGGGAGAGTTAATTAAGTAGAGAGAGAATTAGAGAGGGGAGAGAGAGAGAAGGACAGAGACAATAAGAGTGGGGGGTGTGGAGTTTAAATAGAGTGAAGCAGTGACGCGGAAAAGGTAACCTTAAATATAGCTTTGTGCTTTGCGCGAATAAATATTTTTAAAAAAAAGTGTGAGACAAAAATACTGGTAATTAGGCTGTGACTCCCAATATAAAACAAATAGCGATATAAGGTGAAATCAACCCACCGAAGCAATATTTCTAAGTAGACAAAAAAAAGCTTGCATTTCAATGCTAATCGCTGTTGTTTTTCATGTGACTGTAGTCCAGGGCCGTCAGTTGGTAATGTGAGCTGCTGCTGTGATTGAAACATCAGAGTCCAGAGAGTTAATGAGCCATGATGAGGAAATGAGGAAGAGATAGGAAACCCCAGATGGCAGCTGCGCGCGTGCACGCCCATCGTGAACGCAAGCTGGTCGCCAGCCGAAAGCCAGTGTTTGCACTTCCAAAACCCACTTACTAAAACTCTCGGCCAGACCAGCGCAAGCACTGGTGCAGGCCGAGACCTAAGAATGAGCAACACCACTTTTTCGTCTGTCAGAGGGAACCACCTTAATTCTGTCAAAAGAGCTTAAATACGTCCACAAACGACCATTCGCCGGTGCCTGTCAGCAGCTCTGTAGACACAGAGCTGGGCTTAGAAATGGCGATTTAAAAGCTGTCAGCCTAATGAGGTAATATTTTGAAAAGGTGACTCTGGGATCTTTTTTTTCCAGCTTCTTATTTCTGAACTAAATCTCACATTTGCACAAAAAAAACACAGCAGCTGCAGCAGCGAGGACTAGACGCCGCAGCATGGTTTAATGTGCGCATTTCCCACAGTGAGATGCGTGCACGGAGAGAGGCGGAATCCGCCCGGCTCAGCTGTGCTGTGGTGCTGGCAGTGCACAGAAATCAGAGTGCGGGCTGTGAAAAGTCTTGAGGTGGGAGCAGCAAGACTTGGAGCTGGGGGGGGCTAAGATTTTTAACAGTGGGTCATCAGAGATTCAGCAGCTGCAGCAGCGAGGACTAGACGCCGCAGCATGGTTTAATGTGCGCATTTCCCACAGTGAGGTGCGTTCACGGAGAGAGGCGGAATCCGCCCGGCTCAGCTGTGCTGTGGTGCTGGCAGTGCACGGAAATCACAGAGTGCGGGCTGCGGAAAGTCTTGAGGTGGGAGCAGCAAGACTAGGAGCTGGGGGTGGGGGCTAAGAGTTTTAACAGTGGGTGATCAGAGATTGGGTTAAAATTATTTTTGGATCCTCTAATCACAGCTCTAGTGCAAAGTGTACTGTGGCAACTTATTTTTCTGGAAAGTGTACGCAGAATGATGCAGTTGCAAGCACATAAGATCAGTAACAGCGGACAGATATTGAATTACACTGGATATTATTTCAGCCTTTGTTCCTGTCGGGTGAACACATAATGCTACGTCATGGATCTCAGCACTTTGATTACAAGTCTGACCTCTAAGCCACCAGATGTCCCTTGCTTCGCGGCCGAATGGAAAAATAAACACACATTTAAACAAGATCAAACAAGCGCGCGCGCTGAAGGAAAACAAGCATTCGTGAGGAAGCGGGTGGAAGTGCAAACAGTGGCTTTTGCTGGCGACCAGCTTGCGTTCACGCGAGCGTCCAGATGGCGAGGGAAGCCATATGGCGCCTGATCGCGCGTGCACGCTCGCGTGAACGCAGGCTAGTCCGCAGCAAAAGCCACTGTTTGCACTTCCAAAACCCGCTTACTAAAAGTCTCGCCAGAGCAGCGCATGCGCGCTGGCTCAGGCGAGACCTAAAAAAGGATACAAGGGGTGAAATATGCAACGTGAAATGCAGAGGCAAATAGCAAGGAAAATTCTGCCATAAAATACATTATACATATGCAGGAGATGCAATATAAGAGGAGTAGAAAAATGCCAACAAGGAAAATTCTACCATAAAAGACATTATACATATGCAGGAAATGCAATATCAGAGGAATAGAATAATGCCAAACATCAGTACCATAAGAAAATGGAAATATACAGGGTAAAATGGCATATATTAAATACTACTGAAGTACTGGCCTACATATTCGATTCAAACAGGATTTGTACTTTATGAGCCTTGTGAGCAACCGGGATGGACCCAGTTTTTAACACTATTCGGTGTTGAAAACCTACCAACCTTCCAAGGCGCTCAGCAAAGACTTCAGGGAACTTCTTCACCCATAGGTTCTCAACCATAACATTCATGCACACCAATTTAGGTTCAAACACCACACAATCAGGAGGTTGGGATCGAGAATTATGTCCAACTCGCCTTAGTCATTCCAACCTAGGAGGTTAGATCCTTGTTTGGCTACATAAACTTCACACAAGGTTTTTTCCCCATCTAACTCTATTTCAGGTTGGAAATCTATGTCAGGACCGGAGGCAAGGATTAGGCTTTTCTTTCTTAGCTTTATTTTCCAGCAGCCTACAAAGGACGTAACCATAACAAACTACACTTCCCATCAGTCCATGGGAATAAAAAACAAAACAAGTCCTCCAATCAGGCAGCATTGTCTCCTAACTGTCCTTGTCAACGCGCGGCTCTACCCTCCTCTTTCTTTTTCTGCTCCAGCAGCCACAGATAAGTGTCTCTCTTCTTCCTTTATTTCTGCTTGGTAATGGCTTGTATTTCTTTATATGCTTTGTGATTTATGGCTTGCTACTGTGCCGCTCTCAAGCCCAGATCTATTTCACCTGACGACCGTGGGAAAGTTTTATGCTCCTTCGCGGTCACACAGGCTTCAGGGTCTCTGCGCGGTGCGATGACTGCCAGGGGGCCGCTCTTCTGACTCATTGCCTACCCCCACCCCAGGCAGGCGGCGCATCAGTTTCTCTGCGCTTAGTTCCTATCTGCATTGTGGCGAAGCGCTTCCGGCTGCAGCGGAAATAAAGGGGGGAAGATTTCTGTTGCAAAAAGTCTGGGCTTTGTTCAGAGAGCCTCCACCTGGAGCCTGACACCCGCTTTGCGGGTAGGAGAATTATTACATACAGGTACTGACCCCGGCAGTTAGTTTGTACTTTTCCCTTTAGATCTTAAAGGGAGTGCTGTCCCCAGGCAGTGGCCCTCTAATTGCTTATCTCTGGGTCCAACCCATATTTGTACTTACCTGGGTCCACCCAGCCTATTAACCCCGTACAGTCACCCACCCTCCCTCATTAGCATTATGGAGGACTATGGGAACTATTTTGAGGAAGAGGAGGTGTCCTTCTTACCTATTGATGATGAGTTCTGTAAAATCATGGATGTTTCTATATTCAGAGCAGTAACCCAGGTGGTGGCGCCCCTGGAGAAGAGAATACAAGAATTACGGGCGCAGTGCCCAGACCCCTTGATCAAAGGGAAGAACGTGCTGGGCCTCAGGCAAGCGCTCTTAGGATACTGGCGTCGACAAGGACTCTTTTGCTCGCCTCAAGAAGGTGTTCATGGAGTCCCAGCCCTCCTCCTCTACCAATCCCTTTCCCGCTGCCCCGCCTCCTAAGTCAGGGAGGATTCACCCAATAAATCGGACGGGGATACCGGTCGGCCCTGGAGACTGTTTGGTGCCCCCCCCCCGTGACAGATGACGATTCGGGAGAGGCCCGGTGGGAACTTCATATATGCTAGACCCAGAGGACCTATTGCACCCAAGCTCCATGGAATGGTCCCCAGCCCCTAAAGTGGCCTCATACATAGCGGTACGGTTACATAAACCGTTAGACGTAGAGGTCCGCAACTGTCTCCGGGCAGAATGTCCCAGGCCCACTTTGAAAGGTAGAGTAGCCTCCACCCCGTAATAGAGCCTAAGATGGTAACCGTCCTAACCAAATTTGTAAGGGAGCCCGCAGAAGGGTATAGACAGGTCTTGGCGATCTTGCCAAGAGAAGCTTCTGATGTGCTCGGCCCTCTGTCCAAGATCCTTGACATGGCCGATGATGTGAAAGCATTCTGGTCTCTCATTGTCCCAGAGGCGCTATCCAATTGGGCTCAAAGGGCCATAATTCTGTTGGGGAACGCCAATTGTGCAATCTCCACGTAGATTCCTACTCATCAAAATCAACCCCAAGCTGGGGGACCTTTCAACCTCACAGGCAGGAGCTATTGCTGAAGGAAACCTGTTTGAGGATCGTTTCATTAAGGAATTAGGAAAATTTGTGAATACTTTCACATCTTTGGAGAAAGCCCAGACCTCTATTCGGCGTATCTTCACACCGTGTGTTTTTGCCAGAGCTGGTCGTGGAAGAGGATGCTCGAACGGCCGCACTTTTTATCAGCCCTCCGCCAGAGGTGGTGACTATCGCCGAGGACAGTGGCAGGACCCAGCAAAATTTGGGTTCTTCTGCGCAACCAGAACCCATCCACATCACTGGGGGGCGAGAGGAAGAGGTAACAGGGCACAAAATGCCCAACAAGGTGAGTGTACAAGCATTCAGGGGTATTCATTTGGGGAGCAGGTAGGGGAATTTCTACCACAACTGGCAGTCCCTGACCTCAGACGCCTGGTTACTCCAAACAGTCCAGGGATTCCAGATAGAATTTTCTAGTTCACCTTACCTACTGGTTCGCCCTGTACCATTGACTTTTCTCCGGACTAGTCAGCGTTAGTGTATGCGGAGATACTCCTGCTGTTGGACACAGGGGCCATTGTCCGCACCACTCTCCATCCCCAGAGTTTTCTCAGCAACCTCTTTCTAGTGGAGAAGAGGGACGGGTGATTCCGTCCAGTTATCAACCTGAAGGAGTTAAACGAGTGATTGATATACTATCATTTCAAGATGTACAAGTGCAAGTTTTGATGGTCCGTTTGGACCTCAAAGATGCCTACCTTACAATCCTGATTTTTCCTCCCCACAGACGGTTCCTCCAGTTCCAATGGGGTTCCCAGATATTAGAATTCACATCCCTCCCTTTCGGTCTGTCATCCTCTCTGTGGTGTTTCACCAAATTGATGAAACCGGTGATCAAGCACCTGTGGGCCCAGGGGTTCAGGTTAATAATCTATCTCGACGATATGTTAATCATGAACCAGTGCCCCGCTTGCCTTTCACAGCAACTCCAGATGTCGATAGATCTTTTAGAGTCTCTGGGTTTTGTGATCAACGAGGACAAGCCATCTTTGACCCCCTCGCAATCTACCCAGCCTTGTGGACCTACTGCCTAGACAATCACATATCCCTTTCGGCGGTACACCTCCCGGGTTAATCCAATCAGGTAGCAGATTGGTATTCTTACCATTGGCAGGACACCAGTCTTTGGAAACTTCACCCAAAGGTGTTTCAAGCTCTACAGCACGAATGGGGTCCATTCACGATAGACCTCTTCGCCTCATGTCTGGATCACCAGTTGGACAAGTACTGCAGTTGGAGACCGGATCCAGAGGCGATGGCGACCAATGGGTTTCTACAGGATTGGAGCACAGAGTGGGGCTATGCCTTCATTCCGTTTGCAATGATTATGCGGCTGTCCACTCAGGTACAGCAGCAGAAAGCGGACCTAGTGTTGCTCACCCCGCTATGAAGGTCTCAAGCTTGGCTTCCAGTTCTGATGGAACTTTCTTGGGATTTTCCAATACCTCTACCCCTGTTTTAGGAACTTCTCCAAGATCCCAAAAGGAATCCAAACCATCTGGTGCTCTCGCAGTCTCTCCGCCTCATGGCATGGCAGATTACAGGGAACGTTGGAAAGTCCTAGGAATTTCTTCAGCGGCTGCAGCCCTACCTGCCGGAGCCTGGGTGGATAGCACACAGAGACGATATAGATCGGCTTGGCCGCAATGGATTAGTTGGTGTCCGCAATTACAGATTGATCCCGTGGGGGCATGTATTTCCAATTTTCTGGTGGAGTTGGACGAGGGTTTAGCCTATCGGTCGATAAACACATTTAGATCAGCTATCTCCGCTGGACATGTCTTCGTGGATGGGCACCCTGTGGGGGAACACCCTCTCGTTTATAAACTTCTCCGGGGTATTAGGTTGTCCATACCCCCAGAACCCAGATATTCTCAGTTTTGGGACATTCAATCAATCAATCAGGGGTTTATATAGCGCGCTACTCACCCGTGAGGGTCTCAAGGCACTGGTGGGGGGAGCGGCGGCTCCGTGTCAGTCGAAGAGCCAGGTCTTGAGGGCCTTCCTGAACGTGTGCAGGGTGGGGGAGCGTCTGATGTTCACGGGGAGCTCGTTCCAGGTTTTCGCTGCGATGTAAGAGAAAGCTCTCCCGCCGGTTCTCTTTCTGCAGATGCGGGGAACCTCTGCCAGGGCGAGGTCGGCGGAGCGGAGGTTCCTCTTGGGTACGTGGAAGTACAGTCTCTCGTTGAGGTAATTGGGTCCGATGTTGAGGGATTTGTAGGCGTGGGTGAGGAGTTTGAAGGTGACCCTCCTTTCGACGGGGAGCCAGTGGACGCCTCGTATGTGTTGGGTCATGTGCTGATGGTGCAGAGTCCCGAGGAGGAGCCTGGCAGCGGCGTTCTGGATGGTTTGTAGTCTGCGTAAAAGAGTTTGGTTGATTCCGGCGTAAGATATGCATTTCTCGCTTTGCTGAATTTTGGATTATTATTGTTGATGTGCTTCTCTTGGAGTTTATCCCGATAATTTCCTCATTATCTTAAATGATTTTATCTCTCTTCTCAGGAATGGAGACGAACAAACAGGATTAATTTCAGAAGCATTTGGCTTTGATCACAGCAACAAAGAGTAGGGTAGAGCGTCGACAAGGACAGTTGAGGAGACGATGCTGCCCTGATTGGAAGACTTGCTTCTTTTTTATTCCCATGGACTGATGGGAAGTGTAGTTTGTTATGGTTATGTTCTTTGAAGGCTGCTGGAAAATAAAGCAAAGAAAGAAAAGCATAATCCTTGCCTCCGAGTCTTTAATAGAACTGAAACTTTCCTTTACGATAGGTAGGACATTTTTCATTGACCATCAATATCAATTCTCTTGCCCCCAGATGCTTAGACTTTAACATTGGTCTCCTTCAAGACTTGTTGTAAAAGATGTTTAAAAACTTCAGGACCGATTAATGTAAAAGGCGATCCTGAATTTCCATCATAACATTACACAATGGTGGCTTTCTTTTCACTGGTTTCAACAAAGCAACACTTCCGTGTTCTTCCCCATCCACGACTGCACCAGGTACATTACACACATTATCCTCATCACACACTTCAACCATCAGTATGAGATCACCTTCACACTCATCCACGCTCACTTTCCCTGACTCATTGATCAATGATACAGTAGGTTTGTGTGCATTTTGACACACTAGCAAAGTGTCCTTTCCGGTTACATTTGAAGCACATTTGATTTTCAGCTAGACAGGATTTTGCAGACACAATATGTGTATGACTGCCGCATCTAAAGCACACAACATGCTCCTCAATCCTAGATTTGTCCTTTTTGTCAAATGTCCGATCACTACTCTTAGGCACTGAATCCTGTCTTAGTACCTTCCAATCATCCCCAACCTTAAGAGCACACACAACTTTGGACAAATCACACTCCTTAGGTTTCGATAGTTCTCTAAAATACCCTTGAGAATTCTCAATTGCTCTTGCAATTTATAAGGCAGATTCTATGTCAGGGTCTTCTGTGCATAACAGCCGTTCCTGTATCTTATTGTTTTTTTAAATTAACTGATCTCGAATAATCTCTTTCTTGAATTCACGATAGTTGCACGTCCAGGTGAATGTTCGAAGAGCCGATACGAAATCATTAATGGATTCACCCTGCATCTGCCATCGTTGAAGAAATTTGTGTCTCTCCAAGGCAACATTCCTGGACGGAGAGAATCTTTTGTCTAATGTCTTAGTAACGTATGCATAATTGTCTATGATTTCGGCATTCCTACTCTCTGCTGATGCGCCTTCTGCACTACTTTAGGTGTCGACTACTATTAAAGGAAGTTTCTTCAAAATCGACCTGCTGTAGAGTTGGGTTCCACCCTTTACAAGAAGTACAGACGCTGTAGGTACTTTGTAGGTTCTTTATTAGTCGGAGGGAGAGCGCGGGCGAACTCTTCTCTCAGTGCCCCATACCCAATGCGCGCGCCTATCCCACCATGCTTTGCGCGCTCCCGTGGTGGTTGGAACACTAGACCGCAACACCACATATCTTCCCCCTTTAACACACCCACATAAGTAACGTGGCTATGCGTATGCATTAGCATAATAAATGTGGCGCCTAAAACATAGTAGCGCCAGAACAACAAAACAGTTTTTTATCACAAAGGATGAGAGTGGCGGGGGGGGGGGGTTAGGGTAAGGGAGGTAGAGAATCAACATCACAGTGGTGTGAACGTCATGAGGTAGATAGACAGTTACATATCAAATTCGCTGTATCTCTTAGGTAACATAATCGCTCTGCCCGTGCGGGTGCGTGTGAGGGGCACCCGTGACTCCTGTGCCACTCTTGTGTGGGAACTGGTATCCCCGGTACTCCCCTCCTGGCCCCTGTCATGTGAAGTGGGAGTTCCCTGCCTGGAGTCTGGGTTGCGGATGTCGGTCGTGTTTTGGGGTGTGGTATGTTGTGTGGCCTCAGAGTTACTCTTTTCCCCTGTGGTCCCGGCATCACCCCCAGTCTCTCTCGTAGTGCCATTTTTCGGTGTGCTTGTGGCCAATCCGTCTTCATCATTGTCGAGGTCCCATCCTGTATGTCCTGTGCTTGTAGTGGGATCACCCTTGTTCCATCTGATCACTTTGTTGCATTTGGCCATTCTGCTTTGTGACCATACCTTGCCGTCACTCAACAAGGCGGAGCGCGAATAGGTTTCTCTGACTTGTAAAGGCTTGCTGAACTTGCTGTCTCCCTTTTTGCCTAAGGCGGATCAACTCAGAGTGATCTCTGACTGGTCACTCCGTGAATCAGAAAAACTCTGGCTTCACATGGACCGACAAATAGTGGACAGGACAATTTGGGACCTCTTGTGGAAACAGAAACACCATCGACCACGAAATGCCTATATTAGCACCCCCACGGCTACCACTTTGAGGGTTTGGGATGACCTTGCCAGAGCCACGCCCCTTACCACCTTCCCGTCCCCCTACACCCCCGTTCACTTCAACCCCGAATTCCCACCGGCCCTTCAGGAAGGGCCATTCGACAGCTGGCGGGAGGGAGGTTGCCTTATGATCTCTGACCTGTATAAACAGGGGAAGCTACTGACATTTGAGGACTGCACTAAAATATTTAAACTCCAGCCCTCCGACAAATACCAATACATACAACTCAAGCACTGGCATCAACGACCACAAGTTCGGCTAGCCGCAACCAGGGAGTTACTCCCCATTGAGAAGTTTGCACAATCGGGGGCCTCCATGAAGGGGACAATTTCCTTCCTCTACTCACTCATACGGGCTCTGGGGTCTCACGCAATGCCTAGACACCAAAGGTTCTGGGATTCAGTCTTGGCCCCTCCACTGGAAGGTAAACAATGGAACTCCCTATATAGGGACATCCCCAAATATAACCGGTCTATGTTCTTAAGGGAAGCTCACTATAAAATTATGTACGACTGGTACCTGCACCCACAGAAATTGCACACAATCTTCCCTACTGCTTCAGATAGATGTTGGAGGGATTGCGGGCTCTTGGGGGACTTCAGGCACATCTGGTGGGACTGCCCACGCATCAAGCCTTTCTGGAAGGAAATACTATCCCAAATCAAGCTGATCCTGGGCTATCCAATTCCTGCATCCTTGGAACACACCCTTTTGGGGGTTCGGGATCCCAGCCTGAAACGTCAATCACAAGGGGATCGCTCCGTGATGTGGCGGTGCCTAGGGGCGGCCAAGATGGCATTAGCGGCAGCTTGGAAGAAGGTGGAGGCCCCCTCCCTCACACAATGGCACTCCAGGTTATGGCAGGCACTGGCGATGGAGAGAATGGCGGACATAGTAGAGGACTCGAGAAAGAGGTTTGACTATGTTTGGGCCCCCTTGGTGGAGTACCTGTCGGGGGGTCTACCCTTGTTCGCATGTGGGCCTAGATTGAGGGCCCTTCACCTCTTCCATATCTAGTTTTCCCCTGGGTGGCCCCTGGCTTGGGGGTGGAGTCCCTGGAGGTTCGGGGTGTCCCCGGTCCCCGTCAACTTGTCCTCAATCGCGACCAAGCCTGAAATTTGTTTTACTTTTTCTTTTCCGACCGTGATACCATAGTTTGTTTATTCCTTTTTTTCTTTCTCTTCTTGTTTATTGTTAATTTTTTGTGGGTGGGATGGGGGAGGTGGGTGGGGGAGAAGCTTACTAAAGAATAACATGACCAACAATGTGAGTTGCTTGCATAGTGATACCTGATCTACCCGGTCGGGGCCGGCAGGGGTCATGCAATGAGCAATTCTCATAGATTGAGTCCTAGTACACAAACTGAATATTGTACTCTAGCTTTCTGTAACTCTTGATCTGTGACCTATACTGGTGTCTCCCACCAATGTTTGTCTTGTACTGTTTCAACTTTAAAACCAATCAAAACATTTTGACAAAAAAATACCCAGGCCCAAAATGAACTCAGGGAGGGGCAAGTGGCAAAGATATGGGTGGCATCTGCCCCTGGCGTCGAGCACCCAAAACAGAACATGCCCGAAGGCCCATTTTGAAGAATCTACAAGGTTTATAATAAGTATCAAATAACGTCTTAAAAAATAGGCCTTCAATCGAGACACATGAAGTATTCCTTGAGCCAGCTGAACACTAAAACGGATGTCCCCTTCGGTCACCAGCGAACCTAAATTCTTCGTTCCTGTTATGTGCCAACTGTTGTAAGTGATGTGTATTGGAGCCAAAGGAGAGAAAAGTATTGTACAGAGTACCAATGGACCGAGGTTTGGGCAGGCAATAGAGCTGCTTCAGAAATTGATTATAGTGCATAGAAAAATCCTTAACGGGCTAGTGAGTAATGAAATCCCTGAGTTGGAGGTATCTACAAAAGCCCTGTTGATGTGCCCAGTACTGACCCTGGTTATCCTCAAAAGAGCGAAATATGCAGTTAGTGAACAGTTGGCCAAGTTGTTTTATATCGGTCTGATGCCAAAATTGTGAGTAACCTTCTTGCAAGGACACAGGTAAGTTGGGGTTGCTCTCCAGGGAAGTGAGCTGATTAAAAGCAGAAATTCCACAGTATATCTTAATTGCATCAACAACCTTATGATAAGCCCTCAGTGTGTTAAACCTTGTGCATCTAAAACAGACTGTATCAATCAAACCCAACGTTAATGGTGGTGCATGGTTAAAAGCCCGGTACTCTAGAAATAGATATGATACCTTCCATTCAGTAGTCCCCATGACTGCCCTGAGTCGAAGACCAACTGAAAATACCATATAGCACAGCGGGGTTTCATATACGAATATGAATTGCTGCCAACTAGTCTCTACCATTTTAAAGAATTTCTTGAGAAGGTGTAATGGTATGGACCGAAAAAGATATAAAAACCATGGCAGAATAGCCATTTTGATGAGGTTGCAGCGGCCGATCAGCCCTAATCAAAGCTTATCCCATTTCCGAACGAGTGTCATCTATTCATAGGATAGCCCCACGCTCAACCACACGCTCTGTGCATGAAGTAATGCAGACCCCTAAGTAAGTGGCTTCCTCGACATTACAGGGGTCAGCAGGGACTACAGCAGAACTGGTTACTATTAGGGTTTTGCCAGTGTTTAATTTATAGCCAGAGACTGTACCAAAGTCAGCAGCCGCAGCCTCAATACCGACTAATGCCTGGGCAGGGA
Source organism: Calotriton arnoldi (assembly GCA_963921515.1). Classification (NCBI taxonomy): domain Eukaryota; kingdom Metazoa; phylum Chordata; class Amphibia; order Caudata; family Salamandridae; genus Calotriton; species Calotriton arnoldi. The sequence continues at coordinate 2,902,726 of CAWUFW010000860.1, forward strand.
TGACGAAAAGGTGGCAATGTCATCTGCATAAGCCATTACCTTGCCGATAAACTGATTCAGGTGCGATGGAGGTATGGTTTTAAGAAGTTTAAGTGTCTCGATAAAGGGTTCCAAGTATAGCACAAACAATAACGGGGATAAGGGGCAACCCTGCCAGGTACCGCGCTGAAGCACAATGCTATCTGATATTTGCCCCATGCTAACAATGCTGGCAAATAAAGAAGTATAGAGGGTCTTAATCGCGCCTTTAAACTTTAGTCCAAGCCCCATTTTTGTCAAAACTTCAAACTTTATTATTTTAGTTATTTGTATTATACGTACTTTTGAAAATTTTGCGAGTGATACTTCACTATTATTTTGATGTCCTGTTGATTCTTTTGGCTAACTTTAATGTTATTGTCCTTACATTGTTATGCAGCATGTCAAGCATCACCCAATTTCTACACATGTAGGGTGATCCGCCCATGGATTGGGATACTTGGTATAAAGTTTTCCTAGCCTACGTTGAAATGCTAGAAGAGAATAAATGTTTTCCGCAAATGATATTATTCCTGCTAAAACAATGCTTAAGGGGTCATGGCATAAAGGAATTCAACATGTTGCCTGTCTTGGCGAACCCTGGCAGCATTGTTGTATTCACTTATACCGTCAAGCAAATTAAATTAAGGTATGAAAATGAAGTTAATATAGTCATAGAAAGATTTACATTTTATGCTAGAAAGCAGGGTGATGATAAAAGTATAGCGGACTCTATGGCAGCATTTAGATCCTTAGCTGCAAACTACAATTTCACTAAATAAACTATGACCAGGTCCTCCGAGGCCAAATTCTCATAAGTAAAAAAGTTGAAAAGCAACTGTGGGTTGGTTCAGAGCTTATGCTAAATGCTGCAATTGATATTGCCGAGGGAGTTGAACAAGCAGAAAATGTTGTGCAGGAGATTAAGGGCGATAGTAACCCTGGTGTTAATGTTATAAACAAAAAATATGAGAGTGAGAGAATTAAAAGGGGGGCGTTGGCAAATAGAACAAATAAATGCGCAGGAAGAAGGTGAATATTCAATGTTGCCGTTGCAGGAGCACCTCACATGTGGGAAATTTCAAGGGTTGACCCACCTTACAGAACTTTTCCTTGAAATGTAAGACGGACTGTCCTTTTTGGTGTAATTGCAAGGATAGTAAGAGTGTTAACTTTGTGTCAGAGGAGGGAGTGTGGGAAGAATCTTGATATTGATATCTCCATCTTCAAAACAGGTAACATCCTCATACAAGCCACGGTATCACACCTTTCCATCTTCGAACACCACTTCAGCATTATGTCTCTCCGCCTTGACCACTCAGCGCCTAACACTCCTTCTCTCCTACTGAATAACACCCCTCCAACCTCTCCCTCCCCTCTTCCCCCTCACCTCACCTCCACCCGCAACCATCCAGTTAACACCAACCCCCAACAATCGACTTCACCATCACCCTCCCTGGTCCTCACTACTGTAAAGAGCATCCCCCAACCAACATTACCTACTTCTCATCCCCCTCTAATTTTCCTCTCTCCACCTAACACCCGGAACTCACACGCCTCGGACCCCTCCACTAAAAACGGTTGCCCCCAATACCTAACATCTACTTATCATTCCCCTCCCACAACCCCACCTCGGCCTGACCCCACAACCTCTCCCCCTACCCAACTACTCACGTACCCCACCGCCCTTGCCTCTCAATCCCCTAACACAACTCCTCACCCCCCTCCTCCTACCCATCCCGTACACCCTCTTCTCCTCCCCATCCCCCCTATCCTGCTCCTTCAGGCCCTCTTAACTCCGCCTCCCATTCCTTTATCCCAACCCCTGATAAATACTCAACCCCTCGACCCCAATATATCTACTCTCCACTCACTCTACCCCCTTTTATCCTCTTTGACCACATCTCCTGAAGTTCTCAACCTCATGTCTAACCTAGCCCAACCCTTCACACCTTACAGCACCGACACCCCTCACTCCACACCCACCACCCTATCTCCCCCCTCACACCTCAGTCCACCCTCCGCAACCAACCCAGACCACTCCCTACCCCTCGCTCATTCCCTTTCCCCCGCCCCGTCAATACCTCCCCTTACCCCACTTGCCCCGAACCTACACAACAGTGAACTCGACTTATCTAAATTGAGTACTGAACCCCGCCCATCTAACAGCCCCGTCACCCCTCACGCCACTCCCTCTACCCTAACTCCCCCCTCTCACATCAATCCACCCTCTGCAACTAACCCTGATTTTTCCCTACCCCCCGCCCATGCCCCTTCAGTACCCCCCTCCACCGCAATTGACACGAGCCTACATAACACAAAATTTGACCTATCCAATTTGATTCCCGAACCCCTCACACCTAACAGCCCCGTCACCCCTCATTCCACACTCACTTCCCTATCCCCCCCACACATCAATCCACCCTCCGTAACTAACCCAGACCACCCCCCCGATACCACCGCTCACCTTAATTGCCCAGAGCCTACACAACATCGAACTTGACCTATCTAATTTGATTACTAAATTCTCCAAACTCAAGAAAGACCTTATCTCCCACAGCTCCAGAACCCTCTCTCACCATAAAATCCCCACCCAGCCCTGCCCAAAAATCCCCCCCAAATATCCCCCCCAAAAATTCCCCTCGAAAATCCCCGACACCAAACACAATCATTGGAGATCGACTCCTCTCCGCTGCCGTATACATAGACCTCACCGAACCTCGAACCGTCTCTCCCCGTCCGATCTCTCCGACCTATGCAACTCTTACCTTCCTAGCTTACCAACCTCCAATTCTCCAATCCCCTACTCCCACATCTCTGTTATCTTAGGGACTAATAGAATCCCCTCCTCCCCCACCTCCCCCAGACCACCGCCTCAACTCACGTCGATCCACACTTGCCCACCCACCATATGCAACCCCACACCACTTACATGTATGCTTGTCAACTGTCGCTCCGCAGTCCAACATGCCACGGAAATTTCAGAAACTATCCTGAGTGAATCCATTGACATTGCATTCCTCACAGAAACCTGGCTCAAAGTCCACTGAACGAGCATACTTGACCTACTCTCCCCCCCCGGGATACTCTATTCTGAGAAAAGATAGACCTGACAGAGTTGGGGGTGGTCTAGCCATTATCTTTAAAAATGAACTTCAACTATCCCTTGTCAATAATTCTGGCTACTCTTCCTGCGAATACCTGGAAGTTGAACTGAAAACCCAAAATTCCCACCCAATTCGTCTACACAACATCTATCGACCTCCGGGCCCCCCAGCCCTTCATCGAGGACTTATCTGAGCTCCTGACACAATCCTCGTTATCCAACTCAAAAAATATCTTTCTTGGGGATCTCAACCTCCATTGGAACGATACCGATGATCCCACTATCTCCCTCCTTACCAATCTACTTGAGATAAATGAACTCAAACAACTATGCCTGTCCCCGACACACACCAAAGGAGCCATCCTAGACGCTATTCTTTCCAACGAAGATCTGGCCTCCGTGACCAATATCGTCCCCATTGACTGGTCCGACCATCACCTCATACTGTTCACCATTGCTACCAAAGCAAACCCCCCAACTCCAAAATTAACAGACCCAAGAAACTGACCAGAAATCTAAAACATATCCCCCGGGTGTTCTTGAGTCTAAACTCCAAGCCCAACTTCTTCTCATTCCCCCTCACAAAATGCCAATGAGCTCACCGAACACTTTAACAATACTGTCACTGGTATTCTTGACCAACTAGCCCCGCCCAAACTCAAAAACCAAAGAACCACCCCCTCCAACTCCTGGTTTAATACCGAGCTCAATAACGAAAGACGGTCACTCAGACTGTCGGAAAGAACCTGGAGACACCATCCCTCTCCCGCCCATCTTGCACTCCTCAGACATGCTAAATCCATGTACAAAAAACACATCTTCAAGGAAAAGGCCTCCTTCTTCCGCACTCAACTTGATCATGCCAAAAACAGACCTAGGGAACTCTTCAAAATCATTCGTAACCAAACTTCCCCCGCACCTCCAAATCTGACCGCCTCCTCAGCCAGATGTGAAGAAATCTCCCACTTCTTCTCAGAAAAAATAACCAAAATTGATCAATCCTTCCACTCCACACAGCTCCCCTCCAACTCCCAACCCGTCCTCACCTCAAATGCCTACCCCACATCCCCTCGACCAACTGACCCTGCTATCTCTCCGGAAACCAACTCCCCTAACTCACAATTAAAGAACAATGCCTCCTTGCTCAACTTCCTCCCCGTGACCGAGCTAGAAGTCCTTAAAATAATTGGTAATCTTAAACCGTCCTCCCACACAAAAGACCCCTTACCCTCTAACCTTGTCCCTGCCCTTAAGCACATCATCACCCCATACTGGACCACAATCATCAACACCTCTCTCTCCACTGGCTGTGTCCCCACCTCCCTTCAACTTGGACAAATCTCTCCCATAATCAAAAACCCCAATGCCGACCCCAATGACCTAAACAATCTCCGCCCCATCACTAACCTCCCACTTCTCTCAAAAGTCCTTGAAAAATGTGTCCTACTACAACTAAACAAACACATCGAAAACTTCAACCTACTTGATACCTTTCAATCAGGTTTCAGGAAAGGCTGCAGCACCGAAACGGCAATGCTCAATGTCATCGATGACATCCACCACTCACTTGATAATGGCGAGTCCTGCCTTCTTATCCTCCTTGATCTCTCCGCAGCGTTCGATACAGTCAACCATGTAGCCCTACTCAATGTGATTAGGACCCGTTTCGGCCTCAATGATACCGCCTACAAATGGTTCGTCTCCTACCTACAACACCGAACTCAGCAAATCAAAATTCAAAACTGTCTCTCTAACCCCACTCCTGTCTCCCTTGGAGTCCCACAAGGGTCTATTCTCTCTCCCTCCCTCTTTAACCTCTTTATGGAACCCCTCACCCTCATTCTTAAACAAGCAGGCATCAACTACCACCTCTACGCCGACGACACCCAAATCTATTACAAGATTAAAACTCATGCCGACATCTTACACCTGAACAACACCCTCACCAAAATTCAGACCTGGTTCCACTCCAATCATCTCAAACTTAACCCTAATAAAACTGAAATCATTCTCTTCTCCCCTAAAAACAACCCTCTCCCCGTTCAATCATGGATCTCTGACCTCAACGCACTTAACTGCTCACTCACCTTGTCCAACTCCGTCAAATCTCTTGGTATCTCTATCGACAACACCCTAACCCTTAACGTCCACATCAAAAACTCTGCTAAAGGAGCCCTCCTCAATCTCCGTCACCTCAAGAAAATCAAACCCTTTATACCCACAGATGATTTTAAATTTGTAGTTCAGTCACTTGTTCTTTCACGTATTGATTATGGTAACGCCATCCTCAACGGAATCCCCAAGGTCCACCTTACTCCAATCAAAGCTGTGCTCAACCTTGCCGCCAGGCTCATTACAGACTGCAAACGCTTCGATCACATATCCCCGGCTCTCAAATCTCTTAAATGGCTCCCTATTGAAGGCAGATCTGCATATAAAACTGCCTGCATTACTCATAAAGCCCTCCACCAAAACACTCCACAGTACCTCTCCAAGAAACTCATCATTGCGGGCACCAGACGACCCCTGAGAAGCACCAACTCCCTCCTACTTATACCACCACTGCATAAAAAGAAAGCCACACAATCACGCTCCTTCTCTGGGAACGCCCCTATCATCTGGAATGCCCTCCCAAAAAACCTGCGCTGCAACCCCTCCTATTTCAGCTTAAAAAAAGACCTAAAAATCCACCTCCTCAATTATTATTGGGGATCCTAACCTGTGACCTCCACTCGATCTCCAATCTCACCATGTTATATTAGTTCAGTAATATCTGTCCATTTCATGAACATCATCGGCCTAATTACTTGATATGTATAGCTTCTGCCCATGTTTTATCTATTTGATTCATTTATCTAACTGTTTGTTTTGTTTATCTACTTGATTTGTATATTTCACATGTTGTTATCATTATCTTTTATCCGCTTACACGCCATGTTTGACCCAATTATCACTAGGGGTCCTAACCTGCGACCTGCAACTGATCCCCAATCACCATGTTACATTTTTGTTCAGTATTATATGTCCATCCCCCGAACATCATATTCCTAGTTACTTGAAGTGTACAGCTCTTGCACCTGTATCTTCTTTTTGTTTTTGTATATTTCACACGTTGTTTCTTTATCTCTTCATATATTTGTATGCCATATTTGCGTTATATTATCCTCTCATGTAAAGCGCTCTGATACCTCTGGGTCAAGCCAGCGCTATATAAAACTTTCAAAATAAATAAAATAAATAAAAGAATACCAAATGCCAATGTTTACCCAAGTGTATTGTTAACAATGACAGCAAGGATCCTCCTTCCATTATCATGATCCTATGCTTGGTGTACAATATGGGGAAAGCTCTTGGTAGATGAGATATGGAAGGATCATACATTGCATAAGATATTGAGATTGAATAATCTAAAGTAATTGTGTTAGGGGATTTTAATGCCTTTTTTAAAATGCTGCACACCTCCTTCCCAATTTCTTTATCGATCTGTTGGACTCTTTTAAATTAAGTATGAACCTTCCTCATCCATCACATATTAAAGATCATGCTCTGGATTAAATTGCACTGATTCATCGACTGGGTCATGCGGAGAATACTCTATGACATAGGGGGTGTGGGCTAAAGGGAACCTTCTACTGTCTGCTGTGGGAATGCCCAGTGACACAGCAATACTGGTGCGAAATTGGGAGGATTATGGTGGCGGAGGTCCAGTTGAGCCGAAGTGGTTCTTGTTGTTGATCCCAGGGGACGAGGCCTGGCCTAAATATACAAAACTGTGGCTGACGTTAGCCGCGGTGGTGGCAAAATGTAACATTGCAAAGAGCTGGGGGACACCCAGCCTACCGAAAGTGGTGGACTGGAAAACTGATTTGGACTGGTGTTGGCAGGTGGAGCATACGATATGCTTGAGCAGAGGGTGTCCAAGGAAATGGGAAAAGATTTGGGGGAACTGGCAGATTTATCGAGGACTGTAGGGAGGGAATAGTAGGAATACACAGAGACTGTTACCACACTATGTTGATGACTCGATCAGTGATGGTTGAAATGATGACTGTAAAATTTAATGCGTGGATTAAGATACGTAGAACATTGAATCATTGATGTACTGTTTTCTGAGCACATTGCAATAAAAATAAATTTAAAAAAAAATTGCACTGATTGTCCATTATGTATTTCCTATACACCATTCCCTTTGCCTTGGACAGACCATTTTTTATTCCTTTCCTTTGACAGTTTAACAAAATGTAGTATTATGCATCATATGCTGCAAATAAAGAATCGCAACTGGAAAGCAATCTCAGTGGAAGAGAGAGCTGGTATGCTCATCAAGGATAGCTACAAGCTGGTTGATAATCCACAGGTAAATGTAAATAGATATTATGATTAATTTACGAAAATGTTAGATACTTTAGCTCCATGCAGTGCTATCAGAACCAAACAAGTTTGAACTTCTTGTAGTTGGTTTACAAAACAATTAAGGACCTTAAGCCAAACCATACGTTCCTAGGAACACCATTGGTGGCATATTTGCGACCCAGCCAGTAAAATAAATTGGCAGAGAATGAACTATGTATATAAATGGTTAATTGGCTAAGCCAAGTTAAAGTACTGCTCTCATTTTATTTTATTGGCAAACAAATGTGTCAGGACCAATATTTTCTTCAATCAAGGAATTTAGAGGACCTCCTTCAGTGAATTTTGGATGCCTCATAGGTGAAGGATAATTAAATAGTGAAATATTTTGTTAAGAAGATCCCTAGTATTAAGTAGATTGTGCCACCCTATTGTAAGGAAATGCCTCTATTTGCATGTTCAACCCTCAATGGGGATAAACCAGGATCTTCGGTCCTTTGCTGCCAATCTCTTTTTGGAATCTGTTCATTTCGCCTGTTTCAATTGCCCATAAACCAGCACCAGTTTCATGTGTAAAAAGTCTGGGAAATAAGGTTTACTGGTGGATCAGATTAAGTCTGTGGTACATTCCTGTCTGTTCCAGTAATGAATACTGCTTTTCCACATAAGGTGCAGATTCTCCATGTATTGATTTACACTGGGCGAGATGATTGCAACACAATCTATCTACATCAAGGGCCACCAACCATTTCTGTGGTGAACTGCTCCTGCTTAAGAAAAGTCCTCCTAAGCTACTAGCAAATTTATTTACAGTAAAATAGTGACTACATATATTAACATTTGACTGAGACCACTCTAAGCAGGATTATCAATAGTGCCCGCCTAAGCATTTCAAGAAAGGTTAACTAGCCTAAATGCCAGGAAAGTTTATCAATATGAAATGCCTCCACCTGTCTTATGGAATTACAGCCAAAGCATCAGGTGCCCTCGGACACAAAGGACATAACCATACCAATAAGTCTCCACAATTCAGCTTCAATTATCATTCAAATATCAACTTTAAGTGTATTTTGGAATTGCAACTGTTTGTCTTCCTCTGCATATCAGTTTATGAAAATATACATATTATTCTATCAAATACCACTTTCCATTTTGGGCAAAGAAACCCAATTTTCCAGAAGAAAATCCTTTTCAGAAAAAACTATTTTTACCTTCAAAATATCATTTTTCATTTTTAGGCAATACACCGTCCCCAGACATCAATGAAAACTGACAAGGGATTCACCTCTGGCATTTTTATGCAATGAACGGACACAATTGTGTCAGAGATTAATTCCTTATGATGAGGTGTAGCATATACTGTTTGTGGTATTTGACATTAGGCATAACTTCCAGGAAGCAACACTGTTTATTAGGGAGGGATTCAGTGTTGCATGCACTCAGAGAAACATATATGAATGCACATGAGGCACCGAATTGTCTCAGCTCTGGATCCACACCCTGCGCTCCTCAGCTTTTGGGCTGATCATGCACCCAACACATTTTCACAGTGGCTCCTGCAGTGTTACCATTCGGTGGGTCAGCACTGGTTACTGCTCAGGCTGCTGCAGGCACTCTTCTTTTATGGTCCAATGTTCATTGTTCACACACATGGCACAACTGAAAAAACAGGGCCTACCAACATGGCCAATCTCCTTGTGATTGAGCAAGATTGAGAGTTGAGATAGTGGAGACATGTGGTAAACCCCGAAGGCCAACACAGTGTGTCCTTGAGTGTTATCGTGAGACCTTGCCATTGGTTTCGCTGGCTGCACTCTTAGGGCCTCATTTACGAGGCCCCTAGCGGCACTTTTGCGCTACTGGAGCGTCACTTTTTTTACACTCCTGTGCCACAGCATATTTACGAGGCCACACAAAGCCACTTTATGTGGCTTTTCATGGCCTTGTAAATATGTGCCCCTTTCACACAGTACACTGGGTGAAAGGGGCATTCCATAGGTGTTGCTGTGGGTGTTACCACACAAAAACCATGGAATCTGAAGCATTTCCAGATTCACGAGAAATCGTAAACCTGGGAATGAGTCAGATTCTAATGCCATCTCAGGGGTGGTGTTAGGGAGTCACAACGAGGAGAAATATCCTTATTTCTCCTTGTTCTTTTCTCTTTCCTCTTTCTGCAGCACACATAGAAAGGGGAAGCACCTCTCATGATTGTTTTTGTGCAGGAAGGGACATCTTCCTGCACAAAAACAAATCACCGCTACAACACAGCCACCCTTGCACCATGTTGTTCTCAGGCAGGAAGCATTTGGAATTGTTCCGGTGGATTGTTTTTTGAAGTGGCAGGTGGTAAAGACAGTGAGAAGTGTTATATCGGAAGCCATAATTGAGTTCTTAGATGATGTATCTTGTCTGGACTGTAGGAAGGTGGAATCTGACTGCATGGTTACCCCCACTTTTTTCCTGGTGTTTTGCTGGTTTTCGACTTAGTCTGACTGGGATCCTGTTAATCAGGACCCCAGTCTATCTGCTTTCTCCCTAAATTGGTTGTTCATGTACTTTAGGTACACTCCAGATTGGATTCTGGGGTACCCTTATATGTCCCTAGTATATGGTTTACTATGTACCCAGGGCATAGGTACCCCAGAGGCCTCCCAGGGGCTGCAGCATGTATTATGCCACCCCTGCGAGACCATTTAAAATGACACAACAGGTCTGCTACAGCAGCCTGTGTAAGGTGGTGCATACACCCCTTACTTAGATATAGGTTCACTATATCAATCGTAATCACTGCACATATAAACCTATCAGTCACCCCTATGGCAGGCCTTATCAATCCTGAAGGCAGGGTGCGGGGTTTTATGTGAGAGGGTGCCCATGCATGAGCAGAGCCCCTCTGCAGCCTTCGGAACCTCTTTTCCGGGGTTGTCTGTGATGCAGCCAACCATATATACTTAAGTGCATTATAACCTAGCGGTAAATGCTAACTTTAAAACGGCTGCATGGAAACATGTCGTGTTTGGTGTCAAACACCTTGGAATCATACCTCCACGCCAGTAACTGGTGTGGGAGGTATGATTCCACCCTCCTAGAGGGAGAAATATGACAACACCGGTACACCCGGTACCAGCTTTCTTGACCCTGGCATCACAAAATGGATGCTGCCAGCCACAGACACGAGTCTGCCCTCCTGCTGCTGGACAAAACTCCGGCAGGGGAAGGCTTGACAATAGGTTTCCTGTCACAGGGAGGTGTGACCACCTCCCAGACAGGCTTTAGTGTATTGGGGCTGGGTGGGTGCACTCTCAGAGTGCGTTGATGTCTGCACTGGGGGCACATTTGGTGTCCCTGTGCATAGTCCAGCTCAAACCGGTTGCAGGAGCCATTTGCTCCTGCTATGGCGCGAAACTGGACAAAGGACATGGGTGTAGCCACTCCTCTGTCCTGACCCTCCCATAGGTGGGTCCCCAGAGTTTGTCCCACCCCTTCCTTGGGTATAAAGTAGGAACCCCTGACTACAGGATTTTAGATATTACCTGGACTAAACTCTGCTACAGAAACCAAGTACTTCGACGATCTGCACAACGCTGGATGACTGAAGAATCTCCCTTGGAGTAAAGGAGTTACTCCCCTACTGAGCAGGCACCTAAAACGCATCTGACCGGTTTGCATCTACGAAGCTCCTGAAGGACTCTGAAGATTTCTGCAATACAGGAGGTGGGTTCCCGTGGTCTCTGAGGTCGATCTGCGCTCTCAGCAATTCTGAGGCCGGTATCCCTCGTGGTGACCGTGCAAACCGAACCCCTGGGCACCGTGTACATTTGCAACAGCATATGCTTTTTGGCGACCCCTGAGGCTGGGCTTTGGGCTACTTGTAGTCCTGACCCCAAGCAGTAATTCCACTGAAGATTTCCGGCCTACACTCCACGAGTGTTCCGTTGGCTGGTATTTAGTGATTCAGCTCGAGGTCCCTTCGCGATCCTGGGTCCGTTGGCCTGTGGGTCCCTGAGAAGGCAACTTTAACTTTCAGTGGGCTTCCCTGGTTGCTCCAGACGTGCCCTGACTCTCCATTGCTTGGAGAGTCCCCAGGACCTTGCTGGTCCTCACAGAAGCATCTTTCCTCTGACCGGGTGGGTTGCAGTGGCCAAGGCTTGTTGGTGTTCAATCTGGACACTGACCCCCCAGCACTCGACATCTTTTGTGGGACAGCTCGAATCCGGACTTTGGTCGTCGTAGACGTCTACTGGTCCCCGTGGCTGCAGAGTCAAGCTTCACCTCTTCTCACCTGAAGCACCCGACATCGGTGGGCATTCGATTGCTCCGCTCCTGGTCATGTGAAGTGACCCAGACTTTGTCCCCTCTGCTTTCAGGTTCTTCTCATCTCTGATCCAGGCTTGGATCACACCGGACACTTTTCTTCTCCACGGCAGCAGTACTTCTTCGCATCACGCCATTGAAATTGACGAGGGTTTCCGACACCACTTGACCCCTATGCACCCGGCTCCTCTGGGATAGGTAACACGGATACCTCGGTACTCTCAAGGGTGCTGGCCTTAGAACCTTCTATGTTTAGCTGGGTTTGCTTAAAGTCCGCTCCGAAGTGTCCTTAATCTGTAAATTTCCAACCGCGACTTTCCCATAGAGTTGTACGGAGCTCGCGTCTGTGTTCACACACTGCACCCATCCTCCGTGGGTCCCCTGTGTCACTACTTTGGGTGGTTCCTTGGGGTCTCAGCGATTCTACGTGCTCTAGGCACTGTGTCTAGTCCAGTCGTGGTTCTTATACCACTTTCTTAGTATATGGTTTGGTCTCCCCCTGGAGCCCACTGTTTATTGTGCTATTTACTGTCGTTCTAGTGATTTAATATTGTGTGCTTTGTTCTCTAATCTCATAAAGAGATTAGTAGAGAGTGTTTAGTAATAAATACATATATTTTATATATACCTGGTGTGGTTCTCCTTTCATTTGGTCATTCAGGAGGTTATATACTGGTAAAACAAGCTGCTTCACATTCCTTCAAGACTTAGCCTGAAGGCTGGCTGCTCTCCATAGCTACCACTAGGATAGCTTTCAATAAAGGTTGTCTTTAACCTAATCATCAATAAGGGTCGTTTGGACTGGTGCAAGGTGCCCACTTTAATTAGTGGACAGCATATACCAGGCCAATTTCTCACATGGACCGTATCCCAGAAGAGACGGTGTCAGACAACATACTGAAATTTGTGAATGAGGAAATAAATGGTTACCTGGCCTAGTGTGGAATTAATCCAAACACACAAAATCTCAGGTGTCTTCACTTGTGTGCCACTTAATGCCAGCTAGTGGAGAGTGCTGCCTCTATTTCTCCAGGGATAGATTATTTTTAGGAAGAAAACCCTTGCCCACCTTTAGGTGACATGCTTCGTCATAGGGTTTCTCTTCACACAACAACCAGAAGATGTGGTGTGGGCTACAACTCCTTGAGTCAGGAGGAACTCTTTTGGATGGATGATCCCTAGGTGAGTAGCGTGTGAGGGTGATGGTGCAGAGTGCAGAGGGGAAATGATGTGAAATAAAACTACCTTTTGGTGGAACTCCACTGTTTTATTATGTCCCCAAGGGATAGGATTAAAAACTCAAAAAAGTGGGGAAGAGCTTCAACTCAAAAGGAAAGAGAGTGGTCAACATGTTTCTGCCCTACTAATACCCTTTGCCAGGTGTCAAGGCATTTTTTAGGACAGAGAAATCAGCACTCTGCTGGCATAATGAATGTGATATCAAAAAAAGAAACAAAGTCATAAAAGTACAACCGCTATTGTTGGGCTTGATGCCTCAACTCGAGGCTTCCTGACAAGAAAAGACCAGAGCTGCAACTGTACTCGGGTCATGGAATGTGGGTTCCTGGCAGGTTCAAGTATGGAATTAGACATCAAGGGTAGCTGAAAACCACTGAGAATCAAAAGGGTATGGGAAAAGATTCAATAGGGTTGTCAATGAATCAATCCCATTGACCAAAAGAGGCATTGAATGGAGGAAGGCTTGGCAAGACAAGCTGATTTCTTAAAGATCTGTTCCAAGTAAACTGATAGGTATATTTTCTTTAATGTTGTTGTTAAGAGGATGCAAACCAGGTTCGAAGTCAGCTCCATGGCGGTTGAACGAAAATGCTGAAATCCAGTGTGAGATCTAAGGAAATAAATGCTGTAGATGCTTACAAGGGTAGAATGCAAAAACAACAGTTGATGGACAGAATGCAGAACAATGTCATACATTCACCCCAGTACAGAGATCTGGGCCTAAATCCATCGTTTTTTTGCTCACCATGCCATTCCAGTTTGAACCCAGCCATATGCAAATCAGTCTTGACCCTGTGCCTCATGGGAACAGTCCAGCCCGAACTGCCAAGCCAGGTCCTCCCTGGACTGGAAACAAGCATCCTAGGACCGGTTTCGGGGTAAGACCCCTCTTCAGCCAGGATAGCTTGATTCCAGTGGCATGGAGAGCACGGGACCCACGTCTGGGCATACCCGTCCCACTCGGGGTGACAAATGCAAAAACAACAGTTGATGGACAGAATGCAGAACAATGTCATACATTCACCCCAGTACAGAGATCTGGGCCTAAATCCATCGTTTTTTGCTCACCATGCCATTCCAGTTTGAACCCAGCCATATGCAAATCAGTCTTGACCCTGTGCCTCATGGGAACAGTCCAGCCCGAACTGCCAAGCCAGGTCCTCCCTGGACTGGAAACAAGCATCCTAGGACCGGTTTCGGGGTAACACCCCTCTTCAGCCAGGATAGCTTGATTCCAGTGGCATGGAGAGCACTGGACCCACGTCTGGGCATACCCGTCCCACTCGGGGTGACAAATGCAAAAACAACAGTTGATGGACAGAATGCAGAACAATGTCATACATTCACCCCAGTACAGAGATCTGGGCCTAAATCCATCGTTTTTTGCTCACCATGCCATTCCAGTTTGAACCCAGCCATATGCAAATCAGTCTTGACCCTGTGCCTCATGGGAACAGTCCAGCCCGAACTGCCAAGCCAGGTCCTCCCTGGATTGGAAACAAGCATCCTAGGACCGGTTTCGGGGTAGCACCCCTCTTCAGCCAGGATAGCTTGATTCCAGTGGCATGGAGAGCACGGGACCCACGTCTGGGCATACCCGTCCCACTCGGGGTGACAAATGCAAAAACAACAGTTGATGGACAGAATGCAGAACAATGTCATACATTCACCCCAGTACAGAGATCTGGGCCTAAATCCATCGTTTTTGCTCACCGTGCCATTCCAGTTTGAACCCAGCCATATGCAAATCAGTCTTGACCCTGTGCCTCATGGGAACAGTCCAGCCCGAACTGCCAAGCCAGGTCCTCCCTGGACTGGAAACAAGCATCCTAGGACTGGTTTCGGGGTAGCACCCCTCTTCAGCCAGGATAGCTTGATTCCAGTGGCATGGAGAGCACGGGACCCACGTCTGGGCATACCCGTCCCACTCGGGGTGACAAATGCAAAAACATGTGCAACATTCCGTCCATCATCTTGTGTGTTTTGCTGTTCGCCCTATGTGGGAAGGGTATGCCCAGACGTGGGTCCCGTGCTCACTACGCCACTGGAGTCAAGCTATCCTGGCTGATGAGGGCTGATAGCCAGAAACCGGTCCTAGGATGCTTGATTCCGGTCCAGGGAAGACATGGCTTGGCAGTTCGGGCTGGACTGTTCCCATGAGGCACAGGTTCAAGACTGATTTGCATATGGCCATGTCTGAACTGGGGTGGCGTGGTGAGCAAAATAACGATGGATTAAACCCAGATCTGTGACTGGGGGTGAATGTTTTGCCAATGTGCAACATTCCGTCCATCATCTTGTGTGTTTTGCTGTTCGCCCTATGTGGGAAGGGTATGCCCAGACGTGGGTCCCGTGCTCACTACGCCACTGGAGTCAAGCTATCCTGGCTGATGACGGCTGATAGCCAGTAACCGGTCCTAGGATGCTTGATTCCGGTCCAGGGAAGACATGGCTTGGCAGTTCGGGCTGGACTGTTCCCATGAGGCACAGGGTCAAGACTGATTTGCATATGGCCATGTCTGAACTGGGGTGGCGTGGTGAGCAAAATAACGATGGATTAAACCCAGATCTGTGACTGGGGGTGAATGTTTTGCCAATGTGCAACATTCCGTCCATCATCTTGTGTGTTTTGCTGTTCGCCCTATGTGGGAAGGGTATGCCCAGACGTGGGTCCCGTGCTCACTACGCCACTGGAGTCAAGCTATCCTGGCTGATGACGGCTGATAGCCAGAAACCGGTCCTAGGATGCTTGATTCCGGTCCAGGGAAGACATGGCTTGGCAGTTCGGGCTGGACTGTTCCCATGAGGCACAGGGTCAAGACTGATTTGCATATGGCCATGTCTGAACTGGGGTGGCGTGGTGAGCAAAATAACGATGGATTAAACCCAGATCTGTGACTGGGGGTGAATGTTTTGCCAATGTGCAACATTCCGTCCATCATCTTGTGTGTTTTGCTGTTCGCCCTATGTGGGAAGGGTATGCCCAGATGTGGGTCCCGTGCTCACTACGCCACTGGAGTCAAGCTATCCTGGCTGATGACGGCTGATAGCCAGAAACCGGTCCTAGGATGCTTGATTCCGGTCCAGGGAAGACATGGCTTGGCAGTTCGGGCTGGACTGTTCCCATGAGGCACAGGGTCAAGACTGATTTGCATATGGCCATGTCTGAACTGGGGTGGCGTGGTGAGCAAAATAACGATGGATTAAACCCAGATCTGTGACTGGGGGTGAATGTTTTGCCAATGTGCAACATTCCGTCCATCATCTTGTGTGTTTTGCTGTTCGCCCTATGTGGGAAGGGTATGCCCAGACGAGGGTCCCGTGCTCACTACGCCACTGGAGTCAAGCTATCCTGGCTGATGACGGCTGATAGCCAGAAACCGGTCCTAGGATGCTTGATTCCGGTCCAGGGAAGACATGGCTTGGCAGTTCGGGCTGGACTGTTCCCATGAGGCACAGGGTCAAGACTGATTTGCATATGGCCATGTCTGAACTGGGGTGGCGTGGTGAGCAAAATAACGATGGATTAAACCCAGATCTGTGACTGGGGGTGAATGTTTTGCCAATGTGCAACATTCCGTCCATCATCTTGTGTGTTTTGCTACAAGGGTAGAATGGCAGACTACATGAATAACAGGAAAGGGAAGTGCAGGATGACAAGTATTTGTGTTGGTGATTTGGTTCAAATTAAATTACAAGTTCATTTGGGAAAAGGGGAGTCAAGATGGTCTGGCCCAGTGTGTGTCACAGACGTTTTTTAAAAAGATGTAAGGGTGGATGGTGGCAAGGTTTGGAGTCTGTCTAGAATCTCTGTTTACAAAGGTATGGGTGATCATGTGTCCAATATGATGATTCTAAGGGCTCTGTAGAAGAGGTGACAGAAATAATGTTTACCTTGATGTTCCTGAGAAGGAAGGGGACTCTTTCTCTCCAAAACGTATTGCCCTGCAGAGAATCCGAACATTAGAGATGTCTCAGGAGCTGGATTTAAAGAACGATGTGGTGTTGGGACTGAAAGTTAGTGGCCTGTCATTGGTAGGCATGAAACGGAGTAGGCGGTTACCCTTCAAGTTTTGTGACTATGTTTTTCAGTAATTTGGGTCTCTTTTTTGCTACTGTTTCGGGTTCTCTATTTTTATTGTTCGTTTTTGGTGTTGTCCTTTTATGGAGAAGGTGTGTGTTAGTATAGAACATGTATGACGCGTGCAATGGGTGCTTGTAAGATAGTGTATGACATGTGTAGAGGATGGAATGTTAATGTGTCATGTGTGGTTTCTCCAGTGGCAGTTGAAACAGATTGTTGCTTGTTCCTGGCTGCTTCCCCTTGCGCTCCCTTTTCAGTAGTTGTAGCTCAGAATAAATTTCGGAACCTCTGCTTTTGAATTACTGAGCTTTCTTTGCCACCCCACAATTCTCTTTATCATTCAGACTATGCTTTGGGGTGTGAGATTGCGCTCCACAGAGTCCGAAGGTATGAGATACAGACACAAAGAGGAGGTCACTGCATGGGGTAAACTGTAAGCAGTGGCCTCTGCACAGGGTGCAGGCACCAGGGACCTTGCTGGCTTTGCAGTGCGAATGGACACAGAGACACACAGGACACAGGACTGCACATACGGACTCTGCCCTAGGGCAGTCCTTTTTTTTTATACCTGAGGCTGCGCCGGGCCTCAGGCTGCGTGTTACAGCGTGGGAAGACTAGAGCGTTGTCTCACTACATCCCCCCCAACCTGGTGAAATCTTGATGATTTTTGTGGGGAACTACACATGGAGTCTCTCAGTTGGGAGGCAGATGAGGGCGTAGCATGAAGTGGTGAATCTCGCACTGCTCCCTGGTAGTGTTGCCTCTGGAGTCGGTGTGGGGGCATGTGTTTGGTACGTTTCTGTGGTGGGGATTGGTGGCTCTTCTCCTATGTCAGAGTTGGGACTTGGCGACCAGGGGTGCTCCTACACTTCGAGATCACTTGCCAGGTCATTTCCTTTGGCCTCCCCAAGGTCGTCCATCTCGGGTGGTGGCGGTGTTGACAGTTGTATCTTCTTGAACCATGAGACAATTCTGGTTACCACTTCTCTCTCCTTTTGCACCCTGATTATGGTTCCTTGTCTGTTTATAAATGCCCATATCCCTTTTTCGTAGAGTGTCTTGAATATCAGACCTGGTTGTCTATCCTTTAAGATTACTTTGTCGCCATTCTGGAGATGGGAGTCCTTTCCACGCCTAGCGAATGTGATGCGGTAATTGTTTTGGGCCCTTCTCCTCTGGCTTTCATTGTGACTTATCTTTGCAGGTTTCCACGCAGGTACGGTTGGGAAAACCATGCAAATGGCTCTCCCGAACATGAGTGGTAGGTGAGCGCACTTGTGACGCAGTGAGGGTTGCTGCGGTATGTTTGTAGGCAGTTGGGGCCTTATTCTGGTTCTTCGTGTTGATCAAGGCTGATTCTGATAGCTTTCGTCATAGTGCGCATAAGCCACTTTGTGTATCAGTTGGCTTGTGGCCATTGAGGGATTATGCAGCGGAGCTAGACTCAGGAGATAGTCTTTAAACTCCTTCCCTTGAAAACGGGGTCAGTTGTCCGACCTGATGACCATGGGTAGGCCAAATACGGCAAAGATCTTCTCCGGTGCTGTTTTTGCTGGGCAAAAAGCTGTGGCTTTCGCTAATTCGACTACTGGAAATTTGGAGTAGGCGTCCGGAGAACAAGAGCTTGCCATCAGGGAAACTCCCAAAGTCAGCGCTGACTAGCATCCATGGCGCGGTGCTGGGGCTTTCATGACTAGCGTCCAAGGCGCAGTGCTGGGGCTTTCAGTTATGATTGGCACAGGTCTGTCTCCTTCACTGTTTAGTTGGTACAGCAGACCCAAGGCAAGTAGTGTGTCTACTTGGGTGTCAATTCTGGGGAACCACAGCTTTTCCTGCAGCCTAGCCTTGGTTTTTGCAGTGCCCTGATGGCCTTTGTGGGCTAGCGTTACTACACCATCTTGCAGGATTTCTGGTACCTCAATCCTTCTTCCGCTAAGGACCAGTCCGTCGTCCATCAGGCTCAGTTTTGTCCGAACTCGCCGTAGCTGATTGAGAGTGTTGCGGACCGACTGCTCCAATTACCTGGTCCCTGCTAGGAAGGACAGCCACTTGTTCTGTCTGAGACTTTGATTACTTTGTTGAGACACACATCCTGTATCGTGGCCTGGATGAAGTCTTGAACAGGGGCTTGTCATCTGTACCCACTCTGAATTTCCGTCCCATCAGATATAGGTGAAAGGAGGCGCAGCCCCATTTGATCACAAGAGTTTCCCTCTCAATTTGGGCGGAGTATGTCTCGACGTCTGACAGTGCCCTACTGGCGAATGCAACAACAACCCATTGGTCCATTTGTTGTTTCTGCACCAACACAGTGCCAAGGCAGACAGGACTGGCATCAACTACTACTGTCTCCAATGCAGCATGATTTTGCCTTGATTTTTTGAAAAGCGCCTTCTTGGGAGGGACCCCATATCGACCTTGCATGTGTTTTCATCAGGGCACGTAGAAGCTTGGTAAGCATGGCCAAATTGGGACTAAATGGGCCACTCTAGTTTGCCATTCCCAGGAAGCTTCTGAGTTCTGTGGCATACGTTGGTGCAGGGGCCTGTCGGATATCTGTGGATTTCTTGGGGTCTACACTGATGCCTTCCCCTGAGAAGATGTACCCAAAGAATTCTACTTTGCAATCGAAAAATGAGCATTTGGATTTGTTGGAACTGAGGTCCTTGTCCGCCATTCTCTGCATGACTGTGCAGATATTTTGGATGTGTTCCTTTCACGAGATGGAGTGGCCCTTCGAGCCCACACAGTATTTCCTTGATGGCATTCTTCTGGCGATATCCAAAAATGTAGTCTTTTTTATCGTCGCAGCCCTAGGTTGGTTGAGAAAGTCGTAATATATCAAAAGTATGGGTCAAAGAGATGCTGATGGTATCCAGAGTTGTGGTCCAACTTAGAGAACTTCCTTGCCACTTTAAATCCGCAATTATATAATTTATTGTTGGGGGTTAGGTAGCGCTCCCTCATGACTACTGTTGAGGAGGCAGATATTGATACAGAGCCTACCCACCCTGGTTGCTTTGGCTTCAGGTGATCAGCATGGGGGAGACCCTGGGATTTGGGCTAGACGTATTTTCTATCACACCGAGATTCACAAGACTTGTGAGTTTTACTTTGACTTTTCACTGCAGGTGGAATGGGACTTTGTGGTGCCTCAGAGCTATTGGTTTGATGGCTTTGTCTATGTGGAGTATGTGGCCTGGAAAAATAGCTTGAATTGAAGAAGCCAGAAGGCCTACCAAACAGGCCAAAGACCTGAGGGAAAAGTGAGGAAGAGTAAGCGAATGATGGATTTCCTTTTTTATGAGTGATACCTTGTGTAAAGGGAGTTAAAGGATAGAACAGGAAGTGTTGATCAGGAAACCGAGGAATGCCAACTGTTGAGTGGGGATCAAGGCCGACTTTTGGATCATTATAAGAAAACCTAAATGAAAGAGAAGAGTCTGACAAAGGTGTAAGTGAGAAGGAAGAAAATTCTTGTCCTGGGCCATGATGAGAAAATTGTCGAGATAAACGATAAGGCGAATTCCTTGAGCCCTGAGAAAGGCAACCACCTGTCTGAGAATCTTGGTGAAGCACTCTGTAACGATTAAAAGAACTTCTCCATTGAAACTGGAGACGTGTCCTGTTAGAAGAATGAATCGGGACAGTAAAGTAAGAGTCCTGAAGGTCCAGTGTGACCACTCAATCGTCTCAAGTGAGAATATCTCTGAGATATAGGATGGTTTCCATTTTGAAGTGATGATACACTACAACGTTATCGAAAATTCTTAGATTTAGGACTAATATACATTTTTTGTTCTTTTCCTGCACGAGAAAAATGGTGCTGAGGAAACCTGAAGGATCAAAGGAGATTTCTTCTATAGCTTGTTTGGAGAGAAGGGACTGAATTTCATTGCATATGAGGCTGTTTTGCTCTTGGGGGAAACTGAGAAGAAGAGGGAGAAGAAATTGAACCAGGGGTTGGTATAACTCTATGAGGTACCCCTGAACTGACTGAATTACCAAGGGCTCCATGGTGATAGAAAACCATGGATTGAGAAACAATTTTCCCTCTGCATCATCCCTCGAAATCCCCCCGCGGCCCGAACGATGTTACCTGCACGGACCGCGGCTGCATAGTTAGTAGGATCCGCAGACCCATCCTTATTATCAGTGTCATACAACACACCATCATCATCCTTGTCAGTGTCTCTTAACTGGGATATGAGAAGGGGGGAGGAGGGAGGCCTGACTTTGACACCTCTAGGTGGGAGGACAAATGTCATTGAAACACCTATAGAGGACCAAAAGGTCGCTGCACGTTTCCTACTCTTGAAAGAAGAGCCTTCATTGGAGGAAGAGAGCATTTTTGATAAAGAGGCTTCCAAATTTTTTTATACATCCAACATAGAGACTGAAACAGCCTGCTTTACTGAGTCTTTAATAAAAGATTTTAAATTACCTTTAAATTGCTGGGAATCTCCCTCCTCAAACATGGTTACAATTACACAAAAAAACTATAATTCCCTAGAACTGAACAAAAATTCAGTAGATTAAGGGTTAAATTGAGAGTGGGAGTGGATTGAAAGATAGGGGCATGTATCAAAAGCAGGGAGTTGCCGAGGAAAGGCGAACTCACCAAGAGCAAGGGGGGGAGAAAAATACAAGGCCTCACCATGGGGTGGTCTAATACTGACAAAGCTCTGTGAGGGAAATCACCCGAAAACAAGAAACTGCAGAATGCAGCCATGAAGAAACGCGGTCAACAACGGGGAGGAAGCGGCAGCAGGAACAGCTAACAGGAGACGTCCCGTAACTGAAACGGACAACCGTTACGGGACGCGCAAAGCAAAGTGCGCGAATGCGTACGAGGCCAAACACAGTAAGAATTAATATATATATATATATATATATATATATATATATATAGCTGCAAACTTCGTTTATCAGATGCCAATAGTTCCTGGGCACAAAACGAATGTGAACCCAATTCTCTGAGTGCAAAAGGATTTATTAAGCCCTCACACCACCGCCATGACACGTTTCGGCCTCAGAAGGCCTTGATCACATGACGCGCATGCAGCGATCCTTCAACTTTTAAAGTGCTAATGCATAAACACGTGACAGTACAAAGCCATAGACATAGAAGAAATATTGCACTTCCCCGCAATTAATGCATGTCTAAATACATTTCATGGTATGTCACAATTCAGGGTGATTAACAGAATGTTGTTAATTTAACACTACTAATAAATAACTAGTGGAAATAGTATGAATACAAATGGCCAGCACAATACACATAGATAAATAAATAAATATGTGGTAAAAGCTAGTTAATAAACATTCGTAATAAATCTGACAGGCAATATTGTCAAAACGTGATACCCGTATTTGATTTGTGTCATGATTTAAATGTTATAACTACTAGCCATAGCAGGTCCTAGCATTTTTATATTATGCAGGATCTATCAAGATGTAAACATTCTGAATCAGTGTGCAAATAAACGCATTATGCCCAAGTGGGCCTAGTCTTTATCCCCTGGTCTATGGAAAAAGTGCAAGTGCAAATAAGTGCCACCCTAACGAACCGGTTCTTGTGTGCAAATGTGCAGATAATACATTAAAATCATATTGAGAGGTATAGCAGCGATAGAAGTGAACTTTACATTATGTTAATCATTAAAGGGAGGATATTTACAGGCAAGTATAAAAATCTTCACTTGCGTTATGCCCCTGTGGTGTCTTAGTGTACATGTCAATTATGTATCGGGTTTCCAGTTTGCGAAGTAGGGCTTCCCGGTTGCCACCACGCCTCAACGGTGGTACAGCATCCACAACATAGTATTTAAGATGTTCCAACCTATTGTTGTGGACCTCTTTAAAATGTCTGGCAACCAGGTATGTTGCATCCAAATTTGTGATGGCCCTTATGTGTTGGAGTATTCTCTTGTGGACTTGCAGTTTCGTGCTCCCCACGTACTGCAGCCCACAGGAACACTCCAACACATACACTGCAAATTCAGTTTTACAGGTTAACAGTTTGGAAATGGGTATTGGGTCTGTTTTAAAAGGGGTTTTGTAGGTGGTTTTATTGACCCCATATTTACAGGCCCGACATGTATTACATTTCACAAACCCTTTTCTGGAATTCAACCAACTCACAATTGGTCTAATCTCTGGACTGCTGCTCACAAGGGTGTTACTCATAGATTTAGCTTTCCTGAATGTGATGTAAGGATTTTTAGGCAATTTGTTACCAAGGATGGGGTCGCTTAATCAGTAGATTAAGGGTTAAATTGAGAGTGGGAGTGGATTGAAAGATAGGGGCATGTATCAAAAGCAGGGAGTTGCCGAGGAAAGGCGAACTCACCAAGAGCAAGGGGGGGGGGGAGAAAAATACAAGGCCTCACCATGGGGTGGTCTTATACTGACAAAGCTCTGTGAGGGAAATCACCCGAAAACAAGAAACTGCAGAATGCAGCCATGAAGAAACGCGGTCAACAACGGGGAGGAAGCGGCAGCAGGAACAGCTAACAGGAGACGTCCCGTAACTGAAACGGACAACCGTTACGGGACGCGCAAAGCAAAGTGCGCGAATGCGTACGAGGCCAAACACAGTAAGAATTAATATATATATATATATATATATATATATATATATATAGCTGCAAACTTCGTTTATCAGATGCCAATAGTTCCTGGGCACAAAACGAATGTGAACCCAATTCTCTGAGTGCAAAAGGATTTATTAAGCCCTCACACCACCGCCATGACGCGTTTCGGCCTCAGAAGGCCTTGATCACATGACGCGCATGCAGCGATCCTTCAACTTTTAAAGTGCTAATGCATAAACATGTGACAGTACAAAGCCATAGACATAGAAGAAATATTGCACTTCCCCGCAATTAATGCATGTCTAAATACATTTCATGGTATGTCACAATTCAGGGTGATTAACAGAATGTTGTTAATTTAACACTACTAATAAATAACTAGTGGAAATAGTATGAATACAAATGGCCAGCACAATACACATAGATAAATAAATAAATATGTGGTAAAAGCTAGTTAATAAACATTCGTAATAAATCTGACAGGCAATATTGTCAAAACGTGATACCCGTATTTGATTTGTGTCATGATTTAAATGTTATAACTACTAGCCATAGCAGGTCCTAGCATTTTTATATTATGCTGGATCTATCAAGATGTAAACATTCTGAATCAGTGTGCAAATAAACGCATTATGCCCAAGTGGGCCTAGTCTTTATCCCCTGGTCTATGGAAAAAGTGCAAGTGCAAATAAGTGCCACCCTAACGAACCGGTTCTTGTGTGCAAATGTGCAGATAATACATTAAAATCATATTGAGAGGTATAGCAGCGATAGAAGTGAACTTTACATTATGTTAATCATTAAAGGGAGGATATTTACAGGCAAGTATAAAAATCTTCACTTGCGTTATGCCCCTGTGGTGTCTTAGTGTACATGTCAATTATGTATCGGGTTTCCAGTTTGCGAAGTAGGGCTTCCCGGTTGCCACCACGCCTCAACGGTGGTACAGCATCCACAACATAGTATTTAAGATGTTCCAACCTATTGTTGTGGACCTCTTTAAAATGTCTGGCAACCAGGTATGTTGCATCCAAATTTGTGATGGCCCTTATGTGTTGGAGTATTCTCTTGTGGACTTGCAGTTTCGTGCTCCCCACGTACTGCAGCCCACAGGAACACTCCAACACATACACTGCAAATTCAGTTTTACAGGTTAACAGTTTGGAAATGGGTATTGGGTCTGTTTTAAAAGGGGTTTTGTAGGTGGTTTTATTGACCCCATATTTACAGGCCCGACATGTATTACATTTCACAAACCCTTTTCTGGAATTCAACCAACTCACAATTGGTCTAATCTCTAGACTGCTGCTCACAAGGGTGTTGCTCATAGATTTAGCTTTCCTGAATGTGATGTAAGGATTTTTAGGCAATTTGTTACCAAGGATGGGGTCGCTTAATCAGTAGATTAAGGGTTAAATTGAGAGTGGGAGTGGATTGAAAGATAGGAGCATGTATCAAAAGCAGGGAGTTGCCGAGGAAAGGCGAACTCACCAAGAGCAAGGGGGGGGGGAGAAAAATACAAGGCCTCACCATGGGGTGGTCTTATACTGACAAAGCTCTGTGAGGGAAATCACCCGAAAACAAGAAACTGCAGAATGCAGCCATGAAGAAACGCGGTCAACAACGGGGAGGAAGCGGCAGCAGGAACAGCTGACAGGAGACGTCCCGTAACTGAAACGGACAACCGTTACGGGACGCGCAAAGCAACAAAGCAAAGTGCGTGAATGCTCACGAGGCCAAACACAGAAAGAATTATATATATATATATATATATATATAGCAATAGAATAAACATATATACTAATGTATAAAAACTTATGAAAGGCAGAGTACTTGACTGTTGCAGCAAGAAAAGAGGACTTATTCGCAGTCAACATAATTATTAGGTTACTCAACGTCCTATTGGTGGTTACATTGTGATGTCATTCTGTAGTTTTTCTCTTTGGTTTTATGGGTAACGCAGTTTCCTGCTTGGCTGCTGTAGAAATAAAGCAAGAAAAGACTGCATAATAGGAGCCTTCTGTCTTGTAATAAAATCACATTTTAAAGTGGACAATCACAGAAGTGTATCTTTTGTCTTGGGGTGTCGTCAGTGAAGTCAGCTTATACATTCATAAGATAGTTTTGTGCCACTGGTACACCATGCGTAGACACCTTGGACGACAAGAAAACAAACCCTGCTTTCTGGGACTACGAGTTTGGGTTAAGTTTCATTAAATTAACATACATGTGCAAGATATGTGAAAGCATAGCCCAGGATTCGAAAAATGGTACGCCACTAACGTGAAAGCATCAGGGCCCACCCCCTCCCAGAAATATAGAGCTTTAGATTCAAGAAACAATTTATCAGCCATTTTTTATGCTTGCTTGCTTTAACAAGGCCTTATATCTCGTAAGCCATTATTGGGTTAAAGTGCAAAGCATTTGAGGCTTACGTAAGTCTGAGCTTCCAGTGAAAGGCAGCTTCAAGATGTACTGAAGCGACCGCAGACCTCCCCTGGAGGCAGCTATTTGAACGTCTCTAAGCATACATTAAAAGCACTGAAATTAAATGCTCTATCATATACAGGCCCAACCAATGCAGTAAAAACACCCAACGTTCAATTTCACAGAGTCCTCATAAGGAAGGGTGCCAGCAGCGCACCAGGGCTTCCGAGCAAGCACCACCTTAAAACCAGGAAAGCAGCATAGTAACAACTACATTACTACAGTGAAAGGCAGAAAAAGAAATGGGGAGACCACCTCCGCCTACCACGCCAAAATGAAACGTGGAGCACCACACTTGCCCCTCTATTTACCTTTGGCAGGGGGAGAAGGAAGTGGGAAGAAACGATGTGCTTCACTCCCCTAGATCCGTAGCACGAGCAGGAGGCGGGGCACACGCGTACACTGACACGGTTTCAGATTTATGTTCGATCTCGGAGGGGTGGTGGGGGCGGGCAAACACAGCATCAGAAACACGCCTAACATAAAGAACAGCGTCCCGCGAGTGGTGCGCGCGCTGTAAGGGAGAAAAAAAACAGGAATGCAGCTGCCACCCTGCGCGCAACACGCCTAACATCCCGCGTGTGGTGCGCGCGCGCTGTAAGGAAGAAAAATACGAGGAATGCAGTTGCCACCCTGCGCGCCGCTGCTCGCGCAAGCAAAACGCTGTGGGAGTGAACCTTTGCAAAAGAGGTGGGACATGCGCCTGCCTTTAGCCATTTGCAGGCTACGATAACGAAATGACACAGCCAACAACCAACCCAATGCGTGGGGGAGTCAGACCCACACAAAGTAGTTTATTTAGAGTGCTTACAAGAAGCCTCGCAGAGCAGCGCATGCGCGCTGGCTCAGGCTCAACCTAACAAGTACTGGTCCTCCTATCAGGCAAAAGCTGCCGACTTGGAAGCTGGGGCACCAGGTTCCAGTCTCAGCTTTGACTCAACATCTTGTGATTTTGCGTAAATTACTTAATCTTTCCGTGCGTGGGGAAAAAAAAGAATATGTTCTTATATAACTGGTGCTCACGTAATGCGCTGCAATAATTTCCGGTCGAGTGCGCGCTATTTTTTTTGTGTGAAAACTGCCAGCAGCATTGCTGCAATGAAGCTCATTGAACTGCTGCTAGGAAGCTGTTTGCAACTCCGTCTCTTTACTGCAAAAATCGGCTGCCCAAAAAAATAGCACAGCTTCCCACACACATAGGAGGAGCCTCAAGCTTAGTGTGACCGCCCCTTTCGGTGACGTCACCATGGGAGGCGGATGAGGGTATGTAAACGGCCAGCGTGACTTTCTCCTTCTCTTTCGCGAGTTTTCGTGGCGAGGATCTCGATGCATCAGGTGGGTAAAGGTTTTTTGTTTTGGGGGCCCCACATTTGGGACCTGGGTTAGATCCTTCTGTAGTAAATGGTCTAAGGGGTGTCGTATAAAGGACTTGATAGCGTACCTCCTTGAGCACGCTGAAGAGCGGTGCTCCAAGGTTTCGCTACCTCGCTGAGAGGGCCGGATGGATACTCGACATTCCCGAGGCGCAATCGTTTGGGACCCTCGCCCTCAGTGCAACCCCTCTTCACCACCACTCCCTTGCCTCCTGGGTGCCCCAGTCTGTTGCTGGCGTGTTTTTCCTAGGGCTGGCCCGGTTTATCACATTGTTTTTCGCGCATCGGGTGTTTGACCTGTAAACAGCCAGGCATACAGCTCCACGTGTGGGTACGTGCGACATCATGGCAGTTTAGAGGGTGAAATCATAATGGCATTTACTGAACGACTTCCGCTTACGTTGGGATAAATGGGGTTAGGCTAGTACAGTGCAGCCATCTTTTGTCTGCTTCCCAGGAATAGCAGACGCGCGAGGGCGGCCATCTTTGATAGGGCTATTTCTTCCTATTTGTATGGGAGCGGCACACAACCTCATGCAGAGGCATGTCAGTAGCTTTAAGGCAGAAGTAACTGGGGAGAGATTTAGGCTTTAAGTGGGGACACTGCAGCACACCTAGTTAGAAGACGAGTAACCTCGGCCTTTTCACGGAAGCAGGTGGAATGCTTAAATTAAGGAGAACTGGCATGCTCAATTTAGAGTTGTCCTCTCATTTAGGTATGCAATATCTTTCCACTCCCTCCTTTTTTGGGGTCTCTCCTCGGACAGCACCTTCGGCTTGCGATACATTTTGTTTACTTTTAGGGGGATTACGGCGCACCATTGCCTACAATTGGTTGGCTTTATCGTAGCACTTATTCCTTTGCATGTGTTTAGTCAGCACGTGCCGTCTTCGCTAATTTGTATGCGTTTGTCGACCATGGCACATGTGCTGCCCATTTGCCCAAGTCCATTTCACTGCGTCTAGAGCTACTTTCTCTTTCGGTTAAATAAGGGTGCATGTATTTGCAGGCAGCCCCAGCGTTGTTGCATAACTCCCGTCAGTGTAGGCTGCATCATTGGGTTGTTTCCCCATAATTTTCTCTTAATGCATAATCCTAATACGATTTAAGTGGGTGGAGGGTGTGTAGAAACTTACTATGCTGACTTTACATTTCTGTTAAGGCTGTGTGGTGGGAGACTAACTATTGGCACGAAATGATGACTTTAATACGTGTTAGACTTCTGATCTAAATGAAGCTGCCTTTAAGTTCGTATGTGCAGTAAAGACGGGCATATTTAAAAAAAAAAAAAAAGTCAACTGTTCCACCATTGACGGCTCAAACCCTTGTTTTTTCTTTCTTTCAGATGAAACTACATCGCCGGACTTGCTATATGGACAAAAACTGCAATAGAAGCACAATAAATGATTATCTGAAATAAAAGAAATTGTTCTTGAAAAGTGAATGTCTTGTGTGTTTTTGCCGGGGGGGGGTCGTTCAATTTGTGTTCATTATTTTAATGGCTTTTCACATGCACTGTCTTTGAACCGGTGGTAACCCAATCAATGGCTTCACTGGCCAAGCAACAGTGCAAGAGTAATACCTTGTTTATAACTGGAGCTTCTTGGACCAAACCCAAGTAGTTCTTTTAAGAACAAGTTACATGCATTTCGGCTAAGTCAGGGGATAGTAAAATGCTTTAGGGGACTACTTAAGATTAAGTTGTGTTGCAACTTGAGTGTGGGTAGAAAATGTTGATAGTTAAGGGAACCAGAGCTGTGCTCTAAATCATTGGTACCTAAGGGTTTCCCCATTCAAGTTCATAACATCTATGTGCACAATTGTGTTCCACTCACATCCGATGCTAATACTTGTTTTTGGGTGAGTCCCAAAGAAATGTGCACAGATGCCCATCTCGGGGTTAACTGCCAGAACTCTAGCCCAGTTGCCCACTTTGAGCTTTACGAAGCTCATTCATCCATGCTAAGATACAGACTGGGGGTGTGTGCATATTTATAAAAGTGTTGGGGCGCGCAAGAGTGACACGCCGCAAGTTGGATTTATCAAGCCACACCAGGCTACCATGCCTGATGCATCTGGAATATTGCAGCTCAAAAAATTGGTGCTGTTCCCCAGGGAGTGGTTTTCTGGGTGGAGTGTGGTGCTCGCTCATTCGCCCATGGATTTCTATGTATTCTCAGATTTACCATTACTGGTTGATCTGGGCATGCACCCCAAAGATACGCCTTCCCGGGAGAAGTATAACAAGGGGAAATCTTTGTTTCTCTTCATTATTGCCTCTCTGTGTGCTGCATTCTGCAGTGCACACAGGAGAATGCCCCAGGATGGTTTATCGGCCACTTTGCATGCAAGGTCATCACTGATTTTTTTTTTTTGTTTGAGCACACTCATTGCTGTTTGTTTTGCCAACCCTCCCAAATTCCACACTGCCAACACTCAAATTAGGAATTGTGATACACTTAAGCCACCTTAAGGGGCTTAGTGAACCTCTCCTTCAAAATGGTTGGAAATATGAGGCTGACATCTCTAAGGGACGCTCCTTAAACACTGTTGCACTATAGGCACAAACGTCTTCCATTCTGCATTTGAGTTGCTAGTACAAGAGCCCCACCCCTATGCACTGACATCGACACTCGTTAACGTTTTTATCAAAGCAGCAAGGCTTGAGTGGGAGACTTCGCAATGGCAATTTTAATTGAGTTAAATGCTTTTTTTTTGTTGTTGTTGCTGGTAAGACGCATGAATTATTACTCTAACATCCAAAAAGGTTGCATTCATTCTGAAACGTGTACAACCAAGGGGGATATTTACAAAGAAGTGGCAGAGTGAGGCGTTTTCCTTTTCTCAGTCTTGTGCTTTGTTAGTTTTGCCAGTAACAGCACAAACCTCTAGCCGTTCCTTTGTCTTCATTGACTTCTTTAACCAATGAAAGACTTCTCGGTTGCCTTAATATAATCACTTGTAACCGAGGGTCTCCTTAATCAATTTAGGTTTTGTGTTTTTCCGTCACTGTGTACCATAAGTTGATCTTGTATGATTTTGCCCAACTGAGGCTCCCAAATACCAGGAATTAGCCAATACCCAGAGTGCTATGAGGAATGATCTCAATTGTTTTTATTTTTTGCATAAGTATAAATATGATGCATCTCAAGGGTCACATTTATGGGTGGCTAAGGCACCCCGTTTTTCAGAAATACAGACAAAACCATTTATTCTATTTATTTTTAAATATGAATAAAATCAGTAAAAAAAAACATTTTGGTAATGCAATTCAAACAGCAGCAAATGTGCACAAGGTTGACATTAAAGTGTTTGTGTTCGTATAAGTATTGATTTATCACCTGTGGTTCACATCATTGAAACCTTTCAGGCATCTAAGTATCTACCAATTTCATGTGTTCACAAAAATCCTTCCACGCATATAGATTGTAATGCCAGTGTATCATAGAAAAGGTAGTAGATACACGATAGGTAAAATAAATAGTGGATGGTTAATCACAAGTCAAATGAAGCAAGGAGATACAATAGCCAGGGCCACTGGAATTATGCAACAGGAGAGACTCAAAGGATGCTGTGGGTTTGAGTAAATTATGCAGCATACTGCAGAACATTTTGTAATCTTATTACTTCATTTTGAGGTCACTGCTAGACCGCGCATGTGCAGTCGCGAAGAGACGTGTTAATTCTGTGGGCTTCAGCCCTATAACAAGCAGAGGAAATAATGTGCTGATCCTGCAACAAACTTCCAGTCTTATGATTAGGATTGCCAGCTCGTTGTTTTGATGTTGCAGACGGTACAAAAATAAACTCACCTAAAGCCGTATTTTCAGCACTTATCTGTGCGTACTTCGAACAGCAAATATAAATAGAAAGCACTTTTAATTGTGTTCTAGGGCAGCCCAAATGATTCATGACTTAATTAAAGGGAACAAAGACAGAGAAGTCGCATTACAAACGAATATTCTTTTTTTTATTTATAACCCTATTTAGTGTCAAGACAAGGTCTTTGCAGGCTCTTTAAACATACATTGCTGGCATTTTTTCTTTTGGCAACCCTACTTTATATTCCTTTTCATGAAATGCATTTTCACACTACAGCAGTAAATGTAAAATACAAATGTCAGAAATAGGCAGAGTGGGGGCCCAGATGGTACGGGAACCAAAACAAAACTAAGCGTCGGTAACCAGTTTACAAAGGTATGCAAATGGTCTTTAAAGACCTGTGAAAAACTCGGGCGTGCCAGAGATAAGACTCCAGACACTGCCTAGCCAAGCCCACAGCAGTATACTCACTGACCTCCGGCCACACGTAATTGAAGACAGCCTGGAAATGCAGCAAATAAACATCCCTGCACTTCCAGTCCATCTTCATTTACATGTGCGCCCCCCTGGGAACCCGGGCCCCACAGTTTGAAGACCTCTGCCTTACTGTCTCTG
Source organism: Calotriton arnoldi (assembly GCA_963921515.1). NCBI lineage: Eukaryota > Metazoa > Chordata > Amphibia > Caudata > Salamandridae > Calotriton > Calotriton arnoldi. Next base: position 2,934,734 of record CAWUFW010000860.1, read on the forward strand.
ATAATTGCCCCCGATGTCACTTACCCAAAGCTGACATAACTCACAGGTTCTGGAACTGCCAGGCACTCCTTCCATTTTGGAGTTTGTTGAGAGCGGTTTCAGGTAGAGATTATACTCACTGTTGAGGTTGTCACATTAGGCCTAGATAATAAGTTACCAAATCTAGAAAACATGTTCACTAATGTGGCATGGTTGCTGACCATGTGATGCAGAGCTGTGTCCTGGACGGCAACTTAGGCTCCTTCTGTGAGGTCTTTGCTGCTGAAGTGGGCAGATGCTGAAGGTAACACACTGATATCAGCATTGGTTCGGGGGAAATGAGCCAGCAAATATTCCAGGGGTTCCTTCTTGGCCAATGTGTAGCAGATTTTATTGCAGAGCATGATTCACTGACAGATGGACCCCTCCTGCCCTTCACTCCAGTGAATCCCACAAAGAGCTGATCTTCCACACACTGTTTCCTGGTATAAGTGGGTCATTTAGCTGAGTACCGCATCAAGCCACAAACTTGTTCCAATGGCAGGCGTATACCGATTGGCCTAGTGTGTCACTGCTGTGTGAGTGTGTCGCGCAAATGCTTTACACATTGCCTCTAGGATAAGCCGGACTCCTCTACCAAGCTACCATTGGGGTGAGCAGGGGTTATCTTCGGTGTGTAACTGCCTGGCCCTGACTAGAGTGGTGGGTTCTGCCTGGCTTAGGTGCATACCCTAGCCAACCAGAAACCCCATTTCCAACATCGCCCTAAGTTGGCAGGGTATTCGCAGACGTGGGTCTCTTGCTCACTTTGCCACTGGACTCAAGCTAGCCAGGCTGATGAGGGGTGTTACCCCAAAACACTTTGCCACTGGATTCAAGCTAGCCTGGCTGATGAGGGGTGTTACCCCGAAACTGGTACCAGGATGCTTGTTTCCGGTCCAGGGAAGAGCTGGCTTGGCAGTTCGGGCTGGACTGTTCCCATGAGGCACAGGGTCAAGACTGATTTGCATATGGCTGGGTCTGAACTGGGGTGGCGAAGTGAGATAAAGAACGATGATGGATTCAATCCAGATCTGTGACGGGGGGGGGGGAGTGTCTGAAAAGTTTCAGTGCCCCGTCCATCATCTTCTTGTGATTGCTTTGAAAACTCAATGAGCAAAAGTGGTGGACACTGCATGTTCTCAGTGGTGGCAAAGAGATCGAGCCAAGTCCAGAAGTGTTCTGAAGAGTTGGGTCTAAGGGTCCAATATTTATATCTGGTGATGACTTTTAAGTGGAGGAAGCTTCTAGAGCAGTGGTCTTCAAAATGTTAATGCTACGCACTTCCATCCCCCAAACCAGTGTAAAAATAAAACAGGCACCCCAGGCCCAATTGTGAATCATTTTCACAATTCGAATGAACTAGTAATGTTTAAATAAGTCTAAACATACTTAAACATTGTAGCTAAATTCAGTTACCCCTTTTAAAAATGCAATCAAATGCCTGATTGCAAAACATACTATTCTGGTCAAAGCACTGTTACCTCAATGCTTCTCTTGGTCCCATAGCCTGGCGCCCCCCCTGGGATTAATGGAGGCCCCCCCAGTTTGAAGACCTCTGTTCTAGAGGTTCCCGCCCCCCGAGGTGTCAAGCAACCCCTTCCTGCCTGTCCTGGCCCCAACTTGTCTGGGATCTCAAAAAACCAGGGTCTAACCCTTTGTAAGAGTGCTCAGGCAATGCCTTTGTGAAGTGCAAGTCTAGTAGGTGACAGCTCCAAAGACCAACTGGCAGCTACACCTGTGACCCAGGAACAGGCTGCAGGCACCAAGGGGCATATTTACAAGGGGATAGTGCCACCAGAACGTCACTTTTAGTGACGGTCTGGTGGCGATATCTATCCCCTTCTTATTCACAAAGCAGCGGTACGCTGCCTTGTAAATAAGGCCCCTTTTCATCCTTCACTTAGCATGAAAGGAGCATGCAGTGGGTGTTGCAGTGGGCGTTCTGCCACAACACCCATTGCTTTTTGACGCTGCCCCATATTTACAAGGATGAGGCAGCGCCAGAAACTAAGGCCAGGGAATACCTGGTCTTAGACTGGTGATACGAGGAGAAATTATTAATTTCTCCTTGTATTTTGCTCTATGTGTGCTGCATTCCACAGCACATATAGAAACAGCAAATCACCTTTAAAGATTGTTTATGTGCAGGAAGGTGTTCACCCCTGCAGCGCAGAGACCCCTGCAACAAGGCGCAAGGGTGCCTGCGCTGGCGCTAGGCAACCTTTTTAGCGCCAGCGCTGGGGAAACACAGGGGTGTGCCGTCTTTTTGTAAATAGGGCGCATCCCTGCCTTAAAAAATGTCAAAGCACGGCGTTACCAATTTTGGAGTAACTCCCCGCTCCGACATTTTATTATAAATATCCCCCCAAATGTCTAAGACAAGAAAATGCAACTTTCTAAAAGTGGTATTTTTAGAATTGTGACTAAAAATCCAACTTTACCATTAAAGAGGGCTTTTAATCACAATTCCATAGACACCAAACTTGACCTGTCTACCTGCTCTCAACTGGAAGTTATCACTTATTAAATGTAATAAATTAACTCTCATGTTATCCTAGGTGAGAGGTAGGCCTTGCATTAGTGAGAAACGAATGAACAAGTTACTTACCTTCGGTAACAATATATCTGTAAGAAACATTAGTTATAGATTCCTTACCGTAGAATTACCCCCAGGCGTCAGACTGGATCCGGAAAGTTTTTTCGTCAGCAGTACCTCTGCGCGTCTGAAGGTGGCGTCGGTCGGCTCCGCGTCCGTCGTTGGCGTCGTGGTCGCCGGGATGACTTCGCGGCAGCTACTTAGACACAGCCCTCGCACGCTGACGTCAGTTCTGTACACGACTTTCCGCGCCAGAAACGCAGAGCCATGCAAGACACTGACCACTGGTGCACAAACCTAGGGCCTTGAAGGGATGTCCTTAACCCTAGAAATCAGTTCACAGAACGGGGAGGATGGGTGGGGCGGTAAGGAATCTATAACATCTATAACAAACTAACGTTTCTTACAGATATATCGTTATCGAATGTAAGTAACTTGTCATCTGAAAGAAACACGTTAGTTATAGATTCCTTACCTTAGAATAGATAGCCCAGCAATACCAACCCCGGAGGTGGGTCTGCGAACCAAGATCACACCAGAAAATCCTGGAGAACAGAACGGCCAAAGAAGCCGTCTCTCTGGACTTGACTGTCAAGGCAGTAGTGTTTGGTAAATGTGTGCAGCGATGTCGTTGAGAGGCACTCCTCGCCCCAAAGCAGTAGTTGCTGCCGTCGTCCTGGTGGAATGGGCGCGCAACCCCACTGGAGGCTGCTCCTTTGCCAGAGAATAGCAGGCTTTGATACACAGAACGACCCATCGGGAGATAGTCCGCTTGTGTACGGCCCGACCTTTCTTGGTGCCCACGTACCCAACAAAGAGCTGGTCATCCACCCGGAACTGTTTTGTGCGATCCAAATAAAAAGAAAGCACATGTTTTGGGTCCAGACGGTGGAGCCTCTCTTCCTCCTTCGAAGGATGCGGAGGCGGAAAGAAGGTGGGCAAAGTGATGGTCTGCCCAATGTGAAAGGCAGTGACGACCTTAGGAAGGAAGGATGGACGAGTCCTGAGGACAACTTTGTCCGGATGCACAGATAGAAAAGGAGGCTTAGAAGAGAGCACCTGGAGCTCACTCACCCGTCTGGCAGAGGTGATGGCCACCAGGAACGCAGTTTTGAGAGTTAAGAGCCTCAGAGGACAGTTGTGAAGCGGCTTAAAGGGAGCGCACATTAAATAAGTTAAAACCAGGTTCAAGTCCCATTGAGGCATAACCAAAGAAATAGGAGGAAAGAGATGAGTTATGCCTTTCAAGAAGCGATTTACCACCAGGGACTTGAAAAGGGAAGGCTGATCTGGAAGCCGAAGGAAGGCAGAGATGGCCGAGAGATAGCCCTTGATAGTGCCCAGAGCAGAGCCCAAACAAAAGAACCTCAGAAAGAGGGGCAGAGAGGGGATCCACAGCCTTTGCTGTGCACCATGCCACAAATTTGTTCCACCGGCAGGTGTATACCGTCTTAGTGGAGGGACGCCTGGCTGCCAGAATTACATCGCAGACTTCGGAAGGCAGGTCGAATGACGTCAACTGCCGCCGCACAATCTCCAAGCAAGGAGGTGGAGGCTGGACAGGTTCGGGTGGAGGACCGTCCCCTGTTGCTGCGACAGAAGATCCTCCCGAAGAGGCAGATGGGTCGGAGGATCGATGGCCATGTTGAGCAGCTCGGGATACCATACTCTCCATGCCCAGTCCAGAGCCACAAGAATTCCAACGCGCAGAATTGCTGACAGTGCACGTTCTCTTCGGTGGCGAATAGATCTAACCAAGGCTCTCCCCACTGCAGAAAGAGACCTTGCACCACCTCCGAGTGAAGACGCCATTCGTGATCCATCATGCACCTGAGTTCTTCGGCCCTGGCGTTCAGTGAACCTGCCAGGTGTTGAACCACCAAGGATATGACCTGATGTTCCAGCCATGTCCAGAGGTGGAGGGCCTCTTGACATAGGGTCCACGACCCCCACCCCGCCCTGTTTGTTGCAGTACCACATGGCGGTGGTGTTGTCCGTGAACACCTGCACTACTCTTCCCCGGACAGAGGGAAGGAATGCTTTGAGTGCAAGACGAATCGCCCGAAGCTCCAGAAGGTTGATGTGGAGCCCGGATTCCGCCGGAGACCAGAGGCCTCTGATCTCCGCCTCTCCCATGTGGCCGCCCCATCCCAGAAGGGATGCGTCTGTCACCACTGTGTATTCTGGTTGGGGAAGGGAGAGGGATCTGCCGTTGACCCAATCCTGGTTTGTGAGCCACCACTGCAATTGCCGCGCAGTGCCCTCCGAGATCTGGACGCAATCGGACAGATTCCCCTGATGCTGCGCCCACTGGAACTTCAGGTCCCACTGCAGAGCCCGCATATGCCATCTGGCATGATTAACCAGCAGGATGCAGGAGGCCATGAAGCCCAGCAGCCTCAGGGTCAATCTGACTGAAACCCGGGATAGAGGATGAAAGATGGGAGTCATAGCCTGAATATCCCGGACTCGCTGTTCGGGAGGATAGACCCGTAACCGCGTCGTGTCCAGAACCGCTCCAATGAAGAGGAGATTCTGAGAGGGAATAAGGTGTGACTTCGGCACATTGATGGAGAACCCCAGCGAATGCAGGAGGTCGGCCGTAGTCTGGAGGTGGGAGATTACTTCCTGGGGCGAGCCCGCCTTCAACAGCCAGTAGTCGAGATAGGGGAAGACTGAAACCCCTGATCTGCGCAGATGAGCTGCGACCACCGCCATCACTTTCGTGAACACCCGAGGGGCGCTGGTAAGGCCAAAGGGGAGCACGGTGAACTGAAAATGCTCGTGGCCTACCGTGAACCGCAGGTAACGCCGGTGGGCCGGCAGGATGGGGATGTGAAAATAAGCGTCCTGCAAGTCCAACGCTACCATCCAGTCTTCCGGGTCGAGGGCAGACAAGACCTGAGCGAGCGTCAACATCTTGAACTTCTCCTTCTGGAGGAAGCGGTTGACGTTCCTGAGATCCAAGATAGGACGCAGACCCTTGTCCTTCTTGGGGACCAGAAAGTAGTGGGAATAACAACCACGACCTACTTCTGGGACAGGAACGTGCTCGATGGCTCCCTTGGCCAAAAGAGCCGAAACTTCCTGCTGGAGAAGGGCCAGGGGATCCTCCGACATGCAGTGGTATTGTGGTGGCATGGCTGGAGGGATAGCCTCGAAGGGGAGGGAGTAGCCCATTCGGACTATTTGCAAAACCCACCTGTCCGACGTGATGGTGCACCAGTGGGGGAGGTGATGGCGAATCCTGCCACCCACTCGCGTTTGATGGGCCTGAAATGTCGGACTAGGAAGGTTTGGAGGTGGCTGCACAGGGAGGGTTGGTGGACTGGCCCGCCCGCTAGCCCCCAGAACCATGACGGTTGTTCCCACGTCCCCGGCCGTGCGAAGGTTGGGTAACTTGCTGCGGCCTGTGGCTCTGGGCGGGATGTAGCGGGGCACCCCTTCCGTAGCCACGAAAGGGGCGAAAACGGATGGTAAACTTCGCCGCATCCCTCCCGGCGGCGACAGCCTGGGAGAGCACTGCCAGGGCCTCCTCCGGACACTGAGGCAGCACCTGCACAACCAAATCCCACACCGAGTGGGAATAACGGCCCAAGAGGCATGCAGTGTTTACCGACCGCAGTCCTAAGCTGGCGGAAGAGAGCATTTTCTTTCCAAGATGGTCCAGCTTCTTGGATTCCCTTTCCGGTGGAACGGTAGGGAATGCGCTCTTGGAAGTGGAGGCTTGGACTACCAAGCTGTCTGGGGTGGGGTGTTGGGAGAGGGAAAGTGGGGTTGCCCGGAGCTGGGCAGTGGCGTCGGGCAATCATCCTGTCCACGGGAGCCCCCGTGTTGGGCCTGGACCACGTGCCCAAAAGGACGTCGGTGAGAGCCTCATTAAACGGCAGCAAGGGCTCCGAAGAGCTCGCAGCCGGTTGAAGCACCTCTGTCAGGAGGTTAGTCCTGACCGCCACCGTAGGAAGCTCGAGGTTGAGCTTAATAGATGTTTTATATGCCCTGACGATGGAGAAATTGCACATTTTAGTTTCCCCATTGTAGATGCCTAGCCCCATAGGATAACATTGAAATAGTTTATGAACACATAAATGTTGCTAAGAATTGAATGAAATATCAATCGAAGCCTTAGGAGAATGGTATTGATAAATCCAACAATATGATATTGTTGAATTTATCCTAAATTGTACAGAAAAGAAGTCGTAAAACTTTCTAGTCTGTAAGCCAGAATTCGGCCTTCCTGCAGCTTTCCCTGATTGATCAGAGTGAACAAGATGAGCCAGGTTGCTTTGATGAAGTGATAAGTGGGTCACCAGGGGAGAGGCTATTTGCTGGAGAGTGCTCTGCGACATAGGAATGCCAGAGCAGGGGGGGAGGGGTCATAAAGAATTAGGCTTCAAAGGTGAAATAGGACAGGCAGGGAATGCCAGGTCTGCCTACCCCCATCACCTCTGACCCAGCCAGATAGGAGGCTTAAGGAAAGAATCTGCAGATGTTAGGGAGTGGAGAACTATGGAAATGAGCCACACTGAGTTTTGGTTCAGTTAGCTCTTTATGCTCTGTTGAGATTTCAGCCATGATGAATTTTGAGGAATAGTGCTTTCTAAGAGAAGATTATGCCACAGTTTGGAGGAAGTTGTCATGCTCTGGGGTGTTGCCTTGCACCTCCTTTGACAGGCGTGCTCTTCTGCTTGACCCCAGAGAATGCTGAATAAATATGTGGGAGGTGCAGAGCTTCTCAGATCTGCTGCTTGAACCTAAGAGTAGGAGTGCCATGCTGGAAACCTGATTTGCACCACCAGGCCTGCATTTTGACTGACTGCGTCTGCTGCACTATGTGGAACTACAGCCCCGTGGATGTACCTTGCTTCTAAAGGATGAAAGAGTGCACTCCCTGCAAGCTACAGGTTAACAGAGCTCACCTGCATCATCACCACAAAAAGTCCACTGCTTGGTCCAGTGGACTTTTAAGGGGTTTGGCCAGGTGTATTGTGGGGATTGTGGTCCCAAACTTTCAAGGACCATCTTGGTGCTTCCAGGCCCTTGGATTGTGTTTTGGACCCTCAAGGGGAACTTCAGGAAGAAGTTCCAGAAGTTTGGAGACGTTTGAGGCAACTTTGGGAAAAAAGCTCCATAAGGTGACCGACTCAACCGTGAGACCCAAGCCGGCCACCTTCAATCGCGACCTGGCCCGCATTCCAGGTCTGTCCCACTAAAAAGCTCTGGAGATCCGATTTTCAGGATTTGACCGGGAGCTCACTGAAAAGCAAGCAGATGAACCCTCACCGAATCCGGCCTGGTGAAGAGCAGTGAGGGCCCTCGGAAGAAAAAGCTCCAGAAAAGTTTCTACGCCCGAAGGTAAAATTTTGACCGAAGCCTACCGCATGGGGTATTCAAGCAGGGCTCCATCGCGGTTGGCCGCAAACTTTGACTTTGTCCTGGTCAAGTGCAACCAGATGTCCAGAGAGGCGCTATTGGTTTCTAAGCACTAGAAAGTGTTTAATCTTTAAAAATTCATAACTCCAGTTCCCTACATTAGATTTTGTCGTTTTGGTGTCATTATTAAAGATAAACATATTTCCTATTTTTATGAATTGGTATGGGATTTTTATTGTGTGTTGTCTCTTAATTATTTACTGAATTGGTGTTTTTAAATGCTCTACATACCTGTCTCCTAAGTTAAGCCTGCCTGCTCGCAGCCAAGCTACCATGGGGTGGTTCATGGGAATAATATATTGAGACTTATACTGAGCCCTAGACCATGTTAGTGGCCTTATTGCCAGTGGTAGATGCATATTTACCACTACTAATAACCCACTTTCCAACACCTTCCTTCTGCCAATTGATCAGTTCAGTATGTTTCCCAGGGAAACAATGTCCTCATGTGTAGATTCCGGGGAGTCACCCTCAGGCTCTGCCTCTTCCCGGACCTTGGGCGATTCAGGAGTGGGTTTCCTCTGCCACCCGCCCATCCTCTTTTTGGCAGGTACCTGGGCCATTCTTCCAGGTTTCATGACCTCCTGACTACCGCCTTTGGCGGCCAAGGACCATGTGGTCAGGCACACCCACTCAGGCAACCCTAACATCTCCAGGTGGGACTTGAGCGCCACCTCTTTCAAGATGGTGTGCACTAGGTCATTACTAAGCAGACAATCCACAGGCATGGATGGACTCATAGATACCCTTAAGGAACCTGAGACCCCCCCGCTCAAAGAGAACCAGAGCTGCTGGATAGTGACTCATGGTTGTCAGTTATAATAACCTGATTGAATGCTTTTAGGACTACCTGCTCTGAGCTTCACCAGATGACATCTGACAGTTGTCATGCTGGCTTCAGTGTCTCTCAGAGCCTCCACCCTGTGTCCATTGATGGTGACTCACTGCCTATACTTCTTAGTATTAATAGGCATGTGAGCCCTTGGCATCATCTGCCCACCATCCAGGGACACAAGGTTAACCTCTGCAATACCCCCCACACTATCTGGGGCAGTCTCCTCCCCAGGCACTACACTAGCCAGCCGCGGGTCTGCTCACTAATTAGGGGCTGTGTCTGCTTGGGGCACTTGGCATCCCCTTTGAAATGCCCAACCTGTTGGCACTAAGAACACTTAGGGGGTGCCTTCCCTGAAGCCTTGTTATCAGGGAACCATTTCTTTTTCGGCTCATGTGGGGCATGGGAGTTCAGTCATGTGGAACTACTTTGGGGACCTTTAGAGAACTTTTTATGTTTGTTTGCTCTTCCTTCTTGGTGGAGACCCTGGCCACTCTTGTGGTGACCCCGCGGTCCATCTCCTTAGTAAGTTTCCTGGGGTCAGTGAGATTGCTAAGAATGAGGTGCTGGTGCAGATCAGCAAAACAAAGAATGAACATGTGCTCTCTTGTAATCAACTTATACAGCCCCTGTTCATCACGGCCCTTCACCCAGCCATCCAATGCCTTGCAAGAGGAATCTACACAATCCACCCAGGACTGATAGGCCAGCTCCTGGTTGTCCCTAAACATTTGCCTATACTTTTGTGGTGTGAGACTAAATTTCCTGACAAGGGGGATACCTCATTCTGCCACCCCCCTTCTCAGGGGTTAGTAGGGTGTATCTCCCTTCACTGGGCAAATGCTTCCAGAAGCTAGCCTCCAAACCTCCTCATGGAGTCAATGCATCTGCAAAGCTACCTCATAAGCTTCGAACTATTTGTCACTGCGGCCCCCCCCACAACAAAGTCAGGCACCAGACCTGTAGGAATATGGACCCTCTTGTCTCCAGAGGACATTGCGGGTACACTGCCACCATACTGCTTGACCCCATTTGTTTAGCTCTTATGTCCAGCTCTCTGAGACTTAGCTCATGGGCCTTTCTACCATCGTCCATGGCCAGTTTTTCCCTTGCTAAGGCAGGCATCTTACCACACATATATTTTAACAAGTACAAATTGATATTTTATTTTGCTCATTGCCTTTGCATGCCACTTAGTTGTCTAACTTTTTTTAACCTTATTTTCAGTTTTCACTTGAAGAAAACAGACATTTATATTTTCAACATGCGGAGTAATACATCAAAAAGATATGCAATACATGTCAAGAAAACTGAAATCAGAAACCAGGTTAAGGAAGTAGTTAATAATACAACGAATATGAAATGCACGGAATGAGACAATTGGGGAGGCTTTTCTGTTATTCTTTAACGAGCTGTATACAGAAGATACAGTAGTGTTACAAATAGAAATTAGGGAGCGGTTGCAACAAGATACACTTCCTTACCTTGGGGAAAATCAACAGGAGTCCCTTAACCGAGAGATCACTACTTCAGAAGTAGAAAATATAATTAAGGATTTAAAGAATGGGAAAGCTTCAGGCCCTGATAGTCTTCCTAATGAATTGTATAAAGTTTTAAGGGAAGAACTTACTCCTGTTATGGGTAAGCTGATAAATAATGTATATAATTATCACATCCCTACCTCGACCTCGTGGAATGAAGCAGTGATAACACCGATATGCAAGCCAGGGAAAGATAGTAAGAAATGTGAGTCATATAGACCAGTTTCATTACTTAACACAGACTATAAAATATATACAAAGATACTGGCGAAAAGACTGGAAAGGGTATTGGGAGAATTAATTGACAGTAACCAGAAAGACTTTATGAAGGAAAGACAGCTCTCAGATTTAACACAAGACCTGGTGTGTGCAATAGCAGCCACGGTTACCGCGGCCAAAGCCTTTGACCAAGTTAGTTGCCCGTATCTTTATGAGACAATGGAACAAAATGGTTTGGGGGGTACTTTCTTGCAGCAATTATATATATTCAGAGCCTACAGCTAAGGTACTGGTTAACGGGCAACTAACTGCAAGTTTTCAGATAAACAGGGGCACCCGCCAGGGGTGTCCATTATCGCCGCTCTTGTTTAATCTGTATATAGAGCCTCTTGCGAGAAAAATTAGAGCAGAGCAAAGTATACCATCGTTCCAGTAAGGGGACTGGCAAAAAAAGGAGGCTCTGTATGCCGACGACTTAATAATCTTCACGAGCAATATGGAGGTATCACTACCGATAACGTTGGATATAATGGGAAGTTTTGGGAGAATTTTGGGATACCTGGTAAATATAGATAAAACAGAGACGATGACATGGAACAGGCCTATTCCAGAGCATCTTAAACTTCTAAATAAAGTAGAAATTAGGTATTTAGGAATCCGGGTCACGAAAGAGGTGGAAAAAATGGCTCTTACAAACTTCAATCGACTAATGCAGGAGTCAAAGAAATTATTACAAAGTTGGGCCTCGCTTCCAATCTTAGGGAGGGCCAACTTAGTCAAAATGACGATCCTACCAAAGTTCACCTTCATGTTTAATCCTCTCCCACTATGTTTTAAGCAAGCCTGGTTAAAAAAAATTGCAAGGACAACTCAGCAGTTTTATATGGGACTGCAAATCAGTGAAAATAGCGTGGAAAAAACTCAGGAAAAAAAGGACGGAAGGAGGAATTGCGCTCCCTGATTTCCAGCTTTATTATTGGGCCTTTTTTAAAAAAAAAATGCCAGATGCTTGTTGATGGATGTTAAAGATATGCCGCTACGGGACAGAGCCTTGGTATGGAACCTAGCAGGAGAAGCAAATTATTTTCTATTTAAGTTTGGTCACCCGAAGTTTTTTAAAATTAGATAAAATGTAGGATCTTAATAGCAGCATGCAAAACTTGGATACAAATCAGGAGAACTCTAGAGATCCCCTAATATAGCTATTTGGCACCAATGTGGAGATCCCCAGGAACCCCTCTATGTCTAAAGGACAGTTTGGCGATCCCTTTGCTAAAAGCCGGGTTGGTGAGATGGGGCCAACTCACTGATCATGGGGGCTTGGCGTCTTGGTCTTCGTTATCGCAGGCCGCTAACTATAAGTTGTCCTGATTCAAATATTACCAGTTGGCAAGTTGGGCACGATTACAGCCTAATCTGGGGTTGGAAACAGAGATCGAGAAGGAGCTACAAAATACCCAGAAATATAGGAAAGAAGTATCCAAATGGTACTGGGCATTGGTACAGGGGGACAACGCTCACCTGATCCCGCCGGAAGAGATCTGGAAGCTGGACATGCCAGGCTGCGATGTTGCATATTTATGGCAAGTATCAGCTACTACATTATGGGCATCGGTAAAATCTGCTGCACTCAGGAGGAACCATTTGTTCACATTATACAGGGTTTACTGGTCCCCCAAGAAATTGGCGAAGATGGGTGGAATTAAGAGAAGAAGCTGCCCGAAGTGCGATTTGGAGAATGCGGATGACGTGCACCTTTTTTCGCAGTGTCCAGCTATCCAGGCCTTCTGGCAAGGAAAAAAATTCTGGGGGTCAATATTGAGGTAAGCCTATCCCTAATTATCTTTGGGGTATTAAATGGAACTATACCTGTTTTGGGGAAAACTAAATCTTCTTTACTTTTCATATTAATTGCTGTTGCCCGCAGGGAAATATGTAAAAATTGGGTCTCTGAACAACCACCGACTTTGTCAGGGGTGGCTAAACTTTGCTAGACATGTGGCAAGGTTGGACTGTCAATCAGGTTCGGCCAAAAGAGAGAAAATGTGGGACCGTTTCTTAAAGATAGATCCCCAGTTCAATAGACGTGGGTGGGCTGAAGTGGATAGTTGAATCCTGTTAGAAATAAAGTCCAAGGATTAAGACAAACTCAACTGGATGAGGTGTTTGGTGAGAATACCACTAAGATCTGCCTCAGGTAACAGTTGAAAAGGGCGGTTTATGGATGGCGGGAGTATGGAGGTATGATGCGCTCAGAATTGGTATACCAGGTTCCTCTGCAAACACAAGGAGATGATAGACGGAGCGCTGAAACTTTTCAGACACTCACCCCCAGTCACAGATCTGGGTTGAATCCATCATCATTCTTTAGCTCACTTCGTCACCTCAGTTCAGACCCAGCATATGCAAATCAGTCTTGACCCTGTGCCTCATGGGAACAGTCCAGCCCGAACTGCCAAGCCAGGTCTTCCCTGAACCGGAAACAAGCATCCTGGGACCGGTTTCTGGGTAACACCCTTCATCACCAGGCTAGCTTGAATCCAGTGGCAAAGTGAGCAAGGTTCCTCTCCCAAGCTGTGGCCAAGCCTTCGTCATATATGAGGACTAAAAAAAAAAAGAAGAAAAAAAAAAAAGAAAACTGAAATGGTCCCATATCATCCAGTTATTTGCTGGCAACTTTTCGTCATTGCTCCCATCATCTTGCTGCATTCCTCCGATGCCTATCCTTATGAGGTTACTACATTCTTGCATGTTCTTTAGCTAAAGGGCCAGCTGGTATCTGAGAGGGGAAGCCATTGAGTAGCTATTCTACGCTTTGTAGGACCATTTCAAGTAAAATGGATCTGTGCTTTAATTTCCATTTTTTGATCTGGGAATTGTTTCTAACATACATTGTTTGATGTTTATTGCAGGTATCCCCGTGTGGCTTTTAGGAGCCTGGCTACCAAATTTCCCAATTTCATCTTTATACATGACCAAGTTATGTAAATGAATATTGCTTTCATCTCTTGATAGCTAGGATATTCTGAAGAACGTTTTAAGTATTTTTTGTTCAATTTGACAGGAGTCAAATAAGCGCTATTAAAGTAGGTAAATTGAACTAGTTTAAATTTGATGTTTCTGAAAATAATTTTATCTCGCAGGCAGGACATAACCCTCTCCCCATCCGCAAGTAGGCTGTGCCCCATTTATCCCTGACTTCAGTCAATTGTTGTGCTTTATTCTTCTTCAGCACCATATACAAGTCAGCCATTAGTTTCCCACTGAAGACCAATGTTAGCAGTGCCACTAGCGTTTCCGCTTTCGTTGATGCCTATGGAAAAGTACTTAATATTTCCTTGGCTGTTCTAGCTAGTTCAGCATGTTGTAAAAATGGTGCCTGCAATACGCCAAGCATCCCCTAGCCTTTTCAAATGTTAAGAATTTAATTTTTTTGTAAAGATTCACAACAGTTTTGTAACCCCCTGTTATCCAGCTACCAATGGTCATATCTGGTATAATCTTTTTAAAGGTTTGAAGGCACCCAAAACGGCATGTGGTTGCCAAATGTATGTCTCTTCATTATTGTTTTAACTACCCTTTCCCAAATTTTACCCACCTGCTTTAGCAAGTAGGGGCTATCTATGGGCATGTTCCCACCCATCATTAGCAAGTTCTTTATAGGCATGTTTTCGTGTTTTCCAATCAGCAGATCATGTTCCCTGTTTGGGTCGGTGTCCAGTCATCGTGTTGCATGCTGTAAGTACACATCCATATAAATAGTTTCTAGACTAGGAAAATTAATTCCCCCTTGTGTGCTCGGTCAGAATATCTAGTTTTACTCTACTATGCTTTCCAGGGCAAACTAGTTACACCAGGAACAGATCTACGTCTTCAAAAATGTTTTTTTTTTTGGTATTCATGCCTTGTGGTACATTGAGGCTTCAGGACAACCATTTTTGCAAGAGTGACCCTTCCCATTATTGAGAGCGGTTTCTTAATGCCGTTATTGAAATATAGCCCTTTCTGAAGGGTCACCACAAAGGTTTTGCATTTCTCCTCCTCTTTTTCTGACCTTTTTGTTGGCTTTAGGACTCTGAGCACTTTACCACTGCTGACCAGTGCTAAAGTGCATGTGCTCTCTCCTCTAATACTGGTTTACACCGGTTTGGCATATTTGATTTACTTTTAAGTCCCTTGCAAAGTGGTATACCATATACCCAGGGCCTGTGTTTCAAATCCTACAAGTGGGCCTGCAGCACTGATTGTGCCACCTACAGAAGTAGCCTTTCAAACCTGTCTCAGACCTGCCACTGCAGGGCCTGCATGTGCAGTTTACTGCCACTTCGACTTGGCATTTAAACTACTTGCCAGGCCTTAAACCCACCTTTTATTGCATGCAAGTCACCTCTAAGGTAGGCCCTAGGTAGCCCATGGGCAGGGTACTATGTAAGTAAAAGGTAGGTCATGCACTTTTATGTTCTGCATGTCCTGGTAGTGACAACCAGCCTATTTCGTTTCACTACTGTGAGGCCTACCCCTCTCATAGGCCAGCATTGGGAATTCCTTAATACACTTTTAATCTGTAATTGCTGATCAGAGAGGAGTACCTTTTTCATGTTTCATATGTTTTTAATGGTACTGACAAATCCTCTTTACTGGTGAAGTTGGATTTAACATTGCTGTTTTACAAATGCCATTTTTAGAAAGTGGACATTTATCTGTGCTCATAACTCTATGTGCAATGCACGTCTGGGCTGGGAGACAGCTACACTTTGTGCATTCCCTCTAGACAGCCACAAACACAGGAAGGCGAGGCTCATCTGCCTTCTGAGCATTTATCTGCATTCTGATGGATCTTCCTGGGCACGGAGGAATGGGAAGGGCCGACACACACTCCAATAGGTAGTGTCCTGTCCACACACACAGCACAGATTTACCCCCAGGGTTAACCTGGCAGATAGGACTGGGTTGAAAGGGATCCTTGTGCACTTCAGAGAGCTTCTTTGAAGTCACCCCCTACATCTGACCCTCTAAAATCAGACACTTCTGGATCTTGAACTGAACCTCTGTCAGGACTGCTGTACTGCTTAAAGAACTCAACTGCACTGCTTTTCTGGAAGGACTGCTTTTCTGCTTGTTGCCCAGCTTCCTGCTGCTCCCAGACTCTGCTGGAAGGACTCTGCCTTCCCTCCAAGTGATCTCCAAGGGCTTGCCTCCTGTTTTCTGAAGTCTCTGGGACATAAAAGACTTCCTGCAATTCTGCTGGTGCTGCTGGACTCTGCCTTCTGTGCGTCCTACCCTTGGCTGAGGTACCCCCTCCAAGCTCTGTGCTTCAGAAGTGGGTTCTGCAGCTGGTTTCATCAAAAACCAATGCATTGCATCGACTTTGTGAGCAATTCCGCTACATCACCCTTCGACACAGATGCTGCCCGACGACAGCGGTTCCACAGCCTACTCCGATCGACAATGATGCTGTGTGCGATTCGACGATGCATTGCATTCACTTCTACTGAGCTTGACAACAATAAGGGACACAGTAGGCTCTCAACATCAACAAAAGCTCCATCCAAAGTATTCCTTCAGCAAGACCTGTCTGGGTCCTGTAGCCGACCTGCCGTTGATCGCGTTTGGCCTGAACTCTGGATTTGCACTGGTTCCTTGCGACCTCAAGTAACCTTTTGACTGCAGGGGGGCGCTAGAGGGCGCACGGCAAGATGGCCGCACCTTAAGGTCGCTCTGCCCGGCTGAGCCACCATCCGCCTATAATCCGCCTGGAACTGCTGAAACTGCGCTACGGAAACCGCGCGACCCTAGCTGGCCAAGACCCCTGCATACTTTGGTGACATTGCGGAGCGGCGGATCGCTCTGTGGCGGCGCTTCACCGGAGCGATCGAGACCCGTGGCGGGCGCACAAAATGGCGGCCACCTGCACACTCCGCTGACGCGGCCGGGCTGTGGCGACCCTGCCTGCCGCGGAGCTGAGGCGCCGATTGGAGGTGGCCGAGAACTGCTACCGGCGGCGTACCTGCCTGCTCTGAGGAGGGGTGCTGTCGGAGGGCGGCCGGGACCTACAAGGCCTGTGCGGGCCCTACGAGGACGAGCCCGAGCACTGCGCTGTTGGGCGCTGCAGTCACGAGCAAGACCACCGTGTGGGAGAGGCGAGCGGCGGCGGCCCGGTGCGAGCTTTGGGGACCCGCGCCGAGGTGCAGAGACACACTTGCGGACTGCCGGCGGAGACGACTCCTGGGTGCTGGTCACGGTGAGTGGGGCGCGGCCCGGCCGGGGTTCGCACCAGTGGAAGCGGGCGGGGGCCCTGGTCGGCGCTGCGGCCTGCGAGCTTGGGCGGGCGCCTGGGGGGGAGTTGTAGGCCGGAGTAGGAGATCGCACTCCAGTTGCTGCCGTCTGCTGGCTGCCACTGCCGCGGCTACTGCTGGGCCCGTGCTTGGTGGTCCCACGGGACAGATAGAGCGTTAGGCCTCTGTACCGATCTGGGAGAGGAGGGACTGGCACACTTACCCCTGCATTGCCACTGATTATCCTCAAGGCTGTTGTGGCGGGTCTCTGACGGAGAGTGCAGCTGGGACCCAGGCTTGGGTCTGGAATACACCCCGCATTGCTTTGAACTGCTGTGGATCCTTCGCTGATGTGATTCCGGGGTGCGCACCACCTCGCATCTGGGTGGCCGGGGCCTGTGCTGAATCCCCTTGATTAGAACGAGCTGCTAACTCACTGGCTCTTGATGAGGGGCTAGTGGACACGAGAACACTCACTGGTGGGGGGCCTTCATGTTCTGACCCCAAGCCCATTCCCTGCTGTCGGGCGACCTCCTGTGCTGGTGCTGGCCTGCACATCTCGGGCGGGCAGTTGCGCTCACCGGGAGGAACGAGTGGATTCATTTGACGACTCGCCTGGAGTCTGCGTGGGATTCGGCTTGCTCCCCTGCGGAGGACTTGCCTAGATATCTGGCGCCATGGGCAGGACAGACAGAACCCAGCCTCGCCTCACGTTCGAGGCCCGAAAATCCACTAAAACCCCACAGAAGGCTGCCTCGGACTCGGAGGCTGACACCCAGGAGGGAGGGCCCACTGGCCTCGAGACCACGCTTTTGGCCATGCAGCGCAGCCTCCAATCCATCGAGGGAACAATGGCGGCTGTCAACAACCGGCTGGACCACATGTCCTCGCAGCTGGAAAAACAGAGTGCCCGTATGGGGGAAGTCGAGCAGCGGGTGTCTACAGTGGAGGATGGTCTAAGTGAAGTCGCCGGGAAAACGCTTAACATGGAAAAAGTCGTTTCAGTCATCCAAGCCAAGAACGAGGATTTAGAGGCCCGCTCCAGGCGCAATAACCTCCGCATTACTGGGCTGCCAGAATCCACCAATGTGGGCAAAATGGAGACCTACATTGAAACATTGATCACAGACCTATTCGGTACGGAGCAGCTTTCACACATGTTCATTGTGGAACGGGCACACCGCTCCTTGGCGGCTCGACCGGCCCCGGGCGCTCCCCCCCGCCCCATTATTGCACGAGTACTGAATTATAGGGACCGGGACACTATACTACGTCTGGCGAGAGAGAAAGGGGCCATAGAACATCAAGGCAATAAACTCTCCTTCTTTCCCGACTTTACTGTCACTGTCCAGGCTGCGAGGAGGGAGTTTGGAGGTGTCAAAAATTTCTACAAGCGGAAGGGGTCCCGTATGCCATGCTATACCCTGCTCGCCTGAAGATAGGCCCTGACGGGGACTCTCACATTTTTAATAACCCCAAAGCAGCCTTAGAACATGCCAAACGCCTCAAAAGGAGGCGACGCGAATCCCGATCGCCATCAGAGACTGAGGAACAATAGACCCATAGGGTGCATTGGCTGAATTGTTTTGCTGCCACGGCTGCCCATTTGACTTTCCAGGCTTTTCATTCCTCATGATGTATCACTTATCAGTATGATTTGCTCTTCCTTCCATTCACAGGTGTCTTTGGCCGGGGCTGATTGGGATACGCCTGCTCGCATACCATGGGCGCGCTCCATGATGTAATTTCCAGGCATAGTTACCGACCCCTGCTCAGCCTCCTCCTACTAGATAGGAGGATAGTAGCACTCTAACGCCCTCACACGGGTGCACCCCATCTCAGTTTTGCATTGCTGGTAGTTCGTTGGGACGGGGAGGGGCGGGTAGGGATGGCTTTGGCGAGTTGGGGATGCTGAAGTGGGAGGGGGGATGGGGGATTGTGATGGGGGGATGCTCTCTGGCACTGTCTTTTTAGGATTTTATGCTTTTTACTATTTTCAATGTAATTGCACAGGCATGTCTTTGAAATATTCGATAGGTACATTTCATAACCTGCTAATAGATGAGTGGTAAAATGCGCCTTTTATCATGGAATGTCCGTGGCCTCAATACTCCCAAAAAGATCAGGTCGGTGTTTGCCTCCTTAGACAGGATGGAGGTCCACATTGCCTTCTTACAGGAGACACATCTTACCAAAGCTTCCGAAGGGAAAGTGGGGGCTCGATGGGCTGGCTTTCGTGCCTCTTCCTCTTATTCTAGCTATGCAAGGGGAGTGATTATTCTGATCAAGAAAGGGATACCGTTCCAAGTCACGCGCACAGAGACTGATGATCAGGGACGAGTGGTGTTGGTGCATGGTCAACTAGGTCGGTCGAGTGTCCTTTTTGTAAATGTGTATGGGCCGAATGTTGATGACCCGGCCTTTTTTGCTGATGTATGGCGCCGCATCTCAGGGTTTCCAGACGCGGAGATTATATGGGGAGGGGACTTTAATGTCTGTCTGGATATGGAGGCTGACCGGAGGGGCAGTGAAAATGCACGGCCTAAACAGGCGGCGGAGGTGCTGCGTGACCTGATGGATGCGGGACGCTTGAGGGATATATGGCGTATGCAACATTTGGGTGAGCGAGAGAGCACGTTTGTTTCATTTGTGCATGGGACTTGGTCCCGCTTGGACTTCTGGCTGGCTACGGAGGCTGCGTGTGCGTGGGCGACTGGAGTGCGCCACTTAGCCAGGACGCTCTCGGACCACTCCCCAGTGCTCCTGGATCTACAGGTCCCAGCATGTGATCGGCCACCCTTCCAGTGGCGCTTACAACCGTCCTCCCTGACGGACCTGGTCTTCCGGGCCTCAGTAGGAGAGGCGATTCGTAATTTTTTCCGGGAAAATGCTGGCACAGTTGATAGCGCAGGCACCATGTGGGAAGCGTTCAAAGTCACTATCAGAGGGGTCTGTATGGGGGCGCAGGCTGGAGTACTGCGTGACTTACGGCGCAGAATTCACAAATTGGCCGCCGATATTTCCACTCTGGAGCGAGCCTATGAGATAGATCCGCTGCCCGAAACTCTGTCCAAGATCCGTGCACTGGTGACAGAACATAACGATACGGCTGACCAGGAACTGGTACATAGGTCCAGGCGTAGCAAGGCCCGATACTATGGTGAGGGGGGACGGCCTAGCCGTTCGCTCGCGCAAAAACTGGCTGCGCCGCGGAGGCAAGAGTATATCACGGAAATCCTAGACGAGGCAGGGACAGCTTGTTACGGCACAACCGCCATTAGTGAGACCATACTTGACTATTACACGGCACTCTATAGCAATAGAGATGTAGTGCAGCCGGCCGAGATCCATTCATACTTGGATGATGTCGCACTGGGCTGGCTGTCTCCCGGCCACAGGGAATATCTTACTCAACCTTTTGATGAGGAAGATGTAAAACTCGCTATTATGTCCCTCCCTACCTGCAAAGCTGCGGGATTAGACGGGTTCCCGAGCGAGTTCTATAAGACATTCGCGGAGGACCTGGCCCCCCGCCTTCTTGAAGTATATGCGGAAGCGTATGATACTGGACAGCTCCCACCCTCGTTGCGGGAGGCTCTAATGGTGATGCTACTGAAACCGGATAAGGAGCCTAGCCACTGCGATTCATACAGACCACTCTCAATGATTAATATCGACACCAAGATACTGGCGAAAATGATTGCACTCCGCCTTCAGCCTCTGGTTCCCCTGCTGGTACTCCCTGACCAGTCTGGTTTTGTGCCTGCCCGGTCTACTGTGCATAACCTGCGAACTCTCTTCGCCACTCTTCACTATTTTGACGCAGACTTCCAAGCCGCGGCGGTGCTACTAGACGCCGCCAAGGCGTTTGATTCCCTCTCCTGGGAGTATATGTTTACCGTTCTCACGCGAATGGGTGTTCCCCCGTTTTTTTTGCAATGGATCAGGGTCCTGTATACCAAACCTGCGGCTAGAGTTCGCGTGAATGGCTGGGTATCCTCGGCGTTTCCCATTGGCAGAGGCACACGGCAGGGATGCCCTCTGTCACCAATGCTATTTGCGCTGGCGCCACTGGCATGTAAGTTGCGCCAATTGCACGCCTCCGCTGCACTGCGCTTTCGACAACGGCCACTTGTTGTTTCGCTCTATGCGGATGACATGCTGTTATATGTCCGTGAGCCTGCAACCCACCTCCCTGAACTGTTGAGGGAATATGTTAAATTTGAAGGATTCTCTGGCTTAGGTATAAACTGGGCCAAGTCGACGGTATTTCCCTTAACAGCGGGTACTGACGAATTTGAGATGGACTTCCCCCTGTCTTGGGCCCGGGATCCGGTGAAATACTTAGGGATCTGGCTGCATAGGGACCCTGCCCAGGTTATATCCATGAATTACGGGCGCACCATCACACAACTCACGGAAAAAACGGAGAGGTGGGCCCGCCTGCCCCTCTCGTTAGCGGACCGCATCGCTGTGATTAAAATGACCCTTTTGCCCAAACTATTATATTTATTCGTGAATATCCCACTCCGTCTGAATATTTCGGCCTTCAAGGCATTACAGACGGCCTTACTATCATTTGTGTGGGGCGGCAAAAAACCTTGTTGTAGCTGGGACACCCTAGTCCAACCCTTTGAACGCGGTGGCTTCGAGGCCCCAGATATGCGCCTTTATTACCTATGCGCTCAGGCACATTTTGCACATTATTGGTTCTTCCCACACCGCTATCTCCCCCATACGGCGATTGAGGCGGATGCAATACTCCCCTTGCCACTGGTGGCAGCTGCTCTCTCGGGTGGGAGTGGAGGCCCCCGAACGGAAATCAATCCGGTGCAGTGCACCGCCTGGGCCTGGCAGACATTGGCTAGACGAGCGAAACTGCCCTACCTTTATGCCCCCAAATTGCCGATTGCGGCACATCCTGGCATATCCGCGGCGCAAGAGCGTTTGGCGCTGGGCGCATTGCAAGCGGTCGGGGTCACGCAGCTGGGGGACTTGTACAAACAAAGCCAGTTCCGCTCACTGCTGGACGTACAGGAGGGTCGGTCACATGGAGCTATGCTATGCTTCACATACGTGAGGGTTCGGCAGGCAATCAGGGATATATATCCTAACTACCCCACTGAGCCTCAGCCACTGCGGGCGCTGCAGGCGGTGCTCGCAAGTGAGGATCGTAAGGGACTGATCACTAAACTATACGCTGCATCGCTTCGTGAGCGTGAGGAGGAGGCGCACCCTCATACGCTAAATGGAACGAAGCTCTGGGTAGCACGATGTCCATAGACCATTGGCATGCTTGCTGTAAACTGACTGGGCGCCTCACAGCTAACTGTAATCTACGTATCATACATTTTAACTTTTTACACCAGCTCTACTACACCCCTGTGCAGCTGAGGAAATTTGGCCTGAGGGATACGGCTAATTGTGTGCGGTGTGGGCATGCGGACGCCGATTTTCTACACCTCTCCTGGCTCTGTGCGGGGTTAGTTACATTTTGGTCTAGGGTGGTGGATGTGTTAACGGAGGTCGTGCTGGAACGAGTGGGATGCACGCCTGAGCTATGCTTGTTGGGCAATGTGACACCCTTAAAGCCCTGTAACAGGAGGTTGGTGGATGTAACGACGCTAATGGCCAAGCGGGCCGTGGCGCAGCACTGGGGTGCACGGGGGTTGCCCACGGTTCGTAAATGGATCCGGGACTTGACCTACTGTAGGGAACAACTTGAGACCTATGCTGAAGAACTCCCCGATTCATCAAGGCCCAAGGATTTTGGGCCCCACTTACCATATATTTATCAAGCCACCCTGATTTGTAAGATGTCACACATTCTTATTTCTATGCTAATGATACTTAATGCAATTGATCCCAGGTTATTGTACTATTCCGACATGTGTGCGCATCAGAAGTCTAAATGTTGCCGCTATGTAGGTCACATCATTGCAGTGCCAGAGGGCGAGGGGGGGGGGGGGGGGTTTGTTTCTTTCGCTTGCCTTATGGCATTTTCATTGGGTATCTGTTCATATATTGCTTGATATGTATATGCACCTAAAAAGTTGTTTGTCCTGAATTCCTGGGCGCGTTGCTCCTGGCACGCGCATGATATTGTTGTATGGTATGACAAGCTGTTAATAAACAAAAACAAAAAAAACAAAAAACAAAAAAAGTAACCTTTTGACTGCTAGTGACTTCTAAGCACTATTTGTGCATCTCATTTAAAAAATCATATCTCGACTTCTACTGATTGGATTTTTGTCTTTTTGGTCTTATTTTGCTCATATAAATATTCTCTATTTTTCTAAACCTGTGAGGAGTCTTTTTGTGGTGTATTGATTGCGTTACTGTGTGTGTTGCACAAATACTTTATGCAAAGAAGGGTTCACAAGTGCACTCCGTTTTTTCCATTTTCCCATAATTTATCCTTGTTCTGAAGTTGTAGCGTGCAGCCCGATCGTGGTCTGCCCCAAAGCCACGTGTTAGAAAATACCGTAGAAAGGTTGAAGCGTCAATTAACTCCAACTCTCGGACGCACTGCGTGATCCAAAGTGTGCAACAAAATTACACCAAATTCATCCAGATTTTTATCCATTTATTCCTTTTTGTCAAAAGTTCATTACTTTTCATCATGTTACATGGTAAACGATAATATATGTATGTGTATGTTCAGCTTCTACAACGGCAGATATGCCTTGGGCCTTTTTCTGTCGCATGCCTCATACGTGAATAAATCCTTAGTGATCGATCTTCCCAATGCATTTCGGGCGTTATTTAATAGCCCTTCTTCAGGGGTTCACTAAAAGTTTAAAAAAATAATAACCATCAGATTTTATACACAGACTAAAACGTACGTTTGGATAATCAATAGTTCATCACATACCTATAATCAACGTTTTCCCTCTATGCGCATTGTCTAAGCGCTACGATCTCCCGCCCAACCAAGTCTTTCCCCTCCCTTCGCATTGGCATTTACTTTTTAGATATAAAACTCCCCATGTATGTACCTCCGTAAATTAGGCCGAAACAATGAAACAATCTCCTTAAACAACTCCATTCACCCACCTTTCATACCTTCATAGTCTGTCATTGTAAACTCCTTCCCAACCTATTCTCTCTGTTTTCACAATGCAGCTAAGCTCTCACTAATACCATCCTCCTTCTTAACTGATGACTCAAAAACTCCTCCCTTCTCTATCAACCAATGACATAGACCGTTCCCTACGCTGCCCTTATTGCTGCGACTCACATGGAGTGCTATTTTCACCAATCACGTCCACCTAATTTTCGAATAAACCAATCGTTTTGATTGCCTTAACCCTTGTTCATGTTCTTATCACAAAACTTATGTAGGCTTCTCACTCGTGTACCCCGCCCACCCTTAGATGTATATCTCGTACGTCGATTAAACAGTATTACTCTTGTATTTAAAAACATATGTTTTTAAATACAAGAGTAATACTGTTTAATCGACGTACGAGATATACATCTAAGGGTGGGCGGGGTACATGAGTGTATTTTCGAATAAACCAATCGTTTTGATTGCCTTAACCCTTGTTCATGTTCTTATCACAAAACTTATGTAGGCTTCTCACTCGTGTACCGCCCACCCTTAGATGTATATCTCAGTACGTCGATTAAACAGTATTACTCTTGTATTTAAAAACATATGTTTTTAAATACAAGAGTAATACTGTTTAATCGACGTACGAGATATACATCTAAGGGTGGGCGGGGTACACGAGTGAGAAGCCTACATAAGTTTTGTGGATAAGAACATGAACAAGGGTTAAGGCAATCAAAACGATTGGTTTATTCGAAAATTAGGTGGACGTGATTGGTGAAAATAGCACTCCATGTGAGTCGCAGCAATAAGGGCAGCGTAGGGAACGGTCTATGTCATTGGTTGATAGAGAAGGGAGGAGTTTTTGAGTCATCAGTTAAGAAGGAGGATGGTATTAGTGAGAGCTTAGCTGCATTGTGAAAACGGAGAGAATATGTTGGGAAGGAGTTTACAATGACAGAGGATGAAGGTATGAAAGGTGGGTGAATGGAGTTGTTTAAGGAGATTGTTTCATTGTTACGGCCTAATTTACGGAGGTACATACATGGGGAGTTTTATATCTAAAAAGTAAATGCGAAGGGAGGGGAAAGACTTGGTTGGGCGGGAGATCGTAGCGCTTAGACAACGCGCATAGAGGGAAAACGTTGATTATAGGTATGTGATGAACTATTGATTATCCAAACGTACGTTTTAGTCTGTGTATAAAATCTGATGGTTATTATTTTTTTAAACTTTTAGTGAACCCCTGAAGAAGGGCTATTAAATAACGCCCGAAATGCATTGGGAAGATCGATCACTAAGGATTTATTCACGTATGAGGCATGCGACAGAAAAAGGCCCAAGGCATATCTGCCGTTGTAGAAGCTGAACATATACATACATATATTATCGTTTACCATGTAACATGATGAAAAGTAATGAACTTTTGACAAAAAGGAATAAATGGATAAAAATCTGGATGAATTTGGTGTAATTTTGTTGCACACTTTGGATCACGCAGTGCGTCCGAGAGTTGGAGTTAATTGACGCTTCAACCTTTCTACGGTATTTTCTAACACGTGGCTTTGGGGCAGACCACGATCGGGCTGCACGCTACAACTTCAGAACAAGGATAAATTATGGGAAAATGGAAAAAACGGAGTGCACTTGTGAACCCTTCTTTGCATATTGACATATAAACTCTGCCCTCCAACAACAAGTGGCACCCACGATTATCGGTGATGAAAACACGTGTTTTTAAGTTACATGAGGAGACGACAAAACAACTATCAATCCTTTGGCTACGGCAGTTTGGAAAACATGATGACCGCGAGTTGGACTTTAAAGGGTTTAACATTACGTTTGAGCAAGAAAAAGAACATCACATTGTATTAACAATGAAGAAAGTGTTTAAATCATAATTATATGTTTTTAAATACAAGAGTAATACTGTTTAATCGACGTACGAGATATACATCTAAGGGTGGGCGGGGTACACAAGTGAGAAGCCTACATAAGTTTTGTGATAAGAACATGAACAAGGGTTAAGGCAATCAAAACGATTGGTTTATTCGAAAATTAGGTGGACGTGATTGGTGAAAATAGCACTCCATGTGAGTCGTAGCAATAAGGGCAGCGTAGGGAACGGTCTATGTCATTGGTTGATAGAGAAGGGAGGAGTTTTTGAGTCATCAGTTAAGAAGGAGGATGGTATTAGTGAGAGCTTAGCTGCATTGTGAAAACGGAGAGAATAGGTTGGGAAGGAGTTTACAATGACAGAGGATGAAGGTATGAAAGGTGGGTGAATGGAGTTGTTTAAGGAGATTGTTTCATTGTTACGGCCTAATTTACGGAGGTACATACATGGGGAGTTTTATATCTAAAAAGTAAATGCCAATGCGAAGGGAGGGGAAAGACTTGGTTGGGCGGGAGATCGTAGCGCTTAGACAACGCGCATAGAGGGAAAACGTTGATTATAGGTATGTGATGAACTATTGATTATCCAAACGTACGTTTTAGTCTGTGTATAAAATCTGATGGTTATTATTTTTTTAAACTTTTAGTGAACCCCTGAAGAAGGGCTATTAAATAACGCCCGAAATGCATTGGGAAGATCGATCACTAAGGATTTATTCACGTATGAGGCATGCGACAGAAAAAGGCCCAAGGCATATCTGCCGTTGTAGAAGCTGAACATACACATACATATATTATCGTTTACCATGTAACATGATGAAAAGTAATGAACTTTTGACAAAAAGGAATAAATGGATAAAAATCTGGATGAATTTGGTGTAATTTTGTTGCACACTTTGGATCACGCAGTGCGTCCGAGTGTTGGAGTTAATTGACGCTTCAACCTTTCTACGGCACAAATACTTTACACATTGCCTCTTTAGGTAAGCCTGACTGCTCTGTGCCAATTTACCACAGGGTGAGCACAGGTTATCTTTTAGTGTGCATCTAGCTTACCCCGACAAGAGTGGCGATTCTTGCCTGGCCTGGGTACATACCTCAGCGGTGCGGGGGGGCCCCGAGCTGCAGGGGGTCCCCTCTACACAGTACTCAGGCCTGAGAGCTCCGGATTAAATCCGGAGCGGGGGCCCCTCCGTGTAGCTTCCAGGGTGGCCCGCTCAACTTTCGTTACGCCACTGCTATGGGTGGCATGTTAGGCATTGTTAGACTGCAATGGTATGACTTTCAAAAAAGAAGAGGTTGGCATCTTTAAAATGGGTAGTGGGCAGTTTGCAGAAACACATTAATAGACATTAATGGCAAACATGCAAGTAACTTAGCTTAGAGAAGATTGTGCCTAGACAGAAAAGTCAACACAAAGATGATGGACGGAGCGCTGAAACTTTTCAGACACTCACCCCCAGCAAAAAAAACATGCTCTATATCAAAGAAGTCCTTACTATGCACCTTATCAGGAAACATTTGATGTAGCCCCCATTCTTTTATGCTTTACCTCTGAAACATCAAGACAGTGCCCTAAAAAGAAGAATAACTAAATGGGTGTGTAACCTCGTGCGGATTACAGTCACTGTCAAAAGTGATGACTGTATCCGTAGACTGCAGGTTAAGGCCAAGTGCCCCAGCGCAAGTACTGGAAGACAAAATACTCAGAGGTGTGCTCATTGAAGATTTTCAGCAGTAAGCCACGGTCTTCAGGTTTAGTGCTACCATCTAGTCTGAGCTATTGAACTTGCACCCAAGAAGGTTCTTTGGAGATGATCCATAACTTGCCCAACAAACACTGGCAGTGCCAACAGTTCACAGCCATGAAATCTATTGCCAAAGATCATTTTTATTCTACATAGCCACCTCAAATGCATGTGCATCCACGGTGTCCATCTTGGAATGGGTTGTATTAAATTACAAAATGCATTAAAAGATGACAGCCACAGGTGCATGCATTTCCAAGGAACCATATATGAATGCATTTTATTATGTTTATGTGCACTTCCACAGCAGCCATCTTTAAATGGAATTTGTTAAAGTAAAACAAAAAACATTTCAAGATGGCTGTTGTGCATGTGGGATGCACATTGAAATGGTCAGAAAACATTTTAACATGACGGTTCTTCAATACTGGAGCAGCTGTTGAAAAATTAGAAATGGGGCTAGAGGTGAAAGAGAAAGCTGGGTGTGGTAAAGTAGGAGGGTAAAAGGGAAGGATGAGAGTAAAGGAGAAGGGAACCAGCGAGAGAAAATAGTAATTACCATGCACTGAAATGCAAAGTCTGACATCAGTAGTAAAAGGATATAGCAGCCAAATCAAAACACTGTAGGAATTAAATGATCCTCGATAGGAAAAGGACAAAAATAGGAAGAAAAGCGATTAAATCTGAAGCAGGGAACTGAGAGAGACAAAGTCCTCCAATCATGACCACAGGGCCAACCCAAAGCCTTCTTCAAGTTTATGTAAGGTATTGGATCCAATTAGTAGGCAGCTAAAAGCTTTCTGTAGAGGAAACCTACAAACTTGGGCCTTGCTGTTATTCATTTACTACCTTTACATTTTGGACAAACTGTTCTCCATACCGGATGCACAATCCCAGGGTCAACGTTAACCACATATTTAGGCAATTCACCTTTACCTTCTCTACTTGCCAATTTGCCTACTACCAACTAATTGAACATCTCCAAACATAGCTCTTACCGGTCTCACCAGTGCTCTGATCGTCAACAAGCTGAACTGCTTAAAAAACCTCCATGTTTGCCTCTCTCGTCTCATTTCGAAGGGGCTGCAAAGTCCTCATCTTCACCATACACATCCTAATTCACCGTCTGCAATCCAGCTCTGCCTCCTTGTACCGGCACCCCAACCAAGATAACTCTCAGCCTAGCATGGGTTCCTATACAAGATGGTTTTTCAAGTTTGACAACATACTTGGGGCACCTCCATACTGAGCACCATTATCAGCCATGTTTAAAATGCTTTAAAACCAATTCCCTTCCCCATCAACTATTCAAATGCACCCTGTCCCCTGCTACTGCGATTGTAGGGGTGTCTGCCCTCCTGGAACCCAGCTAAGGGAACTCCCAGCCCATCTCCTCACACCAAGAACCACTCTCATGAAATCTATCACCCTCAAATGACACATACCAACACACCAAAAACACGGTGAAGATTCTTCAAACAATTACAAATTATTACAAATTGCAACTTTTTTTATTTTTCAACTCAAGACCATGACAGGCATTTAAGGCTGCACCTAGATACAGGTTAAGTTCCAAGACACAAAAAGATAAGTTTCTTAGTATGTCGAACTGTAATTTATTAATAGTTTAACTGATCAAGCAAAAGTCTTAAAAGTCGTTTTAGTCATTGTGAGATGGTGACCATTCCATTACTAGAGGCAATGCTATTCCTCTGAAATATATGTGATCAAATGCAGAAACGTTACCAAAATTCTGTGGATGAAATCTGCAGAGAAACCCTAAGATTTCTGTGGAAATGAAACAGAACATTTGTATTAAGGTGGCTCAATGTAATGCCGGCGATTATCAAACAACAAACCACATCAAACTCTTCTCACTGTATTTATTTTCAACATTCAAATTCTTGCCCGCAAACTCTGGTCGTCCTCCTTGCGTCTGGTGCCAGGATGTATACACCCCCTGTGCTTGAGCACCCCTTGAATTTCGTGCCCCTAAGAATTCATAAATACATGTCACATTGAGTCACAAGGGCAAATGAAAAGCCTGCACTGGATGACACTACCTCCTTGCAGACACAAGTCACTTTGCTGAGTTACCATAACAATAATCAGTGTTCAGCCGTGTTACAAGACTGTGTTGATGTAGCTGCTACAATCCTGGAATTCTTGTCCACAGTCACTCAAGTTCTAATCCTTTGGAGGCGTCCATTCTGGCTGGAAATCAACAAAGAAAAAGAAAACCTGCAGGAAATCTAAAAAAAATCTATTGACATTTTCCAGAATTTCTAAAAGCGACAAGAAATTAAAACACTCTTAAATCATTACGAAACCTGCAATTTTACACAGAAAAGTCTGCCACAGATTTGGAGTCACGACTTAATCTGAACGACGTTTTGGTTACTTGTCTCGAAAACACATAGCAGTCCAAACAAGGTCACATATTGGCTACCGCCTGCTTCCAAGCCTGTGAAGGGCTTCACGGCAGACAGTATGTACAACATATTTGTAGAAACAAAAAAACTGTGTAGACTGTTGGACAATGGATACATTTATTTCATAAAACAAAGCAAGCGGATTGCAATTACCCACATACAGTTTTGATTATGAAGTGCAATATGACACAATTATGTGTAATAAATCAACATGTCTAATTACACATTAGTGCATCTAGTCCTTGGACTTATAATTTTGTTATTGCACAAAAATAAAATTGTGTAAAAACCTGCGTACAGAGACTTGCAGACTTCATAGAAGGTAAACAATGCCTAAAATCCGGGAAGCAAAAAAAACAAAAACATAATGATCGAACACAAAGCGGTAATGGCAGACTATGAGTTCACTTTACAAATATAACTTGGTATCACAATTAAAGTAAATTAAAATATGTGTTCAAATATATCTGTAAATATATTAAAGGTTAATTTGTATTATGTTTACAGGCAAAGTGCTCCATTGTTAGAAAAAAAACTTCACTAAATCCAAATGGTAAGTCATCAAAACGTACACAAGGCAATTTTGATTTACATCAAATGCTGCTTCAAACAAAAAGGTACAAAAAAGTTTAAAAATATGTTATTTTATAAAGAAATTGTATGGTATTAAAAAGGGAGCAGACACTCAATTCATTTGTAAACGAAATTATCATCTGACATATACAAAAAAAATGTCTATTGGCAACTTAACTTAAACGAATAACATATCAGACATGTAGTGTTCAAACTCCTATAGATTTACTAAATTTTGTTTGCCAGTCAAAGCACTGGACTGAAAAGGCAGTAATAACCCACTAAGTTGGCCACTGAAATTGGAATACTAAAAGCATCTTTTCCTTTCAGTATATGAACATCGTAAAATATTCTAAAATGTCCTATTCCTATGCAACATACACAACAATTAATTAATTGTGGCACGTGCCAAGACTTTGCAAGATGACACTGGTATCATGTTTAGCTAATCAAAGTCATTGTAAATCTTCTTCCCCACGTGGGATTTTCTCCAGTGTAATTTTGGGTGTCTGCAGATACGCAGGAGAATTCCTCTTGTGTGACCATGATGTGCAGTGATAGACATTTTCATGTGTGCTCACACTATCCTTCATAAGATGTAGTATTCCTCACAAACCACGGTGATTGTACCTCACTGTTCAAGGCCTGCAATGGCTCCATTTCATGGCCTGGCCGAATGTTTTTACACGTTTTTTTTGTTTTGTTTTTTACAAATCACAAAAATACCCCCACCTTTCCCACCCTCACTCACATTATATGTGTATTATGGCTACTTACTTCCAAAAGCACAATTGTATATGAAACATTAATAATTTAACACACACAGCCAGTTAAATCATCGGTAAGATTTTCTATACACCCTTTACTCATGAAACCTGCCACGTTTTGTTTGCTTGACACAAGCCACTGTTGGCAGAAGTGAAAACACATCCAAGTTCACTAATGCACCTTGCGATGCTCAAGTGAAGTTCATCGTTCTACCTTGAGGAGCTCTACGTATTTGGCAAGCAGTCCCCTCTACTGCAGAAAAAAGCTCCTTCAATGTACCGCGTACATGACCACCCAGAAGCCCAACCAGCAAGCCTATTTTTGAGCTTCCAGCACTACCTGTACCATTGACTTCAGGATAAACTGTGACCTTTACAGCAGACACAGGTGGTAGTTAAGGTATACATGGAATGCAACTTAGTGTAACTGATGGAAAATAATAGCTAATCTAACTCTGAAAATATGGGATTTAGCAGTCTTCTTCAAAAGGATGTCTGTGATGAAGGCAAAACTACTGCACAGTTCAAAAACATGGAAATATACTTCATAATACTGTAAACTGCAAGTCTTCACATTTCATTGGACATCAGCAGCCTCTGCGATGGGGTCCTTCGAAGAACACGCCGATGAGCGGGGGTCCATGGCCGAGTGCATTAGAGGGACATAAAGATCGTCCATGTTTGGCATGACAAAAATTTTCTAGAAAACAAGATATAACAAAGTTACACAGGTACAGCATTCTTTATTTCACTATGGCATCTGGGGTTACTACAGAATTATACAATATAGTCAGAAGGTAAGTGAATTTCTAATTTACTCATGTCAACCCAACCTACATTCTCAAGTTCTTATAACTTGCCCTTGAATTCAAAGAAATGTCCAGTTTACTTGTCTATTTTGTTAAAATAAGTCAAATTTTACTTATGTTTAAAAGTAATGAAAAACAAACAGAAATTACTTTTTCCCTAGCCTCCGCTTTCAAGAGGCAGCAGAATATTTTATTGTAGAAACGCTAGTCTATGTTTAGACCTGGATAGAGGTACCACTTCCATCAAGGTCTAAACGCCACCACTACTCTCCCACCACAGTATCTGGTGGCATTGCCCATCTACGATGAGGGCTGCAGAGCTGTGGCACCCATAGACTACGAGGTATCCTGGGGATTTCCTTGGCCATGCTGCACCACTGTCACTGCAATCCCCAGCAATTCCCCTGTGGCCAGCAAGTACTTGCACACCCTTGAGGATGTAATAAGTAGGCCAGGGCGAAATTTAAGTCATGCCAGGGCAATCTTGTAGATTTAGTTTTACACTTGGTATAGGAAATTCCTAAAATGACATCATTATACGACATGGTAGGAGCACGGGAACAATGGAGTGACCAGAAAGCGAGCAGCTGTTGTTCGTGCCACTTGAGTTTTTGGTGCCTTTTTTAAAGCACAAAATGTGTCCTTACGTCCAAAATAGACACCGGAATACATTGTGTGCTAAAATAAATTGCTAAATGTCGATTTTGCATTTCGCGAAATGTGCATAATTTTTTACTGAATTTCACATAATTACGCAAAACCAAACTACATGAATCTGACACACTATTAGTAATGAACCTCATGAGTTCCCTTGCCTCTAATCAGCCTGTTACACATACATGGATCAAGAGGTGTTCATAGGTGATACTGTATGTTCAAACTGTAAATTTGACAGAAAATAATTTGAATGGACCTTCTCAGTCAGAAGCATGACATACGATACTGTCATCTTTGTACACCTTCCCATCTTGTTATATATAGTCATTCCTGGAGTTTTAAACCCAACTATTTCACTTTTGCTATCAATATCGTGCCATACATCTTTATCTAGATGAGGGTAAGTAGGAAATCATACAGGACGTTCATGTGGTTCAATATGGCAGCCCCCAGGCTTATTTGAACATCTCCAGAATGATACCAAAAGTCCATGCTTTGTACATTTTGACATTTACAATGTCTGTGCTGATCATTAAAAGAAAAACAAAGGATTTTTTCTTCTTAGTATTATTTTTAAATGGCATTTCGGGTCCTAACTTACTGGATGCACAATTAAAAGTTTACACTGTCTGGTATTGCGAGATTACTCAACAGGTTAACCTACTCATTGTTTTCTTCTTGTATGTAAGAGAATATTGTATTTCATGCCACCCAAACTCATCCCTATGATAACTTAGGATATAGGTCATAGGCGTGCCCTGCACATGAAGATGTTCCACCTTTTCAATGTTCATTTTTGCAAGAATATTTCGGCCTTTTTTTCTCTATGATGACTCTTCAATGATGTACTGTTTGGGCTGTTATTCATTGCTCCTGTTCATGTCATCATATGCTTTCCACCCTTGTTCCCCCGTTAGTAATGGTGTAAAGTTTGTGTTTTATTTCACCAACACAATACACAGACTACATTGACACTTCGGGGGCGCGCTTTATTTAGCAATGCAAAAAATGCAAGTAACAGGCATGGAAGGCAGGAAATTGGTGAACAGGTGTACCATTGAGAATTAGCTATTGCAGACACATGAGACATGCGAGGTGGATAAGAGGTGGGCAATGGAGAGATATGTTATACAAAATGTCCAGTATAAGCAACAGGAGTGACCCGTCGACTCAAGCCTTAATGGGCTATTCCTTTTCTTGATTTCTCTTTTTTCATTCCCGACCTTTATTACACATTTTGCTACCCCTGGCAATTTTTGCCTTGTACTGTATTAATCATGGATGTGAGCTCTAGTTCCCCCCCTCCCTCCATTGGCCACATGTGCCTCACGCATATCATGCTGGGCACTCTTTCCTATTCCTGCACCCTTCACTATGTTTGGTGTGTCCTTCCTGACACCACTTCCCAGATGAGGGCTCTAGTTTTTGCATGCATTGTTATGGACGCCCTTCATGGATTCATTTTTCTACCTCTCTTGTGACTGGCTTCAAAACTTTACGTGAACCATTGGGAGCCATACACAGCACCAGTATATTGATAAGGACTTTCTCCTGTGCTGCTCATCAGGTCATTCTTTTTCCCACTTTTTAGGTTGGAGCCTACTAGATAGCGCAGCTGTCTGGTTTGCTAAAGACATCTTGGGGACATTCTGAAAGCTGACCTAGGAATGCAATCTGCTCGTTGCTTACCACTGGGTTTGTGGTTTGTAACTCACATTTTCTAGCTTTCTATTTGCTGGCTTTATTTGTTTTAAGCTGTCCAGGATAAGTTCGTCCCTCCCAAGAAGCAGAGCCTTTTCACACCAACTCCCCTTGTATTCTTTCATGAGTGCTCCTTTCTGTAAACAGGCCTGTAAATCTTGTTCTTATCTTGTCACATTTGCTGTGCATTCAAAGACAGAGGTCAAATGTCAGGCTCTGCCTTCCGAGGGAGCTTTGTGTTTACTTTTTTTCATTCTCTGACTTCAAAGTGAGATGATTTATGTGACAATCTTGCTGAATACTGTGGGTAGGAAAGGTTATTTTCTAGCACATAACATGTAAATGAACTGTGCAAGTATTTCAGAATAATTCAGAATTAGGCACGCCCAAATGAAGCACATTTTTTGTTAATTCTGAAGTATCCTGGAAATAAATTCTTTAAAATAATCAAAATAAATCAATACACTAGGTGACGCCATTTCCACTCATCGTTAGTACGCTGTATAGTTTTATTAGTAAAACTGTATGTCTGTGCAAATGTAATGGTCATTTCAATTGAAAATGTGCTGTTTGTAATGGAAGTGTGCTACCACATCATGCATACTCCACTCTACGCCACTGCACTCTACTCTGCACCACTCTACTTGACATCACTGCATGCCACTGTACACTGCACTCTACTCTGCACCACTTCACTCTACGCCATTCCACTCTACTCTATGCTAAGGTACTCTACACCACTGCACTCTACACCACTCTAATCTAGGCAACTCCAATCTACTCTGCACAACTACACTCTATGACCCTGCACTCAATGCCATTCTGTACACTGCACTCTACGCTACTGCACTCTATGCCAATGCACTTTACTCTGTAACACTCAATTCTATGCCCTTGCACTCTACACCAATCAACTGTATGCCACTTCAATCTACTCTGCACCGCTGCACTCAACACCACTTTACGCTATTACACTCTACACTTCTGCACTCTAACCTGCACCACTCCACTCTACGCCACTTCACTCTACTCGGAAACAATCTACTCTACGCCACTTTACTCTATGCCACTCTGCACCACTCCACTCTACGCCACTGCACTCTACGCCAATGCACTCTACGCCAAAATACACCACTGCATTCTACGACACTACTCTGCAACACTGCACTCTCCACCACTGAACTCTTTGGCACTCTACTTTGCACTACTGCACTCTATGCCTCTCTGCTCTGCATTACTGCACTCTATGCCACTGTACTCTACCACGCTGCACTCTACGCCACTCTACTCTGCAGCACTCTAACCTATGCCACTGTATTCTATGCCTCTGAATTCTATGCCACTGCACTCTACCCTGCACCCCTCCCACTCTGTGACACTTCACTCTACTCTGAAACCATTTAGTCTACACCACTGCACTCTATGCGACTGTACTCTACGCCACTCTACTCGTCACTGCACTCTACATCACTGTCCTCTACGACAATGTACTTACACCACCACACTCTACTTTGCACCACTGTACTCTATCCCACTCTACACCACTGCACTCTACGACACTCTACTCTGCCACACTGCACTCCCGCCACTGGACTCTACACTACTGCACTCTATTCCAATGCACTCTACTCTGCATCATTACACTCTACCCCACTGCACTCTGCACCACTCCATGCCACTGCACTCTTCACCACTCCACTCTGCACCACTCTACACACTGCACTCTATGCCACTCTACCCTACACCACTCCGCTCTGCACCAATGCACTCTAGTATGCACCACTCTAATCTACGCCACTGCATTGTATGCCACTGAATTCTGTACTGCTACACTCTACACCACTGCACTCTATGCCACTCTACCCTACACCACTCCGCTCTGCACCAATGCACTCTAGTATGCACCACTCTAATCTACGCCACTGCATTGTATGCCACTGAATTCTGTACTGCTACACTCTACACCACTGCACTCTTCATCATTATACTCTGCAACACTCAATGCCACTGCACACCACTCTGCACCACTCTATGCCACTGCAATCTGCACCACTCTACACCATTGTACTCTAAGCCACCGCACCCTAAGCCAATCTACTCCAATGCACTCTATGCTTCTGTACTCTATGCCACTCTACTCTGCGCTACTGCACTCTATGCCAATCCACTCTACGCCAGACTACTCTGCATCACTCCACTCTATGCCACTGCACTCTGCAGCACCCTACTCCAGGCCACTGTACTCTCCACCACTGAACTCTACACCACTCTACTCTGCACTACTGCACGCTATGCCAATGCACTCTACGCCACTCTACTCTATGCCACTGCCCTCTCGACCACTTTACTCTACACCACTGCACTATATGCCTCTCTACTCTGCACCACTGCACTCTAATCTACACCACTGCATTCTATGATGCTGCATTGTAAGCTGCTGCACTCTACGCCACTACACTCTACCCTGCACCACTCCGCTCTACGCCACTCCACTCTACTCTGAAACAATCTAATCTACGCCATTGCACTCTATACGACTCGACTCTACACCACTGCATTCTACGCCAATGCACTCTACTCTGCACCACTGCACTCTGTCACTCTATACCACTGCATTCTACGACACTACTCTGCAACACTGCACTCTCCACCACCGAACTCTATGGCACTCTACTTTGCACTACTGCACTCTATGCCACTCTGCTCTGCATTACTGCACTCTATGCCACTCTAATCTAGTACGCTGCACTCTATGCCACTCTACTCCGCACCACGGCACTCTACTATGCACCACTCTAACCTATGCCACTGCATTCTATGCCTCTGAATTCTATGCCACTGCACTCTACCCTGCACCCCTCCCACTCTGCCACTTCACTCTACTCTGAAACCATCTACTCTACACCACTGCACTCTATGCGACTGTACTCTACGCCACTCTACTCCCCACTGCACTCTACATCACTGCCCTCTACGCCAATGCACTTACACCACTACACTCTACTTTGCACCACTGTACTCTACCCCACTCTAGGACACTCTACTCTGCCACACTGCACTCCCCGCCACTGAACTCTACACTACTGCACTCTATGCCAATGCACTCTACTCTGCATCATTACACTCTACCCCACTGCACTCTGCACCACTCCATGCCACTGCACTCTTCACCACTCCACTCTGCACCACTCTACACACTGCACTCTATGCCACTCTACCCTGCACCACTCCACTCTGCACCAATGCACTCTAGTATGCACCACTCTAATCTACGCCACTGATTTCTGTACTGCTACACTCTACACCACTGCACTCTTCATCACTATACTCTGCAACACTCAATGCCACTGCACACTACTCTGCACCACTCCACTCTATGCCACTGCAATCTGCACCACTCTACGCCATTGTACTCTAAGCCACCGCACCCTATGCCAATCTGTACTCTATGCCACTCTACTTTGCACTACTGCAGTCTATGCCAATCCACTCTACGCCGCACTACTCTGCATCACTCCACTCTATGCCACTGCACTCTGCAGCACCCTACTCCAGGCCACTGTACTCTCCACCACTGAACTCTACACCACTCTACTCTGCACTACTGCACGCTACGGCAATGCACTCTACGCCACTCTACATCACTCCACTCTATGCCACTGCCCTCTCGGCCACTTTGCTCTACACCACTGCACTATATGCCTCCCTACTCTGCACCACTGCACTCTAATCTACACCACTGCATTCTATAATGCTGCATTGTAAGCTATTGAATTCTATGCCTCTGCACTCTACGCCACTACACTCTACCCTGCACCACTCCACTCTACGCCACTTCACTCTAATCTGATACAATCTAATCTACGCCACTCAACTCTAGGCAATTGCACTCTATACGACTACACTCTATGTCACCGCACTCTATGCCACTGCACTCTATGTCATTGCACTTACACTACACTGTACTCTGCACCACTGTACTCTAAGCCACTGCACTCTACACCACTGCAATCTATGACACTTTACACCAATGCACTCCACTACACTCTACTCTACAACACTGCACTCCCCGCCACTGAACTCTACGCCACTCTAGTCTGCACTACTGCACTCTATGCCAATGCAGTCTACGCCACTCTACTTTGCATCACACTGCACTCTGCATCATTCCACTCTACACCACTGCACTCTCGGCCACTGCACTCTACGCCACTGCACTCTCTGACACTCTACTCTACACCACTGCACTCTCTGACACTCTACCCTGCACCAATGCACTCTACTATGCACCACTCTGTGCCTTATGTGACCAATGCATAGTCAGTAAAACAATTGAATATAATGGCGTCAAGGTCACATCAAGAAGCCTTAACAACTGTCAAAGCAGCAATATCGTATATTTCTTACAGTGTCCCTGTGGGTTGGGCTATGTGGGTGAGACTGGCCGGGAATTAAGACTATGTCTTACTGAACATAAATCGGCGTTGAAAAATGGTAAATTGAATGCCCCATTGGTAGAGCACTATACACAAGCCAGACACGGACATTTGGATTTCCGCTGGTTCCTTTTAGAATTTTTTTTAGGAAACAAGCGTGGTGGCTGTCTAGAGGAGAAAAGGAAACTCGGGGAACAGTGGTATATCTCGAGGCTCAACACTGTAAGACAAGTTCTTAATTCGAGGGAGGAATGGATGAAACTCACTTATATGTAGGGTAACACAGTTCAAGAAGAATAGATCCAGACCACTAATGAATCAATAAAATTAGAAAATGTGAAGAGGGGGTACATTTTAATAACTTTATTAGTGCACCAACAGAACCATACAGCTGGGGTGCACAGTATAGTTTACCCACATCAAGATTACTTATAATAAATAATGAGATGGGGTTGTTGTAGGATACCATATGGGACCTTATAAGGCTCCAGAATTCCGACCCCCATATGAACATTTTTGGGATCATTATAATGTTGCCAGCAAACAAATATTCACATTGATGCATGCATAGCTCAGATGTATGAGGAGGTAAATAACTTTAGAATGAAACCATTGAATCTCACCAAAATCGGGAGACGGGCGCTTCCAGTAACGCGATGTCTACGTTAGAGGGCCCTTTACAACATTAGTTAAGGGAGAAAATGTAAACATATGCCAGCCGAATAAATTAATAAAACTGAGAATTTGCGCTAGTTTCGAAGTAGTTCAGAATCCACTAAAATATGGCGACACCAAATCACAAGTGGCGAGTCGACTTCTGGCACAGATCACGCGACACCGGAAAGCAGATATCCGTGTTAACATGAGAGGAAGTTGTGGCGATATAAACACAGAGAATCGGGTTCACATAGAAAATATAAACAGGACGGGTAGACGCTTCGCGCGATACGCGAGCTGAGGTAAGAGGAGTTAGTGTAGACTTAATCTCAGGATAGGGGGCTAGTTTAGCAAGAAATGGGCACAAATAATTTAAGAAAATAAGAAATACGATTTGTGACCCGGCCACTCTTTGCCATTCATTTACAGAGAACGGGCACATTGAGGTTCAGTGGAAGCCGGTTTTTGAGCAACTAACAGCCAAAGACAACGATTGGCCTACCATCCTAGAGTAACCTGACAATCAGAAAGAAGGGTGCTATATCTAAATAACAAGGTGATGAATACTTTTCTCAAATAAACTTTTTTGCTATTGTGACTGTTGGGAATCCCGTGATGGATGTCCCTAATATCAATCGAGATGAGGTATTCCATATAAAATGAAAAAATACATACATATATATATATATTTTTCTTGTTACCCATTTTCCCTGCATTAGAAATCAATATGTGGGACATACTGACATTGTTGAAGTACAGACAGACCCCAAATAATGGTCTACAACAAAAGCATTTAACAGACAAGCGATGGGTACTGATTAAAAGGCCTGATGGGGGAGTTCAATGCAACATAATTGAAACCACCGTATTGAGTAAAGTATCATAGTAGCATGGACGTATATGATTAAAGATAGAATTTTAATAACAGAATGAAAGTTGGAGAGTTTTTAGCTTATAGCACATGAGTGAACAAGATGGTGGAGGTTTTTTGACATGAGTAGGCATAGTTACAGTATAGTTGCCGTGAAGTTGATTACATTGAATTTTGTATGTTGATGTGCGGGATCAGCTAAGGATCGGGGGTTGCATATTGGTGAACCCCTGATTGACATTATGGTGCCACAGTACAAACAAAGAGGGATAATTGATACAACTGAAATTTGTGTAA
This sequence comes from Calotriton arnoldi, assembly GCA_963921515.1. Taxonomy (NCBI): domain Eukaryota; kingdom Metazoa; phylum Chordata; class Amphibia; order Caudata; family Salamandridae; genus Calotriton; species Calotriton arnoldi. Next base: position 2,975,552 of record CAWUFW010000860.1, read on the forward strand.
TAGTGAATCATATGTCTTTGTGTAAATGTATAATGAAGAAACTGAGACCAAAGATCGATTTTATTAGATATTTGATAATGGTGGTAACTGATATATTTGTATATTTATATACAGGTGCCAATGATAACGATTCACAAATGAGAGAGATAATTGTGGTCTTGAAAAAGGTATTTTATATTTGTGCAATACTACCAAAACACGTCCACGCATCTGACAGACTAAATCTGTGGAACATACCGGCATGCAAACTCCCTATAAATTTTGAAGCACTCTTTAAGGAGGGTAGATTCATTTGCACTGGCTGCCGCCATCAATTTATGTATTTTAAATCAGACAGCACACGAGTTCTGACCCCACCCCTTTCTCAATGCTATTATGGGACTACCTATACAGGGTTTTTGATCAATGCTAGATCTCTAATTAAAAATAAAATTTAATTTTCAGAATTTGTCTCCCAACAAAAGCCAGAATGGGTATTTATCATAGAAACTTGGGCTAAGGAGTCTTCAGGACCTGATCTGATCGATGTGGTCCCACAGAGTTATATCCAGACTGGATAGAATACGCAAATGTGGAGGTGGCTCGCAATTATCTATAAGGATTCATTTTCCTGTCATATAAATGCACTGTCCACTGCTTCAGACACCTGTGAAGCTTTATCCTTCACTTTAAAAATGTCCTCTACAGATTCATTTGCAGGAATTTTGACCTATCGACCACCGCGACCCAGGTCCCCCTTTATTAAGGAATTTATTAACATCATATAGCCTCACCTGGGAAAACATAACTTTACTCTTTTGGGAGATTTTAACTACCATATTGATAATGCTTCCTGCAAGATGTCGCAAACCTTTAAAGACAATATGCGAGTTGTGGCTACACGCAACTAGTGAGCACTGCCACCCATCATGCTGGACATATTCTGGATTGCATTTTTACCAATGATCAGCATATTAGGGTAGGGAAATCCCTCCCTCTTTCTTGGTCACACCATCATGCACTACCGTTTTTCCTGGTGCTCCTGACAACTAAAGAGGTCGCCAGAAATGAGAGCAGTAAAATGCTTAAAAGAAATTTCAAAAGCATCAACAAGGAAACTTTCCCCAGGGTCCTTAAGCAAAAGCAATGGACTGAATGTAGTGACCCCAATTTGATGGCCATAGAATATTCCAATTGGCTTGCGGCAGCAGTTGACTCTCTCGCCCCTCTTAAAGAAATTTATATAGGTAGAAAAAAAGCCTACATCCCCCTGGTTTTCAGAAAAACTCAAGTCACTCAAGGAATCCTGTCGCCGCCAAGAACACATTTGGCATAAACGCACAAGTTACTAACTTGTGTAACGATATATCTGTAAGAGACAGTAGTTAGTGACAGATTCCTTACCTTAGAATATCCCCAGGCGTCAGGCTGGATCCGGAAAGTTTTTGCGTAGCAGTCCCTTGCGCGTCGGTAGGCGGCGTCGTGCGGCTCCGCGTCCGTCGTCGGCGTCGTGATCGCCGGGATGACGTCGCGGGCAGTACTTAGACGCCGCCCCTGCGCGCTGGCGTCAGTTCTGTACACGACTTTCCGCGCCAGGAACGCAGAGCCATGCAAGAAGCTGACATAGGTGTCTGAAAAATACTAGGGCCCTGAAAGGGATGTCCTTAACCCTAGAAATCAGTTCGCAGAACGGGGAGGATGGGTGGGGCGGTAAGGAATCTGTCACTAACTACTGTCTCTTACAGATATATCGTTACACAAGTTAGTAACTTGTGCATCTGAAAGAGACACGTTAGTGACAGATTCCTACCTTAGAATAGATACCCCAGCAATACCAACCCCGGTGGTGGGTCTGCGAACAAAGATCAGACAAGGAAGTCCTGGAGGACAGAACGGCCAAAGAAGCCGTCCCTCCGGACCTGACTGTCAAGGCAGTAATGCTTTGTAAACGTGTGCAGCGAGGCCCACGTAGCTGCCTGACAAATAACCGGCAGCGGAACACCGTGGCCCAAGGCCGTGGTAGCAGCCGTTGCCCTTGTGGAATGGGCACGCAGCCCAACAGGAGGCTCCTTCTTCGCCAAAGAATAGCAGGTCTTGATGCACAAGGTAACCCAGCGGGAGATGGTCCTCTTGTGCACCGCCCGACCTTTTTGGCGCCCACGTAGCCAACAAAGAGCTGGTCATCCACCCGGAAGTGTTTTGTGCGGTCAATATAGAAGGAGAGCGCACGTTTTGGGTCCAGACGGTGGAGCCTCTCTTCCTCTCTGGAAGGATGCGGAGGCGGAAAGAAGGTGGGCAAAGTGATGGTCTGCCCAATATGGAAAGCAGTAACCACCTTTGGCAAGAAGGACGGACGCGTCCGAAGAACAACCTTGTCTGGATGAACAGACAGAAAGGGAGGTTTGCAAGATAGAGCCTGGAGCTCACTCACCCGCCGAGCGGAGGTGATGGCCACCAGAAAGGCTGTCTTCAGAGTCAGAAGACGAAGAGGACAGTTATGTAGAAGGCTCAAAGGGAGCGCACATTAAAAGGTAAGAACCAAGTTCAAGTCCCACTGAGGCATCACAAACGGAACAGGAGGAAAGAGGTGAGTAATGCCTTTTAAGAACCTGTTAACAACAGGGGACTTGAAAAGGGAGGGCTGATCAGGGAGCCTGAGGAAGGCCGAGATAGCACAAAGATAACCCTTGATGGTACCCAGGGCAGAACCCTGTTGGGCCAGAGAGAGAAGGAACAGAAGGACCTCAGAAAGAGGGGCAGAAAGGGGATTCACAGCCTTTGCTGTGCACCATGCCACAATTTTGTTCCACCTGCAGGCGTATACCACCTTAGTGGAGGGACGCCTGGCTGCCAGAATCACATCACAAACTTCGGGAGGCAAGTCGAAAGGAATCAACTGCCGCCGCTCAATCTCCACGCAAGCAGGTGTAGACTGGACAGGTTCGGGTGGAGGACCGTCCCCTGCTGCTGCGACAGAAGATCCTCCCGAAGAGGCAGACGGATCGGGGGATCTACGCTCATATTGAGTAGCTCGGGATACCAAACTCTTTGAGCCCAGTCCGGAGCCACAAGAATGACTTGGGCCCGGTCGTGCCGAATCTTCTTCAACACTCTGGGTAGAAGTGGTATAGGCGGAAAGGCGTACAACAGACCGCAACTCCACTCGTGACGAAAGCGTCTCCGAGCGAGTGCCGCCTTGGAAATTCCAACGCGCAGAACTGATGACATTGCGCGTTCTCTTCGGTGGCGAATAGATCTAACCAAGGCTCTCCCCATTGTAGAAAGAGTCCTTGCGCCACTTCCGAGTGAAGACGCCATTCGTGATCCATCATGCACCTGCGGCTGAGTTCGTCCGCCCTGGCGTTCAGGGAACCTGCCAGGTGTTGAACCATCAGGAACATGCCCTGATGTTCCAGCCATGTCCAGAGGCGCAGAGCCTCCTGACAAAGGGTCCAAGACCCCACCCCGCCCTGTTTGTTGCAGTACCACATGGCGGTGGTGTTGTCTGTGAACACCTGCACTACCTTCCCTTTGACAGAGGGAAGGAATGCCTTGAGTGCAAGTCGGATCGCCCGGAGCTCCAGAAGGTTGATATGGAGCCGGGACTCCGCCCGGAGACCAGAGGCCTCTGATCTCCGCCTCTCCCATGTGACCGCCCCATCCCAGAAGGGACGCGTCCGTCACAACTGTGTGCTCTGGCTGGGGAAGGGAGAGGGATCTGCCCATGACCCATTGCCGGTTCGAGAGCCACCACTGCAACTGTCTTGCAGTCCCCTCCGAAATCTGGACGTGATCGGACAGGTTGCCCTGGTGCTGCGCCCACTGGAACTTCAGGTCCCACTGCAGAGCCCGCATATGCCATCTGGCATGATTGACCAGCAGGATGCAGGAGGCCATGAGGCCCAGCAGCCTCAGGGTCATCCGTACCGAAACCCAGGATAAAGGCTGAAAGATCGGAATCATAGCCTGAATATCCCGGACTCGCCGTTCGGGAGGATAGGCCCGAAACTGCGTCGTGTCCAGAACCGCTCCGATGAAAAGGAGCTGTGGAGAAGGAATCAGATGCGACTTCGGCACATTGATGGAGAACCCCAGCGAGTGCAGGAGTTCGGCCGTAGTCTGGAGGTGGGAGACGACTGCCTGGGACGAGCCCGCCTTCAGCAGCCAGTCGTCGAGGTAGGGGAAGACTGAAACCCCTGCCCGGCGCAGATGAGCTGCGACCACCGCCATCACTTTCGTGAACACCCGAGGGGCACTGGTAAGGCCAAAGGGGAGCACGGTGAACTGAAAATGCTCGGGGCCTACCGTGAACCGAAGGTAACGCCGGTGGGCCGGCAGGACGGGGATGTGGAAATATGCGTCCTGCAAGTCCAACGCTACCAACCAGTCTCCAGGGTCGAGGGCAGTCAAGACCTGAGCTAGGGTGAGCATCTTGAACTTCTCCTTCCGGAGGAAGCGATTGACGTTCCGGAGGTCCAAGATAGGACGCATGTCCTCCTTGTCCCTTTTGGGCACCAGAAAGTAGTGGGAGTAGCAACCACGCCCTACTTCTGGGGTCGGAACACGCTCGATGGCCCTCTTGGTCAAGAGGGCCGCGACTTCCTTCTGTAGAAGCACCAAGTGATCCCCTGACATGCGGTGGAATTGAGGTGGCATGGCTGGGGGGTGGTCTCGAAGGGGAGGGAGTAGCCCCTTCGGACAATGTCCAAGACCCACCTGTCCGAGGTGATGGTACGCCTGTGGGGAAGGTGATGGCGGACCCTGCCCCCTACTGGCGTGCTGTGCACCTGAAAGGAGGGACTAGGAGGGCTTGGAGGCCGCGGACGGGTTGGAGGTGGTGGCCTGACCCGCACGCTGGTTGCCCGATCCGCCACGGCGGAATCCACGTCCTCGGCCACGCGAAGGCGCCTGCTGCGCGGGCCGGTGGCTGGGCTGCTGACGTGAAGGGGCGCCCTACCGTGGCCACGATAGGGGCGAAAAGCAGAAGTCAGCGGAGGGCGTGTAGCAGAAAGGCCCAGGGACTTGGCAGTAGCCCGTGAGTCCTTAAAGCGCTCCAACGCATGGTCTGCTTTGGACCCAAAAGACCGACTCCATCAAAGGGCATGTCCATGAGAGTATTCTGGACATCCCCTGAAAAACCAGTGGTTCTCAGCCAGGCGTGGCGTCTGAGCGCCACCGTCGTTGCAATAGACCTGCCCAGCGAGTCGGCGGTGTCAAGGCCACAACGTATTGTGTATTTAGCCGCATCCCTTCCTTCCGCAATGGCGCGGGAAAGCAGTGTCTGGACCTCCTCAGGACACGGGCAAAACATCCGCCACCGAATCCCACAGGGAGTGGGTATATCGGCCCAAAAGACAAGCGGTGTTAACGGACCGCAAGCCAGCACTGGAGGAAGAAAAACCCTTCTTCCCAAACTGATCCAGGCGTTTGGATTCCCTATCCGGAGGAGCGGTAGGGAAGGCGGTTTGGGAAGCGGAGGCTTGGACAACCAAGCTCTCAGGAGTGGGGTGGACAGAGAGAAACAGGGGGTCGCCCGGAGCTGGGCGATGGCGTCGTGACACGTTCCGATCCACAGGAGCCCCTGTGTTGGGCTTGGACCAGGCGCCCAAAAGAACGTCAGTGAGGGCGTCGTTAAACGGCAGCACAGTCTCCGCAGAGGAGGCTGCCGGCTGAAGCACCTCTGTCAAGATGTTAGGCTTGACCGTCAAAGTAGGAAGTTGGAGACGTAATGCCCCAGCTGCCCTACGCAACACCGTACCAAAATTGGCTCCCTCCTCCGTAGCCACGGGAGGAGACAGCATGCCAGTGTCAGGGGAAGTATCTAGACCACTGGCCTCCCTAGACTCTCTGTCCAGTCCTGATCGTACTGACAGTGTCGTGTCAGAGGGTCATCAGACCCCTCCCAGTCCAACTGGTCCTCCTCTGGTTCAAAATAAGGAGGAGGAGGGACAGTTGGGACCCAAGGTCCCCATCGGCGCCGGAGCCGGCGTCGAGCGACGTCGGTCCGGATCCATGTCCGGAGCCGGAAGGAACAGGGGGACGACGCCGCCCGGAGCCCAGGGCGGCGCCGAGAACGGCACTGGAGACATCGGCGCCGGCGGAGGTGTCGTCCAGGTCGACCGGCGTCGATGGGGGTTGTGGAGCCGGGATCGAGGCCGGGGCCGAGCGGAGCCGGGATCGAGGCTGGAGGCACGGGCGACGCCGGGGCCGGAGCCGTCGGCGACGCCGGAGCAGCCCCATCAGGGCCCGCGGGGCCCGAAGGCGCACCGGAGGGGCCTGAAGGCCCGAAGAGGCGGGCCATGGCCGACAGGAATTCCTGCACTTTGGCCGGATCCGCCCCGAACCCGGGAAGGGCGGGTATGGCGGGGGCGACTCCACAGGCATGTCCGGGGCCGCGGGGCGGGGACGGTGCCGGGAGGGGCCTCAGCCGAGTCGCGAGACCGGCGAGGCGAAGTCCTAGAGCGATGATGCTTTTTGGACTTTTTGTGTTTCGACTTACCGGACGAAGAAGACTTCGACGCCGACGACCGGTGTGGACTCCGCGATCGACCCCTGGACCTCTCACGCGACCGGGGCTTCCGCGGAGCCGAATGCCGGGCCTCGAGGAGCTTTCGAGACCGCTCTCGCAAAGCTTTCGGGTGGAGGGCCTGGCAGTCGGTACAAGACTCCGTGTCGTGGCCTCGGCCGAGGCAGAAGAGACACTCCCAGTGCGGGTCGGTGACGGACATCATCCGCGCACAGGCGCCGCATCGCTTGAAGCCGGGCATCCCTACGACACCTTGAAAGATGAAAAAACAGTGAAAAATTCACCAAAAGTATGGTAAAAAAATGACCAGGGCACTGCTCTTCCCGGATCTGCGCTTGATGGCGCGGAAAAGAAGAACTGACGTCAGCGCGCAGGGGCGGCGTCTAAGTACTGCCCGCGACGTCATCCCGGCGATCACGACGCCGACGACGGACGCGGAGCCGCACGACGCCGCCTACCGACGCGCAAGGGTACTGCTACGCAAAAACTTTCCGGATCCAGCCTGACGCCTGGGGATATTCTAAGGTAAGGAATCTGTCACTAACGTGTCTCTTTCAGATATTATGACATATCAGAAAAAATAAAGTATACAGCTATTAGCCATTAGAGCTGAAAAAACAGCCTTTTATACCCAGTTGACATCTCTCAAGTCTCCTAGAGATCTTTTTAGACTGATTGATACATTATCTAACCCTCCCACCTCAGGCCATTATGAGAGCTCACAGGCTCTCTGTGATGGAATGGCTAACTATTTTCATTCCAAGATTGCCAAAATCCACTCCTCTCTGGAGAATCTTAATGCCATGCCTCCTAACGGTGACCAAAATATCAATCCTTCATCCAATAGCCTTTCCCACTTTATGGAAAGGGACCACTGTCTTTCTGCCTTTTCGCCCCTTTCAATTGAACATACTGATCAGCTTCTAGAAGGGATTAAATCAGGCTCCCCTCTGGAGCCCTGCTTCCCAAAGCTGATGAGGTTAGGCAGGGAGATTACTGTACCCCACCTAACAGCGACTCTTAATCTGGCCATCAACACGGGATGCTACCCACTTAACTGGAAAACAGCGGTCATCAAGCCTCTATTAAAAAAAAGACAATCTTGACCTTACAGATTTTAAAAACTATCGACCCATCTCCTTGCTTCCAGTACCTGCCAAGATTCTGGAAAAACATCTTAATACACAACTGAGTGCGTATTTGGATCAACAACTACTGGATCCTTCTCAGTATGGATTCAGAAGCTGCCATGGGTCTGAAACTGCTTTATTAACTGCAGCAAATAATATACGCACTTTGGTTGATGCTGGGCAAACCGTGCTGCTGATCTTATTGGATTTGTGTTCAGCATTTGATACCATCTCGCCAAATAAGTTGATCTACCGGCTACAAGAAATAGGGGGTCACAGATTGTGCACTCTAGCCGCTGGCTTCCTTCCTAACTGATAGATCACAAAATGTTAAAATGAACCAATTTTACTCAGACCCAATACTCAATTGTTGTGGAGTCCCACAGGGGTCCTCCTTGAGCCCCACCCTCTTTAATATATGTCTCTCCATTGGCAAAACTGGTTAGATCCTTCGGGCTGGAGATAATATCCTATGCCAACGGTTCCCAAACTGTGCGCCGCGGCACCCCGGTGTGCCGTTAGAACTTGCCAGGGGCGCCACGCACGTCTAGGAAAAGTGGAAAAGGTAATAGGCTCTGAAGAAGATTTAATGTGCGAAGTATGTAAATTAACTCTCTGCGGCCCCGAGTTTCAGTGTAACATATGTGCGGGGTTCCGCACATATGTTGCACTGAAACTCGGGGCCGCAGAGAGTTAATTTACACATTTCGCACATTAAATCTTCTTCAGAGCCTATTACCTTTTCCACTTTTCCTAGACGTGCGTGGCGCCCCTTCACTCACACACAGGCGGGACCGCAGATTTCTTTGAGCGCTGTGGCGAGAACGGGTTTCAGATAGGGTTCCTGTGAGGGACTTGGAAACTCTGCCGGTGCTGATTGGTGGAGGTTCATCAGGATTTAGGATTGGCTGCAGAAAACTGCCCATGCCCCTAAGTGCCCCTGTGTAGCCTGTGCTGTGCGAAGGGCATGTAAGCAAAGAAGGCGGCGTGGGACAGAGCACAGAAGAGGCTCCCCTGAAGTGTGAACCCCCCCTCCAGCCAGCAACCTATCGACTAGGTGAGAGCACCCCAGTGCCTTCCTAGACGTGTGAGGAAGACCCGAGTAGCACCCCAGAAGTGTCAGTGCTCCAGAGCCAGGAACTTGTCTGCTTGCGAGGACGCGAGAGAAAGACACCCCTCACATGTGAACATCCAAGAGACGCCCTTTTGCGGATGAATAACCCTGCGCCAACCACAACTCGATGTCTGAGGGCCCCAGAGCCTCCCTCGACTTGTGATTGTACCCGACCTGTGCTATGCGGGAGAAACGCGCTGACCTGTGTTCACCCCTTTCACGCATGTCTGGACAGGGTAAGAGGGTTTAGTTCCTTTCCTCATAAAATGCTTTTAATTCTAGATCTTTCCCTCCAGGTTCTTATATGAATATATATTATTTCTAGTATGTAACCCAATTCTTACTTTATGTCACCAATTAAGTTATATACACATCTTTCTGGGGTTAAGAAGAGTGATTTACTTATTTTATCTTGTAACTTTTCAATTGCTTGTGTAAAGCACTTTTAATATTTTGGCCACGTTTGAGGTATAACAAATAGCATAAATAAATAAAAACTCCTACCCCAGGGCTCCTCTGTACCAAGCTTTGCCCCACACACCACCCTTACCTTACTGGTCTCTGTCCTTTCACAACACTCCATCATATCCCAGCTGTGCCCAGCACAGGCCCTTCGTGCTTAGCACTGTCTTCTGTCGCCACAATTTTCAACCTTACCTTTTCCCCTGTGTCTCTTCTAATTTTAATTATTCTCCATGATATTCAAGTGTACTTTTAGATTTCAGTGCCTTGTGCCCTACAACACATTTTCAGTGCCACATTTTGGCACTTTCCATCTCTAAATACAGAGACCTCCAACACCTCTCAACTTGGTGCCCAGCGGCTTGAAATTAGTAGCATGGTGGTTGTTGGAATGGGAATGTTTCCCACGTAGAAAACGCGTGTACCCCTGGCCTACTCTGTGTGCCCGGCTGCATGTGAAACTAATATCGTGATTTTGTTTAGTTCTGGCATCATACTAACCTAGGGTGTGCCTAACGTGTTTATGGTAATGCAGGGTGCAGAACCTATGTTGTGACTTTGAGGGGTGCACAATGATCGCCCTCATAGCAGGCATAAAACAACTTTCCATGTTCTGGGTAAGTTATACAGAGAGGTGGTGGCAGCGTGCCTGGCTTTTGTAAATCGGTTGAGTGACCAGACATTTTTGTAGTCTACCAACACCTCATGCAAATTACTGCTGTTATGCGAATCCTAGATTCTTGTTCTGATATCACATACATGCATACAGTGTGTGTATATGCAACAACAGCTTGGTGCATGTTTGTTAGTGGGACTGTGTGTGTGGTGAGAATTTTGTACTGGGACCAGTGAGATCTATGTTGAATGGCCTCTTGTTCAACACAGAACAAGATGGAGGGTTGATACAGCTTTTCCGAACAGTGGGATGTATTGATTGCCTTCCTGTGGCTGGAATGCAGACACAGACATTGATGTGTAGGAGAATGGAGCCAGGGCACCCTTTTTAAAATTGAATGAAAGCCCTGTTAGTTAGGTGATGCTGATAAGTTCCTCTGGAACACTGCTGTTCTATGGATGGTAGGGGCAAAGTTGGGACTGCAGTTTATGTTGTTCAAGGTGAAGAAGTTTCTAGACGGGGCTTGTCCTTTAGTCTGTCTCTAATCATTGCTACAGGAAGGCTAATAACTGCCAGGTGCACATAACTCACTTCATTCTGCCCATGTTTTATATTCCTGCTTGAAGCCAGCATCGTTGCCAACTGCTTCTAGAGCCATCACCTACTACAACTGTAATTCAGTCTTTGCTAGTCTTCTTGCATTACTAGCCCATAATCTCCAAAGACCTCAAAATGCTGTTGTCCATTTGCTCTCAGGAGGAAGAGACTCTACATAGGTTCAGCAAGAGATTGTATATTCTTCAGAATAGTTTGCTGTGTCTTCAAATGTATTCACACGCTTTCCTCATGCTATATAACTTAGATAGTATACAAGGAGCAAATGTAAACTCCCTAAACCACCCTGGAAAGAACTCAATTCAAAAAGCAAAGGTCTGCTCTCCTACAATTTCTTACCCAGAAACATTTGGAAAATCTCCTCCCTTGGCTCCTTCAAAAAAGGAACTACATACGGCTCTTTACGAGGGTAACTGAAATATCTACTCCAAGAGATCCTAAGGTAGCGAGCCGAGGCTGGGTTTACATCCCCACACCCAAATAAAAAAGTAACATAATGGGGAGCTGCGGCCAACAGCCAATGGGTCAAGGGAGCCGTGGGTCGAAAAAGTTTGGGAATCACTGTCCTATGCAGATGACACACAATTAATTGTGTCTATCACAGAAGATATAGAGGCCTCAGCCGCCAACTTTAAAAACTGTATGATGTCGGTGGCATTCTGGATGAGAGACAACTACCTTCAATTAAACAGCGACAAAACTGAGGTTTTGATGTTTGGTAATAATCGCCCTGAATGGGCCCACTCATGGTGGCCAGAAACATTGGGATCATATCCCTCTCGGTTGAATCAGCAAGGAATCTGGGTGTCATAGTTGACACCAGTCTATCTTTCAATCTCCAGGTTAATAAGACTGTGTCCTCTTGCTTTTGGATCATAAGAACCCTCAGAAAGATATTCCCATTTCTTTCTCTTGCCGCACAGAAGCAAGCTGCTGTATCATTGATTCTATCGAAGATGGATTATTGCAATGTCCTTTTTTTTTTTAGATATAAACAGGGCCTCCATCAATAAACTACAACTGGTGCAGAATGCAACAACAAGACTGGTCTTAGATGTCCCAAAATACCATTTAATTTCGGCGGCCATCAAGAAATTGCATTGGCTCTCAGCAGAAAAAAGAATTTTGTTCAAAGCCTAGTGTATTGTGCATAAGGCACAACACAACTCAGGACCAGAGGGAATCAGGCACATCTTTCACCGATATGTCCCTACCAGACAACTGTGTTCAGCTAATAAAAATCGGCTGGTTGTCCTTAGGTTTAGGACGTCACGATGGGGAGGAAGAGCTTTCTCGGTCGCAGCGGCCAAGCTATGGAACACTCTTCCTCCATCTATTTCTGGTGTGGAACCACATCTTCCTTCTCATAAGGTCTTGAAGACCTGGCTTTTTGCTTTGTAAATCTGACCTACCAAAATTCACTGCTCCTACCAGATAGTTTAACTGTTACAGCGCCTTGACGCCTTCGGGTATATGTTCGCGCTATACAAATTGGTCATTCATGATTCATGCTAGATGGGAGCTTTGTACTGATCCTATGCCTGTAGTGATTATATACACGGATTAGTTGATGAATTGATGACAAAGTGTACTGTCTTATGTGTTTTATCTCTCTTGTTTTTCTATATTTTTTTAATTGTTTCTTCCATTGTATTTTAAACATGATATAGGACTTATGCCGAGTTATCTGTTTTAAGATTTGCGCTTAATACAATTTATCGGATTTCAATTAATGGGGTCTGATCAATTGTGAAACAGTATTTCTGTTCATATTTAAGATCGATATATTGGTTTTTAAGTGATGTGTTTTGCTTAATAATATAATATCATTTTTATTAAACTTTTATATTACTCATATGTCTGTGGCACTATAATTAACAGTGGGGGTTGGATGAATACATGAGGTGTGATTGAGATAAGGATTGTGTTGCTTGTAATGTATAGTAAGGTAGGAGATCAAAGGGAATATTAGCTTTACTTTCCACTCTGATCTACGCCACTGCATTGTACGCCACTGAATTCTGTGCCGCTGCACTCTACACCACTGCACTCTTTGTCACTATACTCTGCAACACTCTATGACAATGCACTCTACAGTAGTCCACTCTACGCCACTGCACTCCACTCTGCACCACTCTACTCTACACCACTCTATGCCACTGCACTTTGCACAACTCTACTCTATGCCAATGTACTCTACGCCACCACACTCTATGCCACTCTACTCTGCACTACTGCATTCTATGCCAATGCACTTTATGCCGCACTACTCTGCATCACTCCACTCTATGCCACTGCATTCTGCAGCACCCTACTGTACACCACTGCACTCTACAGCACTATATTCAACTGTGCACCACTCTACACCGCTCTACTCTGCACCACTCTATGCCACTGTACTCTATGCCATTCTACTCTACTGTGAACTACTCCACCCTGCACCACTGCACTCTACGCCACTGCAGTTTACTCTGCAACACTCTAATCTACACCACTGTATTCTACGACGCTGCATTGTATGCCGCAGCACTCTATGCACTATACTCTACAACACTCTATGCCAATGTACTCTCCACCAGTCCACTCTACTCTACTCCACTCCACTGTATGTCACTCTATGTGACTCCACTTAATGCAACTCCAATACACAACACTCTATGCAATGCCACAACACTCTACTCCACTTTTCACCATTCCACTCTACGACACTCCATGCCACTCTCCTCTACACCACTAACTTTTAGCCATGATAAATGGCAGCCATGCTGGTGTACAACATGGCTAAGACACCTTGGCAAAGCCAATAGCTCTTGCATAGGTGGGAACTATTGGCTTTGCCAATGCTTGTTATTGTATAGTTACAGCATAAGGCCCTGCGCCTTTTCAATTTACAATTTATGTCCCAGGTCTTTCCAAACTGTATCCGTGACTGGTTAGGACTAACCCCGGCTTTTCGGTGAATACTATGGACACCACTGCCCCTTACGCCTTCATTCCCTCCTGATCGGGAGTTTTCAGGATTGATTTTGTGAGTTTTTCTTGCCTTTCCTAGTGTGTCACTGGGTGCACACTCTCAAGTGTTTTTTTCGCTTTTAAACACGTTTGATATTACTATGTGAGAATGCTTACTCAGATTTTAGATTTCCTAAGAACTCATCTCCCAGGTAACCCAATATGGCTTTGTACTTTTTTTATCCTTCACATTCCTTTACATTCCTGTACAAATATTAAATAGAATAATTTATTTAGAGATACGATCGTATCTCTAAACAAATCAATGTATTTAAGTCTGGGCTCTCTGTCCCAGGCGGCCTGCCCTGCCTCGCTCTGAAGCAGGAGACGGAAGCCAGGCAGTAATCAACTTTCTGAACTGTGACGCACGACGCAGGGCTTGCTGTTCTAAAGCCCTTCATTATGAATCAGTGCCATTGTATTCTTTGGCAGTATTCACTGTAGGCCAGTGACGCTTTCAGCGTCATAGTTTTGGGCGTTGAAGTCTCCATCTCTGCGTGAGAGCAGCAGTCCGTCATTCACAGGCATAGAGCCCACCCTTTCCCATTCGTCACACGTAGGAGTGAATGCAAGCACGTGTGTTTTATTGCCTTGTTCTCAGTAATGGTAAGTGTTAGAATGCTAATCTTCTATTATACATATTGTGCTGAGACCCCTTGCCATGCTAACCTCCCCTAATGTGACACCCCAGGCTCTGGCTGTACACCGCTGGCCCCTTTCGAAGTGGAGCTGCTGCATTTGTTTCCCCGCAAAATGGATCCAAAAGACGAGTAGGCCAGGGTTCTTGTTCCCTTGTGTGATCCAAATATCCGAGTCCAACGCCAAAGCGAGAGAAATGTGCTTACAGTAGACAGTTATCTGCTGTATAACATTAAAACTGGCCCTATCTTCATGCCTTTAACAACATTAATGAAAAAGCATGGGTTGATTTACGAACCACGAGTGTTAAAAACGTTAAGGCAATGCATGTCAGCCATTTAGTTCCTCTCTTATTTCAAGTTTTACTTCATCTTGCCTCCCTCAAGAGTTAACTATTTAATCATGTTGTGTTTGTCTGTATTTTATTTACATGCATACTTTGAGCTGTGCAGGTGTTTATGAGGGGCTGTGATTGAGAGCTCTGACGACGCTGAAGCCAAAGCAAAGTGCCTCTCAGTGGGTTGGTCTCTCTGCAAAGCACACAGAACAATGGTCAAGTATTCCAGTTGTAATTGCAATTTTGTGAAAATGTGTGTGAAAGGGGTGCACAGATGGCAAAATATTTACAGGGCTAAAGTAAATAAGTTGCTTAAATGTGAGTGAGTGCCGTGTATGTTTGGAAGTGGTGAAGAGAGGGAGATGAAAAGGAAGTGCATTCGAGGAAGAGTGAAAAGAGGGTGCTGTAGAGGAAAGAGGTGGTTGAAGATGTGCAGATTGAAGAGAGGTGCAGAGAAAAAGGACATATATCTAACATAAAGCGCACATAACTGAAGGCCAAAACTCCTTCCTCAGGCCTCAATACTACTGAAATTTCAGAACTGAAACATTTTGAAGGTTAATTATTTATAACAAATCCTTGTTGTTACTCATTTAAGTTAAACGGTAAACATCGTTTACCATGCATGCAGGCCATTACAACGCGGTCATTACAACGACCGCGTTGTCACATCACATACCATTACAACGCAAGTCGGAACAACGACTTGCTTTAAGGGGCAGAAGGTGTTGGATTTAAAATCCAACACCTTCCCTACTGTTGCACAGACTGGAGTTGGAATAGTAAATAATACTATTCCAAAATCCAGCTCCCCCCCCTACAGCAAGTCGTTGTTCCGACTTGCCTTGTAATGGTATGTGATGTAACAACGCTGTCGTTGTAATGACCGCGTTGTAATGCATGCGTTGTAAACACATGCGATGTAACGTGTCCTATTCAAGTTAAACAGCTAACAACCATTGACGAAGCCAATCGTACTGGCAGGTTTTAGGTGTAGTTCATTTGTTGTGTTATATATCTGGATGCAATTACATCTCAGAGAGAAACCAAAACACCGGTCGGTTTAGCACACTATGGGAATCACAGAAATTTATTTTACGTGTTCCCTTTTAGAGAGTCAACACATTTTTCATCCCACTTAAAGACCTGTCTTCACATACTTCTATATGACTGGAATCAGCAGCTGTGGGTCCTTCCCGAAGACTGGTGAGAGCATTTTCTTCCAAAGTTGATGCTGCATGCAGTGCAAGCCACTGGGCAAGCACACACTTTAAAAGGCTGAAGTTGTCGCGTTGTACAATTTGCAGATTACTGTAACTGTTGAACATATTAATGCAGCAAGAGATGGGGCAGTTTTCTATGTGTTTAATATTTCAAAACTATACGTTCCCACTGCTTTATAAGCCTTGCTTTATCACTAAAGAACAAGTTACTTACCTTCGGTAACGATATATCTGTAAGAAACATTAGTTAGTTATAGATTCCTTACCTTAGAATTACCCCCAGGCGTCAGACTGGATCCGGAAAGTTTATTCGTCAGCAGTACCTCTGCACGTCGAAAGGTGGCGTTGGTCGGCTCTGCGTCTGTCGTAGGCGTCGTGGTCGCCGGGATGACGCGTTAGCTACTTAGACGCCACCCTTTCGTGCTGACGTCAGTTCTGTACACGACTTTCCGCGCCAGAAACGCAGAGCCATGCAAAACACTGACCACTGGTGCACAAAACTAGGGCCCTGAAAGGATATCCTTAACAACCCTAGAAATCAGTTCGCAGAACGGGGAGGATGGGTGGGGCGGTAAGGAATCTATAACTAACTAATGTTTCTTACAGATAGATCGTTACCGAAGGTAAGTAACTTGTTCATCTGAAAGAAACACGTTAGTTATAGATTCCTTACCTTAGAATAGATACCCCAGCAATACCAACCCCGGAGGTGGGTCTGCGAACCAAGATCCCACCAGAAAGTCCTGGAGAACAGAACGGCCAAAGAAGCCGTCTCTCCGGACCTGACTGTCAAGGCAGTAGTGTTTGGTAAATGTGTGCAACAAAGCCCACGTAGCTGCCTGACAGATGTCATTTAGAGGAACTCCTCGCCCCAAGGCAGTAGTTGCTGCCGTCGCCCTGGTGGAATGGGCACGCAGCCCCACTGGAGGCTCCTTCTTCGCCAGAGAATAACAGGCTTTGATACACAAAACGACCCATCGGGAGATAGTCCGCTTGTGTACGGCCCGACCTTTCTTGGCGCCCACATAGCCAACAAAGAGCTGGTCATCCACCCAGAACTGTTTGGTGCGATCCAGATAAAAGGAAAGCGCACGTTTTGGGTCCAGACGGTGGAGCCTCTCCTCTTTCGAAGGATGCGGAGGCGGAAAGAAGGTGGGCAAAGTGATGGTCTGCCCGATGTGAAAGGCAGTGACAACCTTGGGAAGGAAGGATCGACGAGTCCTGAGAACCATCTTGTCCGGATGGACAGACAGGAAAGGAGGCTTGGAGGAAAGGGCCTAGAGCTCACTCACTCTTCTGGCAGATGTGATGGCTACCAGGAATGCAGTTTTAAGCGTCAGAAGCCTCAAAGGACAGTTGTGAAGCGGCTCAAAGGGAGCGCACATTAAATAGGTTTAGACTAGATTCAAGTCCCACTGAGGCATAACGAAGGGAATAGGAGGAAAGAGATGAGTTATGCCTTTCAAGAAATGATTAACAACCGGGGACTTGAAAAGAGAAGGCTGATCTGGAAGCCGAAGGAAAGCAGAGATGGCCGAAAGATAGCCCTTGATAGTGCCCAGAGCAGAGCCCTGCTGGGCCAAAGAAAGAAGGAACAAGAGAACCTCAGAAAGAGGGGCATAAAGGGGATCCACAGCCTTTGCTGTGCACCATGCCACAAACTTGTTCCACCGGCAGGCGTATACCATCTTAGTGGAGGGACGCCTGGCTGCCAAGATTACATCACAAACTTCGGGAGGCAGGTCAAAAGACGTCAACTGCCGCTGCTCAATCTCCACGCAAGGAGGTGGAGGCTGGACAGGTTCGGGGGGAGGACCGTCCCCTGTTGCTGCGACAGAAGATCCTCCCAAAGAGGCAGACGGGTCCAATCTGGAGCCACAAGGATGACTTGGGCCCAGTCGTGCCTGATCTTCTTCAGCACTCTGGGCAGAAGTGGTATAGGCGGAAAGGCGTACAACAGACCGCAACTCCACTTGCGACGAAAGGGGTCGCCTAGCGAGTGCCGCCTTGGAAATTCCAACGCGCAGAATTGACATTGCGCGTACTCTTCGGTGGCGAATAGATCTAACCAAGGCTCTCCCCACTGTCGAAAGAGACCTTGCACCACCTCCGAGTGAAGACACCATTCGTGATCTATCATGCACCGGCGGCTGAGTTCATCCGCCCTGGCATTCAGGGAACCTGCCAGGTGTTGAACCACCAGGGATATGCCCTGATGTCCAGCCATGTCCAGAGGAGGAGGGCCTACTGACATAGGGTCCACGACCCCACCCCGCCCTGTTTGTTGCAGTACCACATGGCGGTGGTGTTGTCCGTGAACACCTGCACTACTCTTCCCCCGACAGAGGGAAGGAATGCTTGGAGTGCAAGACGAATCGCCCGGAGCTCCAGAAGGTTGATATGGAGCCCGGACTCCGCCGGAGACCAGAGGCCTCTGATCTCCGCCTCTCCCATGTGGCCGCCCCATCCCAGAAGGGATGCGTCTGTCACCACTGTGTGCTCTGGTTGGGGAAGGGAGAGGGATCTGCCGTTATCCCAATCCTGGTTCGTGAGCCACCACTGCAACTGTCGAGCAGTGCCCTCCGAGATCTGGACGCAATCGGACAGATTCCCCTGATGCTGCGCCCACTGGAACTTCAGGTCCCACTGCAGAGGCCGCATATGCCACCTGGCATGATCGACCAGCAGGATTCAGGAGGCCATGAGGCCCAGCAGCCTCAGGGTCATCCTGACCGAAACCCGGGATAGAGGCTGAAAGATCGGAATCATAGCCCGAATATCCCGGACTCGCTGTTCGGGAGGATAAACCCGAAACCGCGTCATGTCCAGAACCGCTCCGATGAAGAGGAGCTTCTGAGAGGGAGTCAGGTGCGACTTCGGCATATTGATGGAGAACCCCAGCAAATGCAGGAGGTCGGCCGTAGTCTGGAGGTGGGAGACGGCTGCCTGGGGCGAGCCCGCCTTCAACAGCCAGTTGTCGAGATAGGGGGAAGACTGAAACCCCCGATCTGCGCAGGTGAGCTGCGACCACCGCCATCACTTTCGTGAAAACCCGAGGGGCGCTGGTAAGGCCAACGGGGAGCACGGTAAACTGAAAGTGCTCGTGGCCTACCGTGAACCGCAGGTAAGGCCGGTGGGCTGGCAGGACGAGGATGTGAAAATAAGCGTCCTGCAAGTCCAACGCTACCATCCAGTCTCCAGGGTCGAGGGCAGACAAGACCTGAGCGAGCGTCAACATTTTGAACTTCTCCTTCCGGAGGAAGCGGTTGACGTTCCTGAGATCCAAGATAGGACGCAGGCCCTTGTCCTTCTTGGGTACCAGAAAGTAGTGGGAATACCAACCACAACCTACGTCTGGGGCAGGAACGCGCTCGATGGCTCCCTTGGCCAAGAGAGCCGAAACTTCCTGTTGGAGAAGGCCCAGGTGATCCTCCGACCTGCGGTGGTATGGAGGTGGCATGGCTGGAGGGGTAGCCTCGAAGGGGAGGGAGTAGCCCCTTCGGACTATTTGCAGAACCCACCTGTCCAACATGATGGTGCGCAAGTGGGGGAGGTGATGGCGGATCCTGCTGCCCACTGGCGTTTGATGGGCCTGAAAGGTCAGACTAGGAGGTTTTGGAGGCTGCTGCAGAGGAGGGGTTGGTGGACTGGCCCGCCCGCTGGCCCCCTGAACGACGGCGGTGGTTCCCACGTCCCCGGCCGCATGAAGGTTGGGAAACTTGCTTCAGCCTGTGGCTCTGGGCGGGATGTAGTGGGGCACCCCTTCCGTAGCCACGAAAGGGGCGAAAAGCAGACTGTGCTGGGCGGCTGGAGAGGCCCAAGGACGTGGCCGTAGTCTGTGAGTCCTTGAAACGCTCTAGAGTGTTGTCCGCTTTGTCGCCAAAAAGGCGACGGCCATCAAAGGGCATGTCCATAAGGGTGTTCTGGACAACCCCCGAAAAGCCAGTCGATCTCATCCAGGCTTAGCGACGAAGGGCTACTGACGTTGAAATTGTCCTGCCTAGAGAGTCGGCGGTATCCATCCCACAACGGATGGTAAACTTCGCCGCATCCCTCCCAGCGGCGACAGCCTCGGAGAGCACTGTCCGGGCCTCCTCCGGACACTGAGGCAGCACCTGCGCAACCGTGTCCCACACAGAGTGGGAATAATGGCCCAATAGACATGCAGTGTTTACCAACCGCAGTCCCAAGCTGGCGGAAGAGAACATTTTCTTCCCAAGATGATCCAGCTTCTTGGATTCCCTTTCCGGTGGAGCAGTAGGGAATGCGCTCCTGGATGTGGGGGCTTGGACCACCAAGCTTTCCGGGGTGGGGTGTTGGGAGAGGAAAGTGGGGTCGCCCGGAGCCGGGCGGTGGCGTCGGGCAATCATCCTATCCACGGGAGCCCCCGTGTTGGGCCTGGACCATGTGACCAAAAGGACGTCATAAGGGCCTCATTAAATGGCAGCAGGGGCTCCGAAGAGCTTGCAGCCGGCTGAAGCACCTCTGTCAGGAGGTTAGTCCTGACCGCCACCGTAGGAAGCTCGAGGTTGAGAGCCTCAGCCACCTTACGCAACACCACTGCGTATGACGCTCCCTCCTCCGTAGCCACGGTAGGAGGAGACAACATGCGAAGGTCAGGGGAGGTGTCGAGACCACTGGCATCCCCCAGTTCCTCTCTCCAGTCCTGTTCAGATCCTAGCTGATCAGTTAAGGGTCACCTGATCCCTCCCAGTCCTCCTCCTCATCCTTAGGTTGCCAATCTGGCTGAAAAGGGACCCCAGGAGTGAACAGGGGCACAAAAACTCCACTCGGCACCGGGTCCGGCGACGCTGGTCTGGCTCCAAGTCCACATCGGGATGGAGGCCGGGGTCGACACGGGCCGGGGACACGACCGGCGTCGGTTGCAGTGCCGGAGGAAGCGGCGCCGGTGGAGGTGTAATAAGGTCAACCAGTGCCGTTCTGGATCCAGGCCTGGATCCACGGGGGGCCTGCGGCGCCAGAACCGGCGAAGGCCCCCCAACCGAGTCCAAGGGGCCCGAAGGCGCGCCGGCGGGTTCGGGCTGCCCAAAGATGGCGTGCATCGCCTCGTAAAATTTACGAAGCTGGGCAGGGGTCGCTTTGGGTCCCGGGAAGGGAGGGAAGCCCGGAGTCGACCCTTCGGGCTCCGCGGGCGGAGTATCGGGAGGGGCACCCCGCCCACATCCCTCGTCGCGTCAGCCGACCGACGGGGAGAAGTCGAAGAGCGACGATGCTTCTTCGACTTCTTTTTGTGCTTCGACTTACTCGACCCCCAGTGCGAAGACTTCGAAGACTTGGACGAGTGATGATGGCTCCACGACCGGTCCCCCAACCTCCCTTGCGACCGGGACCTCGAACGGTGCGGAGCCGACTGCCGGTGCTCAAGAAGCTTTCGGGACCGCTCCCGCAAAGCCTTCGGAGCCATGGACCGGCAGTCGGAGCACGACTTGGGGTCGTGGTCGCGCTCCAGGCAAAAGAGGCACACGCGGTGCGGATCCGTAACTGACATCAGTCGGGTACAGGAACCGCATGCCTTGAATCTGGGCATCCCTCGTGCACCAGGAGTCGTGGACTCAAAAAAGACGTCGACAAAAGTCGCTCAAAAAGTTCAGTCAAAAAATGACTGGATGTACCGCTCTCACCGGATCTGCGCTGGCTGGCGCAAAAAAAGAAAGAACTGACGTCAGCGCGCGAGGGCGGCGTCTAAGAAGCTACCGCGACGTCATCCCAGCGACCACGCCGCCAACGACTGACGCGGAGCCGTCCGACACCACCTTTCGACGCGCAGAGGTACTGCTGACGAAAAAACTTTCCGGATCCAGTCTGACGCCTGGGGGTAATTCTAAGGTAAGGGATCTATAACTAACGTGTTTCTTTCAGATATAATTTGCTTTAAATGCACCATTTGCCAATCTTATTTTCATTTTTTTTCTCTGGAGGACGATCCATCTTAGACCCCACGTTTGTCCATTAAACTTGGCCGTGTCGCTCACTGCATAAAAGTCATACCAAACTTTTACGCCCAACCACTTTCAAATGTCACCAGCTGCCACAGGTTAAATAAACAGTAGCCTTTCACAATATTCTGACTGTGATGACCATCTCCACCTAAGACACAAAACAACGGAGGGGTGTTTTCAAGGTCGGAAATTCGGACCTATTGGATCATGCCACAGTACCTCAGAAAACTGGGCATGAATGTTAAAATGCAAGCTGAATTTCAGTCTGTAAAGCTTGGGCTGCATTTCGAAAAGGATACAGTTGTGTCTTTGCAGATAATAGATAGGGTTTTTAGATTAGTTCTTAGATGTCAACAACACACATAGGTTAACCATTCCGAACAAGACAGAAGTTGCAATGGTTTGATATTTAACAGATGAACACTCAGTAATAAATGCAAAGAATGGACTGGGGGCACATATCAGTATGATCGAAAAGTACACAAAAGCCTGGTGAGCAGTGAACAGTGCTAAATCATAGCAGAAGTTGGTGAATTAGACTGTTTACAAATGTGCTTTTAGAACCAGAACAGCTGTATCCCTGCCGGGTGAGGCTGAAAACATTAATACCGGACAGCTCATTGAAAAGGGATTTACCTGAAACTCTTGATCCAGTTTCTTCTCAATCCAGTCAGTAACATGAACAAATGTTACTAATCTCTCGCCGAGTTTTGGCCGAGCTTTTAGTTCAAGGTGCGGGGGTTTTCGGAAACCATACCTACAGGGAATAAAAGAAATGTAACAAAGAAAAAGAGTTTTCTTCATGAGTTAACATAGGGTTTTTTCAATCTGCATCAGACTGGTCAGTCACCTTGCATATAGATCCAATATAATGACATCTGCCAAGGTCTCAATGTTTCAGATACTTTTTATATTGATTGGTCGATGCTGTAGGATAAACATGGAAGCATGAACTGTGTGCTTTGCCTACTTTTTAGGACTGTAACGTCATAGCCATTAAAACAAAATTAATAGAAAGCCGGTGGGTCCGGTGTCTCAGTGGACTAATGCCTCCACTCCAGGAATCTGTGCTTGAGCTCATGGTCACAGTTCGAATCCCGGTGGCTCCACACAGCCTTTTAACCTTTTGCGACCAAAAAAACACTAAGTTGGGTAACAATAAACATCAGCACCAAAGACTCATGGTTGAATGTGCGCAGTACAAATATAAGTTATATTAAAGCTGCATTTCTCTTTTATTCCTAGTAT
This sequence comes from Calotriton arnoldi, assembly GCA_963921515.1. NCBI lineage: Eukaryota > Metazoa > Chordata > Amphibia > Caudata > Salamandridae > Calotriton > Calotriton arnoldi. Next base: position 2,998,413 of record CAWUFW010000860.1, read on the forward strand.
CTCTTTGAAGAACAGAACTAATTCTTTTGAATAAGTTCTAAACATTCTCTTCACAAAATAGGATTTGTATCTTTTTCAAATTTGTTTTTTGGTTCTCATCATTCGTTCGCAAATTTACCCATACACAATTCTGCAGGTAATTTCCTACTGAAATTTTAAAGACTTGAAATAATTTCACTGTATTACCTACATCAAAGACTAGTGTCTCTGCAAAAAGAGAATGAGGCACAGAGCTTTCTCAGGCTCGGCCCCGAAGATCAGGAACTCTCTCCCACCGGAAGTCCGCAGAATCTCATCAACGGCTTCCTTCAAAGAGGAAGTGAAAATTATCCTTATGAACAAGTTCTTGCCTTAAATGACCATGGCTCGTCTGTTTCACTCACCGCCCTTGGATTAACTACTATATTAGACTATCACTTGTGAAGCCCAGAGTTGTTCGGTTATACTCTCATAAGTTACGTTTGTTCTTCTCCCAGCACGCTTTTGTATTATTTAAATGTGATGTTATTTGATACCTCCTCTGTCACTGATCCTTGCATGCATTCCCAAATGACGTTGGTTTTTTCCCCTTTCTTATTTCTGACACTCCAAATTGTGAAGCACTCTGATACCCATCTGGGTCTTGTTCGCGTTATACAAAACTTTATAAATAAATAAAATAAAATAGTGTAAGTAGATCAGCTGAAAGTCTTAAGCCTGTAATATCTGCAATCATTCCCATGCTGTGTGTGTCATGCGCACAGGCCATTCTTTTCTAATTTATTAAATCCCTTTTCCTGAAAGTGCTATAAAAAATGTAGGTAAAAATAAGACTAAGTAAACTTTAATGACTTCAGCAACAACTATCCTAACAAAAAGTCCAGTGGAAATATTTGAACGGGCAGGGGAGAACTGAGTTAGCACAGAAATTAGAAGGATTGGACCCACTCCACAGCACTCAGAAGATAGCGGCAGATGAATTGTCCAAGAACAGCATCCCAACATTATTAGCGCCTAGAGAGGCCAACCGTGCTAGGCCCCTGGCAGCACAGGAGCAAATCATTGAAAACAGAGAGTCTCCAAGGTTATCCCCCAGTGTCTAATAGTTTGTAAGACATGAGCATCCAGAAAACGAGGGCACACATTGGCCCAGATGTCTAAGCAATGCTTAAGGACCTAGAAACACAACAGAGCGCAGACAAATGTGGCCTGCTGAGACCCCAACTTCTCTAGGATGGGCACACCCAGGACAGTACTGTGCACTCTAGTGAGAGGCCCATACAATGGGAGTATTGTGCTGCCCGATCTAAGATTTTACTATTAGACCATCCAGCGGACCGTTCTAAATGATTGGGTATTCCCTATGCAGCAGGAACCCTCACTTATGGCAGATTGGAGGGCGATGTAACCGGGTGTATCCATGAGAGCTGAATAGTGGGGAAGTGTACAATATATACCCAACCCTACTGCAAAGGTTATTAAAATATGGAATAAGGCAAACGAGGATTTGAAGAATTAAAGGGGCTTCATATATGGCATTTTTTTTAGGATATCAAAGTTGGGGGACACCAGATGCTTTCCTTTACGAAACTGCAGGCACAATATGAACTTACTGAGACTCAGAGGTATAAGTATATACAGATTAGACATGCACTGGGAAAATACACCCCACTTCTGCAGGATTTAGAGGACAAGTTCGCACTAGAATATGGGATTCTTCATTGAGCATATTATACCCGAGCTAGGCTTTTAAAGATGGGCAGAGTAGCGGATGACAGATACCTGCGAGGATGTCAGCAGCAAGGTAGACTTGTACATACAATCTAGATAAGTCCGAGTCTGCAGGGGTTTTGGTCTGGGGTGCAGAGGCTGCCTAGATGGAGCACAGAGCTAGCAATAGATCTGAATGCACAGGTGGTGTGTTTGGGTATATGGGGAGAGCAAACGTTGTCCAAACATATTTTGTGGTTTCATAATGTTGTGCTTATGGTTGCCAGAAGGGACATTGTGCACAACTGGGATGGGAGATAGTGCCCCGTCGGTGAACAAGTAGGCTCAGAAGATGCACTGGAGTATGTTGACAGAAGAGGCGGTCTATAGGGCAAGAGGATGGCCCCAGAAATCTGGGAACATTTGGTGACCAAGTACTCTAGTTCCTGCACAGTTGCTCTGAACATGCGTGGGTACATCGGGTGGTCTTGCAGTATAAGGATGTATCACTGTACATCATGAAAAGGTATCTGTAATAAGATGTTAGGACGAGAGGGCAGGGTACAGTCGCGATATCACATTCTGCCTATACGTAAAACCAGACACAATGTAACTTGAATATTGCAATCAGGAATTGCCAACACACTTCTATGATATGCTTATTAGTTTGTATGTATCCAAACTCAAAACTAATTAAAAAGTGTTTTTTAAATGGTTAGTCCTACAGATAATTTATCCATAGGAGTACGATTCAGAGCCAGCAGGCTAGGGAATTCATTTCAACCTTAGTGGCCAAGCAGACTTTTCAGACAACGTGCTTAAGAATATGAGAACATTCCCACTCAGTCCCATTCGGTTTTCCTGAGTGTTTAGACGAGAGGTGTGATTGACCATAATAAAGGCTGCTGAGAAGTCGATTCACTTTTTTCAAAGAAGCTGAGGTATCATCTCAAATTTGAAGAAATTTGTCTAGAAAATAATTTTCAAAAATTCAACATCGCTTTCTAAAGTTGTAGTCAAAAAGGAGAGGCTGGATATGGGGTGGACATTGTTAAGGACTTCTGGATCCGTTCTTTGCTTTTTTAATAAGATCGACCTGACCAATATTTAGTAGTCTGGTACTTCTAGTGATAGGGAGGAGTTGATTGGTTTGGTCCACAGGTGGCTACAAAGAGGTTGGTGGGGTAGAGTCTAGAATGTGAGATGAGGGTTTTATTGTAGCAATGATTTCACTAAGGTCAAGTTTGTTGATCTCTCCGAACAAGGACCAGTTGCAAGTTAATTTTCCGCAGGTGATGCTATGATCGGGGGCAAATTCCAGATGTTTGACAGAGTTCAATAAATTTATTTTTTCTTTGAAGAATCAGGCAAGACTTTTTTAAGTTTCAGTTGAATTTTGGAGGCCGGACAGGGTGGTAGGTTTTGAATTTTGTCGAATACTCGCTAAAAGCATCATAAGCATTTTTAGCTGAATTTATTTTGCATCTGATTCAAAAATATGTTTCTTATATTGCTTACATACACGTTGTCGTGTCTAGAGATTAATTCTGGTGTTTAAGCAGTTCAGTGGTATAGAAAATATCACAGAAAAGGATATGGGTCATTTTGTATACAGATTTGTTTATGATTTGAGACCAGAAATAAGTGCTATGATCCAGCAGCATTTGATCTGTTGGCAAAGTAAGTCAATTGACGAAATACTTCGTTATGCGAAGTACTGCGGTGATGACATAGAAATGAGACATAAAAAGTTAAAAGAGAAATTAATGTTAGCACAAATGAAAGCAGCAAAGAAAGGAGGATACTTGAATGGTGATCCAATTAATACATACCAAGGGAATGGTCAGACTACGACTGGTATTAAAGGTGTAGTTTCAAATGGCAATACTGTGGCGCAAATGATACCGATGGCACAGGGAAGAGGTAGAGGTAATTTCAGAGACAAAGAAGAGTTGAAAAAGAAGTTTCCTTGTCATGTTTGTTGTAAATTCGGACATTGGTGACGCGAGTGTAGGAGTCTGTTGATTAATACAGGAGAATCAGGAACATATGATCCGAATCAGATGCAGATTCAAAATCATCAGGTGCAAGTGAATCAGATGAATCAGATGCAAAACCCAAATTCACAAGTACAAGTATCAAATGGTAGAAGTCAGGGTTTACAAATACCACAAGTTCCTATGCCAAATCAGGATATGAATGGTCAAGTACAAAGATACAATGCGAATATGGGTTTTCATACGAATGGTCAAGTGAATTCAAATGTGCAGGTGGCTTCACAATATTTGATGAAAACAGAGGAGAGTGATTCAGATACATCACAATGAAGGTGCCTGAGGGGGAGGAAGAGTGCGTTCTTGGCGCATCTCTAGAGGTAGATCAGTCAGGTCCCTATGTGGATGGCGAGGTTGATGGTAATGCTATTACATTCCTCGTAGACACTGGTGCTACCCGTTCCACTGTGAGAACTGTGGAAATCCCAAACCTACCCCTCTCGGGAGAAAGTATCCAAGTTATAGGAGTTTCGAACAAATTGATTAAAATACCAGTAACAAAACCAATGAAGGTTCAAATAGGAAATTTCCAAGAACTACACAAATTTGTTGTGTGTGACACAAGTCCAGTTAATTTACTAGGAAGGGACTTACTCTGCAAAATGAATTGCTCCATCTATTGTACTCCAGATGGAATAGCATTGCATACAAAGGATGAAGATGTTATTTTCAAGTTAGCAAGGCAGGGAACAGAAGTGAATGATTTGTATTCACTATTTACAGCGAATGATTTACCTGTTGAATTGAAAGATACGGTGTTGTCTGATGTGTGGGACTTTACAGGGAAAGACATTGGATTGATGAAAGGAGTTGCTCCTATTTAGATTACAGTAAAGCCTAATGCAGAATTTCCAAAAATACCACTGTATAAAATGAGTCCTGAGACCATTGCAGGAGTGACACCTGTGATTGATATGCTAATTGAACAAGGAATACTAAAAGAGATTTTAGGGAGTCCATGCAATTCGCCTATAATGGGAATTCGCAAGCCTAATGGGAAATATAGGATTGTACAGGACCTGAGAAAAGTAAACCAGATTGTTATACCGTGTTGTCCAATTGTACCGAATCCAGCTGTGATCCTATATCAAATTCTGTGTGATGCAGAGTGGTTTTCAGTAATCGATCCAAGTCAAGGATTTTTCTCGATACCCTTACATCCTGATAGTCAATATTTATTTGCGTTCCGATTCAGAAACTGTGTTTTGGCATGGTGCCGAGTTCCTCAAGGGTATACAGAGAGCCCCTCAATCTTCAATCAGATATTGAAAAAATGTGTAGAGACATTGGTAATGCCTAAAGACTCAGTTTTAGTGCAATATATTGATGACTTATAGGTTGCATCCAAGACGAACGACGACTGTGCGACAGATACAATTGCTCTACTGAACCATCTGGCAGTAGGTGGGCATAAAGTGTCACCGACAAAGTTACAATTTTGTAAAAAGAAGTTCTTTACTTGGGTCACGTCATTGAAAAAGGAATCAGGAAAGTCTCTCAAGATCGGATTAATGCTATTATGCAATTGAATCCGCCAAAAACACAGAAAGAAGTTCGAATGTTTTTGGGAAAGGTTGGTTATTGCAGGCAGTGGATATTACATTTTTCACTGATAGCCAAGCCATTACAGAGGTTGACTCATAAAGATGTGACAGATCCAATATATCTTGATGATGAATGCATGAAAACATTTCTTGAACTGCGAGACAGTTTATGTCGAGCACCAGCATTAGGGATGCCAGATTTTGAAAAGGAATTTGCGTTGTTTTGTAACGAACGTGATGGTTGCGCACTGTCAGTTCTAACGCAAACAAATGGAACAGCACGGAGACCTGTGGCATATTTCTCCGCCACTTTGGATCCTGTAGCTGTAGCATTACCAGCATGTTTAAAAGCAGTTGCTGCTACCTGTGTGAGTCTTGTACAGAGTGAATCAATTGTTATGGGTCATCCCTTGTAAGTGTATGTACCACACTCAGTTGAGATTTTGTTAACACGAACTAGCACACAGCATCTTACAAGCAGTTGGTTAACAAAATATGGGCAAGTGATATTGGGTGCAGAGAATGTTACAGTTGTAAGATGTATGAGTCTAAATCCAGCTACATTGTTACCAACTCCAGGCTGTGAGGTTGTTTTGGATGAAGCAGATCATGATTGTCTGGATGTGACTGAATTGTGTACAAAACCAAGGCCTGATATCAAAGATACACCATTTCCAGAGTCTGATATTGTACTGTTTGTGGATGGATCATGTTTGAGAGATTCAGAAGGATGTTTACGAGCTGTGTACGCAATTTGCACAGTGGAGAGTGTGGTTGAAGCTTCATGGTTGAAAGGAGTGAGTTCAGCACAAGTGGCTGAGCTAAAAGCTTTGTCAAGAGCCTGTTCTTTAACAAAACAAATGAGAGTAACCATATTTACGGAGAGTCAATATGGTTTTGGGGTTGTCCACCATTTTGGGCAGTTGTGGTCACAACGTGGATACCTGACCTCTTCGGGTTCACCTATACGAAACGGAGAGTGTGTAAAGGATCTACTGATGGCAATACAATTGCGAGCACAAATTGGGGTGGTGAAATGTCCAGCACACAGATCTGGTTGTGAATACATTACTGTGGGCAATCGCTATGTGGATGAAATTGCACGTTTTTGTGCTTTAAATTCATATTCAATTATCGTGGAACAATCAAAAGAACAAATTGATCAAACAGAATGTATATTGATGTTTTCATCTATTGAAACATGGGATGAAGTAAGAAAATTACAATATGAAGCAAGTGATGCAGAAAAGGAAGGGTGGATTAAATCAGGTTGCACACGTAGATCAGATGATGAATTATGGACCTATACTGATCGAAGACCAATAATGCCAGATAGTTTGTTGTCACAGATGGCTAGGGTTTATCACGGACCGACACATATAGGGAGAGACGCCATGATCAGACTCGTCAAACAAGTGTGATTCAACCCTAAATTCAGGGTTATTGCAGAAAGTTTCTGTCAAAGATGCGTAATTTGTCAACAACAAAATGCAGGAAGAAAAACAGTTGTAAGCATGGGACGAATTGGCAAAGCTGCAGGTCCATTTACTAGAATGCAGTTCGATTTTATTGAAATACCTCCTTGTCAGGGGCTAAAATACGTCCTTGTGATTGTTTGTCTGTTATCTCGTTGGGTAGAGGCATATCCTACAAGGCGTAATAACAGTCTAACAGTTGCTAAATTGCTTCCTAGAGAAATAATTCCTAGGTTCAGTTTCCCAGTCTCATTAGAATCTGATAGGGGAACACACTTTAATAATGAAATAATTTGGATGATTTGTGCAGCATTGAACAAAAAGTGCACTGTGCCTACCGACCTAAGGCTTCAGGTGTAGTTGAACAGTTGAATGGCACAATAAAATCTAGATTGGCTAAAGTTTGTGCATCCACAACACTAAAATGGCCTGATGCATTGGTATTAATGAGCTTGAGAAGTATCCCAGACAGAAGAACAGGACTGTCCCCACATGAAATTATGATGGGAAGGGCTATGAGACAGCCAGCAGTCCCAGCAAATCAACTGATGATTTGGTTCTGGATTATTGTAAAGGATTGGCTGATGTGGTGCATTCTGTGTCTCACCAGGTTGGAGAATTGCAACAACAGCACAGCAAGAACAGGGTCACGATCTATGCCCTGGTGAATGGGTGCTAGTCAAAACGCACGCAAGGAAGTCTTGCCCAGAACCTCAATGGCATGGTCCATATCAAGTGATATTAGTGACAACAACTGCTGTTAAATATGGTGGCTTGCCGAATTGGATTCATGCTAGCCATACCCAAAGAGTCCCAAGTCCACTTGAAAGTGAAGAGCTTACTGAAGAAGAACAAAGTGAGCAAAGAAAGTTTCCTGGTCAAGCTGAGAGACAAGTAGAGTGGGCACAAATTGCTGGATCTCAAGAAAGTGATATTGTTACTAATAATGCTGATGATGAATTGATCCCTGAAAGAAATAAAGAAAAAGGAAAAGGGATTTATCAAGAGAAAGCAATGAGATAAATGCAAGTGAAATTGACAATGCAAACGGAAAAAGAGCAAAGAAAGGTGACAAGTGGCCAAAGGGATTTAAGAGATTAAGATACTCTCTTAATGAAAAAATTCCAGAGACAGTAAGTGAAATATCTAGCCAATCGGAGCAAAGTGAAACAGAAGAAGAAGAAAATACAGTGTGAAGAACAAAAAGAATAAAAGGTACCAAACAAGAAGTACACAGCACCAGAATGGACGTATTTGGCTGCTGCAACTAATGACTGGGAAAAATAATTTCTTGAGTTCTGTTCAAGAGAAAATCATTCATATGAGCCACCCTAAATGAACTGTTCCATTTGTAAAGGGTGCAGAAAAAGAGAGAGGAGATTTATGAAAATAAATGAATCCTGAAAAGGTTCTGAAACACAAGAAGAGTTCTGAAGACTTGTGAAGAAGAGCTCAAGGATTTAAAAGTGTGGGGTGCATAACCTAAAACTGGTCTAGCAATTTTCTTTTTCGATTTTTGTAGGATGGATAGAATTAATACTGAGACTAGTAAACAGAATCAAGGTTTATTTAGGCGAAAATGCCCTAATGTTTGTCGTGCATGTGTTTTAATAACAATGTTTGTGTGGTTGATATTAACATTCATAGTACCACATTTTATGTTTATTAATGTAGTTAATTCTACTAATAATAATGAGCATGTAACTATAGATGTTAGAAGAGATCTGAAAGAAGATCCAGAGACTAATATTGAAGATTTAACAGGAAGTGACTTACATCAAGACAAATCTGTTAACGATTTTTCATTAAATGTTTTTACTAAACTCCTTAATGAATATGTTGACACAATGGATGCTAGAGATTGTTATGTGTGCATGCAATTACCTACGTCTGTGTCTGAAGCGGTGACTTATCACCACCTTCCACTAACATATGGAATTTCGTGTAGTGTACTTATCAGTTTGTTCTATGGTAAGGTGGAGTTTCAATTTTATTATTCAAATTTTGATCTAGTCTTTTCTGAATTTCCTATTAGAAAGAACATGAATATAGTGTATAGTGCGAGGAATGCTGAGTACATGGGTGATTTTTTTCATACTACTAAAACAATAGATACAGTATATGTGCATCAAAATAATCTGACTTGTAAATTACATGGTGTAGAAATAGATTTTATTAACACTGTGGAAGACAGACGTAGAATTTAAGAGAAAGGCTACAGAGCAGAAAACAAGAGAACCACCTTGGGCACATAAAGAAGGTAATTACAAAAAGAGTGAGACTTATACTGCAATGACTCTGAATTGGCCACATAGAGGAAAGCTTTGCTTACTTATTGAGAAAATATAATATAATAAGTTTTTCATTGGTTCTAGTGAATGCGAACATACCTTCCTAATTACAGGGGTTGGGGTTTGAAAGGTGGTACTGATCCTGTTTTTCCTGGAGTTTATTATGTGTGTGGTAATAATGCCTACTATAGGTTGCCACAACATTGGTATGGGTGTTGTTATATGGGGATTGTCTTCCCTACAATTTACTATGTAAATGAGAAACATGGAACCCAGTGGCGGCTCGCAGAGGGATTTATGCGGGCGGTGGGGCGGGTGAGGGGTAGGGTGGGGGGGTAGTGGACTCGGACATAGGAAGAACAGGAGTAAAGTAAGTAATTAAATAAATAAAACTATTTACCTTGCGCTCGCTGAATCGCCAACTCGGCGATTCAGCGAGCGCAAGGTAAATAAGTTTTATTTATTTAATTACTTACTTTCCTCCTGTCCGTCGTATGTCCGAGTCCACTACCCCACCACCCTGCCCCTCCCCCGCCCTGCCACACCGCCCGCAGCACTCCCTCTGCGAGCCGCCACTGATGGAACCAATGAAGAGAAACTAACACCGAGTAAAAGGGGAATAAGTGCTGCAGAGATTGTGGGAGATATATTCAGAGCATTGATACCTTCATTAGGGGTGATTCTAAATTCGCAAAAGATTAGAAAATTATCTACAGTGGTTGATCGTTTATCAACGAATACTGCTGGTGGGTTTTTGATGATTGATACTGAAATGGTTGCTATGAGAGCCATGGTTTTACAAAATAAACTTGCCCTAGATGTATTATTGGCAAGAGAGGGCAGAGTCTGTAGTATGCTGAAAATTTAACAATGTTGCACATATATTCCTGATAAGAGTAGAGATTTGCAGGCATTTACATGATGATTTAGCTGAACTGAAGGTTGATGGTGCTTGGAAGAAACTTGGTAAGGGTTTCTCTTCAGTAGGTAACTGGTTTTGAACATTTGCTAATAGCTTATTAGGGAGGATACTAACTCCGGTAGTTGCTATTGCTACTGGCATACTAATGGTAATTCTGCTTTATAAATGTTGCAAAAATAAAACAAGAGATGTGAAACGAAGGGCAAGAAAAAGGAAGAGAGAAGAAATAGAAATGGAAGATCGAAAAGGTGTTTACTATGATGTAATGAAAGATATAGAGGGTGTTAGGTTGAAACAGATGAGAACAATGGCAACTGCATTCTGAAATTTTGTTATCAGATGGTAATCTGATAAGTGATATTGTGATGGTTTGTAATACTATCAGATGGGGGATTGATGGAGCATGATTTTTGTAAATAAAATCTGCTCAATGTAATCCGCCTAAAAGAGTGAATTAACATAAAACTAATAAGATGGGTTATTATTAACACATGAAAGCATAGTGTAGAACATGATGATGTGTAAGGGAAAACTCGATAAATGTTGAAAATAATGTAATGAGAAACTAATTTAGATGCAAGTTGAGCATCATAGATGATTAGTACTTATTGAATAATGAGGATTATCCTCTCTGCCTAATTGAATGTGATTTATGTCTCCTAAAATGCAGAAACACGACAAACACAGAAGAAAAGTTTTTATTCTTAGTGAAAGACTTTATAAATCTGTTAGAAATAATTCTCTTTTGTTAAAATAATGTAGGCCTTAGAAAATGTTAGAGGATGTGTTTCTGTGCTCCTGTCCTTCGAAAATGTCAAATGTTTCCTTAGAATACAGATATTAGCCTATTTCTGAATAAAACTTTTAGGTTTTTCCTGTCTAGGCGAGAGGTGAGGTAGTTTTAGTGTAATTGTTTCAACATTTATAAATTAATGTATCGAGGACTTCCTTTTCCTTCTTTGGAAGCTGATGTAATGTAGTTAGGACAATAGTTGTTTAGAAATATGTGTAAGGTAAAACTCAGTAGACTGTCTCCCCATGTGGAATGACCAATGAGGATGCGAGGAGAGGAGAGAAAAAGAAATATGTATTGGCGATAAGAGTGTGATGTATTATAAAACTGAAATTGTTCATCGGCTCGTTCACAAGATTGGTGACCTGACCCTGCGTTCGTGGTATGCTGAATGCCATGCTGATGTTATTACTCTGGCTGGCGTGATTTCGTGCAATACCTAAAGACTTTCCTTAATGGCTTTGCACATCATCGAGTGGTGATGCTGCTTGTGCTATACCCTTTCGGCCGAGGGGTTAGCTTTTCAGACTAAATGCACGCTGTGCATTTGTATTTCTAGGTTTGTATGAGAAACTGATAATCTTGCATATTTATCTTTGCAATGATTTTCTCTCTCTGCCTCTCACTCCTCTATACCTTTTGTTGGTGTATTTTAATATGAGTTGTTTCTTATTGCGAACTTATCCTGTAACATTGGATCTGAGTGATGACATTCTAATCTATGTACTTGTGTTTGACCATTCATATAATGAAATAATAAGAAGAAATGATAAGATAAAATTAGTGTTTGTCGTTATTCATGAGTTTATTGAATTATCGGACATGGTTTTGATGATTACTGATGTTTAGCGTATTTCTTCATTGTAGGTCCTCATGAGGAAATAGCATTCGGTCTTTCATTATTTAGTCCCTTTTAGCTCTACCAAAGATCCATCGGAGGACCTTCGTTATTGCTAAACTGTGTGATAATGACTTATGGGCCCGTCATTAGAGTTACGTTTCCAATAGTTATATAGAGGTTGCGGTGGGACATAAGATGATAAAAATTCCTCGCCGCTTCTGCTGCAACACAAGCATGGCCTTTCAGCACCACTGACAGGAGATGCAGCTTTGTTAATTTCGTTTTAGTCGTGGCAGAAGAAGGAAAGTGTGCATGTTTCCTAATAAAGTCACTGGAGGGAGGTCCTGCTCTTCCCTCTGGATTCCTTTTTTCCTTCTGGCTCTTGGGGTGGCAGAACCTGCTGCTGGGGTCAGAGGTCGAACGGACTACCTAACTGTTGTGATGTACCATAGAAGATAGAAAAAGTCCTCATCACAGGCATGGTTAGTCACTTTCTCATGGGTTTCTGGCATAAAGACCAAAAACTTGAGCCAAAACTACCAGCGCATTGCCAGGCCAGAGTACACAGTGCTCTTGCCATGTCTATGAGGTCTCTGTGCACCAGCAGTTTGGCTCTGCAGGTTTCTTGCCATTTAAGAGGCTAAATCTCTCCCTTTAAGATGCGCCTGTACCATCACCACAGAGTGAGTTGGGGGTGGGTATTTCAGAACAGAGTCCTTGGGGGACTGCTACCTAGAGTACAATAATTTTGAGATGGCACTTTCACAGAAAGTCTTTTTTTTTTTTTTTAAATCCTCTGTGTCTAAGTGAGAACCTGGCAGTCCTACAGCAGTTTGGTCTTGGTGGGGGAGCGGTTATCTTCAGCCTCTGGTCTGGCAGGGGCACTGGTGTGCAATTGACAATGTCCCCAAAGCCGGCCATAACATCATGGGATGGTCCTCATGGTCCCAGTCGCACCCTCTTGTGGGAAGAAGGCCTAGAAAGTGGATCCATGGAAAGACTGCCCATCTTTGAAAGGTCATCAGGCGCAGTGGGGATTGAAGCTGGTGCTGGTAGCTGATTGGCTCAGGTGGATTGGTGCCAGGGGGTGTTCCCCTGGACATTAGGGCTTGCATCGGATACTGCAGGAAATTAGCTGTTGGTACCTCGAGCTGCACCTGAGGAGTTCAGGACTTGAGACAATGGGGGCGTGGGGTTTCTATAGCGCATTCAGAGCAGACAAAAATGAATCCAAGATTATAAAGGACAGCGAAGAGCCCCAACTACAGCTGAGAAGGGCGTGGCAACTCCTGATCCAACTATTCCTGAGATCTAGGGTCACCCCAATCTGATCTGTCGGCAGTGGAGTCCAAGATCAGAAAAGGAGGGACAGAAAGCGGAATAAACCAGGGACAGCTCCTGAAAGCCAAAAAGCTGCATCAAGAGAGCAGTGCCTTGGCTTGCTCCTTTTGAAAGCAGACCAGCAGAGCAGGTGGTAGGATCATGAAAGTAAGTTTAACAGTTGGTAAAAAAAGGTAGCAGGTGTCAACAATAGGCCCACTATACAGAAGCTGTAAAGGTTAATTAATCATGGAGTTGACCAGTGTTACTGACAGCAATAAAATAACAAAAAATACCTTGCAAACAAATCAGCATTAATTAAAACCGTGACAAAAGTGCATTAAAACATCAATTAATTTCGGCTAAGTGTTTTGGCACAAAGTGTTTTGGCCAGTAAATGTTATCACTTTGCTCGTCATAATCAGATCTTGGCCACTTAGCATAAAACGCACGCTTTCTTACACATTCTGATGTTATGTTTGTTTAACAAGGTCTTCAACAGTTTTTCTGTCCTCTTTTGAACAGGAAAAATGCACAGTACATGGGTTAAGTTAAATGTGGGCTAGGCTGCAGTTAGAAGGAATTAGAGAAGAAGCTGAGGAGCTAGATCTAAGTTCTCAGATAGTTAATAATATGAAACATAATCGAACACAAGCTTTTCTTACACCCTTCCTGACTAGAGAGCGTAGGTATGGTGTTAACGTGCTGGCGCACAGGAAGTCTCAGGATATCTGGCAGTCTTCTTCCTGCAAAAAAGGTTGAACTCACCTGTGATGATGTGCCTCCAAGAGTCAGGGAACCTCCCATCGGAACTCTTGCAGTTGGGTGCCCAGAGGAAGCAGATCAGCAGGGGATAGTGCTTCCTGGTGGGGACTCCTGTGGTTCTTCCTGTGCTGAGTCTCTCCACTCGATAACAGGGACTTCTCCCCCTCTCAACCATTGCCTGCAAAGCACGGGAGCCAATCTTGACAATGCAACAGATCTCCAAAGTAGGTCTGGAACTCCGAGGACACTCTGTTCCTAAGCGCGTTACGCAATTTCCCTTGGCCACTGCAGTAAGTTCCAGGTGGAACAAGCGATAAGGTACGAGGGCAGATAGTCTTTCGGCCAGGTACCTTTATCTTTCTCGAGGAGAAGGATGATTCCGGGGGCATGCCTAGCTACCTCACCAAAAGGAAGTGTGCTCTCTGCTACCACCTTTAGTCGAGAATTATATATGAACCAGTCTTTCTCTGCTAGCACCACTAGAATCTGAAACTCTCTGCCTCCCTCACTCGGTCTAATTACCTGCCTAGTAACCTTCGAAAAAGAACCTCAAACTTCTCTTATTTGTCAGACATCTTGCTTAATTCTCTCTTGACCAGACTTAAGTACTTTCTCCACTGCACCCTGATCTGACTTTGTGTAACTGGGTATGTCCTCTGCCCAACTGTTGTAAGTGTCTCTTGTGGTAACTTTTTACGCATCCACTGATGTAAACATCCAAGTTTAACTACTATTACTCTAACCTGCTGTAACCTTGTATCCTGTGTGTTGTATTTTTTTATTTAATGCAATTTTATATAGCGCGGACTTTACCCAAAGGTGTCAGAGCGCTTCACAATAGAACCAAGTACGTTACATGAGGAAATTTACATACTTACACGTTACAGATACAAACGAGATAGATGAAAAAGTAAAATAAAACAATAGGTGGCAGTCACACAAAAATCAAAAACACATTAGGATTAAGATCGTAAAGGCATAGATTACATATTTACAACATTGTAAGAACTTCCTTGAGGGACAAGAAAAGGGATGTATTAATTCTGGAAGTGTCTTTGGAAGAGGAGAGATTTGAGGTCAGTACTGAAAGTCCGGGTAGAGGTGGTGGTACGGAGTAGTGGAGGAAGCGAGTTCCATATCCTAATCGCATTGCCTGAGAAGGATTGAGCCATCGATCTTTCCCTTTTGAAGGTGGGGGGCTCAAGCAGTAAATTTTCCGCATTGCGTGAAGGTCTAGAGCCTCCAGAGATTTTAAGTTTATTTGCCAGGTATCGAGGGGAGGAAGTGTGCAAGGCTTTGTGGGTGATACAGGCATTCTTGTAGGTTGATCTTTCTTCGATGGGAAGCCATCGAACAGAAAACAGTATGGGTGTGATGTGGTCACTTCTTTTGGCCCCAAAGACAAAATGAGCCGCTGAATGGAGTACGGATTTGACAGGGGAAAGGTGGGATTTGGGGAGGCCAGCAAGCAGAGAATTGCAATAGTCCAATCTAGAGAGAACCAGAGATTGGACCAAGGTTTTAAGGTCTTTGTCCAGAAAGAAACAACGAATCCCCCAGAGAAGGCGCAGTTGGTAATGTGCATTCTTTGCAATGGAATTGATGTGGGAGTGTAAATTGAGCCTTTTGTCCAGTATGACACCAAGAGATTTAGCGCTGTCGACAACGATAGGTTTGTTGTTCAGTAAAGTCAGCTTATCCATCCAAGATTGAACAGGAGGAGGAGAGAGTGAGGTAGAGAGGAGGAGGAATTCAGTTTTGGAGGGATTCAGAATGAGTTGATGAGCTAACATCCAGTTTTGAATAGAGTTGAGAGTAGTGTTGAGGGTTGAGATGGCGTCTGCAGAAGACACCTTAGGGTAGATTTGGGTGTCATCAGCATAGAGGTGGTAAAGTATCCCAGATTTACTTAGGAGATTTCCCAATGGTTCCAAGTAAAGATTGAACAAAGCGGGTGCGAGAATAGATCCTTGAGGGACGCCTTGACCTACCGCCATTGAAGACGAAAGGCTGCTCGCTATTTTAATCACTTGAGATCTGTCCGAGAGGAATGAAGCAAACCATTTAAGCACTGTGCCTTCCAAGCCCTTTCTCTGTTTTAAAGTATTTAGGAGAGTGTTGTGATTAACAGTGTCAAAGGCTGCAGAAAGGTCTAGAAGAATCAGAAGACAAGACTCCCTGAGTCAAGTACACGAAGGGCATCGTCGATCACTTGCAGCAGGGCTGTTTCAGTGCTGCAGTTGTAAAGCGCTCTGATGCCTTCTGGACATATCCGCTGCTATATAAAACTGCTAATAATAATAATAATGATAATGATACCACCCAAAGGAAGGGTACTCTGCTATACCCTATGGCTGAGCCCCAAAAGTACCTCTTGGCTCTTCTTCCTGCAGCTGAAATCTAATGTTTCTTTAGGAACCTTCTAGTGATGGGAGCACAAAGCAGAGAGGCTTGCACCAAGCGAGCTGTTGCACGCGGCCGATGGCACGACATGCACGTGTTGATGCTGCAGCATTAGCAACCTAATCTGAAAGGAGGAGGATCTGGAGGGGAAGAACAGCATATCATATATATTCAAAAAGGCCCCAAAGAATCAGGGCTAGGCCTCTCGTAAGGAAATGGTTAAGCTTGAGAGCAAAAGGTTTTAATCTCTGCCACTTCGGCAAGAAAAGAACTGCATCAGACCTGCCAACTCACGCGGTGCCACCATGTGTGACACACAATATCGGCTCCCATCACACGGTCTCCCAGTGAGGAGCCGATATCACAAGGTGGCAGGGAAAACAAGCTGAAAACCACTGTAAACAGTGGGTTTTCAGCTCGTTTTCCGAGGCTTTGAACTGCCCACGTCCATTAAGGGGTGTGAAAACACCACAGGACATGGGCACCAGCCTTAGCAAGCTTGTTGTTTTTGTTTTTGGAGGAGGGGCTTGGGGGTAGGGTGGGTTTTGCCTCAGGTGCTTCACGGCACAAGACCCCGCCCTTCCAAGCCCCGCCCCCTCCTCACATGGTGAGATTTTTGTTCAAGTTGGCGTATGCCGAATGCATGCACACATGAATGGTTCTAGGCTAGAGTGACCGGATTTTAAAAGCCAAAAACCGGGACATTTCGCAAAAATAGAAGAAGGACTCGATTCAACATTATCTGAGGGACACAGAATGATAGCGCTCATCAATATAGAAACACAGGCCAAGCACTAAGGAAATAACTAACAGGTCCGTTTTAAACCCAATATCGTAAGTTATTTAACTTGCTTTTTAATAAGAGCTGCTACTGAGTACTGCTCTGCAACGCATAAAAACGTGCCTCCAATGTTTTCATTCGACCCTCACTGAAAACCGGGATCTGAGCCAAAATTGCCTAAATCTGCCGGGTCAGCTGGTGAAAACCGGGACTGTGCCGGCAAATCCGGGACTTCTGGTCACCCTATTCTAGGTGCTTCGTACGAAGTAGGCATGTGTTACTAGTAATGGCAGACTAAGTTCCATATGAAAAAAAGTTTACGGTCCTGCCACTAGATGGCGGGATTGCTCACTCGTCTGGAATGGAAAAGAGCAAGGACACAGATGTAAAAGAAGAACTTTCCAGACAGGCATCAGTTTGCAAACACAGTGTCTTCCATAAAGATAACAAAGAACAGCAATCATTTCTAGGAGCAGCGTTTGCTATATATGTACTTCCTCATCCTCTGCTCCCCTCACCCGTTGGAGGAGTCATCTAACTTTATTTAATGTTGTGAACAACATGTGCCGCCCCGTCAACGGCGCATCGTGCTGTATTCACCACGTCTTCAAAGTGAAACTTCCTGTCCTAACATCAACAATTCTTGAATAGAATATCAAATGCATTTTATTTTCTTAAATACCAATGACCGTGACTGTCAGAAGGCATCCCGTGGAAACTGTACTGTAATTAAGATGTCGGCATTAAACATCAGAAAAAGCTGCCAAGGGTGCAGATCTCCCGCACTTACCATATTCTGTCAGTAGGCGGCGGTGGAATGTTTACGGATAATGTTCCTTTGCACTCCTGTACTTCGACTGTTAGCAGCAGGGGGTATTGGATACCTCTTCGATTTTCTTTTTAATAAACTCTGTCTCTGTGGCCTTCTGGAAATATTTCGACTTGGTAATTTTGTCCACAAACCTCATGATTTTGCTCGTTCGGTGTACGCCAGCATACCTAGGAATTTGGAAACACAGATAAATCAACAGCACTGGCTTATCAGAGAGACGTGTGTTCTGCACACAACACCATTGAGAAACGAGCACTGATGAAGCCAGTCATTTTAGCTTGGAACAGCGCAAATGATTTCAAGGCTCGTCGAACATGCATCACACACAGGTAGCCACAGCAGGCAAGCACGCCGATGTTTGTCAGGAGAACCGCAATCTTCCGTCACAAACCGTGCAGATACAGCACAGGCATCAGCAGTGCAAGATTCACCCCACAAACAGGGCAGATACAGCACAGGCCTCATTAGTGCAAGATTCACCCCCACAAACAGGGCAGATACAGCACAGGCCTCATTAGTGCAAGATTCACCCCCACAAACAGGGCAGATACAACACAGGCATCAGCAGTGCAAGATTCACCTCACAAACAGGGCAGATACAACACAGGCCTCAGAGCAAGATTCACCCCCACAAACCGGACAAATACAGCACATACATCACTAGTGCAAGATTCACCCCACAAACCAGGGAGATACAACACAGGCCTCCCAAGTGCAAGTTTAACCCCACAAACCGAGCAGATACTGCACAAGCATCACTAGTGGAAGATTCCCCCCACAAACCGGACAGTTATAGCACAGACATCACTAGTGCAAGATTCACCCCACAAACCGGAGAGATACAGCACAGGCATCCCTAGTGCAAGATTCACCCCACAAACCGTGCAGATACAGCACAGGCATCAGCAGGGCAAGATTCATCCTACAAACAGGGCAGACACAGCACAGACATCACTAGTGCAAGATTCACCCCACAAACCGGAGAGATACAGCACAGGCATCCCTATAGCAAGATTCACCCCACAATCCGGGCAGTTACAGTACAGATATATCACTAGTGTAAGATTCACCCCACAAACCGTGCCGATACAGCACAGGCATCAGCAGTGCAAGATTCACCCTACAAACAGGGCAGATACAGCACAGACATCGCTAATGCAAGATTCATCCCACAAACTGGACAGATACAGCACAAGCATCACTAATGCAAGATTCACCCCGCAAACCGGAGAGATACAGCACAGGCATCCCTAGTGCAAGATTCACCCCGCAAACCGGGCAGATACAGCACAGGCATCATTAGTGCAAGATTCATCCCACAAACTGGACAGATACAGCATAGACATCACTAGTTCAAGATTCACCCCACAAACCGGAGAGATACAGCACAGGCATCCCTAGTGCAAGATTCACCTCACAAACCGGGCAGATACTGCACAAGCATCACTAGTGCAAGATTTACCCCACAAAACCAGGCAGATACGATACATACATCGCTAGTACAAGATTCATCCCATAAGCCGAGCAGATACTGCACAAACATCACTAGTGCAAGATTCACTCCACAAACCCGGCAGATACTGCACAAACATCACTAGTGCAAGATTCACTCCACAAACCCGGCAGGTACAGCACAGACATCGTTAGTGCAAGATTCATCCCACAAACTGGACAGATACAGTACAAGCATCATTAGTACAAGAGTCACCCCATAAACCGGGCAGATACTGCACAGACATCACTAGTGCAAGAATCACCCCATAAACCAAGCAGATACTCCACAGGCATTACTAGTGCAAGATTCACCCCACGAACCAGGCAGATACTGCACAAGCATCACTAGTGCAAGATTCACCTCACAAACAGGGCAGATACAACACAGGCCTCATTAGAGCAAGATTCACCCCCACAAACCGGACAGATACAGCACATACATCACTAGTGCAAGATTCACCCCACAAACCAGAGAGATACAACACAGGCCTCCCAAGTGCAAGTTTAACCCCACAAACCGAGCAGATACTGCACAAGCATCACTAGTGGAAGATTCCCCCCACAAACCGGACAGTTATAGCACAGACATCACTAGTGCAAGATTCACCCCACAAACCAGAGAGATACAGCACAGGCATCCCTAGTGCAAGATTCACCCCACAAACCATGCAGATACAGCACAGGCATCAGCAGGGCAAGATTCATCCTACAAACAGGGCAGATACAGCACAGACATCACTAGTGCAAGATTCACCCCACAAACCGGAGAGATACAGCACAGGCATCCCTAGAGCAAGATTCACCCCACAAACCGGGCAGTTACAGTACAGATATCACTAGTGTAAGATTCACCCCACAAACCGTCCCGATACAGCATAGGCATCAGCAGTGCAAGATTCACCCTACAAACAGGGCAGATACAGCACAGACATCGCTAATGCAAGATTCATCCCACAAACTGGACAGATACAGCACAAGCATCACTAATGCAAGATTCACCCCGCAAACCGGGCAGATACAGCACAGGCCTCATTAGTGCAAGATTCATCCCACAAACTGGACAGATACAGCATAGACATCACTAGTTCAAGATTCACCCCACAAACCGGAGAGATACAGCACAGGCATCCCTAGAGCAAGATTCACCTCACAAACCGGGCAGATACTGCACAAGCATCACTAGTGCAAGATTTACCCCACAAAACCAGGCAGATACGATACATACAACGCTAGTACAAGATTCATCCCATAAGCCGAGCAGATACTCCACAAACATCACTAGTGCAAGATTCACTCCACAAACCCGGCAGATACTGCACAAACATCACTAGTGCAAGATTCACTCCACAAACCCGGCAGATACAGCACAGACATCGTTAGTGCAAGATTCATCCCACAAACTGGACAGATACAGTACAAGCATCATTAGTACAAGAGTCACCCCATAAACCGGGCAGATACTGCACAGACATCACTAGTGCAAGAATCACCCCATAAACCAAGCAGATACTCCACAGGCATTACTAGTGCAAGATTCACCCCACGAACCAGGCAGATACTGCACAAGCATCACTAGTGCAAGATTCACCCCACAAACCGGGCAGATAATGCCCAACCATCACTAGTGCAAGATTCACCCCACAAACCGGGCAGATACACCACAGACATCACTAGTGCAAGATTCATCCCACAAACTGAACAGGTACAGCACAGGCATCACTAGTGCAAGGTTCACCCCACTCACAGGGCAGATACTGCACAGGCATCATCAGTTCAAACTTCCTCACATACAGGACAGAAATGGACAAGCATCACAAGTGCAGGTTTCACTGCCAAATGGGACAGGTAAAAAACAATCACCAATGCAAGTTACCCATTCATCGCACATGGGACAGGTATAGCAGGGCAGTAGCTGGACATATAACTCTAACAAACACTGCAGTTTCGTCAGCTAAGGGCAATACCACTGCAAGCAACACTCACAAACACACAAAAACCCCAGTTATTGGCAGTTCAAGCTACCCACAAACTGAACAAGTATAGCACAGGCAGTAGCACTGAAAGCATTCCACCCAAATAGGACAGGTACAGTACAGACAGTAGCCATGCACACTACCTTCACAAACATGAAAAATGCAAGGCAAGCAGAAGTCCACGCTACCCTTACAAATGAAAGAGGTACACCACAGGCACAGGAGAGCAAGCTACCCACCCAAACGGGCATGTACAGCACAGGCAGCAGCTGCGCAAGCTACCCACCCAAATGGACATGTACAGCATATGCAGCAGCAGCGCAAGCTACCCACCCAAACAGACATGTACAGCATATGCAGCAGCAGCGCAAGCTACCCACCCAAACGGACATGTACAGCACACAGTGGCGGCTCCTCCATAGGGGCGTGGGGGCGTGGACCCACTGCTGTCTCGCAGTGCGAGAAGCAGAAACATAAAATGGTAAAACTACCATTTTATGTTTCTGCTTCTCGCACTGCGAGAAAGCAGAAGTGCCTGGTAGGGGGGGGGCGGGCGGTCCTGCTCGAGGGCAGGGGGGAGTGGCTTGCCCACTGTTGTGGGTACTGACTGTTTGGTCGGCTCCAGGGCCGACCAACCCAGTCATGCGCACTCTCCCTTTTTCTCTATGTAGGCTGCATGCAGCTTACATAGAGAAAATGGCCTCCCAACAGGCGCCCATCTGGGGCGCTCTCCGCTGCGCCGCACCAATCACAACGCTGCCATTGCAGCGTTGTGATTGGTTTAGGGTAGGGGAGGGAGGCTGCCTGATGGCTGCTGGAACACGCGGACACGGCTGCACCATTACACCGGCCAGGAGCAGAGGCGGCGCGGTACCCGGCGGTAAGATACGTTTAATTTTTTTATTTTATCCCCCCCCGCCCTCCCTCCCGCGAGCATGCCGGCCGTGGCTGTCAGAGGCTCTGAAAGTCATCCATCAGGGACGCTTTTATTGCTGCTAATGTTCTGAAAGCGTAGGTCGTAGTGCCAACTATCTCCAGTCGAGTGGCTGCCACCGAAGCACGTTCTCCTCTGGGCCTGAGAGGTCACATTGGCGCAGTCGATGAAGGCTACGTGGTCTTAAGCCTCCCTCGAAGTATCTGGGCCTTATGAAGAAGCTGTGGTATTGTGCGTTTGTGCACGCGTGTGTGTAAGTGTCTGTGTTCCTGTTTGCCGAGTGTGTGTGAATGTGCGTAATTGTGTGTGTATGTATAGCTGTGCATGTTTGTATAGGTGCATGTATGTTGATTCCGGTGTGCAGGTTTTGATTCCGGTGTGCAGGTTTTGATTCCTGCGTGTAGGTTTTGTGCCTGCGTAGTTGTGTGTGTATAGTTGTGTAGGTGTATGTATGTTGATTCCCGTGTGTAGGTTTTGTACCTGCGTAGTTGTGTGTGTATAGTTGTGTAGGTGCATGTATGTTGATTCCGCGTGTGGATTTCGTGTCTGCGTAGTTGTGTATGTATAGTTGTGCGTGTGTGTATAGGTGCATGCATGTATGTTGATCCCCGTGTGTAGGTTTTGCACCTACGTAGTTGTGTGCGTATAGTTGTGTAGGTGCATGTATGTTGATTCCGCGTGTAGTTTTTGTGTCTGCGTAGTCGTGTGTATGTGGCTTTTTTTTTCTCCAAGCGGTGGTAAGCACAGAACGCAGCG
Organism: Calotriton arnoldi; assembly: GCA_963921515.1. Taxonomy (NCBI): domain Eukaryota; kingdom Metazoa; phylum Chordata; class Amphibia; order Caudata; family Salamandridae; genus Calotriton; species Calotriton arnoldi. The sequence continues at coordinate 3,021,280 of CAWUFW010000860.1, forward strand.
TCGTGTGTGCTCATGGGAGCCCGAAGATCCCGAGATACAAGACAAGAAAATAAACATCCTATGAAAAAAAAAAACAGAGCGAGCGGCCTATAGTGCTTCATTTACCACTACCAGAGTTCAATATTGATTAGCTACAACCTTCATTCATCCCTGTGCGTTAGATGCTAAGCTGACGTTTGTTCACGCACGAGCTCAGTCCCTGCAGGATTTCCAGCACTGAATATATTTAGCATTACACTGAATATACCGTCAGTGTCATATATACATGCATATGTATTACCCCACCTAGTGGCCTTATCGTCCGTGTCACAGATGATGCATACACATTTTGCGATTCCCGCCGAAGCAGTCACGTTGCTCGGTCGTTGTAAACTACAGATTACGTGCCAAATAAAAAAAAGCATATTATTCATGATAACCTTCAAATATGTATTGTGAACGTGTACATTTTTTAAAATCTGTAACCGTAGTTTATTTGTTCAATTGCTAAAAACGTGACAGGGTGCGTTTCGACTGAATGAGCAGAATGCACTCTTATTAAATAAACGCTGGCTGCCAATATCACTGTGTTACTTTGAGGTTGCTAGGCTGGATCCAGGTAGGGATGATTTAGCCTTTAATCTTTCTGAGATCGGTAACATTCCAAAGGGGTCTTTGTAAAATCTGTCCTGTGACAGGTTGCAAAGGTACTATTGAAATAACTAAGGGTCTCATGTACTAAGGTCAGGTTGCAAAGTTATCTACGTTTTTTGCACACTGACTGGTTTGCAACCTGTTGTTTATTTTGCAATGTAACTTATGTACAGACTAGTCGTGTTGCAAAGTATCCTTTCACACGAGGTCGCAAAAACTCCTGCTTCACTCCTATCCCTTGCAAATGGCTGTGAATGTAGGCATGGGGACCTAAGAGGGACAACATACACCCATGCCTTCGTTTGCATTCCCTGTATCCTTTCTTTTTTTGTTTTTTAACAAAGGGGAAGTAGTCATGCAGGGGATGACATTGAGGGAGTGGCAGTGATCCTCTGGGCCACGGTTTGCTCCCTTGGGACTGGCAGCCGCCATTCACTTTGGAATTTTGTAATGTGGCGCTACGTGTCAAATTGCCCAGACTTTACTGTCTTTGTGTGTGTGTAAAGTAGAATATGTTGTACTCCCTGGCTGAGTGGCAAGGTAGATTCAACAGTTGTTGTACTCGCCAGACTTCAAATACAAGTTGTATTTGCATAGTTATAAAGGGCATATCACAGCATGAGCTTGAGTTTTCCACCCTTGAGCGGGCCAAGGTGGTTGTATTGCGTACGTTGAAATAAATAAAGTGTGTGTACTGTAACTTTGTGAAAACACTGGCTTACAGCAGGGTAGATCTGTTAGCCTGGGTGCATGTCTCCTAAAATCAGCATGGCGGGAGCATCCTACGTATGTATTCTGTGTGGACACTGAGACCTCAGCATTTCATCCTTGCTAAACCTAGGCACCCTAGAAGCGAGGGACCCCTTCACAAACCCAGGACATTCAATGGAGGATAGAAAGTGGCATTTTATTCCGAGCATGTCAGTGACCTCCATGAGGTGATCATGCAAAAAGAGGCAGTTTCTTATAATGAAAATTAATACACTTGCATTTAAGAATTTTATTTTAAATCCTTGTCTGGCTTGCCTTGTTGGACTAACCCATCTCTTGGTGGGTTTAAAACACTGCTAGCACTCATGTGGCCCTGATGCCCATCTTTAAGCTTCAATTTTTTAAGGATAAAATGCGTTTATCGGGGTTTTAAGCACCTGCTGGAAAGGCATGCATTTCCATGGCGTTGTAAGCCAATACATGAAAAAGGCAGCAGCTTCCTACCGGCGGAGATTGGAGTTTTTCTTCATCAGATTTGCTTGAGAGAGCAGAGCAGTTCAAGGGAAGATGCTAGATTAATTACGTCCCGACCATATACTCAAAGCTGTTCCTAACAGGGACTGGGGGCCCCCTAAATATGTTTGGCCCAGGGTCCCCAAAATCCTTAAGGTGTCCCAGTTTGCTCACTCTTTTAAAAAAGATTCTCGGGTGGAGAACCCCCTGAACCCCTCTTAGGTTGTTCAGGCTCGCTCGCTGTGCTTGCTCGCTGCGGTGCACTCCCACACAAATTTTACGCCCTACCACTTCAAATGTCACCAGCAGCCACTGACAGCACAGGCAGCAGCAGTCCAAGCTACCCACCCAAATGGACATGTACAGCACAGGCAGCAGCAGTGCAAGCTACCCACCCAAACTGACATGTACAGCACAGGCAGCAGAAGTGCAAGCTACCCACCCAAACGGACATGTACAGCACAGGCAGCAGCTGCGCAAGCTACCCACCCAAACGGACATGTACAGCACATGCAGCAGCAGCGCAAGCTACCCACCCAAATGGACATATACAGCAAATGCAGCAGCAGCGCAAGCTACCCACCCAAACGGTCGTGTACAGCACAGGCAGCAGCAGTGCAAGCTACCCACCCAAACTGACATGTACAGCACAGGCAGCAGCAGTGCAAGCTACCCACCCAAACGGACATGTACGGCACATGCAGCAGCAGCGCAAGCTACCCACCCAAATGGACATATACAGCAAACGCAGCAGCAGCGCAAGCTACCCACCCAAACGGACATGTACAGCACAGGCAGCAGCAGCGCAAGCTACCCACCCAAACTGACATGTACAGCACAGGCAGCAGCAGCGCAAGCTACCCACCCAAACGAACATGTACAGCACAGGCAGCAGGGCAAGCTACCCACCCAAACGGACATGTACAGCATAGGCAGCAGCTGCGCAAGCTACCCACCCAAACGGACGTGTACAGCACATGCAGCAGCAGCGCAAGATACCCACCCAAATGGACATATACAGCATATGCAGCAGCAGCGCAAGCTACCCACCCAAACGGATGTGTACAGCACAGGCAGCAGCAGTGCAAGCTACCCACCCAAACTGACATGTACAGCACAGGCAGCAGAAGTGCAAACTACCCACCCAAACGGACATGTACAGCACAGGCAGCAGCAGCGCAAGCTGCCCACCCAAATGGACATGTACAGCACAGGCAGCAGCAGCGCAAGCTACCCACCCAAACGGACATGTACAGCACAGGCAGCAGCAGCGCAAGCTACCCACCCAAACGGACATCTACAGCACAGGCAGCAGCAGTGCAAGCTACCCACCCAAACGGACATGTACAGCATATGCAGCAGCAGCGCAAGCTACCCACCGAAACGGACATGCACAGCACAGGCAGCTGCAGCACAAGCTGCCCACCCAAACTGACATGTACAGCACAGGCAGCAGCAGCGCAAGCTGCCCACCCAAACTGACATGTACAGCACAGGCAGCAGAGCAAGCTACCCACCCACCCAGACGGACATGTACAGCACAGGCAGCAGCAGTGCAAGCTACCCACCCAAACGGACATGTACAGCACATGCAGCAGCGCAAGCTACCCACCCAAACGGACATGTACAGCACAGGCAGCAGCAGTGCAAGCTACCCACCTAAACTGACATATACAGCACAGGCAGCAGAGCAAGCTACCCATCCAAACGGACCTGTACAGCACAGGCAGCAGCTGCGCAAGCTACCCATCCAAACGAACATGTACAGCACAGGCAGCAGTGCACGCTACCCACCCAAACGCACATGTACAGCACAGGCAGCGCAAGATACCAACCCAAACGAACATGTACAGCACAGACAGCAGCAGCGCAAGCTACCCATCCAAACGGACAAGTACAGCACAGGCAGCAGCAGCATAAGCTACCCACCCAAACTGACAAGTACAGCACAGGCAGCAGCAGCATAAGCTACCCACCCAAACGGACATGTACAGCACAGGCAGCAGCAGTGCAAGCTACCCATCCAAACGGACATGTACAGCACAAGCAGCGCAAGATACCAACCCAAACGAACATGTACAGCACAGGCAGCAGTAGAGCAACTTACTCAGATGAATGGGATAGGAATAACACAGGGTGTCATTCCACCAAGACACTTCACAGGAAGCAATTTTAGTAAAACTGGTAAAACAATCCTCTCATCTGCTCTAGGCCTCCTTCCATTCTCTCTCCCACTCAAGCTCCTGCAGAGGTCCTTTCTCTCCACTCCCCGCTCCTGCAGCCACCCCTCCTCTGCATGCCCACTTTAAGGGTGGCTAAACAAGGCTCTCTGGCAGAGGCGCAGTATTTTGGCCACTTGGAAGCATGAAAGGCTTCTGCGCAGTGAAATAAATGTCTTACTTCCCTCTCATTTAAAGATCGGTGGTGAAGGGACAGCAACTAAAAATTGTCAGCTGTGAGTCTCCCCATCTCTTGCATCCCCCTAATTTTGAGTTCAAGTATAGTGGCTGTCCCAGTGGCAACAATGACCCTACTGGGCCCCCAACTCAATTCTCAGCAGCGCTTCTCCTGTTGAATCAGTCACGTAAGCCAAGGCAGTCCTGGACAGGAAAAGTGCACAAATGTCGTGTCATGTTGTGATTGTAATTGAACATTACAATGCACACGTCTCAAACCCTTGTGCAGGAGTCTGAAGCAAAGGGAGACCCTAAGCAACAATTCTCACTTGCAAGACGTGTGAGAATGCACTACTGTTTTGCAATTATATGCACCTTTCTATGTTTTTTTTAACATCAAAGGTCACTGCTTTGTCTTTCATTCTTGGTGCATATGGTTGAGGGTGCGTGACAGGCAGATGACCATGAAGGGTCAACTCCTTTTGGGCTCCAGGGTCCACGAGGACCTTGAGCTGAACCAGAGCCAGTCATCTAGTTCGAGCTTTAAGCGGCTCGCCCACATCTAGAGGGGAGGGTTTGCCTCCATCATAAAACAATCACCAGCAGTAAAAAAATGCTGCACATAATGTGTGGCGTCCACAGAGAGCAATTTTACCAAATAGGAGGGACTCGGAGCGCATTAAGGTCCAGCGGACATGCTCCAGATAAATTGTACAATGGAGTATACTGTTCTTTTTAGGAAGAAAAGGGAAGATTTCTACTCAAGGTCAAACATGTACAAAGGGGTTAGCAGGGAGTGTGACTCTTTAGGAACAAGTGCCCTTACACACCTAGGTAGATGTCATGCTTCTTTATTGGCCTTTTGCTCCAAGTCAGGCCGGCACTACAATGCCCGACGGGTATCCTCAAGGGGGCACTTTACCGGAGATCTTTTTAAGCCGGCTATCCTTTCCACATCCTAGGTTCGCATTTAAACAGACCGCTAATTTGAAAAATATGTTAAATCACACACGTCCAACTGGGGTGAAGGGCCCAGAACAAAGATCTCTATGTGACCTTCCCCTGGTCAAGGAACATTTTCCCTGTAGGCCATGTGTGGCTTGTACCTACACAGAAAGCACAAGAGAGGTAGGATTAAATACAGACTTGATGTGGACACAAAGAACACATACCAACTACAATAAAAAGAACTGTATCTATCTGATCACGGGCCCATGTGGCAAGAAATACATGGGGATGAACTCATGACCAGTCAAGTTAAGAATCAGTGAACATCGCAGCACTATACGCTGCAAAAAACCAAACACGAAAATAAGCAGGCATTTTTTGACTGAGGGACACACTCCACATCATATACGTTGGATGGTGCTAGAAGCACATCCAAACGTGAATAAGAAAGCCCTTTTCAGAAGGGAACAGCAATGGATATTTCGTCTGTCCACCCATGTGGACGGTCTCAATTACGAGATCCCATGGAATGAGATACAATTCTAAGAGTCATGATCATATGGTTAGGTGTCCTCTGTTTTTTTCACACACTGATGACATTTGTAGGACAGATGGCCTCTCAATGACTACCTGTCATCGGTATGGCCTCCCCCGAAGTCAACATAGAGGGGACGATACACACAAATTAAACTTACACATTGTTAGAGTAAACATCTTCCCAAAGAGCTGGGATCAATTAGTAAATTGGGGGCTTGTTACCACTAGAAGGCTTTCCATCACGTAGCCGTATCTTGGAAGCCGCAAGTACCTATTACATATTGCAACCAGACATGATTGTGACATTACCAGCAATGACGGGTCTCCTGACCGTCGCTGACCATACAGTGCCTGCATCACGGAGTAAATACACATAGCCCCCACTTCATGACCGCTTGCTTAACAGTAGGAACAAAGTTACTTTCACGCACCCGACTAGAATTCCAAGATGGCGCCCAGCTAGATACTCCCGTGGCCAGCCACAATGGGTCTAGTTGCCGTGCTCCCACATACTTTGCCGGCACGGCACCTGACTCCTATTTACTTAACGGGACCTTAGATAAAAGACCGAATTCCTGCTACCTACGGCACTTCCAAGTAAGCTGAGCGAGGGTAGGTCGTACCGTGAGAAGTGACATTGGACACTGTGAGCATGAGAAACAAGATAATTTGCTTACATACTCTGAGAGAGAGGTTGGGCGCTTACACCTCTCTCAGATAGACCTAAAAAATATGGGTTAACTTGATCTTGTTCTTTCTGTATTTTTAGCACGTAAATTGGCGTGCCGCTTCGCTGTTCTCGAGGAGTCATTACTGACACCAGAATATGGTTAGTTAACCCGCATTCGACACAGTTTGGAATTCCCAAATTTTATGTTGTGTGTTTCACGTGTTTTGTATGGTGTTTGTCTTTTCCACTTCGTGTCAATGGTAGTCACCTCCGAATGGCATGGTTTGCAGTGCAATGCATGCAGTTCATTACAGTTTACGTGCATATACAGTTAATATGTGCCCGATGATTTTTAATGTTGATTTCTACACTACAGGTCGTTTTTAAGAACTATTTTAGAAATACTTGTACAAAACCCAGAGAGGTAACGTGTGATTGGGTTCTTACGGAGAATTCACATACAAATACTCCAAGCACTGAGTAGATTAGGTTACACAGGTCCTGATGAATAGCTGCCAGATCATTTGTATGACTATTTAAGCTTGAAACATGTTGACTCAGTAGCTATCTTAGATGATTAGTTTTAGTAGATAGCGCCACTAATTTTTAATATAGGCAGGAGGACTCGGTCATTAAAAAGTCTTTTTGGGAGGACCCCTTGTCCTATTTTTAAATTTGCACTCACACTTATCCACTATTCACACCAATCTACACCAATACCCATCACCCAGACGGCTTAAAAATATCTCCTGTAAAGTGCCCCCTTGAGGGTACCCTTTGGGCAATGAAGTGCCGGCCTAACGTGGAGCAAAAGCCCAATGATGAAGCATGACATCTACCTAGGTGTGTGAGGGAAATTGTTCATGAGGAGTCGCACTCCCTGCTGACCCCTTAGGATGGCTGACCTCGAGTAGAAATTTCCCCTCTTTTTCTTAAAAGGAACTGCTTACTCCCTTGAACTGTCCACAGAGTGCAGCCCACCTGTAAACTGAACGGGGACAGCAGTCTGCAGTGTCGGCAGAAAACCAAAGAAAACAAGCATTGGCATAGCCAATAGGTCTCGCCTTTGGGACCTTATAAGTGTTTAGCCATGCAACGGTTGTTGTTGTTGCACCAAGGATATTGTGCTGCATAACTAAATACTTATAAGGTCCCAAAAGCGAGAACTATTGGCTATGCCAATGCTTGTTACAATTTGTCATGCCATACATCACGCAATACCATGCATGCATCTTATGCTGAAAATCCTAACCAATGTTCTTTCAACCGTGAATGACAAATAGAGCAGTTACTTAATTGTCTACCTTAAACACACTTTGGGCACCACAAGGGACTCTAAAGTGCTATGTAAATGCAACGACAATACAATAACACTAACATCACAAATTCACTAGGGCACGGAGCAACTGCAGCAAGAAACAAAAACCTCTGTAGCGGAACAGAGTTGGAAAAAGTATACCTTCCCTGCAATTAAAAGGTTTTGCAATACTTTTCGCTTCCACTAACTTTTATATCACAGACACTATTCTCAAAGCAGCAGTTATTTCAAGGGGGTATAAATAGATTAGGACTATCCTAAAACATTGCATCGCTTTGTAAAATTATGATGCCTTAAATAGAAAAATACTTTTTAGGAAGACGTGGACATATTAACGGTGTAATGTGCAATGTTTCTCTGCATTGCTGAGGAGCTTGCAGCGGCCCATTGCAACAGAACGAAATGGCATTTGTGTGCTAAGACTCAAAACAAAACCATTATTTTTGTACTTAACATTTTCAATAGGACGGTTTTGCCTATTTTGATAACAGTGAACGGTAAAAGGGCTAGTGGGCTCAGGTTGCACCTCCGCTGGGGGCAGGGCCGGGCCACAAGGCCCGAATATACGCCGGCACCCGGAGGGCACATATAACTGCGGTGCCTTGGTCCAGAGCCGTCGGGGTGAAGTTCCTGCTGGGGCCGGCACTGGATTCTCCTTTCCCGAGGGGTCGGCTGCATGAAGGCTCGATAGCTGCTGGGGAATATCCGCTCCTCCTCCCTTTTCCTCGCAAAGGTCCTGCATGTCTAATATTTAGACATGTTCAGGTTTGTGCACTCACGGACTCTCGTGCTATTCGCACTCACCCAGTTCATTTTATTAGCCATTGTCAAGTGTCAAGATGAAGATATCCGTAAGTAGCCTCGCTGCGCATTTCTCCTCCGTGGGTGCAAATGTCCTTGTGATATCTCGCAAGACGTAGGAGCGGGTTGCCCTCTGTCGAGGGCCTGAGGGCAGTGGGCTTTGGAGAATAGGAGTAAATGTTGCTGCCAAATGTGAAAAGTGTGAATAAATGTTGAAATGTGCAGGCTAGTGTGACAATAGCGGGCGAGTCGATAGCACTGAAGCAACAAGCACGAATCGAAACGGAGGAGCGGGGGCGAGCGAGCGCGGCAGCCTGCTCAGCTGACCAGACGCTCGTGCGTCATGGCCTTTTCCCCGCACGGCCGGCATATGTTTCCAATTATCGCGCACGCGTCTGGGCACGATAATGGGAAACATATGTTGGCCCTGCGCGCGTAACCGCCCGAAAAGGCCACGACGCACGAGCGTGTGGTCAGCTTCTGAAACCCCTTACTTAAAGTCTTCGCTTAGCAGCGCTTGCGCGCTACTCGAGGCTCGACCTAAAAACGACAATCAATACTTCAAAGAGGTTGAAAACCTTCACTCCTCAACACTTCTTTGAAGCTTACAAGCATGCAACGTTAGTGCAGGATACCCAAACTTGAAACAGTGGAACCTGTAGGACCAGATTAGTGTTTCCTTCAAAAGCAGACTTGTGTGTCTTACCCTTCGGCCCCTACGACCAGTTGCTTCTCTCCGGTAACTTCAGGAGGATCGTCTTCTTCTGACGAGCCAGCACTAGAGGACTCCTCGTCACTGTCTGCAAGGCAGTATGCTCGCGGCCTGGCTCTGAAAGACAGATCATGAGGTGTCCACGTTACAACTGATTCGAGTCTGGCACAGGCAATCGACATGCCCGATGACATAAAACGAAGAGGGCACAACACTGCACTTGTGTGACACCTCCACAGATGGTTCTGTCATGCTAGGGCCGATTGACAGGAACTTCTTAAAAGGACAGAATTTCACACCTTGTATATTTATGTCTACAAATTGTCTATATTCTAAACTTTTTGGGGATTCACAAAAAACGCTTAGAGTGTGCACAAGTCAAAGATTTACACACTGTTCCTCCATGCCTACTCTAGCAGAGTGCCATTGTGTTGAAAATGTGGATATGAATTTTTTTCTGACATTAAGAAAATATTTTACCCTGGAGAAACCTCTTACCTTACTCCCTATTAAGTATGTTAATACACTTTCCTCATTCGCACTCTAGAACACCATTACTCCTACCGTTAACAGGAGAAGTTGTATGTATGTTTCCAGGCTGGGAAAAGCCATGCATGTGAAGAACCACATTGGGTTTTCCATGTACTATGGGATAGGCATCTCCTCGTACATATAATAACGCATTTGCACCCCCACCACTACATTTCGGACAGCTCAAAAATCTGCCCTATAAGCTAGATTCCTGAAATACTAAGGGCCAGATGTACAAAGCATTTTTGAGGTCGCAAACAGTCACATTTGCAGAATTGGGACGTTTGCCACCTCAAAAATGCTTTTTTTTTATGTACACACTGCAAATTGTGATTCTGTAACAAGTTACCGAATTGCAATTTGGGTTTGCTACTCAATGCTAATTTGGTATTTGGAAGGGGTGTGTTTAGTTCATCCCTTCCAAATACCGAATTGTAGTGCTATGCAGGGCCAGCTCTAGCGCTGGTGACACACGGTGCAACAATCATTTTTGGCGCCCCTCCATGACCTCCTACTCGGATTCCCTCACTACCACACTGCAAAAGTGCCCCTCATCACCATAGCTCCTCTCTCACATACATTTAATTTGTTTTAAAGCGCTGGTAAAGGCTGGCTTTACTAATCCACTCAGCTATCCACATAAAAAACAGATCTGTTCTTTGCAGCAGGCATATTAACCCTCTGCGCTACTTTATGGCGAGTCAAAGCTATCACTAGACAAAACTCCACCTCTCTCTCTAGCAGGAACATTAATAAAAAAGAGTTATCTTGACATCTTTATTGCTGCTTGAAAGCTGGACGCACAAGGAACTCTGCAGCAGGTGCTTTTAAATCTTAAGTTATTGCTAAACACAGCGTCCACCCTGAGATCAGTGCTCCCCTCCAGGTCAGTGCCCAGTGCAGCCACACCGCTCGCACCGCCCTAAAGCCGGCCCTGGTGCTATATATTAAAGGTTTTGCAACCAAATTCCGGTTGCAATACATTAATATTTTACCACCTCTTCAAAGGAGGTGGTAACCTATTCAAAAATGGGAAGGGGTCCCCATGGGATCCTTCCCCTTTGAGAATGCATTAAAAAAACCAGGAACCACTCACTGCCTCCTGTTAAAAAAAGAAAGCGAAATGTTTACATTTTTTGTTTTTGAAACGCATCCTGTTTTTCTTTGCGGAAAACGGGCTGCATTAAAAAAAGAAAGATTGCTTCATTTTAAAGCAATCACAGACATGGTAGTCTGCTGATCCCAGCAGACCACCATCCCTGTTATAGCTATCATTCCTAATGGGTCACAAACGGAGACCTACCTCATTAATATTCATGAAATAGGTCGATTTGCTATCAGTAGGAAACATTAATTAAAAGTAGACAGGTTTCATACATTAGGAATAGCTATTCCCTAATTGCGATTTGCAGAAAATCGCAATTTCGAAATCACTATCCCAAAATTGTGTACATCTGGCCCTAAGTTCCTTGTGTGAGTTGAACCTGTGCAGATGATCTGAATCAAGTTCTTGAAGACGTTTTGATGCCCCTAAGTTCAACTTACATTTGGCATTCCTTCAATTACAAAACTAATTTTAGGCTCATGTGGTACTGATATATTACTTCACGTTGTTATTAGAACACCACACTAGTACACCCTCACTTAGAATAAAAATAGGAAAGACTGGGTGTACATGGGTAGCCCTACAACCCCTGACCCTGGGTGTGTACAAAGGATGTATTGGGGAGCACTGGGTCCGACACAGCTTGTTTCTACTTGGCAGTACCATGCTTCACGCATGCAGGCAACAGCCTGTCCTCTGTGGGACACTTCTAAAACATCTAAAAAAACATCATTTGTTAAAATAAAGACCAGAGAAGGCCTTACTGGACCTACAATACAGCCAGCCACTATTGGTTTAGTTCATAACACAAGTTGACACGTGCCTTTACCACACTACAAAGAGCATGCCTTGTTCAAGTGGATATCTGTAAACTCTAGCATCATGCACTACACAAACAAACTTTGGACTGGAATGTAAAATATTACACAATTCTTGCTTGGGAAATGTTGTGCTAGCGATCAAATTTCTGCGCAACCTGTTTCACAACATTTTCTGAGTGATAGTTGAGCCATTTCTTGAAAGACCTGCTTCTGATAGCAAGGGTCGATCATGACGGAGCCGGATTAACACTTGCGTTTTGAAGCCGATGACTACATGAGGACACAGCTCTCTTCTTGTGTAATAATTCACAGATTCCTAGGAACATGCAGGGAGACTGGGTTTTCTTTCACTTGTTTTTCCCCTGTTCTTGTAAGCTATTACCTTTTTTGTGGCTATTACAACACAGTCTCAGTACATACAAGGTCGAAGAGGAAACCATTGAAGCCAATGAAAGTGACCATCAGTCTATGCTAGTGCACAGAAAAGCTGAAATCCTGCCTGCTGGCATTAAAACACACTGCCCAATCACCTCCTCAGATGGTCTATGACGTAGAATGAGCCCTTCTAATGTGAGTTAAATCATTGTGGCAAGCAGCGCATTCATTCTGGCAGACTGCATATTGGAAGATCATTCACAGCCTTCGAGCTCAACTCAAATGGACATAAAGATCATGCCATCACCCTTGGAACTTGTCGGCTCGCAGCGTAGGGTACATGACGGTGCTCCCTTGCCTGCGGTACTGGAACAGAATACATGTGCGTCTACCATGTGGACAATTCTGGGAATCGGCGTGTTAGTAACAGATTCGCATTGTGCCTAGTGAGGTGTTTGAGCCTAGCAACAGACAGAGTTCAGCCCGAAGACTGGCTTGTTGATACAGATTGTGTACAAATACCACATTTGCAGCAAAGTACACACTGATTTTTTGCAACCAATATTCATAAGCACAATTTACTTTCTCAGTTCCCATCTCTTAGCTTGATAAAGTAGTAATTTAAACCCGGTAAGCACAATATTTCAATTTCAGCCTAAATGTATTACAAACAATTAAATATTAATAACCAAGTTAAAACAAGGATGTGCGTTTTACTGTTACCATAGTTTTATTTATACAGGGCAGTCTTCAATTTTTGGTCATTCCATGCCTCTATTCTTACTTTCTGTTATGATCATCTAATGCCATCACGCTGGTGTTACTTTTAACTACTCTCAGTTTTTCAGTAAATCTAGCTCTTGCTTGCTCTGGCCAAATCCTCCTTCATAACACAGTAACCTTTGTATGTTTTTTAAATTTCCGTGGACTCGCACTTTCACAATTTACATCAATATGAAGCAAATACTTTCCTCCAAATTGTTTTTGGGTTTTATGTTTTTGGTGCCCCTCAAATGAAATATGTGGGCGTACCACGAAGCTTGTGGCCTATATGTCCACAACATTTCAGTGTCTACAATTTTACTAGCCAGTATGGAAAGTCAAATAGGCCCACAAAGGAGAATGTATTGATTCTACTAAAGATCTTATTTGAAGCATCAATGAGCTCGATAAACAGCAGCCATGCCAACGCCACCATTTTCTTGGTGTCTTTTTAATGAACATGCAAGGTTGATGGGTGGTCAGACAAAACAAAATATTTTAAAAGCAATCATCAAGTCTGAAGAAAGAAATATCCTGACTTTGACAAGCTGCTGTTATAAATAGAAAGATTTTTAGAACAGGAAGATACTGTAGTCTGTAATGATGCCAATAATTGTCGATGATAAATTACGGTCGAGACCAACATCAAGAGCACGGTGTAATGTGATCAAATGTTTTTAAAAAAACGTATTGACAGAGGAAACCAAAACACAGAACAAAAAGATCATTAACCCAGAAGCTGATTTTACTGAATCTAGAAACCTCATTAAACCAATGTCATAAAGAAAGAGAAGTGGAGGGAACTTCCTGTAACACAATGCTCTGGTGGAATTATTTCACATTCACCTTATACCCCAAGGACATTTACTACATGTGAAATGTCTGAGCTTGAAAGTATCTTCAAAACCCACAAAAATATTAATAAAAAAAGACATTATAAACCACAACAATATCAATAGAAACACAAAACAATTCCATGCTCACTTTCTTGTCAAACTGCACATCGATCTGTTCGTGCTCTCGGGAGCCTGAACGTATTTCTTTTCTTCATTTTGTATAGGGCTGTGGCTAAAAGCAGCTCTGGGGCCCCGGTGGTTTTCCATTGCATATGTAGGACAGAGGAAGTACATAATTGTACAATAATAACAAGAGGCAGAGTATACCTATTCTTTGGGACAGTGACTGTGGTGTACGTAGCTAGGCTTTGAATGGTTTTTACAGGACAATGAGTGAAACTCTTCTCCAATTGGTCAAACCCCACCTCTCAACTCTTATATTATCTCTGAAAAATGTTATTTGCCTTTACAAAATCAGGCTATGTTAGGGTACTACAGCTTTTTGTGACACTACAGAGGACAAAACCCCAAGCTGAGCCCTTTGTGATGCCTTGGAACTCTGGGAAAACTGATACAGACCCATTTAGTACAGTTATATGTAATGCCGTCCTAATTGAGGATTAGACAGCTATATAATACCAAATTGGCACATTTATCCAGTTAATATCTACCTTGGAGGATACAGGATTTAGCTAGATTGGTGGTAAGAATATTTTGATTTTATTAATGGAACTCACAGAGATAAATTCAATAAAATAATTGACAACAGCCAAAAATGCCAAGCGTTTCAACAAACACTCCTTGCTTCATCTGCGAATGACGGACATTCTCTTAAAAAGGTCACTTCCATTACATGAGCTTAACTGGACATAAAAAAAAACCTTTCCATTGAGCTTCATAACTTCTTTTTCATCCCACTATCAATCTTCCACCTTAGCGACCTTAAGCCAGAACTCTGCAAGAACAAGGGACATGAACGGGCAAGGTCTCATCATGGCCAGGATAAGAACCCGTGACTGTGGAAAATCTGCATTTCATTTGAAGGCGTGAAGGCACATAGAACTTGCCACACTTTCAACCAGTGTGAGAAGTTGGCCTGGCATATGCTGTCCACTAGTTATAGTGGGCAACTTGCACCAGTCCAAACAACCCCTTATGGATGATAGGTTAAAGACAACCTTTAGTGAAAGCTATCCTAGTGGTAGCTATGGAGAGCAGCCTTCAGGCTAAGTCTTGGAGGAATGTAAAGCAGCTTGTTTTACCAGTCTATAATCTCTTGAGTGACCAAATGAAAGAGGACCACACCAGGTATATATATAAAATATATGTATTTAGTCTTAAACACACCCCTCTAGTCCCTTTATGAGGCTAGAGTTCTAAGTACATAAGTTACAAGTCAAATATCAGCAGTATTTAGCACAATACACGTTTGAGCCCTAGGGGCGTACCAAAACATATACTAAAATAGTGGTATAAGAACCACGACTGAACTAGACGCAAGGCCTAGAGCCTGTAGAAGTGCTTGGACCCCAAGGAACCACCCAAGGTAGTGACACAGGGGACCCACGGGGACGCGTGCAGTGTGAGAACACAGCCGCGAACCGCCGTTGACTTCTATGGGGAAAGTCGCGGTTAGATTTTTAAAGAAAAAGGACACTTCGGAGAGGACTTCCAGTTAACCCCTTAAAACTTAAGAGTTTCTAGGGCCCACACCCACGTGAGTACCGAAATACTCGAGTTACCTCACCCAGGGAAGCCGGGTGCATACGTGTTAAAAGGTGTCGGGAATCGTCGTCGTTTTCAATGGCGACCTCTTGGAAAGTGCTGCTGCCGTGAAGTGGAAGAGTGTCCGGTGCGATCTAAGCCTGGATCGAGGAAGACCTGAAAGCAGAGGGGATAGAGTCTGGGTCACTAGCCAGTGACCAGGGGCACGATAGTCGAATGCCCGCAGATGTCGGGTGCTTCAGGTGAGTTGACGGGTGACTTGACTCTTCAGCCACGAGGTCCAGGAGGCGTCGACGACGACCAGGAGCTGGAATCGAGCTGTCCCACGAAGTCTGTCGAGTGCTGCGGTGTCGGCGACTAGATTGGACCCAACAAGCCTTGGCAACGGCAAGTCACGGGGAAATGAAGAAAAGGCTGCGGCACCAGAATCCATCGCGGTGGTAGCGAGATTGGATTCCGGTGATTGAAAGAAGGGACGCTATGCTGCTAGCCAGATCCGCAGAAAAAGATTTCCATTAAAATTGAAGATAGCGTCTCACGCATACAAGATGCTGTTACAAGATGTGCCATTTAAACATCACTGACCATCAACACAGATATGATTTTTCTATCTGGACACTGAAACTGAGAAGAGAACATTAAACTGATTCTTGAGCGAGATCGGCTGATCTCTACTAATAGTGTTTGGTCCTGAAGAGAACCCCCAGCCAGTAAACGTGGGGTTCGAAACGCGTCGACCTTGTTGTTTTCAAACATGTGTGACTAAAGGAATGTTTTTCTGCCTGGTTGAGCAACTGTGTAAATTCAGAGCAATGTTAGGCCCAGCGCAGAAATTGGGTTGTTGAAAAAAATTCACACTGTTTGTATTTGCTCGATTGTGAGGAAAAAGGGTCTAAATCAAGTGTTACCCTATTTGAGCAAAGGTTGTTTGTTATATGTTTTGTCCTAGTCATGTGTATAAGTTGTTTATATTGATGTTGTCATTTATGATATGTGTCATAGACCCTAATTAATTCAATGTATTTTGGGTCCTATTTTCGGTTTGTGGTGTTTTGCGCATGATTTGGAAATAAGATAATTGCATTTTAATGAATGATAAATGCCAATTTTTTCATGAAATTGAATAAAAAAATTTTTGGATAAAAATGGAATCGGGTTACATTGAGTAGATTCCTTGTACCCATTGGATTTTTTCTTAAAGAAAACATCAGTATAGGCAAGCTTAGCTCCTAGCATCACCTCTTCCGCTGATACACCATGTACCACAAAACCAGGACATCTCTGGTACTGACAATATTGGCGCGCAGCAATGGGAGAGCGAGTGGCTCCCTCGGACAGCCCAGTTAGCTGTTAGCAGATTCCAAATCCAGCAGGTAGGAGAATCCTATAAGCAGCAGCAAGAAATTAATATAGTGTCCACTGGCACTGCCCTGTTCAAGTGTCAGAAGTATGTTATTCACAAGTCCTCTGACCAGTAGAGACATGCTGATGGCAAGTTAGCACTGTCCCCCAGCGCTGCGGCAAACTAACATTATTTCAAATGGGGACATCTATTGTACCGATCAAGTGGGCATAGGAAGGGAAGTACTGGAAATCTCTCTCTCCTTCCAATGCCTGAGACAGCTATTAGCATATTACAAATGCAGTAGGTTAGCGGGATGTGAGTAGTAGTAGGAGGGAATAAATAAATGTATCTGAGCGGGGCACACTTGTGCCACCTAAGGGGACAAGTGGTCTGTTTCAAATAGCCTCTGACCAATAAGAGGAATTGTAATGCCAAATAAGCTCCCACCATTATCGCCTGACAGACTTATTGTGAAGCATCCTTGATAGCAATGATGAGAATAAGGGAAGTAGCAACAGAAGCTGCTGACTAGAAACCATCTCTATCATGTCACCCTAATCCGCTATTATCAGCTTAGTAAGGCAGAAAAGCAGAGGGTTGCAGGAGAACCCGCAGGGCATGTCTGTGCAGGCAAATGTTGAGCATCTCTGCAGGAAACACTTTCAGTTTAAATGTCTGACCAGGGGGAACAATTTTGGAGACAATTTAGCTCCTCCCTTCAATCTTGTCGAAATTGTAATGGCACACAGAAGAGGAGTGTCCCTGAATCCAATAATGTTGAGCACACGAAGATAACAGCAGACGCTGAAATGAGTAAGTCTCTCTACCAACAGTGGTGGGCATGTAGGGTGACCACCCATCCGTTATTTACAAGGACTAGTCATAGTTTTAGCAAAATGTCCATTGTCCGCAAGTACTACTATAAGGAACGACATTTGTCTGTAATGTGAATAATGCTGGCTGGGAGCCAATGAGGTGACTGCATTCATCCTCTAATGTCCCTCTGAACTCTGGCCTGTTCATGAAACCTAGCCTAGAATTGGCTTACATGTCATTAGACATTTCTAGCGCCCACCAAGCTGCATGCCTGTGTGATCACTGGCCCTGCTGCTAGGAGCGGGCCTTAGGGGTTCTTCAAAGCATGCTTTGTGTACCTTTGGTGTTTTCAAATCCAGCCATCTTCATACCAATACCAGAGGGTCTCTCTCTCATATCTCCCCTTCTTTGTCCTCTCTACTGCTTCACTCCTGTCCTCCATCCTATTGTGTAAATGGTACAGCTATCAGTGCACACTCGCCCTTGGAGCATGATTGACATGCATGTTGTATCAAAAGTCATAGTTAAGTTTCATCCAGATCAATGGAGAGTCACTGGTGGCCAATGGTTGAGACGGAAGACTCAACTCGAAGTTAAGGGTTCGAATTCTGGTGTCTCCATGCTCACATGTCTGCTTAAATCAAATGTGTGTTCCACAAAGATTCAAGACTCAATGGCAGTAGTAAAATGCGAAATTGTTTTCACATTGCACCAAAATGTCTCAAACAGTATTTGTTGAAGGGAGAATAGTAGGATTAGGTTCAAATATTTTTTTCTGTCTGGAAATTTGTTTTTATATATACCATGCCCCAAGGAACTAACCCCCCTCTTGTACTCTCTAAAGCTCTCTCTCGCCCTCTCTCGGTCTCTCTGCCCTCTTCCAGGCTGTCTGGCTCACCTCTGATGGTGACGTCATTTCATCACAATATCAAAGAAGAACTGTTTGCAGGCAGTGTAACTACCAATCATCAATAAATCACATCTTTTGGTGTAGAGTAGCATGTACAGAGTATGCTGCTTCTTCCTTCTGGAGGGTGCGGTGGTCTACAAATATCGCAACAAAGGGATAAAGAAGTGAGCCATCCCAACTAGTCGGTGCTAGTCCAACACACAGATGACACTAGGCCATGAGACACTGCACTAGTCTACCACTAACACAGGGCACAATTACGCATTTCTGCTTCACCAGAATGTGGACATGTTCTTGTCCAAGAGACAGAAAATGGCTCAGCACACACCTATAATTAAATACAATGTAAAAATCAACAATGGTGTATGGCAATGGTAAGCAATAATCAATGTGCATCATCCATCTTGACATCAATGATGGAATGGAACCGATATCTGATTGTCGAAGACATTCACGACACAAAGTACCAGATAAACTTAGGTGGTTCGGGTGCGAGGTTGAATAACAAATAATGTCGAACTTGTAGTCAGTGTCAATGTAAAGGAATCACGCCAAAACGTAGCAAAAAATGTCAAACGTGGCGTGTTTGTTTGATTTGAAGCATCATACAGTCTCTTTTAACATCATGCGGGCAGCCGGATTTGAGGATCCTCTAATCCGGCTGCCCACATTATTTGTTATTCAACCTCGCACCCGAACCACCTAAGTTTATCTGGTACTTTGTGTCGTGAATGTCTTCGACAATCAGATATCGGTTCCATTCCATCATTGATGTCAAGATGGATGATGCCACTGGTGCCTTCCACTTTTAGGCCCAACTTGCTAATTGGGAGTCTGCCCACCTTCTAATATCCGCCTTGAAGAAGTCCCGTTGGGACGAAACGCGCCGCGTCGGCTATAAATTTGTGTTGTGCTTTTAAGAAAAGAAATGTGGAATAAGAATAAAGGAAGGATACATCATTAAGAAACCGTAGTCTTATTTGATTCATTGGGGAGACATTGTGTTATTTCTCGCACATTGATTATTGCTTACCATTGCCATACACCATTGTTGATTTTTACATTGTATTTAATTATAGGTGTGTGCTGAGCCATTTTCTGTGTCTTGTGTTTTTGGCTTTCCCAATTAATAGGGACGTAAGGAGGTCGCGTTCCTGGCTCTCTGCACCACACTTTTGAAAAAAACTATTAAAAACTAGACTGACTGGTGCAGGCCTTTAGTGCCCTGACCTGTTTCTTGCCATGTTCTTGTCCAACATAAACTGGGCGCTCCCCGTGCTTGCGGCTACCTCACAGTGGAACAAAGCACTTCTTAAGTCTGCCTGCTCCGATAAAAAGGACATCATCAAAAAGCAATAATGCCAGTGCTACTGCCTATGAATTCTAAGCCCACGTTTAGCAACGCAGCGCTGCTTCCGGCACGACCATTAGAGCTGCAGAGGAAACTGTCAACTGCCCCTGATGGCGGCCGTCAAACTCCGCTTGTTGAGAACATCTGCTTCATGTTGAAGGATTGAGCAGACCTGATATGTATTATACAAACCAAAGATAATAAATGTATTTTGACCTGTACTTGTGTCTGCCACCTATTTTGGAATTGCGTGGCCTCTTCAGATGGATTCCTAACCTGACCTATTGTCCTGATTTTTTGCTCTGACGTTTGACAGTCCCTTCCAGGTGGTCTCCCTCCAGGCACCTGTGAGCATCTTACAAATGTAGCACATCAGCAGGTTATGGGAGTAGCGCCTGGAAGGAGTAACGTCTGTGCAGGTACGTGATGTGACACTCGATGGCTAGATTTTCTTTTTGAAAACTCTACTGACCAATGAGAGCGCTTGCAGCCCAAATTACCTCCTATCGGGGGTTGAATGAATAATGAAATAAATATTATGCAATTACACTGTGAAAGAGATACTTTTCGCTATAAAAACCATAGCTTAAAGGGCTAATACAATACATACAAAAGTTGCCTGAGATTAAAACAAGATATGCAGGAATGTGAAGGGCTGGTCTCGCTGTACTTTATATCCTCGTACAAGCCGCTCTCCCTTTTTAAAATTATTTTTTAAAGCTATACTGCTCCAGCCTTTGCTAATCTTGTTAGCTAACCACTTATCAGCTAGCACTGCAGGTTTCCCTGGATCCTTCTCTGCCAGATGTGACAGGTGTTGCCAGAGTGAGGTAGAGCAATCCTCTTTGAGTCTCTCAGTCACCATCAACTGGTTAAGGACATGAAAATCCTCAGTTTCCATCCCACTCACCCACTCATGACAGTCACGCAACACACCATGAATCCATGTTTCAAATGGAACACCATCCACACTCTTGCTTTCTTTAAGCCTCTGAAGGTACTGATGCAGTCTCAGAGCTTTCTCATTCGCTCATAGTTCATATGCTCAGCCAATGGCGTTCTCCCACAGGCTGCTGTATCGTCTACAGGGAATCAACTTATTAAAGTGGCTGCCTTAGATCATTATTCAAAGTCTGTGCTCTACAAGTGATCTTAAAGCTCACAGACCATTCCAAAATGTATTGCCACTCCCCCTAAATGTGCACAAGCTCTTTTAGAACGTTAGCAGCTACTCCGGTAGAGTTGGAAGTCGAATCGCTTTTCTCAGACATTGCTATCTCTTCTGCCATCCTGAGCTTCCTACCCTCTCCCTCTCTCTCTCTCTCTCTCTCCAATACACTTTCTTTTTCCATTTCACACTCCCTTTTTCTCTCCTCATGGGCAAATTCTTCCTCTCCCCCCCTCCCTCCTTTTCTCTTGATCCTGGTGAGCAAATATCAGCTTCTCCCTGTCAAAACTCCTGGCCTACTCCACTTCAGACTTAACTCACTCAAAGGAATGACTCCTAGAGTCAGTGACAATGATACCCTAGAAATCAGTGATGTTGGTTACCTTGGAGAAAGATTCTAAAGTAAATTTGGGGATTCACACAGGGTGTACTAGGGG
Source organism: Calotriton arnoldi (assembly GCA_963921515.1). Taxonomy (NCBI): domain Eukaryota; kingdom Metazoa; phylum Chordata; class Amphibia; order Caudata; family Salamandridae; genus Calotriton; species Calotriton arnoldi. The sequence continues at coordinate 3,042,701 of CAWUFW010000860.1, forward strand.
AAAATCTGTGCTAAGCAGCTAAGAGAGCCTGACACCACAGCCTTCCGTCCTGGGGTTCCTGTCTTGGTGCCCTCTCAAGAGTCCATCATAGTTTCTTAACTTCCCTATGGTTTCTCTAAATAATCTCCTATGTAACTCACACGGACCTCCATGTCCATGTTTCTGGAAGCTCTCCACCCTCTCCTGAAATACAAATCCTTAAACTAATTTAAGGACAGGGTGTAAAGGTCTACTCCCACTGCTCCTGTATCTGCCATATCAATGTGCAGATTCTAATGTGTAAAGGCTGGACTTATTACACAACTGTTGCAAGTTGCAACTGGCTATTACAGGATCCCACAGATGCCACCAATTGTCAGACCCAATTTAGGAGGCCATAGGGCAAGCAGGGGCTGCAGGGACTCAACTATGGGGTTGAGGTGGTCCGACTGTGATGTCCCAGGATCTGCCCTACTATGGCTCTGCAAATTGGGCCAATTACAACCCCTTCAGCACTTTGCTCACACTAGTAGTGATGGCGAGCATTCACAGGCTTCTTAGGGACTTAGGGGTGCTTGAGCTCAATACAATCAAAGACCTGCTCTATTAATTGTCTGGACTCCTATAGACGTCCACCATATATTTTCTCACACACACAATTTTATGTGGCGCAGCAATGTATCAGTATCTCCCATCTGCCATTAAGTGACTCAAATCACTACTTATACGCTCCATATTCTGTACTATCTCTACTAGTGTAACCCCCTCCCAATGTCACCGGGGGAAAAAAAGTGAAAAGTGAGACCAAAGAAGGCAGTGCCTCACGGGAGTAACACCATGGGAGTTTTACAGACTGGTACTCGCCTGTATCCTCAGGTTCTCATCATTAGCAACTGCTAACTTTTAAAATAAAATAAAGAGTGAGGAAAAAGAAAAATGTGGGAACTATGTATGTTCCGTGCACACTACGTGAACCCTATATAGGAAACCGGGGTCTGGCATGAAACACCCAGTCTACCTAATCTAAAACCGAGCTCGACTACCACTAGCTAAACTACTTTATTCCTTTGCTGTGTGTCTGCTCTGTTAAAACCAACATGTTTCATTGCCCATAAACATTTGCGGCAACTTCATCAGGGTAGGGTCAGCGACCTCACTGCATCACTTTCCTCTGTTCATCAAACCAAAAGGTTGCCAAACTTCGGCATACCCGCAACCTCATATCATTGCTTCTAACCCTGTGTATGTGTACTAGTCCACAGACACAACGTCCGTCTCAGTCGCTGCTCTCAATCAGTCGAGATACCTCGGGTTACCGGCCTCCTGCTCAGCACCTCATGCCATTAGCACACATACATTAGTACAATAAAGGATTGTCCAACCCAGTGGTTGTCTTTCAAAACAAAAAGTACATTAATGTGCATTAAAACTAAACACTGAAAATGTACACAATGCAAATTAGTGTTCTGGCACTGCCTAACCCCTCCACCCCCGCCGCCCCTTTGGTCCAGGCAGTTCTATCCCCAGGTCAATACCTAGTGTGATTAGGCTTAGATGCAGATCACCCCTTTCTCCTGTTATTGCACAGCTTTTCTTCTGTTCACTCTTTCTACCCCACAAGCCTCCCAGTCAGTGACTGGATGGCGCTCTCGGTTGGCCACCCTGCTCCTCCTCTGCTCATAAGCTTTCCATCTTCTGGGCTTAGCGTGAGCTGGCAGTTCCGCTTGGCCTCCTCAGTGGTCATGTCAGTGATGATGTGGTGACTCTGACTGACAGGGATGGCTGCGGAGATGTCTCTCATGGCCGGCCCCACTCAGGCTGTTGCAGTACAGATCGGTGTAACCATACACAGACCAAGCTTCAGCAGGAAGAAAGGCCTCACACAGACCTGACTGGCTAGATGGGAACAACTGCTCAGGTCATGCCAAGGTCTCAGGTCATGCAGCAACTTTGGACATGCTGCAGATTCATAATTCGGTCACAGCAGCTTAGGTCATGCTGCAGCTTCAAGATTCTCATGAAAAATCGTAGTAAAGATTCTACAGACACTGACGGGCAAGCAGATCGCTCCCTGCTTTCTCCCTCTTCTGCAGACCCAGCAAACCAGGGTCACACTGCAGCTAGGGCCTCCTGGATAGTTTATCTTCCTGCAGGGTTAGCAGGTTACTTCCCTTTCTCAGCAGGCAGGCTTGATCTAGATACTTCAGAAGAAATGAACAGCTCTCCAGCAAGGGATACACTCAGTTGATGTCCCCTTACCTCTGGGACATCAGCTCTGGTTGCACAGCAGTCCTCTGAGAACTCTGTGGAGCTCTCCCTTCCTTAATCATGGAGAACTTGGAACTGGAACAACAAGTGAGTCAGCGAGTCCTGCTTTTTACAGTAAAAGCAAACCGGAGATGTGTATCTAACGTCTGCACTTTTAAAAGTGGTTTGAGGTGTTTTTCCTTTCAAGTGTCATTTCCAGGCTGCTTTTGAAGATGTCTTTATGTAGATTGATGCTTCTCACAGATATTTAGTCTCCAGATTGAAGTACCCACAAAAGAAGGAACAGAGGTGTGAGTTTGCTGCACCTGCCTGTCATCAGCCAAACTGAAGGAGTGTTCAGCAAAAGACAAATGGTTGGGCCTCACCCAAGGGGTCCCCTTGCCTGGCACAAAAGAGCCCGCGGTCCCAGCATCCATCCCCACCATCCCCCAAACTGCAGTGCTTCAGGAAGATTATTCAGCAGCTCCTTAGTCAGCAAAAGACTAATGGAACATCTAAAGGAGCTGTGTCTCCTCTCCCATCACTTTAGCATCTAGATCTCCTCTCTCCAGCTTCAGGAATGTCTGCAATACACTTCCCTCCACTGTCTGGGAAAACAACCTCATCTCCACCTTGTGCAAAAGGCCAGGCCAGGTGCATTCACAAATGATTCCACAGGTGTCCATGACTCTGGTTCACTCACACACACTATGCATGTAACACACAGGCTACACCCACAAACATGCACAACATAAACTTTGAATGTTATCACTAGGATCTGAGTAAGCATGTAGTAGCAGAACTTCACACAGGTGGGCCAGTAGGCCTCTACCCCAGGGACAAAGTTTAACAGGTCTGGCCACAACTAAGGATTCACAACACAAGGTGCGCTGCCAACACTGCACAGTAGTCCAATATCTGTACAATGAAGGCACAAGTCACAGGACAGGTCCAGGACCTCACTCATGTCAATGGACAGTCCTCTGTGCACATACTAGACTGGTGTGAGGCTGAGGCCAAAATCATAGACCAGGATACAAGATACACCGAAGCACTCATGGGAGGGGAACACTCCTCTACACCGCACATTTGACATTTGCGTCCAAACAACAATGAATCACTGCTAATGATCGTATCATAAACTCTTGAAACAACCTGTGAACCAATGTGGTGGAATATTGTGATAAAAACTCTAAATATTAAAGTGAGCTAAATATAAAAGCAGGGCGTGGGACACCCAGAGCACTACTGCACCTGTAAAAAGAAAAATCCATTATTCATCTAGGTCAGACTTCTGTGGGATAGAAAAACCCACAAATATTGTGGCATCCAAAGAAAATAAGGCGGCTGGGGGCATACCATGCCTTACACATGGTGCCAACATCTATACTTCGAAAGATAACATTTAAAGAGCCCTGTTCCCTGTAGAGATATGAAATCTATCTTACTCCTTGCCACGAACTGGATCCCACCAAAAAGACACAAAGTTCAGCATGATATTGGTGGTTGAAAGCACTATCATGGAGGGGAACTGAAGAACAAGTTACTTACCTTCGGTAACGATATATCTGTAAGAAACATATATTAGTTATGGATTCCTCACCTTAGAATTACCCCCAGGTGTCAGACTGGATCCGTAGAATTTTTTCTTCAGCAGTACCCCTGCGCGTCGGTAGGTGGCGTCGGTCGACTCCGCGTTTGTCGTTGGTGTCGTGATCGCCGGAATGACGTCGCAGTATCTACTTAGACGCCGCCCCTGCGCACTGTCAGTTCTTTACACGACATTCCACGCCAGAAGCACAGAGCCATGCAAGACACTAACCACTGGTGCACAAAACTAGGGCCCTGAAAGGGAGTCCCTTACCCTAGAAGTCAGTTCGCAGCACGGGGAGGATGGGTGGGGCGGTGAGGAATCCATAACTAATATATGTCTCTTACAGCTATAACGTTACCGAAGGTAAGTAACTTGTTCATCTGAAAGAGACTATTAGTTATGGATTCCTCGCCTTAGAATAGATACCCCAGCAATACCAACCCCGGAGGTGGGTCTCCGAACTAAGTTCACACCAGAAAGTCCTGGAGAACTGAATGGCCAAAGAAGCCTTCTCTCCGGACTTGGCTGTCCAGGCAGTAATGTTTGGTTAATGTGTGTAATGAATCCCACATGGCTGCCTGGCAGATGTCATGAAGAGGGACACCACGTCCCAAAGCAGTAGTGGCTGCCGTCGCCCTGGTGGAATGGGCGTGCAGCCCCACTGTAGGTTCCTTCTTCGCTAAGGAATAGCAGATTTTGATACAAAGAACGACCCATAGTGTAGTGTAGCTCCTATTTCCCTAATAGGCTCTGCGCATTGGAATAATATCCCCTAGAGGTCTGACATAGGACTAAGGTCAGTATGTCCCTATCGAGTATATTAAACTTAATTACTTGTGCCAGCTAGCTCAGAGGCCACTAGAAACTCCTTGGATAACAAGAAGGGAGTAGTTTCTGGCAGCCGCAAGACATGACAACTTTGTTTCCCTTTAGAATCAGAACGTGTCCCAGAGTCGTGGAAACAATAGATAACTATTTCGCTCAGCTCAATCGTGCATACTTAGTTTTCCTCAAAGTTACACAGAAAGAATAGACGGGCGTTTCAATAAAAGATTTATTGAACAGTCTTGTTTCTCGTGTAAGTAAAATGTGCTGTTATGATCACAAGACAGTATGCGAGATAAATAATGTACAGCGTAAGCAGTAGAAATAAATAGTACTGCGATAGCATTATCTTTAGCAGATATTCATTTACAGAAATAACACAGACTAAAAATTCGAGTACTCATACGATGCGTTGCTAAGCTAGTTCTACCCCAATGTACCTAACCTAACCTAGGTGTAGGGAGAGGTATGTAGTAGGTGAAGTATTCCTTACTATGGTATACTAAGAGTATGTTAAGTCTAGTATGCCTAGTATGCCAAGAGTTCTTCTAGGTTCTAGTCAGCTCCATACCTTGAGAATGAGAGGTAGGAATCTCTTGCCAGACTCGAACTCCAACACCCCGCAAGGGAAGTCAGATCACTGGAAGCTGGATTCTCTGCGTGCAGGGATGACAGCGTCTTCTCAGTGCGTCAGGCCGGGAAACGGGCTCCTCTGAAGTCGAGGTCTCCTCTAGTTTACAAGGGCTGGGGAAGGTATATTTATACCTGAGAGGTACCTCACAATGTTAGCATTGACGTGAATCGGACAGCGGAAGAAGTCATGAATGAACCCCTAAGGTATAACGGTTCATGCATAATAGATGAGTCCTTGAAGAAATCAATAGTCCTGTGCTAAGGAAACTCCCGAAGCCTAAGGGTCTGTTCTTCAAGAACTCGTTGTGACGTTAGGGTGGACGGATGTTGGAGACCATGCCTGTATTTGGAGTGCACGGTTTAATGCCTAAATAAGGACTGGGATTTTATGCCTATATAAGGGCAGGGCGAATTGTGCCTATATAAGGACATGATACAGGAAAGCCCGTGTATGGACACCCTAAGAGGAATACAACACCCACTCCACTTTCGTGTGTACGATAATTCTAAAATGCTAAACATTTAAAATGCTAAACATTAAATGGAGTACCGCATATTGCTAAAATATTTCATAAAACCATATAAAAGGCATTTAAAAAACCTATTAGAATGCAAAAGGTACTGTACATTTGAAGCATTGCTTTTCATTTCAGGCATATATTTAAAATAAAATACAATATGAATGAAATTAGCAGTAATATTTACATTTGACAGAAAATGATCGATAAGTTGTTCAAAATTCAAAGACATTTTATGTCATGAAAATGAATGAACTTTTTAGACAAACAAGATGACTAAGTGTCTGTGGAAGTACCGCGAAGTCTGTACTATAAGGTTAGTTCTACTTTAAGCAGATTGAAGTGCCATTTCAGTTCGAAAAATGGAAAAAAGTTCAATTTTGGGAAGAGTTCCAAGTTTTTGAAGTATGAAAGCCAAATTGTTACTGCATCTCTGGAACACTGTGGGCTGAATCAGAGTCAGTTTACGGGTCTGGTGTAAACATGAGATCATCTATTTCCGTAGACAAAACATCGTCCACTGAAGTTGGTGTCAGTTGGAACACCTCGTGTAATAGATCAATTGCACAGAGATGTGAAGCATCGCTTTCAGCATAGGTTGCCGCAGCAATGTTCGCGTCCGGTGTTACCTGTGTGCCTGTAGACCTTTCTCGTACCTCAGCAGCAGCCGAAAGCGTCTGTGAGATCTCAATGAATGCTGACATCAGGATTGGCAGCCTCTGGGGACAACACAGAGCATGGGCCGTTATCGGGACCAGCAGAGTATCGACATCCGTTGGCGTCGCTGATGGAAATGTTAGACAGGTGTCCAACACGCATTCTTCACCGCATAGCAGGCATCGTAGAACAGGTAAGATGCAATCTTGCCAGATTGGTCTGAATGACAGGAACCACGTGGTATTAAGGTCCAGTAGACGAGTCATGCCCAAAAGCTGTATTATTCGCTCACGGCACTTTCGTTCAAGGAGAGCTTTCTCCATTTCGCTCGGAGTGATGTCTGCGAATAGGCTGGCCATAGCGCAATAGCAGGAAGAGAAATAGAATTCCGGCAACAAGTGCTAGAATTAACGGTATGCCACCGCTGGTGTGCCCTGCTGATGGCAAGACAAATTTGCCACAGAACCATTGCAAGTCCCGTGTAAAGAAATGTCTTGACATATAAGTGAACCGCTCAGTGCACGTTTACAGTGTGTACCGCTCAAAAACACTTCACGATCCCCACTCCAACATCTATATGTATACGGCAAATCCCACGATGTCTTAATGTATTCCTTACCCAACCTTTCATATTTGCCTGCTTGCATTTGTTTGAGGCAATACTGAAACTGAAAAGTAGTCACAGGTAATGTGATTTTGCCATGAATAAGCCATTCTGTAGCTGGTTTTTCTGCCACTGTGAATGGTAACTTTTCCAGTTTTTCAATGCTCAGCACTGTATACTTTGCTCCTCTTTGTGCCAGTTCGATCTGTTTATCAGTTAGATTGTATTCTGCAAACAGAGCCGATGTGTTGATGAAACGCCAAGGCACATAGCCCGCTCGCAAAGATTGCAGCGTCCAGCTTAATAACACAAAAGAACGTAATTGAGATTGGCCTTGTTGTAACATCGCCAAATCTTGTTCTAGTATGTCGATAGCAGAGGATACAATGCCATCCAATGAATATATTCTGGAGGACAAAGTTGTTAACCCATTGTCGACCACAGAGAGGGTTTTCTCTAAATTAATACAATCAAGTTCACGTATTCGTTCTGCGGCCTCCATCTGTGACACTTTCCATGCTTCATTATAGGCAGCATAAATGCCGGCATATATGAAACGTTTTTGACGCGGTTTTCTTGGTCCAAGCAAGAATTCCTTTATGTCTGCGTCTTCTTTAAGTAAGGATAAGTGTTGTTTCACATCCTGTAGTGTAGATTTCTGAAGCCAATCGAGGCATAATTTTCCTACACTGTATGTTGTTACTACCCCCGGATGCTGTCTTTGGACGTATCTTGGGTCTGGCCTATGAATAGTAAAGCCCTGAGTTTTATTCAGGAATCTTTCCTGACAGTTGTTCGTGTCTGTGGGCCAGATCAACCATTTTTTCCAATCAGGATTAGATCTGTTGAGTTGTAGTATATTGTCAACTGTCACCACTGCCTGTGTATTATTATCACTGGCAGGTGTTGGTACAGAAGGTGTCTTCATCTCTTTGATCTTGGCTAGTCCAAGACAAGATGTTTGTTGGACAGTTTCATTCAAAAACATTATTTGTTCAGGGATGATACATGCTCTAAATAACGCTTCTATCCCCCTGCACTTGCCAATCTTTAGTACCCCACACAGTTTTTGTGTCTATTGTGTCTTTCCATAAGTCGAAACCCTGTCTAGACAGTTGGGCAATAAATATTGCAGAGTAAATCTGTTTCGTATTTGTTAACATAATTTTCAGTCCTGTTTTGTTTACATTTTTATAGTAAAACGTTTCTGGATCAGATGTATTGTACCCTGAATAATATGGAAACTTGTTAGCAAATGTTTTTGAACTACCGTGTGGTGGTGTAGGGCAATGTTCCCATTGGTTAAACATAAACACATTTCTAGGGTATGCAGATTTATGCAAATAATGATGACCATAGTGGTTATAACAATACAGTTGTTCATAGTCTGATGAACCCTCTAAATATTCATTTTTAGAAAATGCAGCAGATTTTTCTAGGTCAAACATTATGTCGTTAACAGTCTCAAAAGTCCCAATCATCAGAATAGGTACTGGACGAAATGAGATCACTTAGTGAAATTTTAAACAAATGTGGAATGTTCAATTGTTCCGTCGGGCCGAAGATATCAAAATCTGTTTTGTCCCACACTATACCATCCTGTATAGGAACAGCTGTGATGTTCACTGATGACAAGTCTCTTGCTTCACGATGGGAAGATTTATGAGGTTTCAAAAGTACGTTCACGTCTTTTCCTTCAGTATTCACATGGATGTATCTGCCACTTATAAGCACGCTCACAGTTGTAACCAAAGCTAGCCAGAGCAGGAAAACAAAAAGTCCAGATGTAATCCAGAGTTCAATCCATGGAGAAACCAAATATGTCTTTTTCAGAAAGTGAAGAAAGTCTTGTACTTGCTGCTTGAATTTCAATGATGCTGGCGTAGTTTCAGGTTCACTCGGATCTTCTGAGAACGTATCAAAGTTAATGAAATAGCCAGAAGCTGTTCTATCAATTGTTGGAATTGCATCAGGATTTGTAGAAATCGCTGGAACCAGTTGATCACCCGCTACATTGGTGTAGACTGGTGTATTTGGATGAACTGTTACTTGGTTTTCAAGAGGGATGAGTTCCATTGCATTATTGCTTAGTCCTTCATCTGTTACAGCTGAATTCTCGATTGTTATCAGTCTTTCAGTCTGAACCTCTTGGATAGTAGCAAGAGGAGTGCGTCTGCTACTAGGTCGGAGTCCACGAGGCCTACTATTTAGTATTGGCCACATACTGTGGTTTGATGAGGTCGATGGACACAAATCTTTTCTCCTTTCTTCCAGCAAGGGGCGGCAGAAGTACTGTTCTTGTTCCTTGAACTGCTAGGACAGGTACTGGTTGTCTGTAAGAAGGTCCAAATTCCTTCTTGTCTGCAATTTTTTATCTGACTAGATCCCCAACTTTTGGAATCCAGACAGGCCTTGCTGGGACCGCCGGTTTTTCCCCAGTGGTGGTTGGCTGTACGAATACGTTGCTTTGTTTCGTTCTTAACTCATTCAGTTCCTGTAAAACAGCCAAACGATCTTTGATATCAAACCTTTAATTTTCCACCACTGTGCCTACGTCAGCGAGATCTGGTACCCACATTCTTGTCCCAAATAGAACCTCATATGGAGTGACCCCCCCTAGAGAACTTCTTGGCAGGTTATTCAATAAGCGTTGGACCCCATAAAGATGTTTGACCCACCCATCACCCGAACCTAATACCCTAGCTGTTATAGACTGCTTTATGTCCCGGTTTTTCCTTTCCACAACCGAATTTCCCTCAGGATGGAATGGAGAGGAGTACCGCAATGCAACGCCCAGACTGGCCATGGCTTCTTTGTAAGCCCGAGAGCTAAACGCAGGGCCCTGGTCAGAATGTAGCGTGCCTATTGCGTATGTGCCGATAAAGACTCGCAAATCTTTTATAACAGTTCGAGCGTCAGCCGAGCGCTGAGGCCATATCCATAGGAACCTAGAGCATGAATCCACTGCAACCATGATATATTTATAGTTACCGTCCCTTTGCAAGGGACCGTAGTGGTCCAGGTAAACACAAGCTAATGGTTTGTCTGAAATTAACAGGGGTGTCTGCGCAGGACGTTTCACTGTTGAGACTTTCATCTGTTGGCAAATATCACATTCTAAAACATAGTTTTTAGTTTGTTTCCTAATGCCAGGCCACCAATATCTTTGCTTGAGTAAAGATACTGTTGCAGAAACACCTGCATGGGCAGAAGCTATCCCTTCGTGTGCTGCTAGGATTAGTCCTAATCTGCGTTCCTTGTTTGGAATTACCCTATCCCCCACTCCAGGGATTCGAGCAAAAGGAACGTTGTTCGCATCAATTACCTAAGAGTACTTGAGTGGAAACTTTTTTGGTAATGCTGCACTGCTGCCCTTGCTTGACGCATTGACAGCTAACATTATTTCACAGTCTATTTTTGTTTTTGAACGAGTGATCGCAGCTACGGAAGCCGTCTGAACAGCCCCCTTTGCGGCTTTGTCAGCCAATGAATTCCCTGCAACGTGAACGCCATCACGTTGATGACTCAGCATGTGGATCACGTGAGCCTTTGGTAGTTCGGTTTTTAACTGAACTACTTGTTCCCAAAGCATTTTGTGCTTTATTGTGCCACCTTTCGCATCTTTGAAACCATTTTCAAGCCAGTTTTGTATATATTCATTATACGACTGAACACAGTAAAAGGAATCGCACACTATCAGTGTGGGGAATTCTCGATCTGTACTTTCAAGTGCCAGTTTGAATGCTTGTAGTTCAGCTCGCTGAGCTGTACAATCTCCTAGAGACTGGGTTTTTGTGACCATAGGTCTGAAGATGCCATCTCGCATGCGACTTTTAACGATAGCACACGCTGCACTGTAAGCTTGCTTACTCCCTGTTGCGGGTTGTGCGGATCCGTCAGTGTAAATTATGAATTCGTACTGATCGAGAGGCAGAATCTCAGTGGGCAGAGGACATTCTTGTTCATATTGCAGGAATGCTTGTGTTTTTAAATCTGGATCAAAAACATATTCAACATCTGTTGCAGCAAGAGAATTAACCCATTGTATCCATCTTGGATGTAGTGCTTTAGCATTTGGAATGCTTGCTTTTGTGACCGCTTCTAAAGCTGGTACTGGGGTTACGACAATAATGCGTTTCCCTTGGGCTAAGGCTCTTTCTTTTGCTACAGCGGTTTGAACTGCTGTTAGAATTTTTTCAGTTGAACTGAAGCGCATTTCCGCTTGTGTGTACAAATGAGATTTGTATGCAATTGGTATTTTCTCACCATCATTGAAGGTTAAGTAGGTGAATCCGCACTGACCCGAAATTATTCGGATCACCAAATTGCGTTGACTTACGCATGTTTGTAAGTGATTTGTTGCTAACATATTAGCCTGGAGTGAATGCAAGATTTCTGTGTGTTCGTTTGTCCAATTTTTGATTGAAAAATCAGGTTTGATTAATGCGTAGAGAGGTTTAACCCTTTCTGCGTAATTTAGAATGTATGTTCTGCCAAAGTTTAGGAAACCGAGAATGGATTGTAAGTTTTTTAGCGTTTTTGGAGGTTGGAGCAGCGCACATTTCTCTAGAAAGTTAGCTGCCAAGCTCTTGCCTTCACTTGAAAGCTCATATCCTAGGAATAGAACATTGAGATGGGCAATTCGGGACTTTTTAAAGTTGAACTTATAGCCCTCAGAGGCGAAGCCCAGTATAATGGTGCTCACCCTGTTCAAGTGTTTGTCCAGGTCATCGTCTGTCAGATAGATGTCATCGACATAGGACAATGCCTCATTGTCATAAATTTGTAGTAACTCCGCTAACCTCGCTGAGAATAAACCTGGGCTGTTCTTGAACCCTTGTGGGAGTCGACAAAAGTGAAGCTGGGTCCCCATTATGGAGAATGCTGTTAAGTACCTGCTTTCAGGTGCTATGTTTTGACAAAAGAAACCATTTGAGATGTCTAATGTTGTTTTGTATTTTTTACGCACAATGTAATTCATTAATGCTGTGCTATGTGCATTTTGCACTGCAAAGGTTTTAGAACAAGTGTTTAGGTGTCTGTAATCCAAAACTAGACGATATGTATTGTCTGGATTGGAAACAGGAAACAAAGGATTGTTCATTGAGGAGGTGCATGTTTCAATCACCCCTTGGTATTCAAGTTGATCTAAGATCTCCCTGACCTGTTTTTTAGCTTCTTGCTTTATTGGATACTGCCTTTGTGCAGTTGGTTCATGTTTCAGATGTATTTTATGGTGAGGTGAGTCCTCATCCCATCCTACATGATTTTTATATAATGCTGGGGCCTGGGCTACTGCCCATTTCCTGACATATGTATATTTTAGGTGAATTGGAATATGGTTGGAGAAGGCAGGCATAATAATGTCCTCGCCGTGTGGGCACTCCCTGACAAATTGTGGTGGCCAGTCTTTTTCTGCTAGAAGTATGTCATAGCCCCTTGATAGTCTTTCCCAAAAAAGTGCTTTCACCTGTCTGGGTATGTCTCCCTCCATCCGGAGTGTTATTTCATATAACCTTTGTGGAGTACTAACCCTGGTGTCTACAGTTTCAACTGTAATGTACTCATTCAAGTCCACTATCTCCAGAAGTTCCTTCAGGTTCTGGCGAGCTATTGTGACTTCTGCTGCACTGTCCAGCATTGTCTGAGCCCATTCTCCGTTCTTGAGTTGTGTTCTCAGTATTCTCGGCATGTCTGATCTTCAGACCTGCTACTTTCTTTTGGAGAATTGAGGTTTTGTTTTGTTTTTGGAGCGTGTTTTTCTTCTTTGGATTTCACGCGTTCTTCTCTATGTTCTGATCGTCCTCTTCTTTCCGAAGTCTGTGATGAGATCTGAAAGGGACGAGAGGAACGTGTATCAGTATCTTGATACCTGTCAGGTTTTCTCAAATTATCCCTATTCCTGAGGTTATACCTCCTTTCAGAGGGCTCCTTTTGAGGAGACCTACCTCGGGATTGAGAACGTTTCTCGTTTGAATTATGTTTATTAGTCTCCCACTTCTTTTTAGAAGAGGTAGGAGTTTGTTTAATAGAGTCCTTCTCAGGACTTTCAGATAGTTTCGGCTTCACTGGTCTTCCACTCAAACTATCTCTGCCTAATTCTGCATAGGATTGTTCAATTATTCTGGGTAGTTCAGTTTCATGTTCTGTAACATCGAATTCCCTTAATTTTTGTCGGATCGCCACTGCTGCTGCCTCCCCTTTAATATTAGATAATATTATTGTTGAGACCTGGTCGAAATTTTTCAGTAATTTCATACCTAAATTTAGAGCAGGCTCTGCCCCGTATTAGTTTTGAATTTGTTTCAGGACATCTGGGATTACCGCAATTGACGGAATACCATGTGTTTTAGTATAGATGGCAGCAAAGACTGAGCCCCAGGTGGTGCAGTCTTCCAGTTGTGGTGTGATCCCCATCGGTAAACTGATTGTTAGGATTCTGTGTTTCTCATACGGGCTAGTATTTGGAAATACTGCTTCGATTTGAGTAATTTTTTGAGCTATCCAGAATGGAATTTGCTCACGTTTTGTGGGCATTTTACCCATGACTGAGTAGAGAGTCTGTGGTGTAATTTTTAGTGTATTCCCCTGGTGAGGAGTTTGATTTGGAAGTGTCAGTGGTTGCTGGACTGTGAAAGTCCGCATGACATATTGGACCAGTTGTCTGTAGATTTTTATTATTTCTTGTAGTTGAACAAGTAGTTCCTCGTCTGACATTTCTTCAATGTCGGGATGAGGTGTATAGCCGGCTAAAATCGGCCATGTTGCTCCTGGTCTACCTAGTGGAGCGAGCCTGGTAATGTTTCTGTGATGTTTTAGGGCGCCTTTAAACCAGAGCTGATGCTCTTGGTATGTTAGTGGAATTTCTATATCCTCGAAAGGAACGTATTCCTCTGGTGAATCATCTTCTTTGTAGAAGTGAAACGTGTGTGTTACTGGATTGGATTCAGGAAATATTACCCATGAATAGAATACCTCTGTCTGAAAGGATTCTTGTGCCTCTATCACGAAAACTGCTCTACCACCTCTTGGTGGCAGACCGTGTTTTATAAGTTTTAGAGTGATGGCTCTTCTTAAGTTTTGAGGGATGTCTATAACACCCTCCTCGGTTTCAATAAAACCTGTGATATTATAAGCTGTTGCAGCTGGCTGTTCCGCAGTTCCACCGTTTCCGGTGTCGGAGCCAGGCATTTTGTTCTTTGTAAAAATGTAGAACAAGTTTCAAGGAAACAAAGATAAGGTGCACAATATTTTGGAACACTGTATCCTTCAACGTTGAGCAAACCAAACAGCTAATATATAGGGTGTTTCCCTATGTAGCCGTGGTGGATACTTAACCCTGCCCACTCCAGACGTCTTTTGGAGTATATGGGTAGGGGTCTCTGAGAGAAAAGCACGGCTGAGTTACTCAGTATCTAGCGTTAAATTACCGCCTTACCAAACGTTGGGCGCCATGTAGTGTAGCTCCTATTTCCCTAATAGGCTCTGCGCATTGGAATAATATCCCCTATAGGTCTGACATAGGACTAAGGTCAGTATGTCCCTATCGAGTATATTAAACTTAATTACTTGTGCCAGCTAGCTCAGAGGCCACTAGAAACTCCTTGGATAACAAGAAGGGAGTAGTTTCTGGCAGCCGCAAAACATGACAACTTTGTTTCCCTTTAGAATCAGAACGTGTCCCAGAGTCGTGGAAACAATAGATAACTATTTCACTCAGCTCAATCGTGCATACTTAGTTTTCCTCAAAGTTACACAGAAAGAATAGACGGGCGTTTCAATAAAAGATTTATTGAACAGTCTTGTTTCTCGTGTAAGTAAAATGTGCTGTTATGATCACAAGACAGTTTGCGAGATAAATAATGTACAGCGTAAGCAGTAGAAATAAATAGTACTGCGATAGCATTATCTTTAGCAGATATTCATTTACATAAATAACAGACTAAAAATGCGAGTACTCATACGATGCGTTGCTAAGCTAGTTCTACCCCAATGTACCTAACCTAACCTAGGTGTAGGGAGAGGTATGTAGTAGGTGAAGTATTCCTTACTATGGTATACTAAGAGTATGTTAAGTCTAGTATGCCTAGTATGCCAAGAGTCCCTCTAGGTTCTAGTCAGCTCCATACCTTGAGAATGAGAGAGGTAGGAATCTCTTGCCAGACTCGAACTCCAACACCCCGCAAGGGAAGTCAGATCACTGGAAGCTGGATTCTCTGCGTGCAGGGATGACAGCGTCTTCTCAGTGCGTCAGGCCGGGAAACGGGCTCCTCTGAAGTCGAGGTCTCCTCTAGTTTACAAGGGCTGGGGAAGGTATATTTATACCGGAGAGGTACCTCACAATGTTAGCATTGACGTGAATCGGACAGCGGAAGACGTCATGAATGAACCCCTAAGGTATAACGGTTCATGCATAATAGATGAGTCCTTGAAGAAATCAATAGTCCTGTGCTAGGGAAACTCCCGAAGCCTAAGGGTCTGTTCTTCAAGAACTCGTTGTGACGTTAGGGTGGACGGATGTCGGAGACCATGCCTGTATTTGGAGTGCACGGTTTAATGCCTAAATAAGGACTGGGATTTTATGCCCATACAAGGGCAGGGCGAATTGTGCCTATATAAGGACATGATACAGGAAAGCCCGTGTATGGACACCCTAAGAGGAATACAACAATAGAGAGATGGTCTGCTTTTGCACGGCCCGGCCTTTCTTGACGCCCACATAGCCAACAAAGAGCTGGTCATCCACCGGGAATTGTTTTGTGCGATCCAGATATAATGAAAGCGCACGTTTTGGATCCAGACGTTGGAGCCTCTCCTCCTCTTTAGAAGGATGCGGGGCGGGAAGAAGGTGGGCAAAGTGATGGTCTGTCCTATGTGGTAAGAGGTAACCACTTTGGGAAGGAAAGAAGGCCTAGTGCGAAGGACAACCTTGTCCGGATGAACAGCCAGGAAAGGAGGTTTGGAAGAAAGAGCCTGAAGCTCACTCACCCTGCGAGCAGAGGTGATGGCAACCAAAAAGGCAGTTTTGGGTGTCAAAAGTTTGAGAGGACAGTTTTGTAGCGGCTCGAAAGGAGCGCACATAAGGTAGGTCAGAAGCAGGTTCAAGTCCCACTGGGGCATTACGAAAGGAATAGGAGGAAACAAGTGAGTAATGCCCTTAAGAAAACGATTTACAATAGGGGACTTGAAAAGAGAAGGTTGATCTGGAAGGCGAAAAAGGCAGCAATGGCTGAAAGATAGCCTTTAAGAGTGCCCAGAGCAAAGCCCTGCTGGGCCAAAGAAAGAATGAAGAGGAGAACCTCTGAAAGAGAGGCAGAAAGGGGATCCTCAATCTTTGCTGTGCACCATGCCACAAATTTGTTCCATCTACAGGCGTATACCGTTTTGGTGGAGGGACGCCTGGCTGCCAAGATAACGTTACAGACTTCGGGAGGAAGGTCGAAAGCTTTCAACTGTCGCCGCTCAATCTCCACGCAAGGAGGTGGAGGCTGGACAGGTTCGGGTGGAGGACCATCCCCTGCTGCTGCGACAGAAGAGCCTCCCGAAGGGGCAGTCTGATCGGAGTATCGATGGGCATGTTCAAGAGCTCGTGATACCAGACTCTTCGTGCCCAGTCCGGAGACACAAGAATGACTTGGGCCCGGTCGCGCTTGATCTTCTTCAGCACTCTGGGCAGAGGTGGTATAGGCGGAAAAGCGTATAGAAGACCGCAAGTGACGCCTTGGAAATTCCAAGGCGCAGAACTGCTGACATTGCGCGTTCTCTTCTGTGGCGAATAGATCTAACCAAGGCTCTCCCCACTGCTGAAATAGACCTTGCACCACCTCCGAGTGAAGACGCCATTCGTGATCCATCATGCACCAGAGGCTGAGTTTGCCCGCTCTGGCGTTCAGAGAACCTGCCAGGTGT
This sequence comes from Calotriton arnoldi, assembly GCA_963921515.1. Classification (NCBI taxonomy): domain Eukaryota; kingdom Metazoa; phylum Chordata; class Amphibia; order Caudata; family Salamandridae; genus Calotriton; species Calotriton arnoldi. The sequence goes on from CAWUFW010000860.1 coordinate 3,059,667, forward strand.
TGAACCACCAGGGACATGCCCTGATGTTCCTGCCATGTCCAAAGACGAAGAGCCTCTTGACATAGGGTCCACGACCCAACCCCGCCCTGTTTGTTGCAGTACCACATGGCGGTGGTGTTGTCCGTGAACACCTGCACTACTCTTCCTTTGACAGAAGGAAGGAATGCCTTCAGTGCAAGACGAATCGCCCGGAGCTCCAGAAGGTTGATATGGAGCCCAGACTCCGCCGGAGACCAGAGGCCTCTGATCTCCGCCTCCCCCATGTGGCCGCCCCACCCCATAAGTGATGCATCTGTCACCACTGTGAACTCTGGTTGGGGAAGGGAGAGGGACCTGCTGTTGACCCAATCCTGGTTCGTTAGCCACCACTGCAATTGTTGTGCAGTGCCTTCCGAGATCGGAACGCAATCGGAAAGATTTCCCTGATGCTGTGCCCACTGGAACTTCAGGTCCCACTGCAGAGCCCGCATACGCCACCTGGCATAGTCCACCAGCAGGATGCAGGAGGCCATGAGGCCCAGTAGCCTCAGAGTCAGGCTGACCGAAACCCGGGATAGAGGCTGAAAGATTGGAATCATAGCACGAATATCCTGGACTCGCTGCTCGGGAGGATAAGCCCGAATCTGCGCTGTGTCCAGAACCGCTCCGATGAAAAGGAGCTTCTGAGAGGGAATCAGGTGTGACTTCGTCACATTGATGGTGAACCCCAGTGAATGCAGGAAGTCGGCCGTAGTCTGGAGGTGGGAGACGACAGCCTGGGGCGAGCCCGCCTTCAACAACCAGTCGAGATAGGGGAAGACTGGAGCCCCTGATCTGCACAGATGAGCTGCGACCACCGCCGTCACTTTCGTGAACACCCGAGGGGCGTTGGTAAGGCCAAAGGGGAGCATGGTAAACTGAAAGTGCTCGTGGCCTACCGTGAACCGTAGGTAACGCCTGTGGGCCGGCGGGACGGGGATGTGAAAATAAGCGTCCTGCAAGTTCAACGCTAATCCAGTCTCCAGGGTCGAGGGCAGACAGGACTTGAGCCAATGTCAACATTTTGAACTTCTCCTTCTGGAGGAAGCGGTTGACGTTCCTGAGATCAAAGATAGGACGCAGGCCCTTGTCCTTCTTGGGCACCAGAAAGTAGTGGGAATAACAACCACGACCTACTTCTGGGGCAGGAACTCGCTCGATAGCTCCCTTGGCAAAGAGAGCCGTAACTTCCTGGTGGAGAAGGGCCAAGTGATCCTCCGACATGCGATGGAATTGAGGTGGCATGGCTGGAGGGGTAGTCTCGAAGGGGAGGGAGTAGCCCCTTCGGACTATCTGCAAAACCCACCTGTCCGACGTGATGTTGAGCCAGTGGGGGAGGTGATGGCGAATCCTGCCTCCCACTGGCGAATGGTGGCCCTGAAAGGTCAGACTAGGAGGGCTTGGAGGCTGCTGCAGAGGGGGCGCTGGTGGACTGGCCTACCTGCTGGCCCCCAGAACCACGACGGTGGGTCCCACGTCCCCGGCTGTGCAGAGGCTGGACACCTTGCACAGTTCTGTGGCTCTGGACGGAACGTGGCAGGGCACCCCTTCCGTAGCCATGAAAGGGACGAAAAGCAGACTGAGTGGGACGAGAGGGAGAAGCGAGGCCCAAGGACCTGGCCGTAGCCCTAGAGTCCTTAAAGCGCTCGAGCGCGTTGCCTGCTTTGTCGCCAAACAAGCGACGACCATCAAAGGGCATGTCCAAAAGTGTAGCTTGGACATCACCCGAAAAGCCAGTGGACCTCAGCCAGGCGTAGCGTCTCAGGACTACTGACGTTGAAATAGTCCTGCCCAGCGAGTCGGCAGTGTCCAGTCCACATCGTATGGCGGACTTCACTGCGTCTCTCCCTTCGGCAACTGCACGGGAGAGCACGGCCCGGGCCTCCTCCGGACACTGTGGCAGCACCTGTGCGACCGTGTCCCACACAGAATGGGAGTAACGGCCCAAGAGACATGTGGTGTTCACAGACGGCAGTCCTAAGCTGGAGGAAGAAAACATTTTCTTCCCAAGATGGTCCAGCTTCTTGGATTCCCTATCAGGTGGAGCGCTAGAGAATGCGCCCTTGGAAGTCGAGGCTTGGACCACCAAGCTCTCGGGGGTAGGGTGCTGGGAGAGGAAAATGGGGTCACCCGGGGCCAGGCGGTGGTGTCGGGCAATCATCCTATCCACAGGGGCCCCTGTGTTGGGCTTGGACCAAGTGCCCAGAAGGATGTCCGTGAGGGCCTCATTGAGCGACAGCAGGGGCGCCGAAGAGGCCGCCGCCGGTTGAAGCACCTCGGTCAGGAGGTTAGTCCTGACCGCCACTAGGAAGCTCAAGGTTTAAGGCCTCAGCCGCCCTATGCAACACCACTGCGTATGATGCACCCTCCTCCGTAGCCACGGTAGGGGGAGATAGCATGCCAAGGTCTGGAGAGGTGTCCAGACCACTGGCCTCACCCAACTCCTCTCTCCAGTCCGGTTCTTCTAACTGGTTTGCCAGAGGGTCCACAGACCCCTCCTAGTCCTCTCACCCTCCTCTGGTATCCACTCAGGGCGATAGGGAACACCAGGGGAGAACAGGGGAACAAAAGTACCGGTCGGCGCCGGTACCGACGGCGGTCCGGCTCCGTGTCCACGTCGAGGGGGAGGCTGGGGTCGACATCGGTTGGGGACACAACCGGCGTCGGAGGGGGTGGAGGTGTCGCGAATGGATTCCCACCGGAGGAGGTGTCGTCAGGTCGACCGGCGCCGATCCGGATCCAGGCCTGGATCCCGGGGGGCCCTGCGGCGCCGAAGCTGCCGGCATCGAATGCCTAGAACCCCCAGCCAAGTGACGGGGCCCGAAGGCGCGCCGGTGGAGTCGGGCTGCCCAAAGATGCAGTGGAGTGCTTCGTAAAAGCTATGAAGTTGGGCAGGGGTCGCATTGGCTCCCGGAAAGGGAGGGTGGCTCGGAGCCGACCCAACAGGCTCCGCGGGCGGAGGCGGACGACTATCTTCCGCATCCCGCGTCGCGTCAAGAATGCGAAGAGCGACGGTGCTTCTTCGCCTTCATTTTGTGTTTCGACTTACCTGAAGACGAGGAGTGGTGGTGATGGCTCCGCGACCGGTCCCGCGACCTCCCTCTCGACCGGGACCTCTAACGACTCGAAAAGATGTCGACAAAAAGTGACTCGAGGTACCGCTCTGTCCGGATCTGCGCTGGCTGGCACGGAAAAAGAAAGAACTGACGTCAGCGCGCAGGGGTGGCGTCTAAGTAGATACCGCAACGTCATTCCGGCGATCACGATGCCAACGACGAACGCGGAGTCGACCGACGCCACCTACCGACGCGCAGGGGTACTGCTGAAGAAAAAATTCTCCGGATCCAGTCTGACGCCTGGGGGTAATTCTAAGGTGAGGAGTCCATAACTAATAAATAGTCTCTTTCAGATCAACAGTACCAGTCTCGATCACTTACAAAAAGATAGCAATTGGTTATTTAGTAAAACAGGGCTACATACAAAAAAAAATCCTCTTTGGACCCATTTGTGGTTCTCCATAAATTTTCCAATTAATCAAATAAATCTGAACTCCCTGTCATAATCAACATGTTTTCCTATACTAAATATATAGACAGTGGCTTTGTTTTTCATACATAAAACATTATCGTACCATTATGTTGAAAAAAATGAACTTGTGAGAATGTTATGCGACTGTTCATGTTACATCTTTGCGAATATGGGTATTGCTATTTTCACAGCACAACCATATGCATGAACATGTTAAAACTCCTCGCACAGCAATACCAGTTACTCCGACTGCCTTTAACGCGCTCCTGGTAACATTTCTGGCTGCCTTTCACGAGCCTTCGCGTTTTCTGCCACTGTTTTGATTTACTGGCATTTAGATAAAGCTGCTAGCACAAGGTCACACATGGACAGAAGCTTTTGGTAGTGAAGCAGCCTGCTACTGTGAGAAGCCGCAAGGCTTTGGGGGATCTCGCGTTTTCATTTCTATGAAGGGAAAAGCACACACCATATGCTTCCATTTTCCTCTATCCGGCACTGTGGCGAGTTTTATGGTAGTTATAACTTGAAGCAAACTGTCAATGCTTGGATAACGCGCTGACACATGGCATAGGGCCATAAGATGTGGATTGGGAGGGGGGAGTAGAGCCGGTTTGGATGAGGGCTATTCTATTGTCCCCATTCCTTTCACACTATTGGCTGGTGGAATGACAGCGTGTGCCTGATAAGGTTACTTAAACACAGATTATATGCAGATGTGTCGCCTAAATAACTGGAAACCAGAGTCTGGCGATACTGGGCCTGAACAGGGTCTGATCTAAGGTACTAGCTAAGACTGTGGAGGCAGCGGAGGCTCAATGGAAGAATGGAGGCTAAGTCTACAAGGCCTCAAAACCAGCCTACAGTGTATCTTTCTTCTGGGGGTGAGGGATATCTAAGAAAGGGGGGTTTGCTCAATAGCAGTAGGAAGCTACCACTTGCCAGATCTGGTCTCAAACCACCTTTAGGAAGTGACTCTTAGCTACAGAGGCCCATGACATACTTTAGCACAACCCCCTTCTACAAGAGAAAAGGAGGCTGGAATTGAAGGTACCATGCACCACGAAGCAAGGCGCCTCTCTTTTATTATGAAGGAATCTAGAAGTCCCATAAATGTATGCCTTATTAAATTGTATAGTATTGTAACTGCATTTATATAGTGCCTAATACCCCAGAATGGGTGTTGATCGCTTTACGCCGGGCAGCTGTCAGAGAGGATAGCAGGCAGAACCCCAGTCCGTCTGCAGCTGCTGCCAGCTTTATTATAGTGCCCACCTTTCTGCCACAAACACCTTGCAGCTTTTTACCAGAGACAGACGCTTCCTGGGCACTCTGACAAGATTCAGCATGCACAAGTCAGGAGTCTGCAGTAAGCACTTGGTAAACATTTAGCAAAGATATTAAGGAGGCAGGAGATTCACACACACTCTAATCAGTGTACAGAAAAAGAATGTAGTCAGAAGTGTGGTAGATTGGGGTAGAGTGGAGTAGGGTAGATTAGTTTAGAATGGAGTGGGGTAAATTGGAGTGGAGTGAGATAGATTGGGGAAGAGTGGAGTGGGGTAGATTAGGGTGGAGTGGGGGTAGATTGGGTGGATTGGAGTGGGGTAGATTAGGTGGATTGGAGTGGGGTAGATTGGAATGGGGTATATTGGGGCGGGGTAGATATGGGAGGGGTAGTATGGAGTAGGCTGGGGTGGAGTAGGGTGGGGTAGAGTGGGTAAGATTGGAGTGGCGTCAGGTAGATTTGAGGAGTCTGGTAGACTGGAGTGAAGTAGAGTGGAGGGGGTAGAGTGGAGTGGGGTAGACTGGAGTGCGGTAGATTGGGTTAGAGTGGAGAGGGGTAGACTGGAGTGGGGTGGAGTGAGATAGATTGGGGAAGAGTGGAGTGGGGTAGATTGGGTGGATTGGAGTGGGGTAGATTGGGTCGATTAGAGTAGGGTAGATTGGACTGGGGTATATTAGGGCGGGATAGATTGGGGAGGGGTAGATTGGAGTGGGGTGGGTAAGATTGGAGTGACATTGTGTAGATTTGAGGAGTCTGGTAGATTGGAGTGGAGTTGGGTAGTTTGGAGTGGAGTGGGGTAGATTGGAGTAGAGTGGGGTGGATTAGAGTTGAGTGGGGTAGACTAGGTGGATTGGAGTGGGGTAGACTACCTCATGAAATATACATACGGCACTGGAACAGTACCCAGGAGTACATTTTGTTCTGAAAGCAGTGCTTGAATGGAGAGAGTAGGTAAATCATGCCTCTACTCTCAAGTCTGAGTAGAGTACTTTCATGAGATGAAACCTGTTGTCCAGCACCTTTGCCTAATCTAATCAAGGCAAAAGCATTCTAGCCTTGGGACTGGTTGAAGTGGTGGCATCAGTGCTACATTTTCAAAATAGATAATGTTTCTGCTGTGGTGTTGGTCATCGTGCATGTTGACAGTGCCATTACAGGAACCAGAGATTAAAGTCCAAAAGCACAACAGCCATGAGGTTACAAAATGTCTACCAATCACTGGCTCTGGCTACACACTTGTTTATGACACCATTTCAGCTGTTACAGCTATGTCCACAAATCAAAACACTTCAGACATAGGCCAGACTGCACCCACACACTTCTGTCCAACAATTATAACAGAATGGTTAAACAACCTATCTGTCACTCATTTCCTTTTCAAATGAATGCTGAGGCACTGCTACAAAACGTATTAAGAGCATAACTCTGGCCCTGACGCATAACATCAAAAAACTCCCGATATATGCCACACCACTGACTCGCACTGTTCCATCTATGGCACTCCAAGGAGTAGTGTGCTACCCCTTGCGAAACGAGTTTTGGTGAATCGGTAGGAGGTGTATAAATACAACTACAATACATTACAATATACTCAGAAGCTGCAGCACTGTGAAGCCATAATAATGGCAATATATAGCTAGACAAACCTCTATTGACAATCTATTCCTGCCTTCTGTAAACATATAGACTTTACTTAGACACTGCGTACAAGCTAAGAGGTGATGTCAGTGTTAAAATCCCGATAACATCTGCTGTAAAACAACACAATGTTAGAGCTCAGAGGAGAGCTGTGATCAAGGCATACTTAGTAGGAACTTAAGATGCATTAGGGCTGAAACCTGAGACTTGCCTGTGACCCATCCAGAAATCAGATATGCGAACCCATTAACTCCGTGATCTGAGACTTGCACATGCATGCGACCTCAAACAAGCATTTGTGGCAACGTCCTGATGAGCTGACTGAAAACGTACTTTTGGTTACCAGTGAGACCGGGGTATCTTTCTGAAGATGGAATTAAAAATGTTTCATGTTCTCATTGCCATTTTATAGAAGGAATTTTCTGAGAATTGGCACAAAGCATTGTTGTGTTGAAATACAGTTGTGAAAACTGGTTCTAAAGTGCTTCCTATTGAAATCTGTAAAAGCTGCTTTTGGGTTGTCTCACTCATCCCCTTTTTAAAGATCTGTCAGTAGCCTACAAACACTGTCAAATCCACTAACACGTTTGTTGTTTTGTCCTACATGTTTACACTCTATTTTCTTGTATTGGTTCTAAGGATAGCTCCGCCCCACTGTTTGACATGTCTGCCCCACCTCCATTGGTTGACTTGTTAGCCCCTTCGAAATCCAGGTCTAGTTGTGCCCCTGATTGAATCTCTACCTTTTTAAAACGAAAACAAGTGAAAGAAAACCCAATAAATGTTTTTTGCTATAACACAACCGAAATCGCAGTACAGATTTGAGACAAGTGGCACTCACCATAGAAATACAAACCCACAGAATGATGAAGCCAAACACATTATGATGGAAAGGTGAAAGAAAAATGGATAAATAAAGGTTAGTGTACAGTATGTTCTTTCCTAGCCGCGCCTCCCCATCAGAGAACAGTTTCATTCCTTTTGTAAACTACAGCACAAATAGCCACTTAAAAAGCCTTGTGGGTTTAAATGGAAGTAATCGTCCTCAAGGGAGAGGGCACTGCCTGGCCTCATCCATTGGTGGCTGCGGCCAGGAAACAAGAGAGAGGATGTGCGTCACTGGAGGGCGTGGCCTCTCCCAAGGACAATACTGCTATTTAAAGCCTGCAAAAAGCCAAGTATGCTGTACGCTTTCAACATTTTACAACACGCTTCTATTTTCTGGCTTCCGCACAAAAACACGGATTCTTTCCAAACCTTCACATGTTATTGAATTTATTACTCATCTTTTTCCCACTGTATACAACAATATCCTCGTTCTATGCCCGATGTATAGACTTAAACGGCAGGCCAGCTCCGTTTTATTGCGGTATAATGTTACCCAATATTTTCGATGAGATTCAGAAACGCGTCTGAGGCAGTTTACTCTTGGAGACGTTCACTGAGCTGAGGACAATCTAACTAGGCAAAAAGCTTACAAAAAAAGTGTTAAAATTAGATTGACAAAAAACGTGCTAGATTTGGAAATCCATAGATTAAAACATTAATATTCAGAAACAATACATTTTTGAAGAATATATATATGACCAGGGCTTTAAGTGGGCCAGGTCTTGCCGGTGCTCAGCACCGGCAGTTCTTAAAAGCAGGTGCTGAGACGGGTCCCTATCAGGCTCTCCATTTTTGCCCTCACCCTCAAGGTGAAAAAAAAATCTTAACACTGCAGCAGTACCACCCTTCACTGCCTTTGATGTAACTTCAAAGAGACTCGTTATAGTTCAGTCAAAATCTCATCATTTCAGAACTGAAGCATTGTCAATATTCTATACAAGGAAGTCATAGTTGTTGCTTATTTATCTTATGCAATTAACAACCACTGACAAAGCCAATAGTCCTGGCTTGTTGTAGGTGTAATGTTAATTGTTGTATTATATATCTGTATGCAATGACAGAAGCAGCAAAATACCAGTCGGGCAGCACGCTATGCTATGCACAGCTTTTTAGATTACTCTTTAAGCCACGTCCTAATTAATCGGCCACGCCCGTTTCAGAGACCCTCTAGTTTTTTCATCCCACTTAAAGCCCTGAATATGACCTCCTTATCTGCACTATAATATGTTTTGAAATTGTTATTTGAACCCAAATAAACAGTTTACTGTTCAAAACACACCCTAAATCCCACTGTGCTGACACCCACAAGCCGCCTCTAGTGCATCAGAAAAAAATTAAGTACCGTGGAGCCTTTGAAAAGCTGGTAAGCGTGATAGGCTTGTGTTAAAGCGGGGCTTTCTATGCAGTTTAAAAAGCTCAAGTTCTATCGATGTTTTCACAAACTTTTTTTTTTTTTAATTGACCAGGTAATTTCAACTTTAGTTCCAGCCTGTTATTTTTACATAGGCCTCACAGGTTGGAGAAGGCTGGTTCTCTTACTGACATCATCAAATGGGGCAAAAGTGGTGTGGTTATGTGGCAGGCTTGGGGCTCTCTTTTCACTACAAAGTGTTTTTAATTGGAAAAAAAATCTACAATGCAGTAAAAAGATACTTGTACAAAAATATACATAATGGTGTCAGGTTACCTTCTCATTGCGTGGCTATAAATTCATGTAAGGTCATCAGTCACCCAAAAATGAATCAATGCTAAATATTGTTGTATTCTCCATTTTGTCACATTTTTCCTCTAAAATCGCCTTACCCTTCTCTGCCAATTTCTCCAACTTTCGTAGCTTCACCAAGTGGCTCTTTACCCAGTTTGGTCAAATTCATTTTGGTCTCCAAAGTCATCAAGAAAGATCCATTGTAGGAAATGTCCAAATCTACCCATAGACCTAAGACAATAACATAATCAAAACATAAAAAAACATAGGAGACAGGTTAAAGGCTAGCCTTCAAAAATGAATCACCTTAACGGTGAGCTGCATATTCTGAAAATCGGGAATATAAGTGATAGGAGTCATACAATCATAAATATTAGGCCTGGCTACAAGATTTTTAAATTACCCAGAGCACGCTTTCAAACACAAGACTGATAACACAAATATTAGTTAACGGATTGAACCATCTCAAAGTGTCTTGTGGGTGAACAAACATTTTTTAAAGAAATTGTGTTCTTTTGGACAGATGTACTCTTAGGACGACATAATAATGTAAAACATATGTAAATAATCTTCTATAGCGAACAGCCTGCATGTGGCAAGTATGTTCACGCCAGGATTGAAGACAATGGGTACTACAATGCTACCATTTGAAATAAGATGTTGAATTAGAGGGAAGTGTGGTTCTTTACTTCTTCTGGCCAAACAATGTTAGAAATATTCCCTGGTAGTATTTGCAATTGGTTTTAAAATGACTGCTGTAATTCACCAATTTAGGGCGTTAACATGCAACTGTGTGTTGTTTTAAATGAAGAGGCGAGTGAGTAGACAAGGTGTGCTTTGGCATTCGAATACATATATTATGAAAGAAAAGCCTGACTGTGACTTAAGCATATGGTAAACATGAATCTCACGAGTGGTGAAGATAAAACATTGTAATCAGGTACTGTACAGGGGTGTGGAATTCCTATAGCCTGTCACCTAGGACATATTGTTTGCGGTCAAGGACAACAAGTTTTCAAGTTTATTTTGTCCTTGGGACAAGTAGGCCCTACAGTGCCAACCCCCTGCAGCATAAATCCTTTGTCTGTCAATTTACAGTACCACATTATGGAGCAGAGATGGGAATGGTCTGCAGTTGAGGTAATATCAAAGAGATACAAGATCTACATCTACTGTTATCCCTAGATGACAGTACGGATACGACACCGACTATTTTAGACATATTATATGACTTGGATATAACACCCAATTTAAACATTGATAGTGGTCTTAAACCGAAATCCATTTTCGTATCTACTCTAACCCAGAATAACTGGATTGATTCTTTTTATAATGCAGTAACAAATGACTTACATTTACTAGAAGACAAATCCTTTGGTAAACACAAACATTTTAGACACAATCTTAACAAGGAACAATATTCTGCTCTTAAGTCACTTGCCAAAGCGCCTAACATTATCATCAAGGAAGCGGACAAGGGAGGAAAACATTGTTGTCATGCAAGACAAGGACGTCTATATCCAAGAAATAGATAGGCAGCTTCTGGACAGTCAAGCGTATATAAGCCTTAAGAATAACCCACTTAAAGACATCACTAGATTGACTGAAAGTAAACTTAAATCTTGTCATCTCAAGTGTCTGATTACTGATGTGGAATTTAAATATATGTTCATCCCCTCACCGAGGGCACCGTGCATATATATATTACCAAAAATACACAAACAGGGCATCTTCCCTCCAAGGAGGCCCATCATTTTGGGTATTAGCTCACCTACGGAGAGCATCTCGGAATACATTGACATCTTCCTTCAGCCCTTGGTTCGAAATCTTCCTTCTTATTTGAGGGACACTACTGATCTTCTTAACAAACTTGAGGACATTGAGTGGGTAGAGGACTTCAAATTTGTTACACTGGATGTATGTTCTCTATGTACCAGTATACCCTTGGAAAAAGGCTTACAATCTTTAGCATCCATACTGTTTCAGAGGGATGCCACACTCTTCGAACACAGAGAGGATACTAGATTTGACACGTCTGATCTTGGAGAACAATGTCTTTTTACACAATGACAACTGGTTCAGACAAGCTAGGGCTGTTGCTATGAGTTCGAAATTTTCGCAATCATATGCAAACCTGTACATGGGTGCATTTGAACAACAACGTTTGTGGGCGGCTGGCCCACCAGAAGTGACTGAACACATCTATTGGGGACGCTACATTGATAACATTTTTTGTCATTTGGACCGGTAATGAAACTGTTAGCCACATTACTACAGCATTTGAACAACAACTCTTTCAAACTACAGTTCACTCACTCCATAAATGAAAAAGAAATAGACTTCCTTGATGTAGTAGTCTATGATCAAGACAAAAAGATAGCGTCAAGACTTTTCAGGAAACCGACAGCGTGCAACTCCAATTTACACGCGATCAGGTTTCATCCACATGCGCAGATTGACTCTATCCCCTTAGGGGAAATTATACGACTTAAACGAAACTGTAGCGAGGATTCAGTTTTTTTTTAGAACAACTCAAATTACTGGAGGATTGTTTTCTGAACAGGGGTTACTCACCCAAGATACTTAACCAAGCCAAGAAAAAGATACTCACCACACCACGTCAGTCTTTACGTGTAGGTAAGAAGGGTCGGAACAACAAACACAAAGACAAGGGCCTTGCATCTATAACTAAATATAGTGCACAGAGTCATGAGCTCTACAAAATCTTGAACAAACATTGGTTTTATTGAAACTTGACTCAACAGTAAACAAATACATTTTCAACAAACCCAGGATGGTACATAGTAGGGGTACTACGTTAAGGAACACATTATGTCCCAGTTTCCTACCACCAAATATACCCCAACGTGACATATCCTGGCTGCCGAAGAAACCAAATGGTTTCTACAAACGTACACAATGCAATGTCTGTTAATTTGCTCTAAACATAATTACTTGTTTTCAATATAACACACCTATTAGATACCACATACAACAGTTCATTAACTGTAATACGAGATTTGTTGTCTATTGTATTAGAAGCCAATGTGGTCTCATATATGTGGGAAGCACACTCAGACCTCTGAAAGAAAGAATTCAGGAACACATAAGGGCTATAAAAAACAAAAAAACAATCTATTCATTAGCTATACATTATAACACGGCACACCCCTCTTTAGAAACCATTAATATCAGGTTCCATGTTATATCACAAACAACGGTTAACCCAAGAGGGGGTGAGTTTTAGCCCCAAGAAGGATGGAAACCAAATGGATTCTGAAATTACGTGCAGTCGAAAGGGGTCTTAACACTGATAAAGAACTGCATGTTTTCCTATCTGAATAACCAGTTGATTTGTAAAATCTCTCATTATCTTACACCATACTCGGTAACTATATCTGACATTGTAAACAAGATGTTAATTTGCTGAAAATGGTCATGCGTATCGTTACTTATCCTAATCTGTATATTGCTTGAGAACATCATTTTGCAGTATTCGTACTAAGCTGTCTTCTCTCCTGGGCTATGCATTGCTAGCCGTCATGTTTGTTACTATGTATTCTTTTTAATGTTCTGATGCTACCAGACAAGCTACAAATTCTTATTGACATTTTTGACAATTATTGTAAACACTTAATTTCCTGTATTTACCATACAGAAAAAGACTTCTTATAAATACTATTTTCAATATTTTATGCCCTTTTCATTTACTAACTCAACATGGGGTCTTTGGTATGTTATTGACCACATGTTCGTTTTCTTTCTCCGGCGCTTAGTGCTCATTCTTAACTCTAAACCCCTTATGAACTTCAATGTCTATGTACTTGAAAGACTCTCTATTAGCATGCCTGTGTCTCACCAATTCCTTTCGCATTTATAATGAGGTTGCCATGCTTCACAGATGATCTTTAGACACTAACGTGGGACGCTGGTTGACGACTCGTTCACTAATCACTTTTTATGTTACATTTGTGATTCACTTAAACTCTAGAATCAACAAATCAAACCTAAATCTCCACCTTACTTTATCTATTTCTCATTTAAATGTTTCATACGAACTCGCCACACACATTCATTATAGCCGCCATACTGGGAGGTCCATCAACATACAGACGGTCAGTCCTTTTTCGATTTTGTGATTCTCATAACAGATGTCTTATATGGAGCATCGATCGGTCCGTTAGACACATTGGGAGTTCACACACCGGATACGGATGCGTTTTACTGGGCTCTTGCTCTAAGACGAGATGCGTTTATTTTTCTCTGTGACGGTTACCTGAATGTTCGATAATGGCATTGAACACCACACGCATACATGCAGGGTGATACGCACAATGATCTTCCTGTTCGTCGGAGAGACAACGCTGATTCCCTTTCTACTTTTTTTCAGATTGAGACTTATCAAGGTCCCTGATGTTCAACTTTTGACACGTCCTCTATTGTGTAACAGTGGTTGTTTGTTAAAATACACACTTGCTGGTAAGAACCTGTTTATGTGAGACATTGGATACATACTTGCTCACAACTTCATTGTTCATTCTGAAGTTGCTTTTTGACAGTAAGACTACGTCAATGCCCCTCTCTATTTTTCGTTGCATTACAGATAGGGGCTTACCATGGTCCACGACGCTTTGCAGTTGATACATAAACCATGATTAACTTTGGCGGTTCACTGTTGACTATATTCTATTTCTTCTGGTAAGACTGGGAATATGAAGTACAATAGATTATATCTATACTTGAGATTGAGTATCTGTATGTTAGGGCGAATTTGCACTCTTGAGTCTTGTACGTTACGATAGCATGCACGTCTTTTTACGTTGATTATATTTTATTTGCCTATCGCTCAGGTTACTTGGGAAGTCTGTGAGACACCTTTTAGTGAACGTGTCTCATACTGCGAGACGTTGATTTAATCAATACTTGGACGACTTCTATTTTGACTTGTGACACCTATGAATCTTGTGATGTGCAGAACAGCTCGTTCAGAGACTAAGGTCGCTAACTCTGAACAATTAGTTTTTTTAATCATTTCTATTTTTGTCTCTTTTTTAACCAGCAAGCGTCAATTTTAATAACATGAGGCCCTAACAGATATTGCCTCCTTCAAAATGAATGCTTTTCCTTGGTTTACCTAACCGACAAGATCTGTTTATGGTTATACGCTTCCCTTTTTTCTACACTATACTCACCTTTGGTGAAGGAATGGTGTTTCTTTTGTCACATCTCATACTAGTGCACTACTGCTCTTCACTTTGCACTATACTATTCTCTCTACATCATACTTTATGAATATTTTACTTCATGATCTCGGGTTTAGGTTTTTCAAATGCTGTCTATATTGCTTATTTGACTGACTTACACGGGTTTAGGTCTTTGTAAATATGGGCACTCACTTGCATAAGCTTATCTCTTATTGTATTTACTTTTATTATGTCCATTTCTCACATATACTCTAACTGGCATGTCTACAAATGTTATTTCATAATTGGTTTTATGTTCTATATCCTTGATTTATTGTTGTTATACAGCCTTGAAAAAGTCACATTGTGTGACGAAACACGTGTCGGCTGTCTTCCATATATTGAAAACTGGAGAAACTTGACCTGTGGGACAAAAAGAAAACTTCTGTCTTCAGGACTAATCCTTACTGTTTGCACTGTTACTTAAAATTGGAATACTTCGATTGGAGTGCAGTGGTATTCTGTTTTGCATGTTGGCAGATTGGGCCTTAGGTCCAATATGTACTCACACCGCGGGTAGTTGGGTGTGGAATTACCTTTTTAGCACCATCTTTTAAATCATCTGATTACATGTTCTCATTCCAAATAACTGACTAACATATCCACCACTCAAATTACTTTCATATTTCACTAACCTAATTCACCACTAATCCTTTATGGATTCCGAAGTATTGTGCTACTCGCCGAAAAAAGCGCTTCAACACCCCATCAAGGGCAGCATGCTTATATAAATGCAAACCTTATTCCCTCTTCTATCCCTCCACAATCATTTTCAATCTAAATAACTGACTAACATATCCACCACTCAAATCACTTTCATATTTCATTATACTAATTCACGACTAATCCTTTATGGGTTCCGGAGTAGCGTGCTACACCCCGAAAAAGCGCTTTGACGCCTCGTCAGGGGTAGTAAGCGCTATATAAATGTAATTACAATACAATACAATGTACTTAATGTTTACTCATACACCCACCAAATTGTGTATTGGTTATACAAAGTGCGATTCTTTGCCACTACTACCTTTTCTTCGTCGTTCTTAGAGGTAATATTTGTGTCCATGTGTTAATAATGTTCAATCTTGTATTTATGGTTCATTAATGCAAAGCCTTTATTATTGGGGTGAGCGTTCTAAATAAATGTTGTAAGCTTGGACTGCACCACTGTAATGCTCCCAGAATACTCTCTGATTAATTGCAAATATTTGCAGAAGCTTGAAAGTAAGATTGATGATTCTTTGCTTTCAAAGTAAAATGTTCACAAATAAATACAACTAGGAAAAAAATGTTTTGCTAAACTACTGTGAAATTTTAGGTACTATTTCTTTGAAGCATCATTTAGTAAAATGTGTAGATGTATGCTAGTATGTCCAAAAAATATTCATAATGGAAAGTCAGTATAACCAGTTTTAACAAGATTATGGGAAACACGAAAATAAACAAGCATTGGCAAAGCTAATAGGTCGAGACTGGTGGTCAGTCTTTTGGTTTTGTCAATGTGTGTCTTGTTTTGACATGACTTTTGTAAAACTTTATTGTTGTGGGAGCTGCTGGGCCCTCACTACTGTAACAAACATTGGCAAAAAGCAAAAATATTTTTGGTCTCAAAAATCATCACACTTTACCATAGTAGTTCCTGTCACTGACCAAAACTACTTTGTGTGTCAATATGCTCCTTGTGAAATGATTGCGATCATTCTCAGTTAAGCCAGCCGATAGAGAGATAGAATTTTAATAAAAACAAAAAGGGGTCCAATCCTTAATGAAAGTCACAAAATTGCACCCATGATATATGTTTTTGTATTAGTGCAGATTTACATATTTCATGACTTCTCAAAAATTACATTAGTAGACCAGGAAATCGTACTCCTAGAAAATATTTGTGAACTGTATTTTAGCACGAGCAAATATGCATGTGTAGATTTGCTCATGCGAAAATCTGGTAAGCATTTACAAGTTCACTTTCCCTCCAACCACTTTTTCCCCAACCCTGGAAGAAGTTTTACTTCAGATCCTTGTCAGGAATAAAATTCCAACCTTTCTCAGTATGAGAAAAGATTAGGAGCTGGTGAAAACCCTTAAAACATGCAAGTTAGTAGGTTTGCACAGACTCAAAAGGGCATTCCAACCATGTAACTATTGCTTACCGCTACCTCCAGCCCCGGTACGTAGATCTTCAGAAAGATGGCAAAATAAGGACATTGCCAGTACTCAAGCCCTGCTTTATTATCTATTTTGACCCCACAATTTGGAGGAGTCCAACAGATCACGAATGATATGCATAAGAAATTGCTACACACTCTTTTTTAAGTAGAGGGTTGAAGTATCCCCTTGAGTATGTATTGGACTATTTTCCCTCTTTACGGATTCCTATTTGAATTGTATTGTGTTTTCATTGTTTAGCATCCGCAATACAAGAACGGGTAGGAAGGAATTGTGTGTGTATATATATATATATATATATATATATATATATATATATATATATATATATATATATATATATGTATGTATTTATTTATTTGCGTATATGATTTGTGTGTTGTGTTATTTAAAAGATAAATATATCATTTGACTACACTTTCTGGTTTTGGTATTAGAGTCAAATCAAATAAGTGTACAGAATTTACGCTCAACGTGAGGGATCAATTTGTTTTTTCCTTCTAAAAATAGAGTTTATTTATTTATTCCTCCGCATTGCAGTTTGTATTTACATTAGTATCAGCCCTGGCATAATCAGAGAGGCTACTATCAGAGCTCTTATATGATGATATTGCTGCCATAATTTGTGGCTGCACTAAATGGCACCAAAGGGACAGGTAGATTTTTTTACAGGACAAGTAGATTTATGAAGCGACCTGTCCCATCGTCAAGTAAATATTTGATTAAATTCCAGACCCCTAGGTACTTCAGTCTAACACTCAAACTAGATCCACATTTATGGCAGGTTATGTTAAGACTCTAGCCATGATGCCACAAGACATCACGCAAACTATGATCCCAACATTATTTTAAAATCCTGCTGTATGCAGTCGAATGAACACCAGTATCTCGTATCCTCAAAGTCAGACTTTAAAATGTTTCTTTTATTTTAAATTAATATTTCTTATTGCGGCCCTGTGTCAAGGTCAGGGGCCCAAATAAACTTACTTTTTAGTGTAAAAATTAGGTGAAATATACATTGAGCTATTGAGTGATCTGTGAACATACAATGGCTACCAACAAGCTACAGTTTTGAGAAGGTTAACACTTTATTTAAATATGACATGTGAAGATGAATGTTTTAACACTTCTAAAAGAAATGTTTAGAGTAAATGACGTTGTGTGCCCAATACTTTGCATTAATCATATGGGAAGCTCTCTGAATCCAGAAGCGTGCTCTCAAATAGGAGGATCATGGAGCACATTTTACAAGGGTAATAGACAACTACAAAATCTAGTGTAAAGTTAATCATCATAAGAGACAGTATCCCACCAACCTTCACAAAAGGTTTTAAGGTACAAATGATTGTAGTCTCCAAGATAACAAGTTACATATCAAGAAAGTTCATGGGGTTCAAAAAGGTTATCAAGTAACCCCAAGAAAACTAGCTCATGGTTCAACCAAGAGTGTGACAATTGTAGCACTCAGCCTATTTCATTCACAATGTACCATAATTTAGCACATGTAGCCAAGCTGTCCTGGTAAGGTTTTGTATACACCTAGGGCCCGATTCACAGAACTAATCTGAGACAAAATCCTAAACTTACTACTTTTTGTATTCACAGAAGGCATTTAGTAGTAGTAAAGTTAGGATTTTGTCTTAAGTTTGACTTAAGACAGACTTAAGACAGACTTAAGACAGACTTAAGACAGACTCCTAACTTTACTACTTCTAAATGCCTTCTGTGGGGGGGGGGGGGCGGAGCTTGCTCGCAACGGAGATGGCCGCTTGAGCTGAGAGCTCCGCGTCGCCATCGCACGATCCTATAAGTATCCGGCATCTGTAGGCTAAAATAGACTGATCTTCAACTACCACCCGTTCCGCAGCGATCTGGGAGTGGAAAGAACCCACTCCGGTCTCGGAACTCCCACGGACTGCCGCGCAAGCCGACTTGGCCTGCTGCGCCTCCGGGCACGCCTGCGATCCCGGGCCAGCCGCGACTGAGGTGGGGCTGTTCTCGACCCTGTGGACACATTACTGCCATGCGCTCCTGGTGCCGAGGAGGCGGCGGAGTGCAAGGATCGAGTGAGTGACGGCTCAGGCAAGCTCCGATCACCGGAGGCTGGCGAAACGTGCGGCTGCTGTGAGCTGCGGGCCGGAAAAATACGGGATGCCCCGGTGCGCTCCGTGATGGCGCGGATGAAGTAACTGGGCCTGGAGCGGTCGCTGGCGGAGCCTTCTGGCCGAAGGGAGACCGCGGACGCACTGCCGGCGACCCCTGGTATGAGAAGCGGCAGAGAGAGAGCAACGAAGACACTCCTGGCGCAGTGAGTACAGTTGTGGGCCGGCGTGAGAGGTGGAGACGCCGCTAGAGCGACCAGCCATTTTGCTGTCTGAGCCTGGTGACAGTGCCCTGAAGAAAAGCACAGCTTCTGAGGTGCCATAAGGACCTACATGTCCGGGGGCATTCCTGGCCCTTGAGTTGAGATGTGTTATGGGCATCCCTGTCCCCGTCGGCGCCTGTGATAAGTGGAGGTGAGGGGGTGCGCGGAGAGGAACGGCTGCAAGTATAAGGCTTGGTGGTGAACCTTGGAGATAACGACGCCATTTTGTACGGCGCACTGTTGGGAGGAAGCCTGGTACTGCTGGCAATAAGAGTACTCACCAACGTTGGTCCTGGAGGGGGCCGGCTTCGAGACACTGCAGTGTGCTCCCTGCTGTTCGGGATTGTGAGGAAGGTACCTGGAGGGCGGATCCCCCTCGATGACACACAGGAGGGGGCCGATTGACGAAGTGGCTAGCTGGGAGCACGTACCAAAATCGAAGTTCACCCACAGAGCGTTTGATGTGCTTCGATTACCTACGCGACTGAGGACGTAGTGCGGATTGATTGGCGTCATTGGCAAGGTAGTCTGCGGACGGCTGTCTGAGAGGTGGTGTAACGGCGGGACAGCGGCGCTGCTGGAGAGTCCTGGTCGGTCCATTTGATGGTGATTGAGGTTGGAGGCTAAGGCTATACCCTGAAGAGCTGTGCTTACCGGCTGCTGCTCGCCTGGTGACTTGTGGATATAGGTACCGGTCACTGCCGTGCTCTGGACACGATGGGCAGAGTTGATAAGACGCAACCCAAGATCACGTTCGACCAAAGGAAGATGAAGGTGCGGGACGCTGCCACAGACGACGGGGACAACACGCAGGACCAGGCGCAAGAGGATGCAGACGGTGACATTCGTACCATGTTGGTCGCCATGGAAAAAGGCTTACAGAGTAGCCTTTCAGTGCTGGGCACCAAACTGGACTCCCTTTCGTACAGAATGGACAGAATGTCTGAATGACTGGATAAACATGCGGAAAGGTTGGACATGTCGGAGCGCCGGATCACAGAGGTGGAGGAAGTACACGCTGCAATTGACACTGAGCACAAGCAAATGGGAAGAGTGCTGCAAGTATTACAGGACAAGGCCGAGGACCTTGAAGCGCGCTCCCGTCATAATAACTTGCGAATCACGGGCCTTCCGGAATCGACCCAGACCGGCAATATGGAAAAATTAGTGGAGAACCTTCTGGTAACACTCCTTGGAAGTGAAACGTTTTCTCCCATGTTCGTGGTAGAGAGAGCTCACCACTCCTTGGGTCCTCGCCCTGTTCCTGGTGCTCCCCCACGACCGATTATAGCGAAACTGCTGAATTATCGGGACAGAGACTCGGCGCTGAAAGTTGCCAGGGAAATGCAGACATTACAGTATGAGGGTTCTACCATCTCCATATACCCGGATTTCACGATGCGAGTGCAGGAGGCGCGCAGACTGTTTGCCCCACTGAAGCGTCAGCTGAGGGACCAAAATTTAGATTATGCCATGCTATATCCGGCTCACCTACGCGTCAACAGGCAGGGCCAATCACGAATCTTCACCGATCCAAAAGCGCTGCAGAAAGCACTGAAGGAATGGTCCAGAGAGTGCTGTCGCAGCCCGGAGCGGAGCTCCCTGGAGGGAGCGGTTGGTGGTCATTTGGACGAACAGGACTGACCTCTGGTTTCCTCGAATCACAGATAAGACAGTTGCTTTTGGGGAGGTTTGGGTGGGATTTGCACTGCCACGCAGGGGGCCCGGGAATGGGCTGGACTGATTGTGCCATATGATACTGGAGGGTGTTACGGGATTTGCTGTGCTATAGTACCCCTTGATGAGGACAGCAATTAGTGGGAGTTCTATGAATATGCTTTCTGAACGCACAGATACAGAATAAGGAGGGCGGGTGCGTTCTTTATAGCAGATGCACTATATTTGTCCGATGGCGGGCGTGGGTGGAACTAGATCTGGTTGGGACGCATAGCCCTGCTAGGCGAGCAACATCTGCCCACGAGTGAATCACACACCTGGGGTATTTTGATGAGGGGGGGGGATCTTGGTACACTGTTATGCTGTTTTGAATTGCTAACTATTCAGAGGGAGAAAGGGGTGTTTATGGTGGTATTTCGTCAAGGCACAGTTGGGGCAGGCCTGACGTGGGTGGGAGTGAATCACACGATGGGGGTCCTGTTTGCAAGGGGGGGATGAGGGGAAGGGGGGGGTGCTTTGGATGCTATTGGGGATGTCTCACGACCAAGTTGGGGGTGGTCTGTTGTGGGAGGGGGGAATGTGGGAAAAGGGGATTGTTTTAAGGTTCATGTTGTTTCATGTCTCACACCGGCCTTTGATGGATAGGTACACATGCCACAGGTTGAATAATCCAGGTTACAACGCATTAAGAGTAGGGGCGGATGACGGGACACGGTGAGCCCCAATGTCCAAGGCCGCTAGACTCCCTCCGCGCTCTTACGTGGAATGTCCGGGGGCTCAATGACCATCGTAAATTGCGTAAGGTACTCCACTACCTGAAGAGACAGAACATTGATGTGGCCCTGGTACAGGAAACCCACCTCCCACTGAACAGTGCTATTCTGCGCAGCAGAGGGCTGGCGGATCATGTTAATGTCTCCGGATTCACCACACATGCTAGGGGAGTCCTGACATGGGTTAACCCTCAATCCCCCTATACATTGGTCCAATTGGAATCAGACCAGAATGGTCGCTATGTTATTTCCAAATGTCAGGGAAAAGGTCTCGATTTAATTATAGTGAATGTCTACGGCCCCAACTATGACTGTCCAGAGTTTTTCGCTGCGCTGGCGTCAGTAGCGGCCAGATACACAGAAGCGCAGTACCTCTGGGGTGGGGACTTCAATTTGATCAGAGACCCAAATCTGGATAGATCCGGGGGTCCGGTGAGGAAAATCACAGCGGCGGCACGGGCACTTGAGTGCGCTATGATGAGACTGGGCCTCTGTGATGCTTGGCGCTCGAGATATCCAGACAAGGGGGGCTACACACATTATTCGGCTTATCACAGCTTGCACACCCGTATAGATTATTGGTTACTCTCTGCTTCCCTGGTAGAACATGTCCGGGAATGCTTGATTTTTCCGTGCACTCTATCGGACCATTCTCCGCTGTTATTGGTTATTAGCACGCCGAAGAAGACTGTTCCCCCATTCACCTGGCACTTCCCCCTTACTCACTGTTGGACCCCCTTTTTAAAGCTGAACTAGCGGAGTCAATAGAATCCTTTTTTCCCATAAATGTGGGTTCAGTGGATAGTTTCCAAACAGTGTGGGAAGCGTTTAAGGTATATATCCGTGGCGTTGCTATGGCCAAGCACTCGGGGGTTCTCCGTTCGATTCGTGGCAGACTCTCTACTCTGGAGAAGGAACTAGGGGCGTTAGAACAATCTCTGATAGAGAACCCTGATGAGACGACCACGCAAGCCATTAAGGACCGACTGGGGGAGTATCAGGAAGCTGCAGATAGTGAACTAAAACATATGGGTAAATATGCGATAGCGCGCACTTACGAGGAGGGGGATAGGCCGGGGTCGGTTCTGGCGCAGATTATCAAAGCCAAACGCAGCAGAACGCTGATCTCGGAGCTCAAGTCGGAAGAGGGGGTCCTACTTACGGAAGAGGCGGACATAGCGGACCGGTTTAGGAGATATTATGGGGCTCTATACACTTCCCGATCTACAGGCACGGATGACCAAATTTTGGACTATCTTGAGCATATAAAATTGCCATTTCTCACGAACACACATCGCGAGTTTCTTATGCGACCTACTGAACAGGAGGAAATAGTGCATGCATTGTCTGGAATGCGAGCGAATAGCGCTCCGGGGGTGGACGGCCTAACTGTGGGGTTCTATAAGACATATTTGGATGTACTTCTCCCGCACCTGGTGGCGCTTTTTGACGATATGTGTGTGACAGGCACAATGCCACCATCAATGAGGGAGGCGGTTATCGTAGCCATACCTAAACCGGATAAGCCGCTAGATGAGTGTGGATCTTACCGCCCACTATCCTTGCTCAACGTGGATACCAAACTCTTTGCAAAGGTTCTCGCTAATCGTCTCTCCCCCCTGACACAGACACTGGTAGCCCCAGAGCAAGCGGGGTTTGTCCCGGATAGAAACCTCACTTATAACCTACGCACGGTGTTCGGCACCATCCAACATGTCAGACATGATACCAAAGCCGTTGCAGTTTTTCTTGACATGGAAAAGGCCTTTGATTCAGTCGAGTGGCCTTTTCTGCAGCACGTTCTAACCAAGATGGGACTGGGCCCAGTCTTCCTTCAGCTGCTTGGGGTTCTGTACACCTCACCCAAGGCACGAATAAAAATCGGCAATTTGGTGACGGATCCTATACCTATTACACGTGGAACGAGACAAGGCTGCCCGTTATCTCCGGTTTTATACGCCTTGGTCGCAGAACCATTGGCGTGTGCGCTCCGGGAGTACCACGGACATGAAGGTATCGGTTTTCCGACATATAAGATAGTGGTTTCCACCTACGAGGATGATACACTGTTGTACGTCCGAGACCCGGAGAAGAACCTTTCCTCTATTATTAGGGAAGTTGTGCATTTCGGAGCGCTGTCGGGATTACGTGTCAACTGGTCTAAATCTATAATGTTTCCGCTTACCCCGGCGACGCTGCAATTTGACCCAGAGTATCCACTAGGCTGGTCTACTGAGTCGATACGATACTTAGGCATACGGCTCCATACAGAATTGGAGGTCGTGTTTCGGGAAAATTACGGTACAGCGGTCAGCAAACTGGAGGTTGACAGAGGGCTGGATTAAGCTACCTCTATCATTATTAAGTAGAGTGTCCATCATGAAGATGGTGATTTTGCCCCGGTTCCTGTTTACAAATATTCCCATTGTTCTACCGGCATCATTTTTTCAGCGAGTCCAGGCATTGATGATAAAGTTAGCCTGGGCAGGTAAGCAGGCACAGGTGCGTTGGCAGGTACTCACCCTCCCGTATTCTATGGGGGGGCTGGGAGCCCCGGACTTGAGTCTGTATTACAGGGCGGCGCAAGGTGCTCAGGCGTACCACTGGATGCACGGCTCGCCAGATATCCCGTTTCTCCGTATGGAACGGCTATTTGCCGACCCGCTACCTCTTCCAGCTACCATATGTGCGCCCATTGATAGAAGGACAGGGATACTAGACTCGCTTAAATCGACCTGTCATGCCTGGCACACTCTGTTGAATTTGCAGGCGGGGGCGTTATTGTATTCGCCGGCTATGCCTATTGATTGGGCCCTTTGGCTTGCCCCATGCCGGGATAAGGGAGTGGTTCGAGCTTTACAAGCACTGAATATACGGACGATGGGAGACTTGTTCAATGACGGGATAGCGAGGACCTGTGAAGACGTGGGGGGATCCGCTGCTGGCAGCAACTTGCTCCAGAGATTTCAATTTCACAGGGTGCGGAGAGCATTACGGGAGGTGCTGGGGGACGATCTGCAGGAACCACCGGAGATGCTGGAACTATCTTATATTATTAAAGCTAAAACGCTGCGCAAGGCGGTCTCTAACGTTTATAAATTGGCAATGTCACATAGGGCGAATAAATATACGAAAGCCAGACTAGCCTGGCAACGTGACTTGCACAAGGAAATAGATGATTCTATGTGGTCCTATTGCTGTACCAGTACCCGGCGCATTTCGCTACACGGCAGACATAGGCTTGTCCACTTCAAGTTTTTGAATAGAGCGTATTATACTCCAGAGAGACTGTGTGCTATGGGTTACGGGAGGACTCGGATTGTGACAGATGTCGTGCGCCTTCGGCGGACTTTGTCCACTTAGCTTGGCATTGCCCTGAAGTGTATAGATTTTGGGAGCAGATCTTCCTGGAACTGGGCAGAGTGGTGGGTGTGACGCTTTCCCCTGACCCGGCCCTGGCTCTTCCAGGGTACTCTAAACGACTGCCCACAGCGATCCGCTGGTTAGTTGATATGGGTCTGCTGGTAGCAAAGCGGCGCGTGGCAATGTGTTGGCTGAAGGGTCCTGTACCCGCAATGGTCGCATGACATGCTTTATTGCAGCACCCAAACTGAGACCTTTAGTGAATTATTACCTCCCAGGAACAGGCCCAAGAACTTCTGGGGACTATACACTACGTATCTACTCACTAAAGAGGTAGCCTCAGAGGAGGCGGCCGCTGCCATCTCTGTCACGCGCACCTATGACCCTGGAGAATGAACCCATACATACGAAACATAACAAGTGTCACTCCCCAGGACACATTCCTACTGGTATAGGTCCGCATCTGCCTTGTTGAGTGGCGACGGCAAAAGTGGAGAGACGGGTCAGACCTTCATGGGGTCCCCCTTGCTGGTGCAACTGGGGGGTATTAGCCCCGGGGTGATGTGTGTAGTAACCTGCTTAGGGAGGCCGAAAGTACATTGTGATTGTTGTCATGGAATGGTGGGTTTCGTGCAACATGTGTGATTTTTAAATGATGGACTTACTATAACCTGTGATTGAAGACTGCTGCCTGCCCCTTGGGTTGTTGGCTAAATAGCTGTGTTCATTGCTGGGAATTATTGAGCAGCCGGCCCGAAGGGTTGTAGGCGAGAGGCTGTGTTAATTTGAGACTTTGCTTTAATAAAAGTTTAAAATTATAAAAAAAAACACACAAAAAACTAAATGCCTTCTGTGAATACCAAAAGTAGTAAGTTTAGGATTTTGTCTCAGATTAGTTCTGTGAATCAGGCCCCTAGGCATTATAGAGGTGTACTACTTAATATATATTTTGGTCTACATAATCCGAAGGACAATACCACTCATGGGACACGTATTAGACCTTTGCAACAGTACCATATGACAAACATCACCCTTTCTTTGCAGTCTTTAACTAAATATTTTATTCAGTAAATTTTTTTAGCTTTGGCAATATAAGGTTGGTGAAACCATTCCAGAAGTCAAACTTGGATTAAAACCCCTGCAGACTAACATCTGCCTGGGATAGGCTATTAAATACATATTCACTGTGTATAGTCAAACATATACTAGAAATTCAGCGTAAAGACCAGATTGTACTTATCTGTAAGATGTTATCCATGTTTCAGTATAATAATATATAGTATACCTGAAGTTCAAATACAGTGTTTAGCAAGAGGCGATCCACATTCCTGTCTGACCTGTCATTATTGACCTCTGTGACTGAGAGGTCAGCAGTTGGTACATCAACAAAAACCCATATAACAGGTTTTTAATTGGAAAGAATTTAGGAAGCGAGAGTTACGCATAAATGAAGAAGGGTTCAAACCTTTTACCTTTCTGTTGTGAAAAGGGTTGTGGTAATGCTTTTGGATTACAGCATATATTGTGAACAAACCCTGGATTTTACTGCTGCACAAGAGGGGATGTGGAAGTGAGATGATTTTAGACAACTTCAAGCACAATTTTAGTGGTTCTTTCATGCTCTGATCTTTGGTGCAAAGTTTAAGGTGACAGCGGGCTTGCTCAAATAATGTATCCATCCTTGTGAAGCTATTCTCGGCTTGGAAATTCCAGCATTGCTTGGCTGAAGATTTTCAAACTGCAGAAACATTTCTAAGTTTGAAAGTAAAACATTTGACTGGGATGAATCACTGACTTTTACAAAGCCACAGGTTGTTGTAGGTTGGTACGCAAAGGGTGCTTAGATCTGGTATTTGAAGCCCCACAGACTAATAGTGATTTCTCACTTCATCATATTTCTAATAGGCATATTTTTGTTTTTTTTGCTATAGCTTCTAATCCCTACATCCAAGTATCTTCATTTTCTGTTATTCTACTAATTAAATGTATATCTTTTGTAATGCATTTCTATCAGAATGGCATAGCTGCTTGCGCCAGGTATTCTTCACAGCTTACCTTTTAAGAGTCACATTGTTTGGGCTGTGTGGAAGCTTAATCACAGCTCAAATCAAGGCTGTGGCATCTTACTCCCGCAGCTTAACAAACGAATTTCCTACAGCAATACAGCCAAGCTCCATCATGATGAAAAAATGCTGTTCTTATGGAAAATTTATAATGACAAGAAGTTTGATAAAAACAACCCAGCCAAAACTAAAAATACCAAACTGCTGACTCACCAAGTTAATGAGATGGTTTGTTAACTAAAAAAAAACAAGCATTTGCAATGCAATAGGTCTCGCATTACTGAAAGTTTGAGCTATTGTTGTTGCATTATTATTTGCAAAGCCAACAGCTCAAACTTTCAGTAATGCGTGACCTATTGCATTGCAAATGCTTGTTTTTAAAGTTAAGCACCCAACAGAATGAAGGCGGTGACTGAAGAGAGGGAGTTTGGGGGTGGAGAACGCAGAGAGACAGATACTCAAGTGGTGTGTATTTCCTGGTGGAGCCTGCACTTTCCGCCCGGGAAAGCCTGCACCACGCAGCTCCGCCTGAGGAGTTGCTGCTGCACTGGTTCGGTCGGGGCATAGAAGCCTTTGTCCAAACCAGGAGCCACTGCCTCCTGCATTTTAAATTTTTTGGAATGGTGCACCATAAAGCTTCTTATCTAGAGTCAACAAGGAAATGCATATGGACAGGTATTCCTTTTAATCATCTCTTTTAATAAATCAATTCAAGTTCTTTGCATCAACGCACAACATCCAGCCAACTCGTTTCGTTCAGTTTGCACTTGAACTTCGTCAGGGCTCTTTTAATAATAATTCGATTGATTGTTCAATTTAATCCCAGGCTGTGACCTTACGGCGTATTTGACGCGCTATCAAACCCATGGCCTTAATATGAGGCCATGCTATTTTGAAATCTGCCAGCTCCGTGCATGACGGAGAAACATATCGCGACGATACACATGCCATACTCATCATATGAAATGACCTGGGATTAAATTGATCAATCATGGTGCACCATTCCCAAAAATTCTAAATTTCTGTTCTGCGTTGCAGTTGCACCGAACGACAGCAGATGCAGGAATTGTTGTGCACATTTGTATAAAATACGGATAAAAGGAAACAGAACAGTGAAGTGCGGCTGTGATAGTCCGCTGTCGTTGTGCTTGATTGCCACTGCCTCCTGCAGTCTGAATGCATAAGGCAGAGTTCCCCCACCTAAGGGGTAGCCGGGGGCCCAGGTAAAACTTGTAAGATAGACACGAGCAGCAGCAGCAGACAAAAAGCCCTTGCCTTGTGCTCCGAGGTCACCCTCGGTCATTGCTAGACACCAGGCTGCCCTCCCTGCGCTTCGCAGCAATTGCAATAATCAGCGTCTGTGTTTTTTAAATAATAAAACAAAAAATAAAAATCGGTTTAACAACAGTGCTGAGCTGGAGCAGAAACAACATTGTGCAATGGAACTCGAAGCAGAGTGCGTGAAAGAAAAAAGAGTTCCAGATCAACAACACAAATACAACCGCGTAAAGAGAGGGGAAGTTAGGCGGTGCTCTATGGGCAGATACAAAGGACAACAAGGCGGGACAAACCAGAAGGCTAAACCACTAGCGAGGAAGAATTTTTGAAGGACAATTGAAGTGAGGAGTAAAAAGGAACTGGGCGTACCGTTAGCCCATACACTGATTACAGCACATCTCGAAGACAGCGTATGCGCACCTGCCTAGGCTCGATCGAAAAAAGAAATTAGTGTATAGCAACACCCTCGGCCCTGGTTGGAGCAGTTAGCAGAAAGAGCAAAGAGCACCACAGAATCTCTAGGAAACACATATAGAAATAGGAAATAAAAGACAACGTGCTGCTTGTGTGGAATATCCTCTGACATTGGCAGACGGTGCAAGTCATATATGAGCACTACTGTCAGGAATGTAGCATAGTAGGCCCATCAGGTTTGTGCTACATAGTTACTGCACCTACACATAACAAGGTTTGAGCCACACTGTTTTGAGTGGTGACCTATGCAGACCGAATAAAAACAGCTGCACAACACACTGAGGGGCCAGATGTACGACCGTTTTTTGCGGTCGCAGAGGGGCATTTTGCCCTTTTGCGACCGCAAAAAACGGTAGCACAATGTACCAACCCTATTTTGCGAGTCGCTAATGTAATAGCGACTTCCAAAATAAGGTTAGCGACTCGCTATTAGGCAGGGGCGTTCCACGGGCGACCCTTCCTAATAGCGACTCTGAACCCTATGTAAGAATGTTTTGCGACCACATTTGCGGTAGCAAAACACTCGCAGTTTACCACCCTCTTGAAGAGGGTGGTAAACCATACGCAAACGGGAAATGGTCCCCAGGCGACCCCTTCCCCTTTGTGAATGGGTGCGCAAACATTTTTAAAGAGAAGGCAGTGGTCCCAGAGACCACTACCTGCCCTTAAAAAATGAAACAAAAACGTTTCATTTCTTTTTTTTTTTTTATTGCATCCCGTTTTACTTTAAGGAAAACGGGCTGCATTAAAAAAAAAATGCTTTATTGACAAAGCAGTCCCAGACATGGTGGTCTGCTGACCTCAGCAGGCCACCATCCCTGGGAGTGCCACCCATTCCCAATGGGGTCGCAAACTGCGACAGCCTCATTAATATGCATGAGGCATACAATTTGCGACCCCATTGGAAATCGCAAACAGTGTCTCTGACACTGTTGTACATTGATGTTTGCGATTTGCAAATTGCGACTCGAAATTTAATGCAATTTGCAAGTCGCAAACATCAATGGTCGTACATCTGGCCCTGAGTGTGCAGGATCCCAGAAACAAAGACTGTCGTCATTGGGTCCCGGTTATTTTTTTTCTAGAGCTTAGAAGATAGCTGCCTTGGAGCGTAGCTTCCTCGAGACCTTTTGAGCGTACTTGAGGATCGGTAGAAAAACTGGGTTTGACTGAGGATGGCATCTGCACGTAGATGATGTCATTTGTCAGTAGGAGGTGCTGTGTCTCGATAATAAGAAACTCAAAAGTCTTCATTAGCAATGAGTAATACAGCTTTGTAGAGTACAATTCCTCTGTACCCTCCAGTTACTGGCAATGGTGCTTCAGTAGCATCCATCAAGCATGGCCCCTAACCCTGACAGGGTCTAGTAGATGGATCAACTGGGGCATTTAAGAGTAGACGAAAGTGGGCAGCTGCACCGGTGCTGGAAGAGACTGAGCCAAAGGTGCAAGAAGAAATGGCAATGGCTCAGTGCGTGCTGAATGGGGCTGACCCTCCGGTGTCAGAAGCTGCACCAATACTGCAATCCCTTGGGGATTAGCCAGTCTTTAAGGTGCCAGAGCAGTCTCCCTGGTATTTGGTGTGAAATTCAAAGTATCCAGAAAGAATTCACACAAGATGCAGGATGTCAGTATGTGGGTGAGCCCCAACCTGGATCAGAGAGAAGTGGGTCATGCTAATTCAGCTCAAAGTCTAAGTATGTCTAATTAGACAGGTCAGAGAAGTCAGAACTGTTAACTTTGGACTTCACCTTTCCACGACAGGGGATAACCAGATGCCACAAACTTAAAAAGGCAGACTGCAAGTACCAATGTGATGCAGAAGGGCCCAGATTGTGGGACTGCCAGATATTGGTGCAAGCTCTTATTCATCCCCAATCCAATGCAGGAGTGTGGAGGGTGATGAGAGATTAAGCTCCCAACCAGACTTCTCCTAGCGGTCAACCTGAGAGGAGGACTCAGCAGGCTTGCTATTTTGCGTAGCACTCGGGTTGGGAAAGTATGTCTCTTATTTACCCACGCAACAAGTCTTTTCTCTCACCAACTTGGAGGTGCCCACCCAATATTTAACAAGAACCTAGAAAGGGTTTTGGCTAACACTGCAGCAAGGCTAAGCCACAAATATTCAAAAAACAAAGAGATGCCCATGCTGCTTATTCACTCCGATCGATAAACTTTGAACATTGAAACAAAACAATGCCCACAACAACCACTTTTTCCGTTGGATTTAATCAAAAAACTTTTTCTTTTCTCTTTACCAAAAATTTACCACCAACATAATACAAAACATTCTACATTTTATAAAGAAGCCTTTTCAAAGCAAAAATTCAATATACAAAAACATTTATATATATATACACAAATCCACATCATATATACCACTTCTTACACCCCATTCACTCAACTTCTCACATACCCTTTTTCCCATTTAAACAAACATACAAAACAGCGTATTATTTTTCATTGTTAATACAAACATATTAAGCAAAAAACAATAGATCAAAAGGCCATCAGTCGAACTAACTGAATGGATCCAAAAAATACATTTTGAT
The DNA here is from genome assembly GCA_963921515.1 of Calotriton arnoldi. NCBI lineage: Eukaryota > Metazoa > Chordata > Amphibia > Caudata > Salamandridae > Calotriton > Calotriton arnoldi. The sequence goes on from CAWUFW010000860.1 coordinate 3,090,680, forward strand.
TCTATCTAAGATTGGCCTTAAAATATCGGTCTACGCGTTTCGAACCCCTGCCAATTCGGGAGTTCTCATCAGGACCAGAATAGCTGAAAAAGACAAAAAAGATATTTGTCTTAATTGTTGACCAACTCCTGACCCTTACCTCAAAATACCTCTATGGTGCACCGCTTCTTACCTTAATCGCTATGAATATTCAGCTGGTATTTGACCATTTCAACTTTCACCAGAATGTTCAATCTAAAATAACATACATACAGTCTTAGTCTTGTGATGTGAATGGACGGAGCATTGCATTATCGGTTAAATGATGACAAGGGGATGAATATTCTTACTTTTGGCTGACTGGGGTGTGTTGGGGCCACACGTGATGTTCAAATTGCTGCTACATATCTGTGAAATGAACAAATGAGGTATACATTGGCCATAATGTTATGTCCATAGCTTCAATCTCAAAATTCAATGGGGCCAGGGTAGTGTATTACCTTGGTTGGTGTAAATCATATGTTTGATTTAAACGAATCGGCGGTGGACTGCAAACGGGCGTTGCCTTCGTTTTTCTAAAGGAAAAATTGAGACACTAGCTCAATGACGGGTTGTTATGAAATTAATGTCCGTTTTCAATACAATGGGCCGGTATGTACCGATACTCTGTGCCTGTAGTTCGTCTTACCTTTGCTCGTATTTAGCAGGCAGCTCAGTTGTTATCCGTGTTCAGAGTAGATCGTTTGCCAGATTCCGGAAGCGATTTTCACTTCACACGCAAGGGTGATGACGTCCTACCCCAGAGGTTCATGGGAATTGTAGTTCCTCAGACCTCATTATTTTAACTCACGGTGATTTCCTGGATTAAACCTCGGCTTTTTGTTGAAAGTTGTGAATGTATCATACTATTCAATATTATTTTGTGCAAAAGCACAATTATCAATTATCAAAAGCACAATTATTGGAACCTCCAAAAGAGAAAATACAGATTCGCCGTTTTGGAAGGAAAAAGGGGGGAAAATTATCGATTTTGATGTACCAACGTTGTACTAATGTTGGTCCGTGTTGTATGGACCGCAACAGTTGTTTTCTTCACTCGTAATGATGGAACCACTCTCGATGGAAGAAAAATTCATTTTGCTGTAGAGCCATTGCCAATCCCAATAAGGGTCTTCTGGGAGTTGTAGTCACACCAGTGACTTATCCTTTTATCTGTGTCACTCATATCTATTTAAGCTCTATAAACTCACTCAGTTCGCCTTCAAATACAATGGAGTCCTCTAAATGGCTTAAATACCACAGTGCATCCAACACTCGACTGTAATAGAATAGAAACAAGAAGTTGATTTTGGTCTACATGAAACTTTTTGATTAAAGTTTGTATATTTCCGAAAGTTCGTTCAGCCCATCTACAGCAGTATTAAATTTTATGATCAACATTGCTTCATGGTTAGTTAATTTGGCATCAAGGTCACCACCTCTAGGATTTGGTAACACCCTAGAGATGACAGTCCATCTTAGATCTTGCTCTGTATGCGTGTGTGCTTTCCAATGGTTTACCAACGGTGCTGTTTGGACATTCTTCCGGATTCTGGATTTGTGTTGTATAATCCTTGAGCGCACTTCTTGATTTGTCTTGCCTATGTATAATTTCATGCACGGACAGAGAATCCCATAGACCACATTTTTAGACTTACAATTCGAAAAGGTCTCATGTTTCCAGAAGATTCCATTATGTGTGAACAATTCGCCCTCCATAGTCGAGTCACAACTTCCACAGGTGCCACATTTGTGATGTCCTTTAACTGGGGGAAGGCCAACGTAGTCACGGAGGGTCCCCATTATCTGTTTTGGTAAAGATGCTCATACTATCTGGTTGGAGATACTTCTGTCTTTCTTGAAAGCAAAAAGTGGAGCTACCGACAATGTTCTTTCTAGGTTTTTTACCAAATGCCAATTTTGATGAATAATCTTTTTCAACCAATTTGACCTCGGACAAAATGTGGACACGCATACAATCCTTTCCATAGGTATTTTCTCATTTTTCTCCAAAAGTGTTTCCCATGGAGTCCACCAAGCTCTCTTCATAGCTTTCTTCAAGAGTTTTTAGGGTAGCCTCTATTGGTCAATTTATCCTTTAAGTTGTTCGCATGGGAGAAATATTCATCTTTAAACGAACAATTCCGCCTTATCCGCAGAAATTGCCCATAAGGCAGATTCTCTTTTAAGCTTCGTGGATGGTTGCTTGTAAAATGGAGGGCTTTATTTCTATCTGTTTTTTTCTTAAACAAGGTAGTCACCAACCGGCCTTCACTGGAATAAACTTCTACATCCAAAAATGGCATTTTGTGGTTTGAATAATTCATGCTGAATTTTATATCGGCTGTCCTGTTGTTTAACCAGTCATGGAAGGAGTGTAGCCCTTGTTCGTCACCTTTCCACACCATAAAAATGTCGTCGATAAAACGAACCCAGCTTCCAATCTGTTTTTTGAATGGATTATCATTATGGACAAATTTGTCTTCATATCTAGACATAAACAGTACTGCTAGCTCTGGAGCGAATGGACAACCCATCGCAACTCCCTTTATCTGGAAGTAGAATTCATCGTTGAAATTGAAATAATTATTTTTCAAGGCAAATCTAGCCAATTCCATTATGAATTCTGTTGGTATCTTGACCGGTTTCATTCTGCTTTCCAAAAAAGAAGTTAATACCGCCAGTCCTTCATCCTGAGGTATCTGGGTATACAAAGATACCATATCCAGAGTAACTAGAAAGTCTTTTTTATCTTCAAAATTCATTGATTCAAGTTTATTAATGAAATCCGTGGTGTCCTGAATGAATGATTTGACTTCAACCAAAAAAGGTTTTAAAAAATGGTCGACAAATTTTGAAATGGGTTCCATCAACGATTCACAACCCGACACTATTGGTCTTCCTGGTGGGCATGTTTCATCCTTGTGTACCTTTGGGAGTACATAGAAGATTGGAATTCGTGGATGTTTATTTTGCAGATATTCATATTCTTTTTTGCCTAAAAACCCTTGTTCATAGCCGGCCTTCAAAATGTTGAAAAGTTGTCATTGAAGTTCTTATGGGCAATTTCTGCGGATAAGGCGGAATTGTTCGTTTAAAGATGAATATTTCTCCCATGCGAACAACTTAAAGGATAAATTGACCAATAGAGGCTACCCTAAAAAACTCTTGAAGAAAGCTATGAAGAGAGCTTGGTGGACTCCACGGGAAACACTTTTGGAGAAAAATGAGAAAATACCTATGGAAAGGATTGTATGCGTGTCCACATTTTGTCCGAGGTCAAATTGGTTGAAAAAGATTATTCATCAAAATTGGCATTTGGTAAAAAACCTAGAAAGAACATTGTCGGTAGCTCCACTTTTTGCTTTCAAGAAAGACAGAAGTATCTCCAACCAGATAGTACGAGCATCTTTACCAAAACAGATAATGGGGACCCTCCGTGACTACGTTGGCCTTCCCCCAGTTAAAGGACATCACAAATGTGGCACCTGTGGAAGTTGTGACTCGACTATGGAGGGCGAATTGTTCACACATAATGGAATCTTCTGGAAACATGAGACCTTTTCGAATTGTAAGTCTAAAAATGTGGTCTATGGGATTCTCTGTCCGTGCATGAAATTATACATAGGCAAGACAAATCAAGAAGTGCGCTCAAGGATTATACAACACAAATCCAGAATCCGGAAGAATGTCCAAACAGCACCGTTGGTAAACCATTGGAAAGCACACACGCATACAGAGCAAGATCTAAGATGGACTGTCATCTCTAGGGTGTTACCAAATCCTACAGGTGGTGACCTTGATGCCAAATTAACTAACCATGAAGCAATGTTGATCATAAAATTTAATACTGCTGTAGATGGGCTGAACGAACTTTCGGAAATATACAAACTTTAATCAAAAAGTTTCATGTAGACCAAAATCAACTTCTTGTTTCTATTCTATTACAGTCGAGTGTTGGATGCACTGTGGTATTTAAGCCATTTAGAGGACTCCATTGTATTTGAAGGCGAACTGAGTGAGTTTATAGAGCTTAAATAGATATGAGTGACACAGATAAAAGGATAAGTCACTGGAGTGACTACAACTCCCAGAAGACCCTTATTGGGATTGGCAATGGCTCTACAGCAAAATTAATTTTTCTTCCATCGAGAGTGGTTCCATCATTACGAGTGAAGAAAACAACTGTTGCGGTCCATACAACACGGACCAACATTAGTACAACGTTGGTACATCAAAATCGATAATTTTCCCCCCTTTTTCCTTCCAAAACGGCGAATCTGTATTTTCTCTTTTGGAGGTTCCAATAATGTGATAATTGTGCTTTTGCACAAAATAATATTGAATAGTATGATACATTCACAACTTTCAACAAAAAGCCGAGGTTTAATCCAGGAAATCACCGTGAGTTAAAATAATGAGGTCTGAGGAACTACAATTCCCATGAACCTCTGGGGTAGGACGTCATCACCCTTGCGTGTAAAGTGAAAATCGCTTCCGGAATCTGGCAAACGATCTACTGTGAACACGGATAACAACTGAGCTGCCTGCTAAATACGAGCAAAGGTAAGACGAACTACAGGCACAGAGTATCAGTACATACCGGCCCATTGTATTGAAAACGGACATTAATTTCATAACAACCCGTCATTGAGCTAGTGTCTCAATTTTTCCTTTAGAAAAACTAAGGCAACGCCCGTTTGCAGTCCACCGCCGATTCGTTTAAATCAAACATATGATTTACACCAACCAAGGTAATACACTACCCTGGCCCCATTGAATTTTGAGATTGAAGCTATGGACATAACATTATGGCCAATGTATACCTCATTTGTTCATTTCACAGATATGTAGCAGCAATTTGAACATCACGTGTGGCCCCAACACACCCCAGTCAGCCAAAAGTAAGAATATTCATCCCCTTGTCATCATTTAACCGATAATGCAATGCTCCGTCCATTCACATCACAAGACTAAGACTGTATGTATGTTATTTTAGATTGAACATTCTGGTGAAAGTTGAAATGGTCAAATACCAGCTGAATATTCATAGCGATTAAGGTAAAAGTGGTGCACCATAGAGGTATTTTGAGGTAAGGGTCAGGAGTTGGTCAACAATTAAGACAAAGATATCTTTTTGTCTTTTTCAGCTATTCTGGTCCTGATGAGAACTCCCGAATTGGCAGGGGTTCGAAACGCGTGAGACCGATATTTTAAGGCCAATCTTAGATAGAATCAAAATTTATTTTTTGGATCCATTCAGTTAGTTCGACTGATGGCCTTTTGATCTATTGTTTTTTGCTTAAAATGTTTGTATTAACAATGAAAAATAATACGCTGTTTTGTATGTTTGTTTAAATGGGAAAAAGGGTATGTGAGAAGTTGAGTGAATGGGGTGTAAGAAGTGGTATATATGATGTGGATTTGTGTATATATATATATATATATAAATGTTTTTGTATATTGAATTTTTGCTTTGAAAAGGCTTCTTTATAAAATGTAGAATGTTTTGTATTATGTTGGTGGTAAATTTTTGATAAAAAGAGAAAAGAAAAAGTTTTTTGATTAAATCCAACGGAAAAAAGTGGTTGTTGTGGGCATTGTTTTGTTTCAATGTTCAAAGTTTATCGATCGGAGTGAATAAGCAGCATGGGCATCTCTTTTGTTTTTTGAACACCCAATATTTAAAGCACTAGCCAGGAACTAGGATCTACTGCAGAGGAGCAGAAGTGAGATGCAGGATGGGTTGTTGTAAGGGTTGGACTGCAATGGAAGGTGCTCCCAGGAGAAGCTAGACTTAACTCCCTGATGCAACCATCTGAAGTCAGTGGAGCAGGCTGAAGCTGGTCTCCAACCTCCCATACAAGGAGGGAGATGTGTTCGACAACGCCACAGGTTTACAAAGGTAGAGAGAGGACTTACAAATGCATATTGCTTACCACTTAACTGACTTTATTTCCACCAGGTTTTTCAATTACACCATCATCTTTATGGAAGACCTCAAGGGTGCAAACTTATAACGCTGTTGTCAAAGAAAAGATGAAAGCCTTCACTGACGCGCGGCGAAAGCAAATTCATCCAGAATGTCCCAAGGCAGGATGGTAATTGTCAAGACCAAGGGCCACCGCAAGGATGACTCAAACTTTAGTCCTAATCCTGATGTGATAACTGATATTAATGTATCACGGCCTGGCAAAATGCTCATATCGCTACACGGAACACTTCATGGCGATCCCTATGAACCATCGTCAAATGAAGATTGCCTCTGCTCTGATGACAACAACACAAGAGAAAATGAGGAGAGAGAAGATGACTATAGTCCATTGAAGGCAATTCTATAAACTTTGACAATCAGGTGCTATACAATTTCCTTTTTTCTCTTATTCTCAAGGTTCTGAATCTTCCCACACCCTTATTCTATCGCTTGAATCTCCAGCTAACTCCAATTTTTCTCCCACTGTTAGCACCGCTCTGTCTTTTGCGCCTTCTGATCACGTGTTCCGACCACACCTGACATTCAAGGCTCTTGTACTACTCATCTCCACAATGGACTAATAGACTTTTTATAGTTTTGTAGTGTTTACATGATTACCTGCTTCCTGTTCTGTTGCATACGGACACAGTGATGTAAATGCTGGAATCCCAGGACTTACTGGGAGATTCAGGTGTAATGTTGTGGCATCAAGAAGTTGTCGAGGCTGTCTGGTGAAAGGTGACACCAGGGGGGAAATCAACCGGGGTCGACAGTTGGGGATCAGTTCAGAGGTTCCCCTTGGGGTTGTTGTGGCTGTGCGGGTGTTGTGCGTGGGACCACCAGGGCAGATGCAACTCGGGGGACCGCTAGGACGGGGGAGGTGCGCCAGCTCACAAAAATTTTGTGTGTTTGCGGTCCCAGCGACAAGGGAAGCCCAAGTGGGAAAGTACGCACATCCAGTGGGGGTTGCAGTGTAAGGGGGTCTTCAGGGAAGGTGGAGGATGGAAACGTGGGACAGGTTGTCTGCGCAGGTCCTTGGGCAGGCAGGGCCCAGTCGGAGGTAGTGGCCATGAGAGAACAAACTGTTCTATCGGACAGTAGTGATCCTAAATGTGTTCAGTTTCATTTTTGCCCGTCTGTGCTTAGCAAGTCCAACAATCTTATCTCAACGGAAATGATTTCTTTTTCCACGCTCTTATCTAGTTTAACTGTTACTGAGGTTACAGTAAATGATACAGATTCTTGCCTCTGTTTTCTCATATTTCATCTGGTAAATGTCAAGAGAACCTTAAAAATACTAAAGAACATGCTGGCACAGCTGGATCATACCAGTTAGGTAACCTGAACCTCCAGCACCCAGCTCTGAAATTAAATAATGCTTTCACAATTGATCAAATAAACCACAGGAAATAATTTAATATGGCTATTATCTAATCAAGATGATGAAACGGCACAACAGTAAAAAGAGGATAAGACATGACAATGTTTTTAATCTGGGAGGGGCAGACTGAAAGATGATTATTCTGCATTACAATAATACTGTGCAATAACCATAGCATTTTAACCCAGATACATGTGTATCTCCACGGCTTGCAAAGCATAGAACTATTTGTTGTGCTGAAGTTCAAGCACACAAGACGTCTGCACCTCTGGAGCCAATACTGGGTGGAAGCACCCGCAATTACAAATGGGGGTCTGCAGGATAGGTCTTTGCCAACTGTATAAAGCTACATATGTGCACTTCGTCTGTTCGGTATTGACAGCGTGGACCCCACTCAGCCATCATGACCTAGCACGCTCTTCCACTCACCTTTTCCCCGGAAGTAGAAGAGGAACAGATGCTCCAGGCATGTCTGCTGGTGTTGGCTGCTGCACTGTTCTAGCCTTATTGGATGTTGATGGTAAAGCCTTTGCAAAAGTACTCCTATATGAGCGGGAAGGCTGGATCAACGAGAATAAAATCATTCTAAACTATCAGACAGGATTCAGGCCTAGCTCCTCTACAATGGACAACGTAATTGTTCTCTTGTACCTGGGCGTCAGGGCCTGTGTAATGACTACGCCACCACTATAGGCTTGTTTTGCAGATTACAGCACCACATTTGATGGTATCCATCACAACATCCTCTGTAAAAAACAAGCGCGAAGGGGCATACCAAAGCAAGTGCTCGCAGCAATAAGAGCGTCTTACACCAACACTTGGGTGAGGACCAAGATAACACAGACTCACAACACAGCGAGGATTTTCACCAATAAAGGGCTAAAGCAGAGCTGCGTCATCCCCTCCACATTGTTTAACTTATACACAGCAGATCTAGGTGGGGAATTGCTGAAAGGGCATACCTTCCCTCCCAAATCAGGCCAGATAAAACATCCAATAATACAGTATGCGGATGATCTGGTACTACAGGCTCAAACCCGTATTGGGATGAGGAGGGCACTCGACATACGTCCCTCATATAACACAAGGAATGCTCTGCAGGTGAATGCCGAAAAAACTAAAGTCCTGATTTTCGGACGAAGAACCAAAAAATACCAACTTGAATGGCAACTAGGCCCGCTGAAAATAGGCACAACTAGCAAATACAACTACCTTGGAGTCTGGCTGTCAGATACTGGAAAACCCACACTGCAGGCAATTGCGCTTGTAGGAAAAGCAACCAAAACCATGTATGCCCTATCTAAATTAAACTACAAACTAAACAGTAAGTAAGCAGAGGCGATCCAAAGAATCATAAGGGCAAAATTATTACCAACAATAAATTACGGCCACCTTGCTTTCCCTGGCAGGCTTACTGAGCCACTAGAGCGCAGCCACATAGCCTCATACAGGAAAATATTCAGAATTCCAAAAAACACCCAGTGCACATTGATCCGTCTTGAGTTTAATCTGGTAAACATGGACATTGAGTGTAAAAAAAAGACATATTCAGATTCTACCACCAGGTGACCAGGGCGGATCCAAAGGCCTTGCGAGGAGCACTAAACACACTTTCTGGACAAAAAAAGCAATTGGGTAAAGTACCTTGGCTCGGCCAGATACACTAAATCTGGATTCAGTATATTTGACAGATCCCCCAACAACTACAGTACAATTGAAGAAAATGCTAAAGGAACATGGCAGGAAGGCCTCAAGAGAACTGGACATAAAACTAGCCAGAAATATTAGAGGAGCGGAGGGGCTTGCGGCATCAAACAAAGCTATCGTATGGCAACCATATTTGAAAACAGCCATTGGAAAACAAGCCTTTAAGAACATATTAGCAATCAGGCTTTTAAAAACGCTTATATGGGAATAAAGGGCCCATTGGAAGAACTTGGCACAGGTGCAAGGGCAGTGTAGGCTGTGCCAATACCACTCTGAATCGGCTGTTCACATTGCATGTTGCTGCGCGGGCCTGTTACAACAGAGACTAATGTACCTAAGGACAATTTCGTGCAGCATGGGACAAGAACATGCAAGAGACACTGATGCTAATCTACACCACAGTGGTTCCAAAGGAACTAGCTCAATTCGGAAAGTTCTTTTTGGAAGCTGGAAGGCTTCTACGAGAGGCCAGTCTAACAATGGGGGCTGTAACTCACGAACACTGAGCCTACTGAAATATGGAAGATATGGACTGACTGCATGCTTGCAAAGCTTAAAAAGACTACAATTGTCTAGTGCCTAGTGACTATGTATGGTTAACAAGGTACTCTGGCATGTTCTTTGAATACATTCATTTGTGTTGAGATATCAGCATGTGGCGCTCTAGACCAATAGGCTAGCGTGGTTTGTTTAGTCTTATACACCATGGCACTTTGCAGCATGAGAATCAAGCCTCATAAGTAGAAGGCGGATTTTTAGAATATAAACTATGTCTGATTAACAGGGTATGCTCGCTTGCTCTCTGAGCACTTTCACATTTGCATGCAAACCTCATTAGGTGGTGCACTAGAATAACATGTTAGAGTGGTTTGTTCAGCCCTATACACCATGGCACTTCGCACCATGACTGCCAGCCCTATAGTAGGCGGCTTCATAGAATATTGCCTCAGGTTGTTCGCAAAGGCCCGCAAATTATGAAATCTTGTATCTCGACACTTCTATTTCACTTCTGACTGCTGCATTAGCACTCTGCACTTTAGAGCAACCCTTAACATTGTAAGGCCACGGTCCCCCACTATGGCCTTCCATAATATTGCACTTTGCACTTTGTTATATAAGCAGGGGCATTTGCACTGGCACATGGCGGACTTTGCACATTAGGTGAAATAAATGGTGTGGCACATCGCACTTGATACTCAAGCCCTAAGCAGAGGTCATTTGACCTTGCACGAGGCGGTTAGTAGAACATTAGCTGGATCATCATGCTCGAAATTGGCACGCTAACCAATGCTCTCATCCGCCTGCGACACCATAGTAGAGGGACATTTTGCCTTTTAAAACTTTGAGCACTATAGCACACATAAGAAACTGCGGGCTGTGCTAGACTTTACCTGAAATCACTTGTGTTGTGTTGATGAACTTTTGCGCCATTCTTATGAAACATAGAAGTGAATGTTTGCATTGTTCAGCATTCCGTCCATCATTTGCTCCTTTTGCTTTTATAGAAGTTAAGGATGCACAATTCCATGAGCCTTTCTGGGGCTAAGATTTGGCTAGATGTTAGTTGCATTCTCGGGCGTAACTTTATATGTTGTTCATTTTTAAAACAATGTATTTTAATGCAAACATGTTTTGTAAAGATTTTAAGTAATCATACAATAAAGTTTTATACTTACATAAGTGCATAATGAAAACACTGTTCTCTCCCTTAGCAGCTCAAGTGCCTGCCTCTCTCCTCCCAACATTTACTCCACAAGATGTGTGCAAAAAGGCTTTGTACAAAAGGACTTTTTTTTCCCACCAACCTGCGCAAGATGGCCTCTTTGCCTGCTGGAAGTTGCCTGAATAGGCAGTCCCCACGCTGCCCCAGCCCGATCTGCCTATCCTGCATCTGCCTGCAGGACTAGAAGATGGCCACCACACTGCTGCTGCACGCAGACCTGCCTGGCCTCTCTGGTGGGAGCTGCTCAAAGGTATGGGCTCGAGGGGCCTTACGGTCAATCTCGCGTCACCCTCTGAAGGGAAGGTACGCTCTTGTGCCTTCTACGGCACGCAGGCCTGACAGGAGATGAGGGAAGGATAAGGAAGCGCCATGGGTAGGGCATGGGGCCTGAAAGTGGCACTGCCCCTGTGTACAGTGAACGGGGAGGCAGGGGGTGGGGGGTAATAGTGCGGTGGAGGAAGGGCAGGTGCAAGTTGAGCATGATTTTTCCTCTGGCAATCCGTATGGCAGGCCTTGGGCCACGGTCACTATGGGTGATCGGGGCAATGATCCTGGAGCAGCAATCATGTGGTAGGTCTTGAGGCAATGTTTTACGGGTCTTCGGGAGTTCATGAATAATAATAAGGCTTATAGAGGGGGGCTGTGCGGCCCCCCCATCCCCTTCCCAAAAAAAAGGCCCTGGGGCCCCGTAGGTAAAGCAAGCTTTTGTTATGTGCAACATTGACCGTATACCACATACTACATGGGCAACCGAGTTCATGTTGACTATGAACCACAGATGAAAGGGTAATCGATAATGCACACGGTGTTCAATTTGTATACAACTGTTCAGGGAAAACAAGATCCTCCAGGTACTGAAGCCCTGTTACATAACTAATACCCTACTATGGACAGTCTTTACCTGTATCAAACCACGGACAGTCATCGAACGTACACGGAGAAATGAAGAGGATATAAGTAGAAAAGTGGGTACTGTTAACTCTGTTTACTCTATGGATAGAATTTACTCTGTACCACACTGTTTGCAGACAGTGAAATTCACATGAGTAATACACCACAGAGTATTAAAAAGTATCTACTAAGAACAATGTACACTCTATGCAGCACTTGTCCAAGGAGCGACTGTTCACTTAAAATAACCAGGGTCTGAAAAAGATCATACTACCTACAGCCTTTATACTATGGTGAAAACCTTACAGATAATCCATCTTCGGAAGCAAAACAAGAACATGTATATATGTTAGTGCCTGGTGCACACATTCTTCTATGTTAAATAGAAATTGTCATGTTAAGACGATTCTGTCAAATAACTCAAGGCTGCTTACAATACGTAGTAAGTAGTACGTAGAATCTTTGCGTCCTGGAAACTTTTTCTGCAGTACCAAAAACTTGTGTGGAACATATTGGACAAAACTCGTCAGCTGTCATCTGCACACAGATTTACTTTTCAGTACAAAGATTTATAACGTGTTCAATACCTCTACACACCTATGGTGCATTAGAAATACATCCATTTAGTAAACACCAGTACCTGGACACAGGCTGTACAAAATTTGGTAGAAAAAAATTATGGTAGCTACCCGCCACTATCTAAGTTAGGGGTAACCCATCAGGGCTAACAAGCGCTATATAAATGCAAATCTTTTTCCCTCTTCTATCCCTCCCCCTACCCATCTCAATCCAAATAACCGAACAACCTATCCACCACTCAAATTACTTTCCTATTTCACTATACTAATTCAACACTAATCCTATATGGGTTCCGGAGTAGCGTGCTATTCACCAAAAAAGTGCTTCAACACCCCATCAGGGGTAACAAGCGCTATATAAATGCAAACCTTTTTCCCTCTTCTATCCCCCCCCGCTATCCTTCTGAATCCAAATAACTGACTAACCTATCCATCACTCAAATTACTTTCATATTTCACTATACTAATTCAACATTAATCCTTTATGGGTTCCGGAGCAGCATGCTAGTCGCCAAAAAAGCGCTTTGACGCCTCGTCAGGGGTAGGAAGCGCTATATAAATGAAAATACAATACAATACAATGAAAGATTGTTTTAAGGAAATGGGCCCCCAGAAAGGCGAATAACCCAGACAGAATGACCTGTGTGGAGGCACAGACGGTGGATGTATTGGGTTGTCAGGATTGTCGACTAGAAAGAGGGACTGTGTTCAGGTCACAATATCCTAACTCATATGAAACTCTACATTTGTATTTCTTTGCATGGGAATTAGTAGTCAGGCCTTTTCATGGTAAAGGAATGGACCGGTGGCACTGGAATAGCATGCAAGTCATTGTAGGTGGGTTTGGTTGCACAAGCTGCTGCTACTTCTTGGGGAAAAAGACAAAAAAGTGACGGTTGGAATGCTCCAATTATTCTCAGGCACTGTTGAATAGCACGGACCTCATTACATGCTCAGAGGAGGGTCCGGCATGCACTGTGCATGGGCTGAAGCTGCACCTTGCTGTCAAGGCCCAACTAGGCTGAAACTGGCTTGCGATTGCTTTAATTCCTGTTCCAAGGGGACTCGCTCAGCAGTTCCAAACCGAATTTGCATATGCTTGGTTCCAGTCTACGGTGGCGCAGAAAGGCAAAAAAAAAGAACCCACAGTCCAGAGTAATTACCAGTGGCTACGAATCGTTCAAGCATTTGATTCATCACAATTTGTGCGATCTAAGACAGCATCAGGCAGGGGCCGATGGACCTTACTGACTAGGGTAAGTGGACGCTGAATCTTCTGATGCAGCGTCAGTTTGGGCATCAGCACCATAGTGTGTACATTTTTTGAGTCCTCGTTAATAAGAGGATTAGGATCTCAGCTCACCCTCGAGAGGTAGAACCTGGGGTGTGCTTCAGGGGGGTGGGTGCTGTGACCCTCGCTATAAAAGGTGCAAGTTATGAGGAGGCAGGAAATTCAGCTCAAATCTGGGCGCTGATTGTGAAGTAAAGAGTTTTGTTCCTAATTGCTGTGGCAACCCAGCTAGCTAGCCAAACAGGGCTCAGTTAGACATTTTGTGTGGTAGCCAATCAACGCTCCTTGCCAAGAGCCAGCAAGGGCGAAGCATCAAGCATGCAAGCCAAGCAAAGCAGCTTGTACTAATCCCCAAACTGTTGGAGATGCAAAAGTGCACAGAGGGTGCACTGGATGCTGCAACGATTCAACAGCTAAAAGTTGGATCTGCAACCAGCGTCCCAGGCGCTAGAAGCATGTGTCACACCCACTATGAGGGTTAGGCACATGCTTGCAATGCTACACATCCAAGTGTTTGCCCCACAGCAGATGTGACCATAACCTTGGCTGCAAGTACTGATGTGCAGAGACCTTGCCGAACAGCCTGAGGAGGGGCCCTGGAACAGGGGCTGCAGAACAGTTGGGCTCGATCATAGGTCAGATGGCAGAAGCTCCAAGAGATGTGGTGTCTTGGGTCGGTCTGAGAGTGAGGATTGGAGCGCCCTTCAGCGTCTAGCAGGCCACCAGTCCAGAAGCAGGATTATGACTGTGTTCTATTTGTCAGAGCCTGTGGTGTGTTCGTAACACATGGTTCTGGATTGTTAATATTGTTGCATGTGGAGGGACTTGTAGCTTGGGCCGTTGGGGAACAAAGTGAAGTTAATGTACCTGGAGTTAATGCATTTAACTCGATGGCAACTCAGGCAGAAGGCAAGTGTTGAGTCCGCACATCTGTCCCTGGCAGGGGTGGGGAGTTATAAATTTCAGGTATCAGCTTCCAACTCAGTCAACTGCCTCCATGGTACACAGGCAACTGATTAGAGAAGCCAGGGACGAGGTTTAATAGGAGGAATAGGTTGGAAAGACCATAATTGAAAGATCATAACCAGTTGGATCACATGTTTTAAGTATATTCCCTCAATTTGCCAATGAGGTCCCAGCCTTGCCCCACAGTTGTCTGTGTGCCTGATATAGATAAATAATGGACAGTTTTAATCCTATACTAAATTCCACTGAATAGAGGCAAAGAGGCATGCAATGGTTTTGGATCAGAGGGAGGTTGATTTAGGAGGAGTCATACGATGATAGTCAGCTCGGTGGCACCACGGACTAACCAGTGATGTCATAACTGTAGTGAAGGGAACAACAGGGTGGGCAATGCTGGACGCAGAGCAGCAAGTGATGTCCACATGGCACAGCCTGCAAATTAAAATTTTCCTCAATCTTCTACGGGCAGCAGGTCATCCCCAGAGCAAGTGTTTTATGAAACAGACAGGGAAGGGCTCAGCCAAGTGGGACTATCCTGCAGAAGATATCAGAAGGGCCCCCTTCCACACTAATCATGCATCTCCACAATCAACCGCATTTTAGGAAAAGTGCTTTCAACCAGGAATCTATATGAGGATTTCGGTGTAGACTACAGGATCCCATCCTCCAGGGCACACATACAAGTTATTTTTTGCTGTGTAATTTTCCAAAGTAGGAGCAGGGAGGTTTGCAAACAAGTGGTTTACATACAAATTTGGCAGTAAATTTGTCTCACACTCTCTGAACTGTTCTGACATTATCTGTGCTACGCGGTGGGGAATTGTGATTTGCCCACAGACGTGAACGCTGGTTTTTATGAGGGCAAGATCAGCCGTCAAGGCTTCATCTCAAGGCTCTGGCACCAAAGTGCTCTCTGAGTTGTGTCGTCCGGTGAGGGACAGTGGCGGGAGTGGGCTGTGCTCTCTCATACATGTTCCTGGATGATGTGCTTGGTTGTTGCTTGATAACTGTAAGAATGTTGAAAACATCACCCTATGTTAAACAAAACCACATATCTTTGTGTGTTGGTTATCACTATGTTAATCTGGGCACAGCCATGTATCCACAGATCTGTTCATAAGACGCCATTGTGGCCTGCTACTTCAGGTAAAGTTGCTGGATCCATTCTCTATCACACAGGAAGCAAAACTGTGCAAAATGGGGTAGACCTATTCTTATGCAAGTGCGAAAAATCTTCTATTTTGATACTGACGAAATGCAACGAAGCAGTTTTGCAATATTTATGTAAGAGTGGTGGGAACGAAAGGGTAATCTCAACGTCAGAAAACTGAGGGAGATGGCAAAGTATAACCCAAAGTCAATGTAATGACATTTCGACATTCGTCTGAGATATGTGTTCATAAACGTAAAAAAAAAACTTTTTGTTAAACAAACTTTCCATATAAAGGAATGTCACATTTTCCCAACATCTGCCACTGAATTAATTGCTTATTGGTAAAAAGAATTAACTTTCAGATACAGGCAAAAAAAAAAAAAAGAATGTCTAAGTCTGTGTTTATAATATCATCAAAGAGGATGAAACTCTCAATAAGCCTCTTGTTCAGCGATGGAGCAGCAGCATTAGTGCCCGTGCGCTGTGTAACCCTTTTTCACAGGCATCGGGGGCAGTTCATCTCCACAGTCACCCCCCCAGTGCATTCGAATACATTTTGAATGAATTTATTTCATTTGCATAGTTACTAAAAACCATTGCAATACAGAAACTTCAATTAAAACCGTAAGAACATAATAAAATGTAAGGTGCACATTTATAATATCCATAAGCATTAAAAACTTTAAATAAGTAGGATTACTAACAGTTAAAAAAGCACTTTGGTGCTAGTGTAAATTGTTCCTAGTGTAAGGAATGCAGTCAGTGCGGTGTTTGTTGCCAAATCAACTGCTGCATCGGGGGCAGTTCATCTCCAAAGTCACCCCCACAGCGCATTCGAGATTCTGACAAACCTACAGGAAGTTTCACACATAGTCACCTAAACAGCGGGAAAATGATTTTAGCGTTTACCTCGGTGGTCAACTGTGGGTCTGAAAGCTTGAAGGATTTTCGGCATGGCTACGCCCATGTCCAGCTCAGTGAGAGTCAGCTCATTCATGAAATATGGCAGCTAAAAAGAAAGTGTAAAACACATTTGCATTATTGTCGCTTTTGTGCAGAAAAACCATGTGTACAGTACAGCCTTGCACAATAGGATGGGCAGTGTGTTAAAGGATGTTTGGAACTTTGCTCTCATACTGCTGCATATATTTACTGTGAGCAGGAAACGCAATGAACAAGTTACTTACCTTTGGTAATGCCTTACCTGGTAGGGACTATGTAGCTGCAGATTCCTTACTTTAGAATAATCCCCAGGGGTTAGATTGGATCAGGAAGGTTTTTGAGCAATAACCCTGTGCCCCGGTAGGTGGCGTCAGCCACACCAGAAGTGACATGCACAGTACCCTGGCAACCCTGGCGCACTTACGTCAGTTACTTTCATGACTTTTCACGCCAGGAGCATGGAACTATGATGAGAACTAACCACTGGTGTGGAAAAACTAAGGCCCTCAGAAGGGAGTCTCTAAAACTGCATTCTGCTCGGTAGGGAATCAGCGAATAGATAGAGTCTCTACTACAGAAGGCGTTACCGAAGGTAATTAACTTGTTCATTTGATAGAGTCTTCTAGCTGTAGATTCCTTACCTTAGAATAGATACCCAAGCTATGCCTCCCCGTTGGTGGGTCTACAAAGCCAATTTTAAATCAAAAAGTGTTGCAGGACTGAACGGGCAAAGTGCCCATCGCAACAGACCTGTCTGTCCAGACAGTAGTGTTTCATAAACATGTGCAAGGAGACCTACATTGCTGCCTGACAGATATCCAGGACAAGTACTCCGTTGACTAACGCTATGCTCGCAGAGCACTATCCATCTTGAGATGGTCTGTTTCTGCATGGCCTTCTGTTCTTAGCTCCTACATAACCCACGAAGAGTTGATCATCCACTCGGAACTCTTTTGTGTGGTCCAGGTACAATGAAAACGCTCTTTTTGGGTCCAGATGGTGGAATCTCATCTGAGGGCGCACCGGCTGGCAGGGATCCAGTGGGGGCCCCTTCTGAACCAGTGGGGCGCGAAGGGGTCCAGAGGGGCCAGGCTGCCTGAATATGAGGTGCAGAGCCTCATAAAATTCTTTGAGTTGGGCGGGGCTTGCTCCGGCTCCCGGAAAATCAGGGAAGTGCAGAGCGGAGACTGACTGAGGCTCTGACATAGCGCCAACGCTCCTGTGCCTCGTCGGACGACTTCGACGGGTGCAGTGAAGTAAGACCTCTACGACTTTTTTTTATATTTGTAGGACTTACCCGACTTCCCTGATTACTTTATGTGAGATGACTATTGGCGGGTGCGGCTCTGCAAACGATCCCGGGACCTTCTGCATGACAGGGATCTTAAGCATCGCCGGGTCGTCCGACGTCAGGCAGTGAGGAGCTTGGGGGGATCACTCTTTAGTACCTTCAGATGGATTGTCTGGCAGTCCTCACAGGTTTTGGAGTAGTGGACACGCTCCAAGCACCACAAACACACCAAGTGGGGGTCTGTCATAGACATCTGTCTGTGACAGGCACCACATGGCTTGAAACCAGCCGGTTTCTAGGGTAACATCCTCACAACAGGAGAGAAAAATCTCAACAAGAGTTGACAAAAGTCAGCAAGAAAAGTCATTCAAAAAATGACCGAGGGTAGCTCAGACCGGATCAGAGATATCTGGCGTGGAAAGGAAAGTTCCGACGTCAGCACGCTGGGATGGCGCCTATATAGGTACTGCGCATGGCACTTCTGGCACTGATGCAGAGCCGAACAACGCCACCTACTGACACGCAGGGGTACTGCTCAAAAATCTTCTGGATCCAGGCTGACACCTGGAATTATTCTAAGGTAAGGAATATGTGGCTAGAAGTCTCTATCAGATAACTGCAGCAGATACAAAGTACATAAAAGTCAACAGCAATCAGTACATTAAAGGACATAATATTAATTATTGAGTTTTTTTTCCATTTGTAGCAATTCCAACACAGTGACAAAAAAGTCCGGAATGCAGACACCGAGCCTCTAAGCTTAAAATTTTAGGATAAACAGAAACCGCATTGAATACCTCAATGACCACCAACTCCTCTATACTACTCAGTCTGGTTTCAGACCCAGCGACAGCGAAACTGCCCTTATTGCCACCACAGATGACATTCACGACTCTGGACGGAGGAGACACTGCAATCTTTATCCTCCTGGACCTCTCTGCAGCATTTTACACAGTCTCCCACCACATTCTCATCCAAAGCCTACACGACACTGGAATCCAAGGACACACGCTCTGATGGATCTGCTCCTTCCTGACTGGAAGGACCCTGTCAGTCAGCCTGGCACCGTACACCTCGGATGCCGGTGACCTCATCTGTGGAGTTCTGCAAGAATCTTCCCTAAGTCCGACCCTCTTCAACGCATACATGATCCCTCTAGCCAGCATCACCCACTCTAACATCAACATACTCTCCTATGCAGACAGGATGCAACTCATTCTCTCCCTCATGAACAAACACCCAGGAGCCAGATCAAGTTCAATGCCTACATGAAGGAAATCGCCCACTGGATGAAGACCAACTGCCTTAAGGTGAGCACCAACAGGACTAAAATCCAGAGCTTCGGAAACAGCACATCAACATGGGACTCTACCTGGTGGCCAACAGAGCTAGGACCAACACCCACTCCCACCACCCATGCCAAAAACCTTGGGATTATCATGCTTGACAAGACCGCCTAAGTCAATCTAAATAAAAATCTAAAATCTAAATCCGTATTTGTAAAGCGCGAACTACTCACCCTTACGGGTCTCAAGGCGCTGGGGGCCGTCGTGGAAATTAAGTGAGCTATTGCCCAGAGTCACATGGTGCTGAGCTGAGCTGCCGCCGGGGATCGAACCGTGAGCCCTGTGCTCCGAAGTCAGCTGCCCTGGCCGCTGCACCACACCTCTCCAAGTCAATGCCATCACTGCGCCTTGTGTTTCCATACCCTGAAGATGCTGAGGAAGATTTTCAAATGGCTCCCAGTCAGTACCTGCAAAACCGCC
The DNA here is from genome assembly GCA_963921515.1 of Calotriton arnoldi. Lineage (NCBI taxonomy): Eukaryota > Metazoa > Chordata > Amphibia > Caudata > Salamandridae > Calotriton > Calotriton arnoldi. The sequence goes on from CAWUFW010000860.1 coordinate 3,110,361, forward strand.
ATGTACACCCTTGTCACAAGCAAGCTCGACTATAGGAACACCCTCTATGCCGGGATCAACAAAAAATCTCTCCAGAAAGCTGCAGACAAATCAGAACGTGGGGGCCGGAATCACCCTCAACCTCCCACGCTGCACTCACATCACACCACAGCACACCACACCTGAACGAGCTCCACTGACTCTCAGTTGACAAACTAGTACAATTCAAACTCCTCACCCATACTTTTAAGGAACTACATAACATCCGCCCCGCATGCCTTAACAATTGCATCTGCTTTCACAAACCTTACAGACACCTTCGCTTGTCCAGAACCTTACTTGCACACATCATTCGCATATGGAAAACCAGACCTGGTGGTCGAGCCTTCTCCTACAACGCTCCTAAAGCCTCCACACATAACAGCTTCCTACTCACTTCTTGAATTCCACAAGAAGCTATACCTGGCTTTTCAGAGTAGTTCCACTAGGCCCCAGGTGTGGCTAGACTCACCTGTTCAGCACCAGGATACCCTCCCGGGTGATAGTGCGCTCTACAAATCCCCATAACATAAAATAACATAACAAGCGATAAACAATGTTTTTATTCTGTTATTGGAGCCGCTTGAATAATGCAGCAATAGAAGACCCAACCATGAGGCAGGGCTGACTGAATATTATACTGCAAAGAAGAACAACTGTGCAGCATACTATCTGAATAAAGGCAGAATACGGAGCACTATCTGCAGCCCTGCCATGTAACTATTTAAAACAAACTCTTCATTGATGGTTTTACGGTAGCGTGAGTCACAATGCAATACACAAAGTCAAAAACACAATAACCACAATGAACAAAAATGTTACTAAAACCGTATTGGTTATGGAAGTCATCTGTGGATCACAAACACATACATAATGTCAGTGCACAAAGAAGGTGGGAGGGAAAACAGGTAGGTTGGTGCTGTGGGTTGAAGGAGTGAATCAGGAAGTAGAAAAGGGACCAGAAAGAAGCCTAGCTCCCCAGTTTAGCAGTTACAGAAGACATGAATTCCACAGTTCTAAATAGCTACTGCAGGAGCCCTGACATTCTAATCAGAGAAGCCTGTCTAATCAGAAGTCCTCATAACAATTAAGAATCCTGTAATGCTCAACTAAGATTTAGCACACACAGTAGCAATCAACAAAACAATAAAAACAACAAAACAATAAAAACAAACCTTCTTGATCAATAGCTATCCGGACTATGCAAGTCTTGGAAGTTGCTCCAAGACTAATGAAAGACACGTAGTTAGTTTTGCAGTTTGTAGATACATTGTTCGTGCCATTACCATATGGAAGAAAGCAACATTGGCCATGGAGGCCATTCCTAACACACGTTAACCTCCTGTAGGAGATCTGTTCGGACTCTGCCCTCTTGCGTCCGTAGGACTTACGGAGGGGCAGATAGGAGTGGCACCCAGATGCTGTTGAACAGGTGTACCTGATCACGGAGTCTATATATCAGACTTTAGTACGTGGTCATCTCATCATATCCTGCAGCCATACCTTGCTCAAGGATTATTGAAGGTTTGAATTTTCTCAGAATACAGATCTTAGCCATATCAAGGGACTTGGCCAAGGTCTGTTGTGACTCATATATCTGACAGATCATGCAATAATGGATAGTCATGAAAAGGGTTCCCCACCAGACTTGGGATGAGTGCGATGATAAATGTGGACATAAACATAGTATAGGGACAATGTCACATTCACAGCTCTTGCATTTCTAGCAGAGCCAAGTCTCACCAAACAAAGTCTGGCTGGTGACCAATACCATCACTGCAGCATTTTAAAATAGCTGTATTCAAGTTGTGCTTCTCTCAACCCCTTATCGTGATGCAGAAGTAGGTTGGACCATTCTTTGTCCAAGAATTGCTCCCAGGTTGTCCCTCCCACCGGTGTTTTAAGGGGGGGTGGGTGATGTTGGTTTTAATAAACAGCGTCTACAATCAAACTGTAACAGCCTGACAAAACGTCCTTTAAGTGATGTCATATTCACATTTAATTCAGCATGGTAAAAGCAGGCAAGTCTGACAGACGTTCCCATAGCACTTTTTAGGCAATAGGATGGTTGACAATATTTGCTAGGTTCGCTGACAAGAAGGCTAAATTCAATTAGTAAGATGTCACAGGACTTGAAACTGCTTTCTGGAATAAGGTTGTTAATGAACATTATTCCCCTTCCCAGTAATTCCTCCAGCATATCGGGTGGCCTCCAATGCAGATTCTTCCATAATTTTTTTTAATTTTATTTTTATTTTTTAAAGAGTTTTTATATAGCACGAACTCGACCCGAAGTTATCAGAGCACTTTACATGAGCACCAGTTACATTACACATGGACACATTCATTTTTTATAGGCACGGGGAGATTAAGTGATTTGCCCAGAATCACAGAATGTTCAGCGTCCCTGCAGAGACTCCAACCTGGTTCCTTCGAGGTAGACCGCTTAGCCGTTAGGCCACATCCTCTCATCTGCCATTATTTCAAATGGGTGCACCCATGCACAATCTGCCACAGACACCCAAACTTTTATGAATGAGAGGTTATGCATGTGCTGTGGAGTGTAAAATTAGGTTGCCAACAGGTTTTCATTGTCTAGTACGCTCGTACTTTCACAGTAGAGTGAGTAAGATCCTTGTGCTGCTTGTGTGGCAGCTTGTCCAATAATCACCCAGGTTGGTTGTTTATCGGCACAATGAGTACTGTGGGCCGTATGCAGCAGTAAGTGCACTACCCAATATGACTTCAGGTGTGGGAGCCTAAGCCCACTCGCATAGCAATTACATGTAGTTTCGAGGTTTTAAAACTGGGCTGAGTACCACCCAAGACAAAGTCCATGGTCTTTGTTAGACTTGGCATACTTGGTGTGGTTTACCCCCTAACTTTTTTGCCTTCAACCCTCCTGTTTGCCGACTTTGTTTTTGCTTGCTTTAGGACTCTGCACACTTTACCACTGCTAACCAGTGCTGAAGTGCTTGTGCTCTCTCCTCTAAACATGGTAACTTTGGTTTATCCCCAATTGGCATATTTAATTTACCTGTAAGTCCCTAGTAAAGTGGTACTACATGTACCCAGGGCCTGCAAATGAAATGCCAGTGGTGGGCTTGCCGCACTTATTGTGCCACCCACTTTATTAGCCTTTTAAACATGTCTCAGGCCTGTCGTTGCTGCCTGTGTGTGCAGTTTTAAATTGCCATTTCGACCTGGCAAAATAAACCTTTTTGCGAGGCCCAAACCTTCCTTTTTAATACATCCAAGTCACCTCTAGGGTAGGCCATGGACAGCCCAGAGGGCAGGGTGCAATGTATTTAAAAAGTAGAACATGTACTTTTAAGTTTTACATGCCCGGGTAGTGAAAAACTGTTGAATTCGTTTTTAACTTATGCACGGCCTACCTCTCCCATATGATAACACTGGAGTTAAATTATTACCTTGAAAAAGCTGTAATTTCCAAATGCGAGCATGTAACCAGTTCATGCTTGGTGTCTTTGGAATTGTAATGAAAAATCCTATCTTATGGTGAAGTCGGATTTTTAGTTAAAATACTGAAAATGCCACTCTTGGGCACATGACTGGGTGTAATTGGCAGTTAGGCTTTGTGTATATCTCCTAGACAGCCACACACAATAGGGAGCTTAGGTGTGCCTGGATGGGCCATCACTGGCAGGGTGGGAGGGCGGAGCTGGGCACAGCCCTACTTACACTTGAATAAACTCTGTCCTGCCTCCACACAAAGGATGCATACCCCCTGTAATCAGTCTGGAGCCAATGCAGAGAAGGCAGAATGCTGGGGACTTCAAAGGGATTGTTCTAAGCTTCTCCCAGTTCAAAGGAAGGCCCAGATATAAATATTGGACGACAGACACCAACTCTTTAGTACACTTCAGGACCTGTGGGTACTCAGTCTCTGACAGGAAGAAGGACTAGAGTGCTGCTGAAAGGACTGCAACTCCACTGGCCTACTGCTCTGAAGGACTGCCACCCTGCTGTGCTGACCTGGTGCCCTCTTGCTTGGGTGAGAAGTACTGGGACTGCATCTGTTCAACCTAGGACCCCAGAGGACTCCAAGGGCTAATTGACTGGCCTCCTGACTTGAGCCTCAGGGAAACAAGACTCCAACAACCTTGACCCCAGCACCTTGAATCTGCCATCTGTGAGCCTACCCTGCTAAGTGGTGCCACCCCAGTCCTGGACCCTTGGAAGTGGGCCTGAGTTACTCTGCCAGCCTCTGTGGATCCAGAGCAATCGATGCATCACCTCTGCTGCGCGGCACAACCCAGAGCAGAACTGACGCATCACCGCAACTGAGTGGTATCCTCCGTCGCAAAGACATGCATCACATCACGCTGCCTCATTGGAACTGCAGCTGCACGATGCATACTCGGTTCAGGCCTTTGCATCTCTCGTCAACTGCAGCCTCAACAACAACGCTGGACTCCGCATCTCTGCCCCTCGGAACCGATGCATCGCCCGACTGCGCAGTGCATCCTCGACGCAGGACTTCTCATCGCATGCTCTTGTCGAGGGGTTCCTCGACGACAACGCAGGACCTTGCATCGCAGCCTCACTTCATCTTGAAACCGCCGCATCTCTAAGGTAGCGTGACACATCTTCAACAGACCCTCGTAACGTCCTACAAACCAGAATTTAAGGTACTTTGTTCAGCGGGCCTAACTAAGCCCCTGTAGCCGGCCTGTGCTCCATTGCCATCAGCCTGAACGTATGACTTTGTCCTGGTCCAGTGCAACCAGATAACCACGGTTGGTGCTTTGTGCTTTTTGGTGCTATTTTCACTGAAATCTTTGCATATCTTCTGTTCTACTAATTGGATTGTCGTCATTTTGGCCTTGTTTATTAAAAATCACTCTAATTTGCTAATTTAGTGTGGGATCCTTTTGTGTGGCGTTTTTCACTTTATTACTGTTTGAAGTGTTGCACTAATGCTTTACAAATTGCCTCTGAAAAAAGCCTCACTGCTCCGTGCCTAGCTTCCAGAGGGTTGAGCACAGGCTGATTTAGGATCCGCTTGTGCCTCCTCCTGACAATGACATTCCGGGTCATTTATTTAGTTAGTGGCAAGGCTTTACATTTTGGCCAGTTGATCCTATAGTCAGAGAAGTCACAGAAGGATGAGATACAAGCCATCCATTTTGGGATGGACGAGCAATCGTAGCAAGATTATCTTCAGCTTATTTATTTATTTATTGATTGAATTTGTAAAGCGCTGGAATCACCCCCGGAGGTGTATCTCCGCGCTGAGGAGTGGTATGTGCAGGGCTAGGTGGGTCAATTACTGAATAATTCAGTCTTAAGGAGTTTCCTGAAGTCGAGAAGATTGGTGCACGTCCATAATTGGATGGGCAATTGGTTCCAGTACACGGGGGCAAGATATGTGAAAGCTTTGCCCCCTGCCCTAAGTTTTCTGTAACGGGGGAGAGCTAGCAGAGCTTTATCTCCCGAGCGAAGAGATCTTCCGGGCAGATAGTATTTAAGTTTTTCGGCAAGATAAGTAGGACCTCTGCCATGTAGTGACTTGTTTACTAGATTGCAGATTTTAAACTTAATTCTCTGGTGGATGGGAAGCTAGTGAAGCTGCTGTAACAATGGCCGGGAAGGGGTTCTGGGGTTAAGACCCAAACGGGCTGCTGTATTTAGATCCACCTGCAGTCTGTTCAGCATAGCTTCGTTGGCAGACATGAGCAAGGGATTGCAGTAATCGAGACAGCTAATAATTAAGGCTTGTATTAAGGTCCTGCAGACAGTTAAGGGAAGGAGGTGGAACACTCAGCGGAGGAGGCTCAGTGTGTGAAAACAGGTACCAGTGGTGGCCAAAACTTGATCTCTCATAGTTAGGGAGTGGTCCAGTCGAACGCCCAGGTTTTAGCCACAGATTTAGGGGTAGGAGCTGAACCCAGCTCTGTGGGCCACCAGTCGGGAGACCACAGGGTTTGGGCTTTACCAAACAGCAAGATTTCAGTTTTGGCTGCATTAAGCTGAAGGAGGTTTTGCGTCATCCACCCGGAGATAGCTCGCATACCTTCCGCAAAGAGAGATTTAGTAGAGATCTTGTCATTGTCAAAAGATAGAAAGAGTTGGGTATCGTCCGCATAGGAATGTGGGGTGAATCCGTGGTCTCTGATGATCTTGGCAAGGGGAGCGACGTATACATTAAATAGAGTGGGGCTAAGACAAGAGCCCTGAGGTACCCCCTTTGTGAGCTCCAGAGTGCGAGACCGAAAAGGGCCCAAATTGACCGTTTGGGTTTGCTGGTTCAGGAAACTGGCGAGCCATTTGAGCGCCAGTCCCTGGACACCTATCTCACTCAGTCTATGGAGTAGCATCTGTTGGGACACAGTATCAAAAGCCGCGGACAAATCCAGAAGTACCAGCAGCGCCGCCTTATTGTTGTCCAGTGCAAGTTTAATGTGATCTGTGACACCTATGAGGGTGGTTTCAGTAGAGTAGTTGGGTCTGAAACCGGATTGGGAGGGGTCAAGTTTGCCGTGGGATTCTAAATAACCCAGGAGCTGAGTATTAATATGTCTTTCCAGGAGTTTACTCATGAGTGGGAGGAGTAAAATGGGACGGTAGTTTGTTAACTCAGTTGAGGGTACAGGAGTCTTTTTCCGGATCGGGAGTACTTGTGCCGCCTTCCAGTCTACTAAGGGAGGCATTTAGTATGGTACAGATAGTAGGGGCTAGTTGCAGGGGCTAAAGAAGCAAACAGGGTGGCTGGCAGGATGTCGAGGGGGGAACCCGATTTAGCTGTTCTCAGCATCTCTTCAACTTGAGGTATCTGCAGGACGTGAAAGCTCTCAAGGCAGCGCTCACTCTTTCTCTGAGATGCAGACAGTGGGACAGAGATATCAGGGGGTACATAGTCTTTGGGGAATTGGTCGATTATATTAATTTTTTCCTCTAAATAGTTGGCAATATTATCACATAATGTCTGAGGGGGGATCTGATTAGTGCAGGCTATAGGGTTGGTAAAGGAATTCAGGAATTTGTAGAGATCTTTAGTGGAATTGCCAGCTTGGTGTAGCCGAGAGGCAATATGAGCTTTTTGTGCCTTTTTAAGAGCCGTTTTATAGATTATTTTCTCTTTATTAGTGTTTTTCGCCACGTTTTTTCCAATTTTTTGCAGTTAGATTTTTCTTTCCGGAGTTCGGAGGTGTACCAGACTGCATGTGCCCTACGAGAATTGGTATACTGTTGTTTTAAAGGCGCCAGTGTATCTGTGACTAATTCTATGGCCGCATGGAATGTCCTGAGCCTGGTCTCGATATGAACTGGTTCAATAAATGTTGGGGGTATAAAACATTTCCCAAAGGAGTCCTGTGTAATCTTGTGCCATTGTCTTCTAAAATTACAAAGGGGAATAGAAGGAGGGTCCCTAGGTAAGATGCCATTTATCTGGAAATTGACCAGGGAGCGATCCGACCAGGTCACTGGGCAGGGTGGTTCTGCAAATATACGAGGAGAGTTGGAGAAGATAATGTCCAGTGTGTGACCGGCCGAATGGGTTGGACCAGCATTGATCATTACTAATCCTAAGGAGGCCATATCGGCGAGAAAGTTAGCAGACTCAGTGTTTTCACTATCTTCAGTGTGAATGTTAAAATCCCCTACTACCAAAAATTGCTTAGCGGAAATGGTGTGGGGGGCAATACTTTCCATCGTTTTAGTAGTCAAATCCTTAAGAGGACCGGGAGCTCGGTATATAAGGGAGCCCTTCCAGCAATCCTGGGGGGTGAGTTCAATTTTAAAAATACAAATTTCTATGCTATTGTCAGAGATAGAGACAATGATAGAAACTTTCAGTGTTCCTTTATATATAATGGCAATACCTCCACCCACTTTAGTCTCCCTGGTAATTTTCGGGAAGGGCTAAAGTGATGGCTGGAGTGGAGGAGGGCTTAAGCCAAGTCTCCGTAAAAAACCCTAACTCAGGGGAATCAGAATTAATTAAGTCCCATAGTTCAGTGGAGTGCTTGGGAAGGGATCTGACATTGGCTAGAAGGCATCTCAAATAGGGAATAGGGTTGAGGGCTACTGGACGGGGGTTGGCCGGGTAGTGGGAGCTACAGACTCCAACTTGTCCGGGTTGTTATGTCGGGCCCGATGCTCTGAAGGCGACTGATTCTCATTAAGGCTCTGGTAGTGGCAGAACTTGCAAGTGAACGGACCCTCAAGGTTTTTAAAAGGGATAATCATGTGACATGGGTCTATTGTGAGACTGTCTGCCACTGCTTCAGGTCACATTAGGAAAAAGGAATTGGTGTAATGGACAGCCTTGCCTTGTGCCCTTCTTTAATGTGAAAGACTGTAACATGAATCACCCACAGTTTTTTTATGTTGATAAGTGAGTGTGCAACCACCAGGCCATTTTACACAGTCAAAATCTTCTAGACCAGGGAGACTGCAAGCTTTTCAGCATTACATCGCCATAGAATATTCATGGGCATACCCAAGTTGTTTCCAGAATACCATCCGTGAACAAATCCGACTTGTGAAGTGTGAAACAAGGAGGGTATCACTCTTTACCACCTGTTGCAAGCACCTTAACCGGTATCTTCATATCTGAGTTGATAAGCGATATGCCCTATAGCAGGCCCAAAGCAATGGATTTGGATCTTTGTCTAGCTCCGGGACAAGGGATATGGTAGCTCTGTTAAAGCCAGGGTTCAACCTATCTTCTTCCACTTATTTGAATATCTTATTAAGAAGAGAGTCTTGTTATATTTGTCCGACAGAATTCTGAAATTTTTTGCCCTAGTGCTTTAGCAGCAGGCATTCGCTGAATCGTTTTATCAATTTCCTAATCCGTGAGTCTGCCTAAACAGAAGGTACGTGCCTCATCAGACAATAATGGTAGCTCAATATTATTTAAGAACTGTTCTTCAGCAGCTGGGGTATCAGCATGGTATGAATCAGATTGGTGGTCAAAGAATAGAGCAAATTCTTTGGTGATGGCTATAGGGTGTGCCAGCAATATACTGCTATCTTTGTTAATTGAAGAGATTGCTGAGAATTCTTTTAATTCAGTTGTGTAGCCTGCAGTCTCTCATATTTCTCACCATTCAAAATGCATCCATTTAAGTGCCAAAGTACATACTCTACCTAGGATGTGATCGAAGCATTCAAGGCATACTAATCTTTCGTTAATTTGTCCAACTTTGCTGATAAGGAGGATTTGTTGTAGCCGTTGCTGAGTGTCTGCATGTCTCTTTTGAGCTGTCAATGGGATTCTAGGTTCTTTTTAAAGCCCATTGCTGAATAATGTATCATGGCACCATGAAGGAGGCTTTCCCTGCCACCTACAGCGTTTGGTCCAATGCTACTGAACCCTCATTATCAGTAAAGAATGTTGCAAGATGTGTCCGAAGACACTGCTTTTCATCAGGCAGTTTTTATTTTATTTTGTTTATGCGCCAAATCTTCAGTGAAGGAGCCTCTAGGTCCAAGGTTAGCTTGAGTTGAATTGGGAACAATCTGAGTCTTCCCCATTTAGTACTGAACTAGATGAGATGTCCGGCAGCAGAGAAGTCAGAATGCAGGCCATGCTTGTACATGTTCCATAAATAGGTAGCAGGCCTCTAGGGATCCAAAAAAAAAAAAACAGTCTGCCAACAAGCCTTAAGGGCACCAATATTTCCATCATCAACAAAGTCTAGCCAACTGGATGTATGTAAGACAGAGTAAATGACGTAATTGCAGACCCCACTACCCCCAATCACAAATGTGGACCTATCAAATTCAGACATTGGACTAGCGATATTAGATAAACAGTGAGATGTATTCCCAATTGGTGCATATTGACTGATTCTATTATCAGTAGTGAGTCTTGTAGATTCACCTTAGCAAATACACATTTGTCTTCAGGGTCAGCCCACGTCTTCGGTACATTCACAGGAAGTAATGTTCTGAGTGGAAGATAGGATACAATCTGTTGCAGACGATCAGCCTGCAAAAACTAACTTCCCTCCCCATTCCCTTTTAAATCGGATTTCGAAGGGCAGAGGTGGGTTTCCTGCAGCAGGTATGTCGGGGACTTGGAGTCTAAATAGTTGAGCATCTTTATGTTTGATACACTGTATTAGGCTGGTGACAGACAATTGGCTTCTGCTGAGGTCACATGTTACTGCTTCCTTTAATTTATACTGTTGTGGAGTAGAGTACATGCAAGTAGTGTTGGAGGGATCTTCAGCGATCCTGAAATGTATGCGAAGATTGTGTAACCTTAGCTATAAAGGTAAGTAAGATTTCCACGCAATGTGGTGGAGTTGTCATTCTGTGCACTCTTTCGAGAGAGTGGGACCTAACTGCACGCCATTCCCCTCTGTGTACAGTCTAGAAATGAAATATATGGCAACTAAGCAAAAAGGGCAATTCACACATCTAGCTAGGGGTTCATAGGAAAGGATCTGGTTATGAACACCCTAAATGAGACCCTTCCTCAAAGGAGATATAGACGGACAACGGGTGGTGGGGGTTGGGGAAGGGAATTGTGTTTGGGGGAGGCATGAAGGAAGGGTGGGTGGGGGACAAAATGTATGCTGAACAACAGAATATAACATATCAAAGTTCTATAAGAGAGGAGTAGAGCTACAAGTTTAAAGGACTAGTAACAGGTGAATTATGTGCCTCACAACCTGGCAGCTTCACCTGCCGGACTGTTTTAGTCAGGCAGCGAAATATCATAATCAAGGTAATAACAATGAACAGCATCATAATTGCATAATGGGGGTTACAGTGCAGGTAGTCTGACCACAAGATAATGGGGGAGAAGTAAGGGAACTGGCAACTACATCACAAGTATGACTTGTGGTCCCGATCTGAGTGCACTGAAACAACCGTTTACCACCTAAAGGGCTTACAGCAGAGATGTATATGGCATTTCTGTAGCGCAAACCTAGCTGAAAGGCAGAAGAGCAATATACAGCTTGTCAAAGACTAGCATAAAGTAAGTGAATTATAGGAGAGGTAGCTGGTTCGTGGGCTATTAATCCAATGTGAAGCAGTGGGTCTGCAACTCTTTCCAAAGTTGGAGCAGCGTTGGGGCGGTCCTGATGGATACGGGGATGTTGTTCCAGATCCTTGATGCATAGATGGAAAAGGCCTGCTGCCATCTTTTGTTTAGATCTCTTAGTCTGCACTCTGATAGCGTTCTGGCTTCATGTGTGCCAAGAACCACCAGAGTTGGTGATTTTTTTGCAGGCAGTGTGGGGGTGAAGGTCATCATGGCTTTGTAAATGATGCAGATGGTTTTGAAGATGGTACGGAGACCCAATGGATGCCCAAACGGATGGGGGTGATATGATCATATTTATTCTGGCCCTGGATTAGACCTGCTGCAACATGTAGGATACCAGTAAGAGGCGCAAGTGTGAAATATGGTAGGCCATGGAGCAGGGTGTTATCACCATCCAGATGTGAATGTGCGAGGACTTGAACAGCTGTTCTGAAGCTGCTTTCTGGAAGAAACTGTTTCACTTTCTTTTGTACAGAGATTTGGTACCAGGCAGTCTTTGTTTTTTGGTAATGTTTTCCTTGAGGGTGAGGTTGGTGTCCAGGGTAAATCCAAGTGACTTGGTATTCATTGAAAGTTGGAGTTTGAAGCCGTCAAGGTTCATGTCATTGAAACAGGTTTGTACAGTTTCTGATTTGTTGTTCTTGCCATATAATAGGAATCCTGCCTTGGCTGGGTTACAATTCAGGTAGGCAGTGTTAATCCGGGTATGGATGATGAGTGTTTGAAACGCCAGCTGCCTGAAGCAAAGGAGACTTTCAAGTAGAGCTGTGGATCATCATCACATTGATGAATCATGATGGTATTATTTGTGAATAAAGAACCAAACGGTGCCACATAGAGGTTGAAGATGACAGGGGACATATGGAGCCCTTGGGGACTCTGTAGGTGATAGGGATAGTTTGGGACCTGGAGGTGCCCATGTGAACAAACTGGTATCGGTTGGAAAGTTGTGGATCTATCTTTGATTTTTTATACAACCACTCTTAGAGCCCCTCTTCCTGCCCACCCATAACTAATGCCACCTTCTAGTCTTTCTCTTTAGTTATCAGAGTACAGTAAGTTAAGCATGTAGGTGTGATAACTTAGCAGTGTTCGTTTTCAGACAAAAGGTATGTCCATGGCAGAGTCTTGACGTGTTTCTAGGAATGTCTTCAAATCCTCCAGTTTGTGAAATACTCAGGATTTTCCAATTATCATAATCAGCATTACTCTGGGGTCCATTTAGGAGACTCAAATGCTCTACTGAGAGAGGTGCAGACAGCCGAACATTTCTTGCACTTGAGATTTGTGTTGTAAGAGAAATCATATCTCTAAGAGATTCCGGGAAATACTTCAAGGGAAGAGAGAATACAGGCCACAGGAAGTTGGTCCATCTAAATGAAATAAACGCTAAATCCAGCAAACATTAACAAATGTAACCACTGGGACCCATAGCTAAATACGAGTGTGGGAAACAACCTAAGACGTCATGAAGCTGCAGGGATCCTATTTCTCACACACCAACTCACTCACCTCTCCCATAATCACAGAAATAGGAAGGCCACTGGACCAAAGTACAAAACCTTTTAACGAGTCATTTGCACGAGGTGTCTCTGTATCACACATTCCTATGGTACACGCACAAGGATAAAAGTGCCAGTAATGGCTTTTTCCTCAGCACCAATGCACAGTCATGCTTCCACAGCTTTGAGACTAAAAGGGAAAGTCACTCGCAAAGTCAAAGGATGTTGCCTTAACCACGATTTTTCTGCCTTGTTTCCTTTATGAAAGGAACTGAGTGTGACTGCCTCTATTCCTTACATTTTAGAGTGAATTTATTGCATTAACCACAACACTCAATACTGTGATCACTTCTCACAAAGGAAATGTCACAATTTGTAATGATCAGGCGCTCCTTACACCACTTCTTAATTTCTCCTTGTCAGCTATGATTAAAAGCCAATTAAAAAGAGGTAAACTTAAAAAAACGTACTTTTAAAAAGAAATCACTCAAAATTAACACTTTTACAGCAAACCAATGCCCAAAATATGTAAAATCTTAAAAAGAAAATTGAACTTCAGCAGCCAGTGGATGTGCTTGCTGTCGATACAATAATGTTGGTTTGTCCTCACAGTTAGAAAAGTCAAACATTTTGCATGCACACATCTTGAGAAGTTGGGCATGACCTAGGCTAGTCATTGTATTGCACGATTCATCCCTTAAATGGGATTTCCTTCACACTTTTTTAAAACAGAGGAAAAATCGATTTCACTTTGGCAAGACTGAGGAATGGGTAAGATACAAATGATTAGGAGAAAACGTCACCAACATCTGCCAGATGAGACCTCTTTCTTTTCTACGGATGCTGGAGAAGGGGTCGTGGCATGATCACAATCAGAGGGCACCACGAGACAGGCACATGCAGAAGCTTGCTCTAGCCACATAGATGCTGGGAAGCAATCCACTCCATCCGTAACAACTGCCTCTCTAGAAAGCCTGCCATATCGGTCAGTCTGTCAGGTGTGAGGTGCACAATCCCAAATGTGTGATGTTCAGATTTAAGATGTCCTGTGGATCCTTCCTTTCTCTTTTAGCGTACATTTTACACAGAGTGCTGCACATTAAGCCTTAGGTTATTCTCTTGGAAAGTTGCTGTAGGTTGTTTTGATTTGTACCACAGTGAACATGACAATCATGCATGTCCATTGAGGGTATCCCTGTTTACATCGACTGAGACCCTAAAGCTTGGCTCAGCAGTCGAGGAGGCATGGAAAGTGTACCCCTTTTTTACAGAAGGACTGTTGCCCAGTACACCAGTGGTGTACAATTGCGATTGATGCAACTGGAGCCCAGCAACCCGTGACTAACTGGTGCCCAGGAAACTGGCCATCACATTAGTTTCCAAACTGTGCACTACTTTGCAAACCATCTCAAAATTCAGCCCTGTGCAAATATCTAACGTTGTAGCATTGAGAGAAATTGTAAAGCTTTTACAATGGAACTCGCGCTACTAATATTTAATGGTCGCCTGCTCTTAAATTGACCAGTGGGTATTTTGGCATTAGAATTGCATATTTGTTCTCTCTCTGACCACTTCTACATTTAATGCATTGTACTGAAAAACATTTCATCGAGTCTGAAAAAGTCTGAGCAGTAAAAAAGTAATTCAGAGTATTTGCTATTGCCTAAAAAAATTACTGTGCATCACACTTGGGCAGGCAATAAATGACAAATGTAACATTTATCATTGAGCTTTGCGGTCACTGCACAGATGGCCAGGTCTTTAGGACTTCTGCTTCGTTGTGTGAGGTGCAGTGTGGCTGAATATTAAAGGTACCCATCTCTTCCCTATGCCTGTCCCCCTGCCCACTCCAAGAAGCAGAGGTGGGAGAACAGGTGGGCTGCACTGCATTCACAAACATGGGGTGGCACCTTTCATTCATTTCAGGTTGTGTGCCTCTGCCTTGGCAATTATGTGTGAAGCACAAGAGCAAACTACTGAATGTGTCTCCTATTCCCATTTGGATACAGCGATCTCCTTGTATCTTTCATAAATACTTGAGCTATACAGAGATGCTGATTTAGAGACAGAGTTCATAAAACATTACTCTCAATCCTCTGGCAGTCTGATTGTGCGGGTTTGTGTCACGTCTTAATGTTACTGCAACTATTGTTTGTGACTATTATCTCCAAAGCAGCCATCACCCGAACTAGGCTTACTGACGGGAAGGTACTGCCCAAATCGCAAGCTCTGCTCCACACAGAGACTTCTGAATCAGCAAAAGACAAATGGCTCTGCCCCTCTTTCACAAATGGCTCTGCCCCTCTCGTGCACATATGGCTCTGCCCCTCTCGTCCACAAATGGCTCTGCCCCTCTCGTCCACAAATGGCTCTGCCCCTCTCGTGCACAAATGGCTCTGCCCCTCTCGTGCACAAATGGCTCTGCCCCTCTCGTGCACAAATGGCTCTGCCCCTCTCGTCCACAAATGGCTCTGCCCCTCTCGTGCACAAATGGCTCTGCCCCTCTCGTGCACAAATGGCTCTGCCCCTCTCGTGCACAAATGGCTCTGCCCCTCTCGTGCACAAATGGCTCTGCCCCCTCTCGTGCACAAATGGCTCTGCCCCTCTCGTGCACAAATGGCTCTGCCCCTCTCGTGCACAAATGGCTCTGCCCCCTCTCGTGCACAAATGGCTCTGCCCCCTCTCGTGCACAAATGGCTCTGCCCCTCTTCCACAAATGGCTCTGCCCCTCTTCCACAAATGGGTTTGCCCTCCCGTGCACAAACAGCTCTGCCTCTTTTTGAATAAACCTCTTTACTGCTAACCCCATCCCCTTTGGCACAATGGGGCTTTACAAATACATGCCCATATAGGTACTGCGCAAGTTCGTCAATTGTACATTTGCTTCTTCTTTAAAAATAAATAAAGAAATCACCAGGACGTTTTGCAATCCGAGATTTCAACATTTTCCTTGCGCAAGTTCTATTTCTGTACCGACAAAGCTTTCGTGATTGTGTCCTGGAATATTTCCAATAAGAATGGCACAATCAAGCATCCTTTGCCCTAATAGATATAAAATAAGCAGAACTATTTAACTTTAACCGTTTTTCCAGAATGTCATTCCCGTATTCTCCTTTCAGACAAATCAAGCGATCGTTCATAAATGTTACATGTAATTAGCATCAATATTTCGAGCTTCTGCAAAATTTGCTTTAATAAACGTATTTGTGAAACAAATGGTCTACAGTGCAAATAATCATTTTAGAGCTCGAAATTAAGAGAAAACCATGCAGTTGTAACCTGCGAGTCTTTTAGTTTGTCTTTATTAAGCAAAAACTTATGAATCGAAATCTTTAAGATAATGTACAAGTTACAAGCAAAAAGAATGACTCAAAACATTGTAGGCAGTAGAATGAAATATAGTACATACAGTGGACGTCATTGAGATACCTTTATTTTGCTGAGTTTCATTTGGATCTTTTTCGACACCAGGTCAGACCAGTATTTTTCTCCTAAGAAATCCCAAAACATTCTCCCTAAGAGGGCATTGACCCAAGCTTCCTGTCCTTCCTCTTCTGTCATCTGGGCAGCGGTCAGCTGGAAATGATAGATCGCAGACATGTAAGACTTAGATGTACTGGTTACCCACGAGACATCCAATGACAGTGTGCATCCTGAGTAAAGTCTTGAGCGGCAAGTCGCCAATGAATGAAGAATTTGAGATCACGGATAGCATACAGACCTAAATGGTGACGTGAGGTGGAAATGCCACTACAAACCAATAGCAGAGGTAATCAAGCAATCAACCTCTGAAGAACTAAAGTCTGCGGCCCTTTGTTTGCAAGCTTACACTGACTCTACATACTGTATTGAACTGAGGCATGTATTGACTACAAAAACCAGTAGTGTTGCTAGGTATATCATGTGTATAAAGCCAAGCAAGAGTTTTTCAGTCAGCATCCAGATGGGTACAGACTAAAGCTTTGGACTCTGCGGGCCTGTACACTAAACACCATATTAATGTAAGAAAGCCATCACCACTGCCCTCTCGCACAACAAAACCGGAAGTAAAAGGTCATGAGAAACAGAAACCACATGATCTAGTTGAGCTCTGATGTTAGGAGTATGTAAATGTGGACAGTGGAGAGCATGCATCGGGTCATATCTATACAATTGGTGACCATGGTAAAGTCCGAAACATGCACATATGATTATCATGTTGGACCTATTGCACAAGTTACTAACTTGTGTAACGATATATCTGTAAGAGACAGTAGTTAGTGACAGATTCCTTACCTTAGAATATCCCCAGGCGTCAGGCTGGATCCGGAAAGTTTTTGCGTAGCAGTACCCTTGCGCGTCGGTAGGCGGCGTCGTGCGGCTCCGCGTCCGTCGTCGGCATCGTGATCGCCGGGATGACGTCGCGGGCAGTACTTAGACGCCGCCCCTGCGCGCTGTCAGTTCTGTACACGACTTTCCGCGCCAGGAACGCAGAGCCATGCAAGAAGCTGACATAGGTGTCTGAAAAATACTAGGGCCCTGAAAGGGATGTCCTTAACCCTAGAAATCAGTTCGCAGAACGGGGAGGATGGGTGGGGCGGTAAGGAATCTGTCACTAACTACTGTCTCTTACAGATATATCGTTACACAAGTTAGTAACTTGTGCATCTGAAAGAGACACGTTAGTGACAGAATCCTTACCTTAGAATAGATACCCCAGCAATACCAACCCCGGTGGTGGGTCTGCGAACAAAGATCAGACAAGGAAGTCCCGGAGGACAGAACGGCCAAAGAAGCCGTCCCTCCGGACCTGACTGTCAAGGCAGTAATGCTTGGTAAACGTGTGCAGCGAGGCCCACGTAGCTGCCTGACAGATATCCTGCAGCGGAACACCGCGGCCTAAAGCCGTGGTAGCAGCCGTTGCCATGGTGGAATGGGCACGCAGCCCAACAGGAGGCTCCTTCTTAGCCAAAGAATAGCAGGCTTTGATACACAAGGTTACCCAGCGGGAGATGGTTCTCTTGTGCACCGCCCGACCTTTTTGGCGCCCACGTAGCCAACAAAGAGCTGGTCATCCACCCGGAAGTGTTGTGTGCGGTTGATATAAAAAGAAAGCGCACGTTTTGGGTCCAGACGGTGGAGCCTCTCTTCCTCTCTGGAAGGAAGCGGAGGCGGAAAGAAGGTGGGCAAAGTGATGGTCTGCCCAATGTGGAAGGCAGTAACCACCTTTGTCAAGAAGGACGGACGCGTCCTAAGAACAACCTTGTCTGGATGGACAGACAGAAAGGGAGGTTTGCATGAAAGAGCCTGGAGCTCACTCATCCGCCGAGGGGAGGTGATGGCCATCAGAAAGGCTGTCTTCAGAGTGAGAAGACGAAGAGGACAGTTATGTAGAGGCTCAAAGGGAGCGCATATAAGAAAGGTAAGAACCAAGTTCAAGTCCCACTGAGGCATTACAAACGGAACAGGAGGGAAGAGGTGTGTAATGCCTTTTAGAAACCTGTTAACAACAGGGGACTTGAAAAGGGAGGGCTGATCAGGAAGCCTGAGGAAGGCTGAGATGGCACAAAGATAGGCCTTGATGGTACCCAGGGCAGAACCCTGTTGGGCCAGGGAAAGAAGGAACAGAAGAACCTCAGAAAGAGGGGCAGAAAGGGGATTCACAGCCCTTGCTGTGCACCATGCCACAAACTTGTTCCACCTGCAGGCGTATACCACCTTAGTGGAGGGATGCCTGGCTGCCAGAATCACATCACAAACTTCGGGAGGCAAGTCGAAAGGAATCAACTGCCGCCGCTCAATCTCCACGCAAGCAGGTGGAGGCTGGACAGGTTCGGGTGGAGGACCGTCCCCTGCTGCTGCGACAGAAGATCCTCCCGAAGAGGCAGACGGATCGGGGGATCTACGCTCATACTGAGTAGCTCGGGATACCAAACTCTTCGAGCCCAGTCCGGAGCCACAAGAATGACTTGGGCCCGGTCGTGCCGAATCTTCTTCAACACTCTGGGTAGAAGTGGTATAGGCGGAAAGGCGTACAACAGACCGCAACTCCACTCGCGACGAAAAGCATCGCCGAGCGAGTGCCGCCTTGGAAATTCCAACGTGCAGAACTGATGACATTGCGCGTTCTCTTCGGTGGCGAATAGATCTAACCAAGGCTCTCCCCACTGTAGAAAGAGTCCTTGCGCCACTTCCGAGTGAAGACGCCATTCGTGATCCATCATGCACCTGCGGCTGAGTTCGTCCGCCCTGGCGTTCAGGGAACCTGCCAGGTGTTGAACCATCAGGAACATGCCCTGATGTTCCAGCCATGTCCAGAGGCGCAGAGCCTCCTGACAAAGGGTCCACGACCCCACCCCGCCTTGTTTGTTGCAATACCACATGGCGGTGGTGTTGTCTGTAAACACCTGCACTACCTTCCCTTTGACAGAGGGAAGGAATGCCTTGAGTGCAAGTCGGATCGCCCGGAGCTCCAGAAGGTTGATATGGAGCCGGGACTCCGCCGGAGACCAGAGGCCTCTGATCTCGGCCTCTCCCATGTGACCGCCCCATCCCAGAAGGGACGCGTCCGTCACAACTGTGTGCTCTGGCTGGGGAAGGGAGAGGGATCTGCCCATGACCCATTGCCGGTTCGAGAGCCACCACTGCAACTGTTTTGCAGTCCCCTCCGAGATCTGGACGTGATCGGACAGGTTGCCCTGGTGCTGCGCCCACTGGAACTTCAGGTCCCACTGCAGAGCCCGCATATGCCATCTGGCATGATCGACCAGCAGGATGCAGGAGGCCATGAGGCCCAGCAGCCTCAGGGTCATCCGTACCAAAACCCAGGATAAAGGCTGAAAGATCGGAATCATAGCCTGAATATCCCGGACTCGCCGTTCGGGAGGATAGGCCCGAAACTGCGTCGTGTCCAGAACTGCTCCGATGAAAAGGAGCTGTGGAGAAGGAATCAGATGCGACTTTGGCACATTGATGGAGAACCCCAGTGAGTGCAGGAGTCCGGCCGTAGTCTGGAGGTGGAGACGACTGCCTGGGACGAGCCCGCCTTCAGCAGCCAGTCGTCGAGGTAGGGGAAGACTGGAACCCCTGCCCGGCGCAGATGAGCTGCGACCACCGCCATCACTTTCGTGAACACCCGAGGGGCACTTGTAAGGCCAAAGGGGAGCACGGTGAACTGAAAATGCTCGAGGCCTACCGTGAACCGCAGGTAACGCCGGTGGGCCGGCAGGACGGGGATGTGAAAATAAGCGTCCTGCAAGTCCAACGCTACCAACCAGTCTCCAGGGTCGAGGGCAGTCAAGACCTGAGCTAGGGTGAGCATCTTGAACTTCTCCTTCCGGAGGAAGCGATTGACATTCCGGAGGTCCAAGATAGGACGCATGTCCTCCTTGTCCTTTTTGGGCACCAGGAAGTAGTGGGAGTAGCAACCACGTCCTACTTCTGGGGTCGGAACATGCTCGATGGCCCTCTTGGCCAAGAGGGCCGTGACTTCCTTCTGCAGAAGTACCAAGTGATCCCCTGACATGCGGTGGAATTGAGGTGGCATGGCTGGGGGGTGGTCTCGAAGGGGAGGGAGTAGCCCCTTCGGACAATGTCCAAGACCCACCTGTCTGAGGTGATGGGACGCCAGTGGTGAAGGTGATGGCGGACCCTGCCCCCTACTGGCGTGCTGTGCACCGGAAAGGAGGGACTAGGAGGGCTTGGAGGCCGCGGACGGGTTGGAGGTGGTGGCCTGACCCGCACGCTGGTTGCCCGAACCGCCACGGCGGTATCCACGTCCTCGGTCACGCGAAGACGCTTGCTGCGCGGGCCGGTGGCTGGGCAGCTGACGTGACTGGGCGCCCCTTCCGTGGCCACGAAAGGGGCGAAAAGCAGAGGTGAGCGGAGGGCGTACAACAGAAAGGCCCAGGGACTTGGCAGTAGCCCGTGAGTCCTTAAAACGCTCCAGCGCATGGTCTGCCTTTGAACCAAAAAGACCGACTCCATCAAAGGGCATGTCCATGAGTGTATTCTGGACATCACCCGAGAAACAAGTTGTTCTCAGCCAGGCGTGGCGACGTAGCGCCACCGTCGTCGCAAGCGATCTACCCAGCGAGTTGGCGGTATCAAGGCCACAACGTATGGTGTATTTAGCCGCATCTCGCCCTTCCGTAATGGCGCGGGTAAGCAGTGTCTGGACCTCCTCAGAACACTGCGGCAAAACAGCCGCCACCGAATCCCACAGGGAGTGGGTATATCGGCCCAAAAGGCAAGTGGTGTTGACAGACCGCAAGCCAGCACTGGAGGAAGAAAAAGCCTTCTTCCCAAATTGGTCCAGGCGTTTGGATTCCCTATCCGGAGGGGCGGTAGGGAACGCGGTTTGGGAGGCAGAGGCTTGGACAATCAAGCTCTCGGGGGTGGGATGTTGGGAGAGAAACAAGGGGTCGCCCGGAGCAGGGCGATGGCGTCGGGCCACGTTCCTATCCACAGGAGCCCCTGTGGTGGGTTTGAACCAGGCACCCAAAAGAACGTCAGTGAGTGCATCATTAAACGGCAGCACAGTCTCAGAGGAGGAAGCCGCCGGCTGAAGCACTTCTGTCAGGAGGTTAGTCCTGACGGCCACAGTAGGCAATTGGAGATGTAAGGCTCCAGCTGCTCTACGCAGCACAGTTGCAAAATTAGCTCCCTCCTCCGTAGCCACGGGAGGAGACAGCATGCCAGTGTCAGGGGAGGTGTCTAGACCACTGGCATCCCCAAGTTCCTCAGCCCAGTCCGGATCATACTCACACTGTTGTGTGAGAGGGTCCTCAGACCCCTCCCAGCTCTCCTGGTCCTCCTCTTGTTCAAAATATGGAGGAGGAGGGACATTTGGGACCCAAGGTCTCATCGGCGCCGGAGTCGAGCGACGTCGGTCCGGCTCCATGTCCGGAGCCGGAGACCGACGCCGTCCGGAGCCCCGGACGGCGTCAGGAACGGCACCGGGGACATCGGCGTCGGCGGAGGCATGGTTAGGTCAACCGGCGTCGATGGGGGTTGCGGTACCACCGGAGCCGGGATCGAGGCCGGAGCCGAGGCCGGGATGAAGGCTGGTGGGACAGGCGGCGCCGGGACCGGAGTAGACGGCGGCGCCGGGGCAACCCCATCAGGGCCCGCGGGGCCCGAAGGCGCACCGGAGGGACCTGAAGGCCCGAAGAGGCGGGCCATGGCCGACAGGAATTCCTGTATTTCGTCCGGAGTCGCCCCCGAACCCGGAAAGGACGGGTAATGCGGGGGCGGCTCTACAGGCACGTCCGGGGCCGCGGGGGCGGTGCCGACTGGGGCCTCAGCCGAGTCGCGAGACCGGCGAGGCGAAGTCTTAGAGCGATGATGCTTCTTAGACTTTTTGTGCTTCGACTTACCCGAGGAGCGCGAAGCTTGGACTCCGACGACCGGCGGGGACTCCGCGACCGGCCCCTCGACCTCTCCCGGGACCGGGGCTTGGTGCGGCGCGGAGCCGACTGCCGGACCTCGAGTAGCTTTCGAGACCGCTCTCGCAAAGCCTTCGGGTGAAGTTTCCGGCAGTCAGGGCACGACTTCGTGTCGTGGTCTCGGCCGAGACAGAAGAGACACTCCAGATGCGGGTCCGTGATCGACATCATGCGACCACAGGCGCCGCATGGCTTGAAGCCGGGCATCCCTACGACACCTAGGAGTCGTGAAGACTCGAAAAAGAAACAGTGAAAAAATTCACAAAAAAGTTAGTCAAAAATTGACTAGGGCACTGCTCTTCCCGGATCTGCGCTTACTGGCGCGGAAAAGAAGAACTGACGTCAGCGCGCAGGGGCGGCGTCTAAGTACTGCCCGCGACGTCATCCCGGCGATCACAACGCCGACGACGGACGCGGAGCCGCACGACGCCGCCTACCGACGCACAAGGGTACTGCTACGCAAAAACTTTCCGGATCCAGCCTGACGTCTGGGGATATTCTAAGGTAAGGAATCTGTCACTAACGTGTCTCTTTCAGATACTGAAGGCTAGATAGCTTTGTAAAACACAGCATCAGGATTTCACTAAGATATGTACAATACACATTGTGTATATATCGCATCGTTATAAGTAGATAGATGATCATACCTTGAAATATGACTCGAAAATGTATTATGGAGAATACAATTTGTATATTCAAGAAGCAATGGCAAAATATACAACAGGCGTTATGTCAGGAACCCACAGAGGCCATAAGCTGCAGAATTACATATCAAACGAACAGATAAACCAATAGAACTTACAGCACCTTAGTACATTTTTTACTTAAAATCTAGAAAAAAAATCTAGACAAAGAAAAAAACCATCCAAACAGGTTTCATGCAAAGATTTGGAAAACGCCAGAGCTCTGGTTCCCGCACTAAGGATACTCTACAACCGGGGAATCAGGGACTAAGCTCCCCCGTATGCCATGCCACTACTCTGTGCTCATGCCAGCCCACCTTTTTGTTCAGAGCATCCACACAGCACTCAGCGACACCCAAACTAATTCTCAGGGGGACTTCCCTGTGCTTTTTGAACTTTTCACTCAAACTTTACCTGAACTGAATACGTACTTCACACGCCAACTTGCGGATCTGTCGAGTGGGGCCATCAAGTGGGAGTTAGCAGTTCAGCGGGACCCAGCAGGACCCAGGGACTCCAGGTGCCAGAGGGGTCGGCAGACTCATAAGAAATGTCACGAGCCCTACCCGGCCTGTTCAGGGCACGCTGGGGATTTGAAGAGCTGCTGGTGTGCACCTTGTGTGCACCTTATTTTCATGCCTGACCGGTGGCAGTGTCGCACCTCAAGCGGCTACTCAGGGCCTCGTGAAGGGAACAGTCAGGGGCTATTTTGGGTCATCGGGGACCTGCCCTTGCCTGCCAATCTGTCTGCTCTGAGCTCGGTCAGGAGGACATGAGGACACAAGGACTGCTCCATGTCACAGTGCTCTGGTTCCACTGGCTCTTACCACCTAGTCCCTGACACGGTGTCAGTCCTCCCTGGGGACCCAAGGATGGTGGGCGTGAGGCAGGGGATGAAAGCTCGTTAGACTGATTGCTGGTGTGTGAGCATTGGCCCATTGGTGTAAGTCGCTCATTTGTTCTGACCTGCCCCACCCCGGCTTCGCTTCCCAGGGCTGTCAAGCCATTGAAGGAGGAAGAAACAAGGATATCAAAGAAAGCAAGGAGTTGTATCGTATCACACTCAGACCTGTAAACCAATGAGCTCTCATAAAATCCTTCTGTAATGTTCAATCATTCCCAGGGTGGAGGCAGCGGTAGTATCAGCAAGGATTCCAGGGATGAAGTAAGCTGCACATCCGATTTTCTCCCCATTATCCTTCTATCTTCTTTCTCTTTTACTTCTTCTCTTTGACTTGAAATCTGACTTTACCATTAAAGAGGGGTTTAAATCAAAATCTTTTGAGGCCAAAGATGACATTTCTACCTGTACCCAATCAAAAGTTAGCACTTATTATGTAAAAGGGTAACACAATGTTATCATATGGGAGAGGTAGGCCTCACAGTAGCAAAAATGAATTTAGGATTTTTTTCACTACCAGGACATGTACAACTTAAACACACGTCCTAACTTTTAAATACAATGCACCCTGCCCTATGGGCTGTTTAGGGCCTAACATAGGGGTGAGTAATAAGAGGGGGGTTTAGGTCTGGTAAAAGGTTTATTTCACCAGGTCGAATTAGCAGTCAAACACTGCACACAGGCTGCAATGGAAAACCTGAGTCTTAAGTGAGTAGCACAATAAGTGCGGCAGGCCCATTAGTAGGATTTAATTTACAGGCCCTGGGTACATGTAGTTCAACTTTACTAGGGATTTACAAGTAAATTAAATGTGCCAGTTGGGTGTAAGCCAATTTGACCATGTTTAATGGAGTGAACAGAAGCATTTTAGCACTGGTTAGCAATGGTAAAGTGCAGAGTCCTAATGCCAACAAAAACGATATTCAGAATAACAGGAGGGGTGAAAGCAACACATTTGGGCATAACCCTGCAGTCCAACAATCTTGTTTAAATCTGATGCAGAATACTGGGAGCTCTGGCTGACACATTTGTTTAGAGCTTCATTCCTTACAGGCATCATTGCTGACAACAGGTGTGACTATTTTATAACCCTCTATAAAAACAAGGGCAGCAGTTCAGATACATCCCGCTAACAATCGCGCTGCTAGGAGCCTAGGGCAAAGCATATGCAAGGATTCTACTTCAGGAGCTTGAAATGTGGTCAAACAATAACAATATCATTCCCTTTTTTCCAAACAGGCTTCAGACCAAACTGTGGTACAACGGTTAACATTGTGACACTTTCTGGCCCACTGTGATATCAATCAAAATAAGGGCCCCACTAGTCACGTTTCATTGATTACACAGCAGCTTTTGAGAAGGTTGACCATCGGATTCTGTGGAAAAAACTGTCAGCTTGGGGCATCCCGCCAAGTTTACTTCAAGCCAATATTTCCCTACATTCAGATACATGGATGTGAGTGAAAGTTGGTAATGGGCTCACAGTTTTAAAAACATTTCGCACTAACGGGGGCTTGAAGCAAGGGTGCATACTTGCCCCTCTTCTCTTCAGTCTTTCCACAGTGGACATAAGTGTATTACGTTTGATATGTATTTGACGCCTGTACATCCCTGATTATCCTTCCTCCCGTAATTGTGAAGCGCTCTGATATCCCTCGGGATCATGTTCGCGCAATATAAAACTTTATAAATAAATAAATTAGAAAAATGGGTTCCAACCAAGTGTCATGTATCCTTCTTAATCAGTGGTACCTCGTGAATAAGGTTACCCTTTCCTTAGAAAAACCATTGTGCTCCCATAAGAGAAGCCTGATAGACATTCTGGTCCATATGAGGGATTTTATTTATAAAGTTTTATATAGCGCGAACATGATCCCGAGGGATATCAGAGCGCTTCACAATTACGGGAGGAAGGATAATTAGGGATGTACAGGCGTCAAATACATATCAAACAAAACAGTTACAAAGGGTGCATCAAAAACATCACAATAGCGAATCTGGGAGGGGAAGAAAAGATTAATTAAGGAAATCTAGGAAATCAGTACAAGACGTGAAGGTGTAAGTCTAGTATCTAACAACAGATGATCCAAACCCAATTAAGGTAAGAACTTGCTCATAAGGAATCTTTTTACTTCCAATTTGAAAGCAACCGTGGAGGTGAGTCTGCGTACTTCAGGAGGGAGAGAGTTCCAGATCCTCTGGGCAGAGCCGGAGAAAGCTCTTTGACCAGTTCTCTTTTTGCGAAAGATCTGTGGTTTCAGGAGGAAGGAGTTAGCACTTCTTGAGGGTCTACCACCTCCAGATAATTCTAACTTTTGGACTAGATACTTGGGGGTTTTGAAATGGAGAGCTTTGTGAGACAGGCAGGCGATCTTTAACTGTATTCTTGCTTCAAAAGGCAACCAGTTTAGAGATTTTAAGACTGGGGAAATGATTGCATTTCTTTTTGTGCCCGTGGTCAGTCTGGCCGCAGCATTCAGTGCAGCCCTAAGTGGGGCCAAGGTATATTTAGGAAGGCCACAGAGCGTAGCACTGCCATAGTCTAGCCTCGGCAAAACCAGTGCTTGGACCACCTGCTTGAAATCAGCTTGTGGAAGGAAAGGTTTGAGATTCCTGAGTAATCTCATCTGGTGGTTCGCTCCCTTGCACACCTTGCTAATATGATTCTTCATATTTAAATGCTTGTCCAGGGTGATTCCGAGAGATTTGGCTGAATCAATAATGTGGGGGGAGCAGTTGAAGGCAGTGAGATGGTTCATCCAGAGGTCTAACTTGGGGGTATGATTCGGAGGAGAAATGAGCAGGAATTCGGTTTTAGAAGTGTTGAGTAGGAGGTGATTCTCGGTTAGCCAGTTTTGAGTATTCATGAGGGTAGTGTTGAGTGATATAAGATTTTCCGGGGAGGAGATTTTCAGGTAGAGTTGCATATCATCTGCGTACATATGGAAGAGAATGTTCATTGAGTTTAATGCATTAGCTAGTGGTTCCAGGAATAAGTTGAATAGTATGGGAGATAAGGCGGACCCTTGTGGGACCCCCATGGACATTGGCGTGGGCTGGGATAGAGAGTGGTTCACCTTTATTCTTTGGGATCTGTGATGGAGGAAGGACGTGAACCATTGCAACACCATACCAGAGAGGCCCATTCTGTGCTCCAAAATAGATAAGAGGTTGTCGTGATTTACAGTGTCAAACGCAGAAGAAAGGTCAAGGAGGATTAGGAGGCAAGATTCATTTTGGTCGAGCATTTTTAAAATGTCATCGATAACGTGAATGAGAGCCGATTCTGTGCTGTGTCCACTCCGAAAGCCAGATTGGTGTTGGTCTAGGAGTTGGAAATTCTCAATGTGAGCGCAAAGTTGTGATTAGACACATTTATCAAGGAGTTTGGCCAGAGTAGTGATGTTGGAGATAGGGCGGAAGTTGTTAAGGTCGGCACTATCAACATTAGATTTCTTTAGAATAGGAGAATAGGGATAGCTTCCAAGAGTGACAGGGCAGTTCCCATGTGGACAGTGTAGCGTTTGCCCTCTCACAACACACAATACATCTTTAGACCTGGGATTGGAAAAGACATGCATTTTGAAAAGACACACAAACTGCAACTCTCCACACGTTATCTGATCGCATGCCTCTGCCATTTACGATACACAGGAATGACTTGTAGGAAGGTAGAAATCCATATAGGGGAGCACAGGAGTAATCTGAAGTGCAGAAAAAGCACCACAAAAATGATCAGTCACTATTTAACAATGGGTCACTTGGTGACCGACTTAAAATGGGTAGTGTTGGAAAAACTGGAGGTGGGCACTAGGAACCCTGAAAGGACTCAATTTAGAAAGAACAATGTTAGGTGTTCAGACTCAAAACACACAGAGGACTGAACGATGACATTCCATGGGGGGACTGTGTTGAGGTGAATGTAGTGTCGCTTGAGCTGGAGGCGTCAAGGACCTTACTGAGGACATTATAATAGAGAGCACTGGAAACCCTGGGCTTGCCATTTCAGTTGTGTAGGTCTCTAATGCGTACTGTTAATACATGATACAGATGACATACAGCAGTCTATTAGGATAGTGAGGGCTGATTACGAGTATATCCTTACGATACTCTGGTGAAATAATTTGAGGCCACAAAGACGTGAAAATCGATACTCTGGTGAATAAAGGGCTATCAATGGCTGACCAGTCTCACAAATGAAAGAAGAAATTAAAAAAAATGGTTGAATGTACTAAAAATAATGGGCTTGTTGTTATATAACAGTCTTTCAGGTCAGATCAATGGTGAAGTGACGCTTCGCGCCCAAGAACGGCGTCGATAGACTACAATGTGATTCAATGCTCCATCAAAGGATGCTTCGCATCCACGAACGACATCGATAGACTGCTAATGTGATTCTGTGTTCGACTGGATGTGTGTGCTGATCACATGATTCTTGTCACATGACCCGTTAATAGCTTGCAGTAGCGTTATAGTACGCAATGCCGCGACTCCTTTCAAGATGCAGGCACCGGGAGACATAATAGGCAAATTGCCGATCAAGTCCTTTGATGAAGAAAGTGCCTTTACCTGGGAACTATGTTAGAAGTACTCAGTGCCATGATAAGACTTCTAATATAATCAGAATATTTATGTTTCTATGCTGTTGCTGTTAGAGTGTGACTACAAGGCTGACCACCCTCGAGCTGCCTATGGGGCTAATAGCAGATTTAGACTAAGTATGTAAGCATGCGATGAGTATGAAATAACTTACACAAATAAGCATGAAATACCACCTGAAATGATTACAAGAATGACAAGATATTGCGTATTACTTTTCAGAGAGGCCACAAAATAACACCTATAGAACTTAGTCTCACTTGTTGGCACATGTTGCACAATATGTATTGCTGCATGGTGAACTGTCCACCTCGTTTGACCTCTGCACTGACAACGAGTCACGTAGGTGGAATTCACTTAAGTTTAGGAGTGACAGATGAATCACGTAGGTGGAATGCACTTCTGTATAGGATTGTAGTGGAAGTAAATATGGTTGCTACATAGAATTGGGACTGACAAAGATATGTTTATGTCTTTTTCTTATCCACAGGAACAAGCCTGAGAAAACGCCACAGAAAGTTGCGTGTGTGGCATGCAAGAATGAATGTGTGAATATGACTAATATGGTCAATGGATAGTTTTAATTAGTAGTAGGGATCGATATACTGGGGTCCTGAAGATAGCCAAAGTTTCACATTGAGAGCACGCTAGGGCTGAATCATGTAGACCAAAGTTGATGTGGAGCACTTAATGAGACTCTGTAGACCTTAATAAACACTATTTTAATCTTGCCTAGGGGCCTTGAGAAATAAACAAGATAACTAAGCTAACCTAAGGCAATTTTAATAAAGTTGATCCCCCTCTGTAAAACATAGGTGCCACCATAAGAGCTCCCTTGGAATCTCCAATTTGAGCTCACCCAGATATGTTTAGAATATCTGTGGCATGGACTCGATGATGAAGTATGCCACTGGAGTGAAAACTTAAAATAAACGAATAGGTTTGCCAGGGAGGACCAAATTGGGCTGAGAAGGTAACTTTTCAGCGACACTAACCTGGGTCCCTGTATCTGACCTGCAATTCATCGCGGTCGGCCTAAACTTGTGACTTTCTCCCGGTCTCGCACGACCATATAGCCGGAAGTAACGCTTGAGCTTTTTGCGCTATTTTCACTTAAATCTTTAACATTCCATATCTCCAGTTCTACTGATTGGATTTTTGTTATTTTGGTATTTTCTAAGTTGGTGTGGGATTTTACTTGTGTTGTGTTTTTACTTTACTACTGGTTGAAGTACTGCATAAATACTTTACACATTGCCTTAGAGTTAAACCTGACTGCTGTGTGCCAAGGTACCAGAGGGTTGAGCACAGGTTAATTTAGGTTTTGTTTGTGCTTCACCTTGACAAGGATTGTGGTTCCTGCTTGAGTAGGTTTTCACCACCCTCAACCAGTAACCCAATGTCTCACACTTATATATTCACCTCTTCATTAAGATATACAGAAATAGACCATTGTTTTTTTATTTTATAATTTATATTGTGAAAGGATAAACACGTAAAGGAAGAACAAATAAGAACAAAACATATATCCAATGTCTGTGCAATCATTTTTTCAGTTCCAGCAATGAGAGAGTCAACTGCATTTGAGAATCATGTAAAAAAAGAAGAAAACTACATCTTAAATGTGTTTTGACCCCCTGTAGTTGTACATTTCTGGGGCTTTCTCAAGGCTCAAAGATAGAGTGATTAGTATCACAGATGTAAGGGCAAATAGCTAACAGAGCGGTCTAAGAATAATGCTTACTGGAAGTCCAAGGTCATAATATGTGAGGACAAATTTGTATCTTATTAGGCCATCTAGGTGTAGTGCTCATAAGAAATCTGTTATTCTAATCACATCATAGGAGGCAGAAGAACAGTCCGCCAGCAAAGCTGTTTTCTATCAGTAATATCAGAAACGTAGTCTGGAAGCTAAGTGTGTCAGGAGACATAGGACTTATCTTCTGCATCCTACGATACTCCTGCAGCTTTTACGCCTGCAGGCGAACCTTTTAAAATAACCCTTTTCCACATGAAAGTATCCTCCTTTCAAATATTAAATATCTCATCACTAATAAGGCCTCCTAGTTCACAAGGTAAGGTGCCAGATATTTAAAAGTAGTAAATGCAAGAATTTAATTTTGGGATGTACCCACAGTGACAAGCCTCCAAAAACAGTTTTCACTGTTGGGGCTGTAGCTGTCTTATTAGAAAGACTAAAGTTCAGAAAAAATAATACACCTGCTAACTTTGGACTGGGATAAGTTACAGTGGCGATTAAACCACAATTTTAAATATTTTCTAAAAATCCAATTAATTGGTAAAGTCAGATTGTTAATGAATTTGTAATGCTTTTTTAGGAAAAGTGACTTTTAAAAAGTTACACTTTACCTACCTGACCCTCCAGAGCCTGCCTGCAGTTCGCCCTGCCAGGGCCTCCCCTTAAAAAGGTGTGAAAACTGCTCCTCACAACAGAAACAATGGCTTAGGCCTTTTCACTGGAAGACCTGGGTGTGAGGTATATTACAGATATCATCTCAGGAAAGACAGCTGGGGAGGGTCCAGGAACTTCATTAACTTAAAAGGGACCACAGCGAGGCATGTTCATAAATAGTTAGGGGTGAAGAGAGACCTGGGGAAGAAAAGCCTCAGAAACAGTTTGGTGTAGCTGAGAATGAAGGGACTGCTAATTTCCCTAAACACACCCCTAGCTGACACACAACCTCCCTTCAGGGACAGAAACATTCTGCCATGTTGGATTTGCTCAGAATAGTATACTGCAAGATAGTTTGCAGTAAGGCAAAGAGGATGTGCTGCATAAATAGGAAGGGTTGCACCTAGGAACTTTATTTTTTCTCATTGGTTAGGGAGTGAATTGGAGTCACCCACATCCGCTGGCTATAAAGCTGGCACCTCATTCACAGCTCATCAGAATACTCTATGGACCTGAGTAAGGACAGAAGAGGACTGGAGCTGCTGGTTGAAACCTGTATGGAAAACTTGTAGCCAGAATCAAGAAGTGGACTTTGGTTAGTTGGCTGACCTCATTTGTGGCTACAGGAACACAACAACTGTAAGAGGCTTTTTACTGAAGTCCTCAGCTGACCAGTGGCAAATGGAACTGGAACTGCTGGTGACCTTTGCTGGAGTCAGTCCTGACCCCCAAGTGCTGTGCCTGAGGTCCTCGGAGCCTTAGAAGTCACCATGAGAAGCTGCTCCAGAAACTCTGAAAAATGTTGGACTTACAAGTCTTATGGAGCTTTAGTAGGACCTTGCGGCAACAGTGGCTGATTTTGAGAGGACTTCGTAAGATACATCTCCAGGATTGACCCGCTGGAGTATCTTGACTCCATAAAAAGACACAGTCTGGAGGAAGAAATATTGCCTGAAAAGTATCTGCCCGATGCAAGGACTTTGGCTAGCTACGACATTTTTATTTCTTCCGCTCTGAGCTTTTCCTGCATAATCCATCTGCTTCATCAGGACCTCGTCCAGAGGCTATTTTTGCAACACTGGAGGATTTCAACTTCGTTTCAAAGATTAAGGGCCAGATGTAGAACCGTTTTTTGCGGTCGCAGAGGGGTTTCAGACACCTTTGCGACCGCAAAAAACGAGTTGACCATGTACTATTCCCATTTTGCGAGTCGCAAAATATTTGCGACTCGCAAAATAGGAATAGCGAGTCGCTATTAGGAAGGGGCGTTCCGAGGGCGTCCCTTCCTAATAGCGAGTCCTCCAGGTATGTATGACTCTTTTGCGACCGCAATTGCGGTTGCAAAACAGTCGCAGTTTACCACCCTTCACAGAAAGGTGGTAAAGCACTCGCAAACGGGAAGGGGTCCCCAAGGGACCCCTTCCCCTTTGGGAATGCAGGGAAAAATATTTTTTAAGGGCAGGCAGTGGTCCCAGGGACCACTACCTGCACTTAAAAAATGAAACTAAAACGTTTCATTTTCAAATGCATCACATTTTCCTTTAATGAAAACGGGCTGCAATAAAAAAAAAAATCTGCTTTATTGAAAAGCAGTCACAGACATGGTGGTCTGCTGACCCCAGCAGGCCACCATCCCTAAGAGGCTGGCCATTCCCAATGGGGTAGCAAATTGTGAGTGGCTCATGAATATTGATGAGCCTCGCATTTTGCGACCCCATTGTGAATCTCTAACAGTGTCTCTGACACTGTTGTACATTGGATTTAGCGCCTCGCAATTTGCGACTCGCAATTTGTCGCAAATTGCGAGGCGCTAAATCTAATGGTCGTACAGCTGGCCCTCAGTCAGAAGATAAATCTTTGACCATGAGAAATCGCAGCTAGGTCCTGGTCAACCGCGAACAGTGACAACTGAATAGCACTTTACTTTTAATTGTCTCTTTTTTGCCTTAAATAAAGAAAATGATATTTACACTAACGCTTGTTGGATTTTTGTCACTTTTTTTTTATAAAGTTTATATAGCGCTAGCTAGACCCGTGGGTATCAGAGCGCTTTACATACACAAAGGAAAAGAAGAAGGAATTACAAAACATCGCTGTACATGAGGATGCATAAAAACGAAAGCAAAGACATAGCACTTATGTATCCAGGGAGGGGACAGGGACTCAGGTGGCTGACACAGTCAGAGAACCACCATCCTAGAAGGACAAAGTGAGCGGGGGGTCTATTCAGTTATTGATGCCTGGGACGGTTGCCATGGTTAGTAAAGTATTGGTTGAGAAGAAAGAGTTTCAGGTCCTTTTTGAAGCAAGAGAAGGAGGGGTTGCATCTGAGGTCAGTCGGGAGTGCGTTCCACATCCTGGGTACGTTGCCAGAGAAGGACCGGCACTGGGTCATTTTCTTTTTCAGTTTCGGAGGAATGAGAAGAAAAGCGTTGGTGCTTCTATTAGCTTGCTGTTAAGGTAGTTTGGGAATTGGGTGTGAAGGGTCTTGTGAGTGATGCAGGCCAGTTTGTAAATACATCTACCTTCCATGGGAAGCCAGTTGAGAGCGTTGAGGGTTGGTGAGATGTGTTCAAATCTTTTTACATCCGTTATGAGTCGGGCTGCCATGTTAAGGACTGACCTAAGTGGGGCTAGGTGAGCTTTTGGTGTCCCTGTTAGGATGGCGTTCCCATAGTCCAGTTTAGAAAGGACTAGGGATTGAACTATTGTCTTGAGATCATCTTGAGGAATGAAAGGTTTGATTTTCTTGAGGTGTTTTAGGGAGTAGAGCGCGCTTTTTGCAGAGTTCTTTATGTGGTCTTTCATTGACAAGTTCTTGTCCAGGGTAATGCCTAAAGACTTTACTGAGTCGGATAGGCCGAGGGAGCAGTTTAGAGCATCCAGTTCCTTGAGCCAGACTTGAGTTGGTTGGTGGTTACTTTTCGGAGAGAACAGTATTAATTCAGTTTTATCCGGGTTCAGTTTTAAGTGGTTTGCGTTAAACCAGGTTTGGATCTTGGTAAGCGTGACGTTGAGGTGTCGGACGTCACTGGGCGATTTGAATTTGTAGTATATTTGAGTGTCATCAGCATATAGGTGGTAATGAACCCCTGCTTGTTTCAAAATAATTGCAAGGGGTTCCATGAAGAGATTGAAGAGGGATGGTGATAGGATCGATCCTTGCGGGACTCCACGTTTGACTCGTGTTGGTACCGAGAGGCAGGAGTTGATTTTAATCTGTTGCGAACGGTGCTGAAGGAAGGAAGTGAACCATTCGAGTACTGTGCCATTAATGCCACATCGGCTCTTCAGAGTCTCTAGTAAAGCTCGATGGTTTACTGTGTTAAATGCCGCTGATAAGTCAATGAGGATGAGGAGGCAGGCAGAACCTTCGTCTAAGGCTCTGTGGATATCATCTGCAACATTGAGCATCGCTGTTTCGGTGCTACAACCTTTCCTGAAACCTGACTGAAAGGTGTCGAGGAGGTTGAAGTTGTCCATATGTTTGTTAAGTTGCTGGAGAACGCACTTCTCCAAAGTTTTAGCTAGGAACGGGAGGTTGGAGATAGGTCTGAGGTTGTTGAGCTCGTTGGGGTCAGCCCCTGGTATCTTGAGTAAAGGAGTGATTTGTCCTAGCTGAAGGGAGTCTGGGACACAACCTGATGTGAGAGAGGAGTTGATGATTTTTGTCCAAACAGGGGCAATGATGTGGTTGAGTTTTTTTTACTATTGTGGATGGGAGAGGGTCCATAGTGTGGGAAGAGGGTTTTAGGCTTGCAATTATATTGAAGACTTCGGTTTCCGACATGGGTTCGAAGATCGACCAATTAGCGTCATTTTTCAGTTGGAGGCGGGTCAGATTGCCCGAGGTAGGATTTCGATCTGTGTGGTCCGGGATGGTTAACGGGGGGCAGGTTGCAAGGGAGGGAGGATTTGCGGTTCTGGTGAAGGATTGCTCAATTTTTGTGACTTTATCAGTGAAGAAGCAGGTGATTTCTGAGCAACGATCTTTGGTGGCGTTTATTTCTAGTGGAGGTGTGCTGTTTGATTTTTGATAATGTTGAAGAGTTCTCTAGGTCTATTCTTCGCCTGATCTAGTTGGGTGCGGAAGAAAGAGGCCTTTTCTCTAAAAATGTGTTTTTTATAGGTCGACCGGGTTGAACGAAGTTGTGCTAGGTGAAGAGGCGAAGGGTTAAGTCTCCAAGTCCGTTCTGATTGTCTGAGTTGTCTTCTTTCGTTATTAAGATCCAAATTGAACCAAGATTTAGATTTGGTAGATCTCATATGTTTGAGTGGAGCTACTTGGTCTAACACCTCTGTCATTGTGGAATTAAAGTGTGCTGTGAGTTAGTCTGTCGTCATAGTGGAAGGCTGAGGTTGTAGATGGTCATGAATCCTGGATTCTAGTTCAGTTATGGGGACTCCATTGATGTTCCTGGTCCAGTGCTTAGGTTTGACAGGTCGTGTTGGTTGGTTTCTGACATGCGCGTCAATATTAAACAGAATGAGGTGGTGGTCGGACCAGTCAAGGGGAGAAATCGATCTCAAGGAGACCAGCTCATTTTTGGTAATGATAGTATCCAGAGTTGCTCCTTTGATGTGAGTTGGTTCGTTGCAGAGTTGTTTGAGGTTGGTAATTTCAAGCAGGTTGGAGAGGTTCTGGGTTGTGGTGTCTTCTGGGTTGTTCCATTGGATATTGAAGTCCCCCAGGAACACGTCTTCTGTGTCAGTGAGGGAGAAACGAGTTATTAGGTCGATTAGTTCTTCCGTGAAGAGGGTACAATCACCCAGAGGGTGATAGATGGTGTGAAATTTGATTGGCGTGGAGCCTTTGGCTGTGAGTTCAACACCTAGGTACTCAAGAGTCAGGTATTCTGTGGATTTTAATCTGGTAAGCTGTATTCCTTCTTTATGGATGATAGCAAGGCCGCCACCAGTTTTGATCGGTCTGTCATGTCTGATGATGTTGTAGCCTGGGGGGGTGAGAAGGTCTAGGATGGGGGTAGAGTGGTCATTGAGCCAGGATTCTGTGAGGAATGCGATGTCTAAATCTTCCGCGAGTATGACTTCAGCAATGTCTGTGGCGTGTTGTACTGCTGATCTGCAATTGAGGAGCATGCACGATAGAGGCCGGAGCGCCTCAGAGGTGGTGTGTGTTGTGTGAATGGAAGTGTATTGAGCAGGGGGTCTGGGCGAGAGGACAGGTCTAGGGATTCTATTAGAGCTCACTAAAACTGGGATTGTCAATGCGGCCGAGTTCTGGCTAATTTGGTGTCATGTTACTCATTAACAGTTTCTCTATTTTTCTAAATTAGTTGTGAGATGTTTATATGGTTGTGTTTAGATTTTTTAACAGTTTTGTTACTGCTAAATTCTTTAGACATTTTCCTATGTTAAGTCGATCTGTTCTGTGCTTCAGCTACCTGGGGGGCTAAGCCCAAGTTTAAATTATTGAAACAGTGTTTTACCTTAAGTTTGAGGCCATTTTCTTTCAGGTGGACTCCCATCCACCTCAATTAATAATACACTTTCGTACACTTGCGTTCTTAGGTATGAGACCTCATGTTGAATCTTTGATGGCTCTCTTATGTGCGAGGGTGGAAGCAGGATGGTCAAGTCTTCTTACCACTCATATTGTTGACTGAGGTACACACATTATTTCCATAGGTGGGGATGTTCTTAAAAAATGGCCCTTGTAGAGAATTCTCTGAGTAAACCAATTTCACACCTTGTATGTCACCTGGGATGGGGGTGAGGCCATGTCCAGGAAAGGCCAACCACATAGGCTCTCACACCTTTAAACAACTATGCCCCCCCGCCCCCCTCCTTATGTCCTGGGACAAATATATTTCCCCTTGCAACCTAAAGTTCGGTTTACGATACTTGTGTGGTACTACATCAGGGGAGGATGCAGAAGAAGAGAATGGTGCCTAGATCCCCACTCTGAACCTAAGACTGTGATGGGGCCGCTCTCGGGGCGGCATCTCCTCCCCCCCCCCCTTCAATCAGCAAATAGGAAAAATCCCGCCAGCTACGGGCCCATAGCCCGCCCACCCCCGCTCTTTTATGGGCCTTAGTGCTTGCTACGCCACTGGAGCGAAGTGGCACAAATAAGTAAGAGGAAACCAAGGAACAAGAGCACCAAATCCACCAGCAAATGGAAATTCAACCTGACCTAAAGCTGGCAAGGTCCCAGCAACAGTGCACAAATGAACAAGAGATGGCCCCCAACAGCACAGAAGCATTATTCTGCGCGGGCCAGCCTATAGTCCTTTCAACCAGCTAAGGCCTGTTCACACTGAAACAAGGATAATAGAATAGACTACATGAAAGCTAAAGTAGTCCTCGGTGTAGATCAGCCAGATGTGGCAGAAGGTTATTCAGAGTTGTAATCAGCTGTCCC
Organism: Calotriton arnoldi; assembly: GCA_963921515.1. Taxonomy (NCBI): domain Eukaryota; kingdom Metazoa; phylum Chordata; class Amphibia; order Caudata; family Salamandridae; genus Calotriton; species Calotriton arnoldi. Next base: position 3,147,319 of record CAWUFW010000860.1, read on the forward strand.
TTGAGTTGTGTAACATTGACTAACAATTAAGGATCCGCAGAATCCTGAAAATACTTATTTCCTGTTCGCCACACCCGGATTTCCTGTCAGTACCCACACGTTCAGTAAGTGCGCTTTACATACATAATAAAATTAATAACAGCAAATACACTGCCCACTAGCGACAAATATACATTGCTACAGAACACTGACATGCACCACAAATGGAGACTTCACAATATATGTAAAAACCAATGATCCATGCATGGCATACATAATCTAGCAGCAGTGCAAGCAGGGAGAAAAAAGTTTGAGAAATCCCCTCCTGCCATGTGCCTACAGACCAGCCAGGTCATACACGTCTCCAAATAGAGCAATGAACATTAAAGGAGAAAACAGAAGAGGTAAGCCGTGCTTGGTGAACCCCTGGCACTGAAGACATGTCACAGGATCACATATGCAACATTATCACATAAAGAACTAAAGCACTAAGTGACCAACCAGTAATACATTATGCCAGAGCAGGTCTCCATCAAGAGATGAACGCCCTAAAGTAAAGACCAGGTCCGACCTGGACCATCTAACGGTCACAAATCCATATCAAGAACACTGACTGTGAGGAGGCTATGCTGAAGGACGCTGGAAGATGAATTCTCCACGAGATAATTTCTCTTAAGGCTGCCATGGGCATACTGTGACTAAGGCAGTAGACATTTTATCATGGTTGGCAGAGCCAATCTTCATTCTAGCCCATGAATCGCAGTAAATGGCAGAAAACAGATTCTGAGAATTTGATAGCATGTAAATTAACAGGGAGGGCTTAGAAAAATGAGAACGCCTTATGAGGGTTCTATATGGCAGTTTGTTCACGGAAAGAACCAGAATCCTGTTTGCCATAAATTATGACATGCATAGCGCTTTCATGTGAGCTCAAGTTGAATGCTCAAATCAAACAATTTGATTTTGAAAGCATCACCTTTTAGGAATTACAGGGCAATATATTATTATTTGATTACTCTGAAGAAAGATGAGGGGACATGCGTCCTAACAATATTTTCTGATACTTAGTCTGAGTGTATTTTCAATCCTTCCCTTTAAAACATATCATACACGTTTTATGATGTGCTGCAAAAAACAATATGCATTTAATAGAATTACCTTAAGGATGTGAATATGAATTTGAAATGCATTTGTATTTCTAGGCAAGTGGCCAGAAAAGACGTCTGGAACCACTAAGCACAGCATGAATGCCAGGAGTCCCAATGCAAGCTGGGAAAATGGGCCCCCTCTTGCCATCTGCGCAGGAAAAGACAACCACAAATGTAGCGCAGGGGACCCCTCACATCTGTGGGTCCGGGTGTCACTACATTAAGGATAGGATAAGGATAGTTATGCTGGGGTCTGGCACCAGTCCACAAATGAAGTGAAGCCCCTCCGAAATGTCCAGAGATCCTAGTACACAACAAGGTGCATGAGAGATGGAGATTGTGACGGGGTAAAAGTCATCTGTGCTCTCTCCAGTGCTGAAAAAGACAGATGTTGATTCAGTTATCATTAAGAATTATCAGCCCATATCTTGTCCATCAATTGTTCTTTTTGCATTTGTCACCCTGAGTGGGACGGGTATGCCCAGACGTGGGTCCTGTGCTCTCCATGCCACTGGAATCAAGCTATCCTGGCTGATGAAGGCTGAAAGCCCGAAACCGGTCCTAGGATGTTTGTTTCCAGTCCAGGGAGGACCTGGCCTGGCAGTTCGGGCTGGACTGTTCCCATTAGGCGCAGGGTCAAGACTGATTTGCATATGGCTGGGTTCAAACTGGAATGGCGTGGGGAGCCACAAAATGATGGATTTAGGCCCAGATCTCTGTACTGGGGTGAATGTATGACATTGTTCTGCATTCTGTCCATCAATTGTTCTTTTTGCATTTATCTCTGTTACCAGCAGCTGCTAAGATACTTAGGAAACACTAACGTAAATATGTGCAATCTATTGAGATCCCATACCCAAGCCACACCCAGGTAAGTTTTCAGCTGGATTACACCAATGAGTCAATCTTACTTGCAGCTACTACTGATCTCAGGATGGCTGCCAATCGCAGCATTGTTTGACTTTACTCAATCTATCGGCTGTGTTTGTCATCCTCAACCATTCCATCCTATAAAATGACTTCTGCTAGCTTTGATTAATGGATCTGCATGTGCATTGTTCTATTTCCTTTTGTACTGGTTGAATTCAGTCGTATGGCATCTGCCCCTTACTTCCACAAATCCTCTGCTTGCTAGTGGCAGTCTGCAAGTTCTCTACTCTCTCCCCATCTTGTTCCCCTGTATGTAGCACGCCTTGCAAAGCACATCCACTCAATGGGTGTAATCTTCTACATGTATGCCCAGCTCTTAAGTTAACATGGGTGATGATCTTTCGCACATTTGCTTAAGCTAAACAGTGATAAAAGGAAGGTATTGGTGACGAATGGTAGATTGGAACTTTGGTTAGACACTTTTAGTGTAGTGACATGGGCACTCTTATAGTGCCAGTCATTAAGATAAATTCTGACCTGTTCTACTTGCCTCAAGTGGTTCCTTTGAGACCTAGGCCTAACTGAGGCCTAGTTAATATCAGTTAGGAAAACACACTTTAATGTCATAATGAATTTGTTTCACATACAATTGCATCATGTCAGAGTATACATGTAAAATCGAGAGCAAATCCATATTCTACACGTTGTTAATGATGCAAAGAAATATAAAATGCACAAAAACTAACAGGGACGGGGCAATGGATATTGACAAAACTTAGTATCCCCTGTTGCCTTAGAAATATAACCTGCCCTCTTTAAAATACAAAACAAAAGCTTCTGAGCCCGCCTCCAGTGTCTTAAGGAGGATGCAAACCCCTGTTTGGACACCAAGGGGCAGACCGTCCAACAGAAGAGCTGGAAACATGCTCCAGGCAGGGTTTTCCAGCACACTCTGTGCTCACCAGGCGACATTGCCTCTTAACCCAGTGATTGTGTGAAGTTCCCATATTATATGACACACAGTGACACTCTATGAGTTGGTAGGTCTGTAAATGGCAGACACTGCAGGTATGCTTGCCTACTGTAAAGGGCCCTTTAAATTGCTTTTAAATAAAAGATAGATAAAGCAGTTCTCTGCCAGGTGGGCCTGGTCGGCGCAGCACAACATTCAAAAAGTTTTTATGAAGGTGCGATGTACCCCACAGCGTCCCCAGCGACGCTATAAGAAAAGTATATTTAATATGGTGTAGGATTCGAGTTAGCTGCGGGTGCCAATGGCATTGATAACGCATAATTTATCATTAATGTGAAGAGTAAATGAAAGCACGGCGTGTGACAACTGCCTTTTGACAATTTAATTTCCTTGTTTTTACTTATTAAAACGGTGTTAGCAAATAAAGATTTTTAGGTCATGCTAGCTGTCAACACAGTCAGGCCGGTGCCTGGTAACCATGGTGTTCAAGAGCCGGGTACGCAGCGTTTCTGTGGGTTATCCATGGGAACGAGAGGGGTAACTGCCTTTCACTGCACCTCTGACGAGGCGGCTCGCGCTCTCTGCTAAACGACGGGGCCGGGGAGGCAGCAGGGACTCCAGGCACAGGCTTCCGTCGGCTGAGGTGGGTGAGCTCCAATGTGAGTACAGAGTACCGAGGGAGGAACGCGGTACAACGAGGCAACGGGACCTCCTCCTGGCACGCTGGGGCAGGAGGTGACTACGGGCCTTCCCCCAGAGACACAATATGGTGTGGACCTAGCAAGGTGGCAAGCTTGGGGGCACGACACGGGGAAGACTGTGGCGCCAGGCTAGTGAAAAAAGAAAGTCACACCGGAACTCAAGTGCAAGAGCCAGCGAGCTGCAGGACTGATCATTCGAACACAACGGATTCTCTGTAAATTTAAAAGCAGAAACAAAAATGATATATTTACTTAGGTTCACGAATTGAATTGGTTTCCATCACTGGTACATCTTTAGTACAATATCAAGTGTCTGAAAACCGCTGGGGAGCATGTGGGACACTTTTTATTTCTCCATTAATCTGGTTGAATATCAGATCTGTTCTTTACAACAGAGATTTGAAAATGATTTTTACTAGTGTGCAGCCTGGTTTCTCCGTTCCTGTGAATACCCATGTACTAAGTTGTGATTGATTAACTGTGGCGTGCATGAGCACTGACCCCTCAGAAGCTGTCCTGCTGACTCACTGGGCGGTAATTCATTTAACACATTTACAGTAAGGGCATTCCAAGGCCACCTGGACACAGATCACAACAGAGCAACATATACATACTTTATTACAGATATCTGGTCCTAGCTGTGACCTGTCTCTGGGGAAACAAGCTACTGCTCACTCATGTCATCCTGCCTCCTTGCCCAGGAGTGGAGCACCACCAGCCTCCTTCTTAGTGTTGTCTCCCCTCATCTTGTGACACAAACAGTGAAGCGTTGAAGTCACAACAGGATCATGTGAGCAGGTGCAAGAGGCTCTCCCCTCCTGTATCCAACCAACATTAGGGCACACTTGGGTTTCCAGATAGGGGACTGTGGATGGGTATTTGGCTGTTTAATTGGTAAGGGCAAGAACCACCCCTGGTTCTTGCAATGGGATCCCTCCTAGAGCCTACCTCTTAACCCCTTCCCTGCGGGGGTAATTCCCCCACGGGTGCGAGGGGGGGGGGTTAGCGCGGCGCGCGGTGCTCGTGACGAGACCAGCTCGTCATGAGTCACGGTGGAGCTGTGCTCATGACGAGCTGGTCTCGTCACGACCCCGCCCACTGATTAATTCTCCCGCACAGGTGGGGAATAAATCCCGCGTGGGCGGAGCGCAGCCGCTATGACGAGACCAGCTCGTCATGAGCACAGCTCCACTGTGACTCATGACGAGCTGGTCTCGTCATGAGCACCGAAGAGGTTAAACTAAGGTTGGCAGGACTATCAGTAGTGACCCACCATCCATAAACCAGCGGATCTGGGTTCCCAACAACTTTTCTTCATCTCCCAGTGTCTGCCTCACACTGCTTGGATAGCCAGAGACCAGGAGGGCTTGGAAAATATGAACATCATTGGTCAAACAAGACATGCTTGGTTGTCCAATCCTTAGGTCTGCTCTGGTCTCCTCTCCTGAGGAAACCCATCCCAAGTTAGGGCCCTCTAGGACAAATATTCCCATCACCTGGGCCGAAGGCAGTTTCCGATAAGGGCTCGTCTACTATCGTGTCCCATTTAGCGTGAACTGGAAGGGGGCCAGCAGGGGCGTCCGCCCTAAGTGCCCCGTAAATATGAGAAACCAATCTACGTCCTCCCGCCAAGGTTGAAATAGCCTGCAGGGTAGCCGATATAGGCGGTTCTTGTGGGAACATCGGGCACAGCTCACGGGCAACCGCTGATATTTTGGCATATTGAAGGTATTGCCCCCTGCCCAGCTCAAATATGGATTCAGCGTCCTCCCTAGTAAGGAACCGTTGGGCAGAGTATAAATCCCCCATCACATGGCAGCCTCCTTCCGTCCATTTAGTAATGGACATGGTGTGACTAATCCCTTTAAATGGCAACACGGCCCACAACGGGGCATCCGGAGCATAGGGTGCCCTTTTAACCACGGTTTTGATTGCTAATTCCCAGGTCGCGGCCACATATCGGATAATTTATGGGTGCCGGTCAGGCACCCTCGACCCCAGCATGAGGTCAGGGATAGGGATCCCCGATGAGTACCCGCCAGCAACCGTTTCTCCCAGCTGTCATGGCCGTCCAACCAGTGTACCGCATGTTGGAGCTACACCTCCATATAATAGAGGCCCAGCCGAGGGACCTCGAGCCCCCCCTGTTCCCATGTCCTCTGAAGCGTATCTAGTTTTACCCTTTTCCTTTTGGAGCCCCACAGCTGTTCCACCAGTAGGCGGTCCAGATGCCGAAAATACGCCTGTGGTATTCGATAAAGGGAGTTTTGCATGACGTACAGACACCGTGGTAGGATCACCATTTTTGTCAGCGCAACCTTACCCATCAAAGATAACGGTAGGTCTCGCCAGAACGCAATTGATTTTTGGATGCCCTGCACACACCTCCCCATATTTCGCTCCAAATAGACTTCCTGCGTGTGCGCCACTCTGATCCCCAGGTAGCGTACTTCGTCCCTGACCCAACACATTCCCACCGGGGGTAGGTCACTTTCCTCCTTCTCAACCAGGCATCCCATAGGGAAGAGCTTAGGCTTCCCTGGATTGAGGCACAATCCCGATATTTCCCCAAAGCCGGTCAGTTCCCCAAGAAGCACAGGTATTGCCTCTTCAGGACGTCGGAGATCTACCAGCGTATCATCGGCGTACATGGACACCATGTGGGTAGCATCTCCCAACCGGATCTCCCAGTTCTCCATCCTAAGTCTAAGGGTGATCGCCAGAGGTTCCATCGCAAGAGCGAATAGAAGTGGCGATAAGAGGCAACCCTGTCGGGTACCCCTTTGAAGCTCGAATCTATCCGACACCTGATGTCGAAGGCGCACCCTAGCCGTTGGTCTAGTGCATGGGTACTCACAAACTTTCTCTCGGGGGACAAATTTACAGTGTAGTTTGTGGCCGAGGGCCGCACCGGTGGGGGCGGGGTCAGTGGGGGAGGGGGCGGTGCTAGAGCAAAAAAAAAAAAACTTTGACCATGAGGTTGAACACAGGCCCCTGCAGCGGACGCATTCATCCACTGAGCCACCAGACCCGGCATTCACACATCTCTGTCTCCCTCTGTCTCCCTCTGACTCCCTCTCCCTCTGTCTGTCTCCCTCTCTCTGTCTCCCTCTGTCTCTCTCTCTCTCTCTCTCTCTCTCCCTCTCTCTCTCTCTGTCTCCCTCTCCCTCTGTCTCCCTCCCTCCGTCTGTTTCCCTCCGTCTGTCTGTCTCTGTCTCCGTCTGTCTCCCTCTGTCTGTCTCCCTCTGTCTGTCTCTGTCTGTCTCCCTCTGTCTGTCTCCCTCTGTCTGTCTCCCTCCCTCCCCCTCTGTCTCCCTCCCTCCCCCTCTGTCTCCCTCCCTCCCCCTCTGTCTCCCTCCCTCCCCCTCTGTCTCCCTCTCCGTCTCCCTCCGTCTCTCTGTCTGTCTCTGTCTCTCTCTGCCTCTGTCTTTCTCTGTCCCTGTCTCTGCCTCTGTCTGTCCCTGTCTCTTTCTATCTCTGTCTGTCTCTATCTGTCCCTGTCTCTGCCTCGGTCTGTCCCTGTCTCTATCTCTGTCTGTCTGTATCTGTCTCTGCCTCTATCTGTCTCTGTCTGTCTCTGCCTCTATCTGTCCCTGTCTCTATCTCGGTTTCTCTCTATCTCTGTCTGTTTCTCTGTCTGTCTGTCTCTCTGTCTGTCTCTCTGTCTGTCTGTCTCTCTGTCGGTCTCTCTGTCGGTCTCTCTGTCGGTCTCTCTGTCGGTCTCTCTGTCGGTCTCTCTGTCGGTCTCTCTGTCGGTCTCTGCCTCTATCTGTCTCTGCCTCTATCTGTCTCTGCCTCTATCTGTCTCTGCCTCTATCTGTCTTTCCCTGTCTCTGCCTCGATCTGTCTCTGTCTGTCCCTGTCTCTATCTGTCTCTGTCTCTATCTCTGTCTGTCTGTCTCTGCCTCTATCTCTGCCTCTTTCTATCTCTGCCTCTATCATTCATTCATCTGTCTCTGCCTCTATCTGTCCCTGTCTCTATCTATGTCTGTCTCTCTTTCTGTCTGTCTCTCCGTCTCTCTGTCTGTCTCTCTGTCGGTCTCTCCGTCTCTCTGTCTGTCTCTCTATCTTGTCTGTCTCTGTCTGTCTCTCTGTCTGTCTCTCTATCTCTCTGTCCGTCTCTGCCTCTATCTGTCTCTGCCTCTATCTGTCTGTCCCTGTCTCTCTAGCTCTATCTGTCTCTTTCTCTATCTGTCTTTATCTCTATCTGTCTCTATCTCTGCCTGTCTCTGCCTGCCTCTATCTGTCTCTGCCTCTATCTGTCTGTCCCCGTCTCTCTAGCTCTGTCTCTTTCTCTATCTGTCTTTATCTCCATCTGTCTTTATCTCCATCTGTCTTTATCTCCATCTGTCTTTATCTCCATCTGTCTCTGCCTCTATCTGTCTCTATCTGTCTCTATCTGTCTCTATCTGTTTCTATCTGTCTCCATCTGTTTCTATCTGTCTCCATCTGTCTCCATCTGTCTCCATCTGTCTCCATCTGTCTCCATCTGTCTCCATCTGTCTCTGCCTCCATCTGTCTCTGCCTCTATCTGTCTCTGCCTCTATCTGTCTCTGCCTCTATCTGTCTCTGCCTCTATCTGTCTCTGCCTCTATCTGTCTCTGCCTCGATCTGTCTCTGCCTCGATCTGTCTCTGCCTCGATCTGTCTCTGCCTCGATCTGTCTCTGCCTCGATCTGTCTCTGCCTCGATCTGTCTCTGCCTCGATCTGTCTCTGCCTCGATCTGTCTCTGCCTCGATCTGTCTCTGCCTCGATCTGTCTCTGCCTCGATCTGTCTCTGCCTCTATCTGTCTCTGCCTCTATCTGTCTCTGCCTCTATCTGTCTCTGCCTCTATCTGTCTCTGCCTCTATCTGTCTCTGCCTCTATCTGTCTGTCTCTATCTGTCTCTGCCTATCTATATCTATCTCTGTCTCTATCTCTGTCTGTCTCTGCCTCTACCTGTCTCTGCCTCTACCTGTCTCTGTCTGTCCCTGTCTTTGCCTCCATCTGTCTCTATCGGTCTCTGCCTGTCTCTGTCTCTGCCTTTATCTGTCTCTGTCTCTATCTGTCTCTATCTGTCTCTGTCTCTATCTGTCTCTGTCTGTCCCTGTCTCTATGTCTGTCCCTGTCTCTATGTCTGTCCCTGTCTCTATGTCTGTCCCTGTCTCTATGTCTGTCCCTGTCTCTATGTCTGTCTCTATCTATGTCTGTCTCTATCTATGTCTGTCTCTATCTATGTCTGTCTCTATCTATGTCTGTCTCTATCTATGTCTGTCTCTATCTATGTCTGTCTCTATCTATGTCTGTCTCTGTCTATGTCTGTCTCTATCTATGTCTGTCTCTATCTATGTCTGTCTCTGTCTCTGCCTCTATCTGTGTCTGTCCAAACAGGAAGCTTCCCAAAAGGCCCTTTTAAAAGTCAGCTGTGAAAGCGCTTACAGCTGACTTTTAAAGGGCCTTTTGGGAAGCTTTCCGAAGGTGCCCTGACATCACAGAGGCCGGCAGTAAACACAGAAGATGGCCGCAGGAGCATACGTAGTGAATACCTATTCACTACGTATGCTCCTGCGGTCATCTTCTGTGTTTACTGCCGGCCGTGGAAACTGCAAGGCAAGGTCCGTGGGCCGCCAATGAAGGCCTGCTGGGCCGCTGGCGGCCCGCGGGCCGTACGAGTACCCCGGGTCTAGTGTATAACAGTTTCATCCATCCAATATATTTTTCCCCTAGCCCCATCTTGTTAAGCACCATCCACATATAGTCCCACTCAACAGAATCGAAGGCCTGCTGAATATCCAGGAGGCACAGGGCCCAATTCTCTTCCCTCAAATGTGGCGCATGCCATATATGTGCGAGTCTACGCAAGTTGTGTGTGGTGTTGCGACCGGGAATAAATCCAGCCTGGTCCGGGTGGACCAATCGAGCCACGCATGGCAGGAGACGTGCCGCCAGCATACTGCTTAGTATTTTTTCGTCAATATTCAGGAGAGAGATGGGCCTATAAGAGCCAAGGGAAAGGAGGTCTCTATCTGGCTTGGGAATCATGGACACCAGTGCTTCCATCATGGTGTCGGGAAGTTTTCAGTAAGCCAGGGCTTCGTTAAACACCTCTAAAAGGCGGTCGGCCAGCTGTGGGGCAAATATTTTATAGAACTCCGCCGGGAGCCCATCGCTCCTGGGGCACTTCTCTGACTTCAGCTTCTTTATTGACGCCAGTACTTCCTCTTTGGAAATTGGTGCCCCTAGGACCTCGGCTTCTTCCTCTCCCAGTGTGGGAAGCGTTATCCCGTCGAAAAAGTCCTGCAGTGCATGCGGCCACACCTGGAAGGCAGTTGTGCATGTGTGTCGCAAGTGGGTTGCAAATTCTTTTAGAATCGCGTCTTGCGTGTATACCACGTTCCCGTCCCTGTTTCGGAGCTGCAGAATAGGTGCGTGTTCCGTCTCCGTCCTGAGCAATCGCGCCAGGAGCGCTCCTGTCCTGTCCCCCTCCATATGCAGCCTCTGTATATAGGTAGTGCACCTATGTTTCTCTAGTCTGGACCAGGCCTCTAGCAACTCACCACAGACCCGCGTCCATTCAGCCACACCAGTTGGTGCCCCATGAAGAGCATCATCTAGGGTTTTTAGTTGCGTTTCTAAGGAAGTGATATCATGACTGAGCTGACGTTGGACCCCATAGGTGGTCCGCATACAGACCCCTTTTATGCCCACCTTCATGGCTTTCCAATCTGTGGATCTATTAGCTGTCAATCCCCAATTCTCTCCAAAATAATGTTGTAAGGCCTCCACTACTGTCTGTGCATATGGGGGATCTGTGAGTGCCACCGCCCGGAGCCGCCATAGTGGAATAGCCGGCCTACCCGTTTTTCAGGGTTAGCAACAATGGTGCGTGATCTGAGAGATATCGAGGTAAATAGGAAATGCCCTCCGTGGTAGCAGAAAGGCCAGAGGAGAGGCAGCAGTGGTCAATTGGAGTGAATGTGTTGGCGGGGGGGGGGGTTTGACAGAAAAACTCTCTCTTAGTTGGGTGACGTGCCCGCCATTATTATTATTGGGATTTGTATCGCGCAATGAATCATCCCTACAGGGATCTCTCTGCGCTTTTGACAGCACAGTGCTGGTGGCTAGGGCAGAGTTACGGATTTAGAACAGCCAGGTTTTTAACTGCTTCTTGAACTGGTCCAAATTGGTGCAGGCGCGAAGCTCATCCGGCAGACGGTTCCAGTGAAGAGGGGCTAGTGAGAGAATGCGCTCAGTTGCATACCTTGCAGGATGGTGTTAAGTGATCTTGACATGCGAGGTTTAGTGTTCTCTCTGGGGGGTTCTCTGTCCAATTCCGCATCAAAGATGCAATTAAAGTCTCCAAAGAGAATAAGTTCAGCACCCATATACGGCGTCGCTGCCTTCAGGACTGACGGGAAGGAGTCGGGGCAGTCCGAGTTGGGCGCATAAACATTAATAATACAAATTTCCCTGCCCTCCCACCGCCCGAGTAGAATGACGTATCGCCCTTCAGGGTCCAGGACGTGATGGAGGTGTTGAAATGGGACCCCCGGTGCCACCCACACCAGCGCCACTCACGCAAAACCGGAGTACGAGGTAGCGTACAGCTGACCCCGCCATCTTTTCCGTATGCTTGCTATAGTATTGCCCCATATGTGCGTTTCCTGGTGCCCTGCAATTGCTATTCTATGCCTCTTTAGGAATGAGTGCACCCTGCGACGTTTGTCAAGACCGGCCATGCCGCGAACATTCCAATTTAATATCTTGAACATTTGCACTGACATGATGGTATGGTTATATGCACCCACTTTCTACCACCCGCTCCCCGATGAGTCCGACCTTTCGACCCAGTAGACTGTCTGGCATACTGTAATCTGGTGCAACCCCAAAAGTTCCCCAACAACAATGAAAAACTTCAAAAAGTGAACAAGCCCGACCCCTTCCCCTCCCCATGGGCAGTTGTGTGAATTCCACTACGTACATTATGTTCCATAGAAGAAGCAGCACATACCGCCCCATACCCCCCCTTCCAGAAAACTTCTCAACATTGGGTTACTTGACCTAAGGCCGAAACCCAGTCCTGCCGTAACTGGCAAACAAGTGGTAATATCCAATGGGTGCTGTGCAAGAGAACTGACTACGCCGGGGTGCGAGATTGCTCTCAAGCTTCCCAAGCGGGCCCGGACTCTAGTGGGGGCATAGATACTCCAGCGGCCGCCCATGCCTGTATTATAAATAGTGATCGCCATGGCCTCCTCATATACAATCTAACTGAGATTAACAGAGGGAAGTCAAAAGAGGAAACCAAGAAACTCACCCATATAATCCCAAATTACAAGTCTCCTAGGGATCCCGTCAGGATATCTGCATACCAGTCTCTCAAGGACCCCCACCATGACGCAAGTACGTAGTAGACTTATCTGTACGGTTCCACTCTCCGACACACAGCAGTCAGTGTTCATTCTTGGTCGCTGCTTGGATCTCTGGTTCCGGCCTCTATGTCCGGTGTCATTTCCACCGAGTCTGGCACTATCTCCATGTCCGAGGCCTGCAGTGTGCCGTCCTGGAGGACCGTGATGCGACCAGAGCTCGCCGTCCGCTTGGGCTGTACCTGGCGTGTAGAATGTCTGCGGCCCCTCTGTGATGTCCTCGCTGAATCCGCTGCTGTGGAAGCCGTGGATGGCACCAGACGTCTCCCCTCCGGGGCCCTGGTGTCTAACCAGTCTCTCGCCTCCTCCGCCGAAAGGAAAAACAGCACTTGACCTTCACTCTCCACCCTTAATTTGGCCGGGAACATAAGACTGTATTTTAAATTCAAGTCTCTCAGTCTCCGCTTGACTGCAACAAAGGTCTTTCTTTGTTCCAGGACTCTTTGGGTGTAATCGGGGTACACCGATATTGAATGGCCCTCAAAGAAGAAGCGCCGCCCACTGCGCGAGAGCCGGAGGAGGAGATCTCTATCCTAAAGTTGAATAGCTTCGCAATAATCGCCCTGGGGGCGCCCCGGGTCTAGGGGGGCCAACAATGCTCTGTGCGCTCTTTCGATACTGAAAAACTGGGACAACTGTTTGGGAGCCATTTTGTGTGTAATCCAATCCTCAAGGAACAATTCCACGGAGGGGCCTTCCGCTTTCTCAGGGAACCCAACAAATCTCAGGTTCCCTCTTCTCGACCTTCCCTCTTAATCTTCGGCCCTATCGCGGCACTAAGACTTTTCACTTCCAGCATTAAGGCATTTGTGTCCTTCTCTGTAACAGTCACTCTGTCTGTGACTTTCCGTAGATCACACCTCAATAGATTAACATCTAGGGCCACAACGTCTAATTTTCGGACCATGTCGTCCCTGGTCGACTGAACAGCCTGGATAACATCTTTTAGTGTGGGAGGGTCCTCAACAACTCCCTCTGCTGCTCCCTTCCCCGGCGCGGGGCCCTCTTCCCTGGCATCGGGGCCATGGGATATGGGCTGTGCATAGTTCGAGATTTTGTTGGTTTGCGCCTTCGTTGACTTGTCCTTTCCCATGTTGGCCAGCGTGAAGTGTCGACCGGTATCCTGTGGGACACCCCTAGGCAGGGGAATCCCCCAGGCGTTCTGTACTCAGAAACTTTAGCCCTTCCAATGTTCGGTGTTACCTGGTGCAAGTCTCGCTGTGATCCCCTCAGCCCTTCAGCATGGATCCCCCTCGAGGGTCCCTGCAAGGGGTCCGGCTCCCCTGGCCACCAGGCGAGGTGCAATCAAGGTCCGCGCCACAGTTCCACACATCGGACACCACACTCCACCGTTGGGGGGGGTTCCTCGCAAGTCCCAGTGAGCTTTTTTTTGTTAGTCCTATCGGGAAGTCCCCAGGCCAGCATCCATCAGCCCCCAGGGCGCCGCCAGGTCCCACAGAGTGGTTCCCGTTCCCTCTGTGTAGACAGTTTAGTCCAATACTTTCGGGGCCTCCCAGACTCTATCCCTCGTGGCTCCCCGTGCTCTCACCACTGAGTTGCCGAGACCCGACGATGCCACCTCGGTGTGCAACACCTTGCGGCGCCTCGCAGCTGCTATCAATCCTCTGGGCAAGGGCCCCGCAGCAGCCTCACAGGATCCGTAGCCGGCAGTCGTCGATCCGGCCCCCCCACTGCACCCTCACTGTCTCTGAGGACCAGCAATAAAGCCGACCCTCCCGAAGGAGCGCGGAAGGCGGCAGTCGATGGCCTGTCTTTTCCGAGCACCTCAGATTACCACTGGTGCCGATTACCGCTCACGGGCGGCCCATCCTCATGAGGCCCCGGCACAGCACCCACGTCTCGGGTCGCACAACTTCCGCTTGGCCAAGCGCCGTATTGTCCCACGTGTTGGTCCGCCTCCAGATAAAGCCCGTCCTCCGCTGGGGCCACAGTGTATGTAAGCCGCCTCGACAGAGCTCGAGCGGGGCGAGATCCAATCTACGCGGCCCCGTCGTACCTCCGGCAGCCAAGATGGCGCCGACTCCCTTCTGAGAGCCGGGCCCCGTTCCAGCAATCAAGGGGGTCCCGAACTGCCACGACCGTTCATATGATGGCGTGGGGTCTCATGAGTCCCAGGAGGCCTTTATCAGAGCAGGCATGAGCCAGGATTATACAGGATTCTGCTTTAAATCGGGCCGTCGCGCGGAGCTCTTTCAGAGCGCGGCCATGATGGCAAGCCCTTACTCACGACTGTTAAGTCTAGCACAGAGCCCTGTCCCTTTGGAGTGTGGGGCCCCTCTCTCTGCATTTGATGTGCTGTAAACAGAGACTTAACTGTCCATTTGAATATGCCTTAAGGTGGCTTATGTATGGATATTGGGTCTGTTGAAAGTTCCAAACAGTAGGAGCCCTTGCCACATTCACCATTTGTTACCAATGCCCAGGTGAGATATGTCCTGGGAGGAGGAATTATGAGGGATGTGGTCACTGGATGCTGAATTCCACGCTGCTATTACTTCAAAGTGAGCCCTGGGTATTATGAAAATGCACGGTTATAGAACACCTGGCTATGCGAAGGCTGTCAATGCTGCTGACTGGGTATCACTCCAGGCAGGTTGGATAGAGAGGCCAAGTGCCCTTAGTCAATCTCTTCCCTTTTCCAAACAACTGTGACAGATGTAAATAGTAGGTATCACAATTAAGTAACTGAACAGTACTGACTCCCCGGTGCTGCATTCAGAACACACCACTATGTTTATGGAATTAAAATATACACTGAAGTAAATCCCAAGTGTGGCCGATGAGAAATTCTAGACAGGAACCAGATGTCAATGGAAAGCAGCGACATAGGGGTAATTTACATTTGGGCATCCTATTCGTAGCATGTTCGGGATACTTACTTAGATAAAGGTGAAGATTGTGAGCTAAGAAAAAGAATAGCAATACCCTACATGGCAAAAATGAATGAATTTGCCAAAATCTTTTAAAACAACCAAAATGGTATTTTCATCGAGAAGTGCAACTGAGAAAAACGAAGAGCTAGAAACGGAGTGCCTGTGAACATGGAAGGTGAGAACGTAACAGAACAAGAAAGCAGTTGTTCTCTCAGACGAGAATTTGTTTACTCAAAGTTTAGAATTTGAATGTAACTTTGACACCCCCTGAAAGAAAGGCCGTCAGTGCAGGTGCTGCAGCACTGGTTTGACATGCTTGTGTATTCCAAGATCGACAGCTAGCCTAGCTGTATATTTTTTTAACCCTCCTGTAGACGCGACCGCAGTTTCATAGACAATTCATTGCATATTACAAGTTTCATGTGTGATTAAAATGAATGTTCAACCCAAAAATGTAACCATAACTATCTTTAAAAACAAGTAAGACGGTCTCTATCAACACCAAGCACTAGCTCAAATTATGCTCCAAGGTTGGACAGCCTGTACCTTCTATGTTTATAGTTCAATTCTGCCCACCAATAGACATGCACAACACCCTGGCACAACAGACATACATCTCGGGTATGCTTTTGACTAAAAACTGGCATCCTTGTATCCTCGTAGGCAAACAATGGTGACGGTTAGTTTGAGTAACAACCGAAAGGTTATAGAAAGGAGGCAGAGACTCAGTCTTATTTAACAATTACTTTAAGGGCTGGTTTAGTGACTGGCAGGCAGGTACATAGACAGACAGACAGATACACTCTCTCTCGTCTCTCCCTGCAATGCCACCATCTTGACCCTCTCCTCCTTAGTAGAAGATAGTGAACCTAAGAACTACCTTGATTCTTTGTACAGCACTATCTATGTAAAAACTGTGTAAAGAATAAATACATACAGAGATAGAAAATATTCAAGAGCGGCCTTAGCTAGACTGGAATATTTCCCCTCTTGGTTACTAACCTTTTTCGTAGCTGTGGGGCTACTCTCTGCACTGTTCAGTGGACTAGCCGCCGGGCTTCTATCTTCATGTGGCACACATTTGGCCATGTAGACATTGTAGTCCAAAAGGATCTTCTGTCGCACGCTTCCTGCCAGCTCCTTCGGTTTTGTCTGGGACACAATTTCATCCAGACTTCCTTTACTGCTGCTGCGTGAGTGAGTGAGAATGCCAGACTGGCTGTTGGTCCTGCTGTGCGATGATAAAGCTCCTAGAGAAGACGAACAAAAAAGAGATAACATTGTCACCCAACAAACCAGAGGCAGAGTTCCAGACAGTAGAAGCCCAGCTACCATACCATGTGCTTTATCTTCATATAAGTTATTGATTGCTAGTGTTGTCACCAGGAGGAAAAGGAAGGAGGCCCAAAGAGATCTTATGCCATAGTATCTTGCAACACTTGCCAGGGCCTGGCATTTTAGAAAGACACAGTTCCTTATTATATTCGGAAGCAATCTACAATATCCCCAAAACACAGTGATTTTGCTGATAAAACAAAACTCATTTTTCATTAATTTAACTCAACGGCCCTGAGTGCAAGTGTTGAGGTGTGGGATGCATCATTTAGTGCACCTAAAAAAATGTGTTACCTCGGAGTTCAGTAATTGTTTGGTACTATGATTAGTGCATATGCTGCAAGTTAAGTTCTTCAAATTGGAGCATAACATTAACATGCAGATGGTAGCGATTTCTGCATCAAAACCTGCTTGTCTCATATTGCTCGGGCTTACCCCCCCTTAAATAACTGAGTTTCTGACCTGCCAATATGTACGTGGGAAACATTGAAAAGATGCAGACTTAATCGCACCAGGTAGTTTCAGAGGGCGGCACACATCCCAATTCATAATCCTGACCCCAGTGCAAAAAAGGATTTGTGCAGAAGTAGGATTTTCAGGCCCCGATTTAATCAGAGCCTGTGTTTCATAAGCTACCTACCTTACAGAAGAATCATCAATGATTTGCCCTACTTGAAAAAAACTCACAAACTACTGAGGTCCCAAAGTCCACCGTTGAGATCTCTCAAGACTTTTTTCTAAAAAAGTTCTGCACAGAGCACAATCTTGAATAGGAAATCATATAAAGGGGCTGTACCCACTATAAAAGATCTCTCCAAACACTGGCATTAGGTCAAAAAAGAACTACAACACACACAAAAATAAACATAAAAAAACAAATCAAACAAAAATCCTACTGTTTATTTTAAGCTTTTCTAATTAAAGTGTCATCAAGTCTGAGGATTCAGTTCAAGGAAACATTCAGTAAACAAACTGAAAGCATCTTCACAAAGTTCCTCTGAGGTATGTCATATACCACTAATCACATCCTTATCAGATTACCCCTTTGCCAGCGCCTATAGGGTAAACCAGGACACTATCACCCGCTCAACTCTTCCAATCCCAATGACCTTTCCTCCCTTGACATAAGATCGCATTGGGTTTGTAATTACTTAAAGAGTAACCCCTATCGGGGAAACATGCCAGATTAGAGTCTCAATGACTATGCCAATCTCATCCTAGAATATTGCATAGTTGTTTGAAGGAAATCGGAGTATTTCCAACATAATGTGACCAGACTAGGCCCTCATTTGTCAAGGCACTACAGACATATTTGTGATCCATGGAAAATTGATTATGATTTAACACTACTACCTTTAAGACACCTTCCACCACAAAGACTGCTGGCTTCAGCTTCAAACCACAATACAAGAAATCAGTAAATAGTATTACGAGGTTGATACTGTTTCTGACAAAAAAATCTTCTCCTCTGTACCAATTACTGTTTCATTTTCAATTCACTTTTGTAATCATAGAGGGCGTTGTAATGAAGCGATGGAGTCGTACAAATAAGCTTAGTTTATATTGTGCCAATATCAGGGCCCACTGGGGAGGAGGAAAGGAACACGTCCAGCCATGACCAGATCCAACCGCTTCACTCTCACATTCCAAATGACATCCAATATTCCACTTCGGACATATGAATGACATGACCCACATTCTTAGAATGAGAAAAAGCAACAATATCATTACCTAATAACCGTAACTTTACCACATACCCCCTTTTTAAATATATATCACTGATTCCCTTTTTTTTTTTTAAATCCACAATGCAACGCAATCCCATGGAAATCAGTATCAGGAAAGACAGCCCCTGGGCAAAACTGTCCATAGAGTCATGGTCTAGTGCACTGAAGAACTCTAAACCTATCCTAGACTCTAGCCCTACATCATCATTAGATAAATTCTCCCACTGGATAGAATCCTCACTGGACAAAGTGATTCCGGTTAAAGAGATCCCCCGTAGGATGAGAGAGAGGACAGCGCCGTGGTACTCGCCCCAGCTTAGAGTGCTCAAACAGGCCTGTAAACGGTGGGAAAGGAAATGGAGGAAGGATTATAGTGAGACCAGTAAAAGGGAGTATAGATACAATTAGATGCTACCAAGCGGAAATTAAAAAAGCCCAGGCTCTTTATTATGAAGCAAAAATCAATTCAGCAGTCAATACTCCTAGAGAAATCTTCCGAATAGCGAAGACCCTCCTAGAGATCCAGGCCCCCGAAACTCTGACCACAATCTTCACCGATCGGTGCAATTAATTTGCTGATTACTTTCAGGGAAAAATTCAGACGATATATAATACATTTCCTGTCTCCCCATGTCCCAGTGATCCTCCCGTCCCAGCCCCCCTTCGTGACCCCTCCGATACCACCAGGACTACACACCCCATTCGGTGTTCCTTGGAGAAATTCCCACTGCTAGACCAGGACACGCTCTTAAAAACCTTTGCTCAGATAAAGTCGGGTTCCCCGTGTGACCCAGCACCCCCTCACCAGATGGGCAAGGTGAAAGAGGTGGTGCTTCCAGTAATACTGGAAGTCATAAACCTCTCCATCACCAATGGCCAGGTTCCACCTTCTTGGAAACACGCCATGGTGAGAGCACTACTGAAGAAACCGAGCCTAAATCCGGATGTCTTGAGTAATTATCGTCCAATTTCTCTGCTACCAATGGCTTGTAAGGACCTGGAAAAACATGTTAACTCCACCCTCTCGGCTTTCTTAGAATCCCATAATCTCCTACACCACTCTCAGACCGGTTTCCGCCCCCTTTTGGGAATGGAACGAGCACTTATCACCATAGTGGAGGAATCAAAAAAAATAATTGACCAGGGAGGAGCAGTGGCCATCATTCTCCTCGACCTGAGTGCCACCTTCGACACGGTCAATTTTGACATCCTCCTTAACAGGCTTAGGAGTATAGGAGTGTCGGGAGGAGCAATCTCATGGATTCAATCTTACCTCAGTGGTAGAACATTCCAAGTATTTGCAGGAGAATCCACCTCCAGGTGCTTACCCCTGAGGTATGGAGTACCTCAAGGATCTTCCATGAGTCCTACCTTATTCAACGTATATATGAGGCCGCTGGCGGATATCGTCCTGCCATTCGGGATAAAAATTGTCCCCTATGCGGATGATACCCAGCTGGTAGTTTCCCTGAATCACCCGCACAATGCTCCTTCTGACCTTGAATCATGCTTGGGGAAGGTGGCTACCTGGATGCAACACTCCTGCCTCAGGCTTAATGAAGACAAATCTGAAAGAATGTATTTGGGCAATCGGCCCAAAGCGGACCTCAAGCTGCAATGGCCAACATGTCTGGGACAAGCACCCACCCCAAAGACCAAGATTAAAAGCCTGGGGGTATGGCTCGATAAATCATTAAAATTTGATCACCAAGCTGTAGAAGTGGCCGGTATTTGTTACGGCATCCTTGCTGAGGAAAATTCTTCCTCTCCTCCCTATGGGGGCAAGGAGAACTATGGTCCAGGCCCTGGTCCTCTCGCGCTTGGACTATGGTAACTCATTGTAGCTGGGCGCGCCTAAATCTACCATAAGGAAACTCCAAGTTGCCCAGAATTGCGCCGCTAGGATGCTGCTTGGGACTCCCAGAACTCAAATCGGCGACGCCGTGTCTGAAGACCTTAAACTGGCTACCCATTCTGGAGAGGATCAAATTCAAATCCCTCTGTATAACCCACAAAACCTTAATGGGCAAAGGTCCCTATATCTATAAATCCATCATCACTTTCTATCATCCCAGGAAATCTCTCCGCTCTGCAAGCCTGAGCCTGGCCGTCATCCCAAAAATCAAAAGGATGCGAAGTGGGGGCAGCTCCTTCTCGTATTGCATAGCCAGGCTGTGGAATACCCTTCCCCTGCAGTTACGTTCAGAGACTCATCATCTCACCTTCCGAAAGCACTTGAAAACATGGTTATTTCAGAACATCAACCTGTAAGCTTCGTTCCTTCTCCTGCCGGCGCTGAGATGCCTTAGGGTAGCTACGCGCTTTAAGAAATGCTAACTAATAATATATGTATATATATATATCTATATATATATAGATATATATATATATCTATATATAGATATATATATATATATATCTATATATAGATATATATGACTATCAAACAGAAGAATACTAATTTAGATACAAAATCAGGAAAAAGCAAAGCATAGGATAAAACAGAAAATACATATCTAGAGTTAACAAGCATGAGTGCTACTGGATAAAAGAACATAAAACGCAAAAACAAATTATTCCAAAACCTAATCCTCTAATTTTTTGGTAATCTCACAACCCTTTTATGTGAGAAATTATTCACAAAATTCGAATCGACTTCACTATAAGTTCCTTCCACTCTGCTGTTCAAACTCCTGATCAATTCTCCCAGTGTCCCCACTGAACAACAGGTTGTCCTCATCATCCTCCTCCTGCTCAAACATCTTCTCCTGCCCTGGTTTAAGTGGTACAACAGAGCTTTTGTTCCACCAACCTTTGTTTCTCAATAATACAGCATAACTAATCACTCTTTCCACTTGAACCGGAGCAGAAAATTTGGATGCACCTTTACCTCGTGAAATGGGCGTGACAATGCATACCCAATCACCCACTCTAATGACTTTGGGTCTGACTATGACACGCATTATGATACAATTTCCCTTTAACTTGAGCTGTTGAAGCTTGGCCCCGTGTCTTTCCTGATGGGAGGTGATTTCAACATTACCCCGGATCAGGCATTGGATAGCACTTCGCGGGCGCCTGATCCCAAGCCACGTGCGCGGCGGGCTCTTCATTCCTTGCGCGAGCAGCTATCATTAATAGACATAGGTCGAGCACATAACCCACAGCACATGGATTATACACATTATACCAGTTGTCACAACACATGGACGAGTATTGATTATTGGTTGTCCTCCCCCACTATATCTGGCTGGTGTCACTCAATCCGGACGTTCCCGCGGACATATTCTGATCACTTCCCTGTATTATTGGCCTTGAAAGTCCCCCGCCCAGAGGGCTTCGAAAGGCAATGGCGGTTCCCTAGTCGTGCCTTAGACGATGATTTATTCCAACACGAAATTCGGGAGGCTATTGAGGAATACTTCGCCATAAACACTGGTTCAGTAGACTCTGCAGCGATGTTATGGGAGGGCTTTAAAGCTCTCATAAGAGGTGTATGCATATCCAAACACGCCTGAGTGCTGCGAGATTTACGCAGAACTTTGGCCCGTCTAGAACACGACCTCACAGTATTAGACTCCAGGCAGTTGCACACGCAAAACCCCGAAGTCGACAAACAACGGATGACCCTGCTCACAGAATACAGAGATACTGCTGAGCGAGAGATCCTATTCATGGGGAAATACCATAATGCAAAGCAATATGGCGAGGGTGAGCGTCCGGGACGTGTATTAGCACAGATGATCAGACCTCCATACAGTAAGGCATATGTTCCCAATTTACAAACATCGACGGGGCAACAACTTACAGACACACTTGAAATCCAGAAGGAATTTCTGTCCCATTTTAAAGCCTTATACACCACCAGAGTTGGGCATGGCCACTCCGAGCAGGAGACTTATCTATCGGAGATTGCGCTTGTCTACCTCGAGAAGTATATGCAAGACTTCCTGGCGGAACCCATCTTGGAGGCAGACATTATCGAAGCCATAACTGCTCTGAGGTCGTCCTCGGCCCCTGGCCTAGACGGCTTCACGGGCGAATTTTACAAGGCCTTTAAGGACTTATTGGTACAGCAGCTCCTGGGGGTGTATGCGGAAGCCTTGGAGGGACAGGTTTTGCCACCCACTCTCCGCAAAGCGGTTATAATTCTCCTCCCCAAACCTGGTAAAGATCCCCTGCTCTGTGGCTCGTATCGGCCCCTTTCGCTATTGAACCTAGACTACAAAATTCTGGCCAAGGTTCTCGCATGTCGTCTCTCCCTCTTAATGGAATCCATAATATCTCCGGCACAATCCGGTTTCATCCCCCATCGCTCCACAGCTCTCAATCTGCGAACCTTATTCTCTACCCTGCACAGGATAAGTCCTGAGGTGCCAGCGGCCGCGATTTTACTCGATACAGAAAAAGCCTTTGACTCCCTGGAATGGCCATTCTTTCTGTCCATTATGCGACGCATGGGAATGCCGCTTGGTTTTGTTGCGACCACAGCACTGCTGTATAGCCAGCCCACCGCTCGGCTCAGACTAAATGGTACCCTGTCTGAACCCTTTACCCTATCGCGAGGCACAAGGCAGTTCAGCCCGCTTTCGCCCTTATTATTTATTTTGGCCATGGACCCACTGATTCGGCATTTTTAAGAAAAACACCTTCACAGAGGCCTACAATTTAACACAGGTCCATTACTAGTATCGCTATATGCAGATGATACAATTCTTTATGTTCGTAACCCGCATATTAATTTAGATCCCCTCATCCGTGAAATTCTCCGCTTTGGCGTGTATTCCGGCCTTAGCATCAATTGGCACAAGTCCGTGATTTTTCCACTCACAACCAGCACGGAAAAGTGGGAACTAGAGTTCCCACTGGAGTGGTGCACAGACTCGGTAAAATATTTGGGTATACACATACACCTCGACACTGAACAGATTATCCGCCTTAACTACGGCCAGGCGATACACGCATTAGAGGCACAGATAGACAAATGGCTCAAACTTCCACTTTCCATTGCAGGCCGGGTGGCTCTTGTCAAGATGTTCGTGCTCCCTAAGTTCTTATATTTATTTCATAACATTCCGATCCCCCTTCCAAACAGGTTTTTTTTTTTTTTACTCTTCGTTCCCATCTAATACGATTGGTGTGGGGTGATAAACGGGCCCGGGTCCGCTGGCAGGTTATGACGTTGCCCTATGACAGAGGGGGATATGGAGTCCCTGATCTACAGCTGTATTTCTTGGTTGCCCAGTGCAGCTACGCTCAGGCGTGGTACCACCCAGATGCCAGAATCCCTTATCTACGTCCGGAATCAGATCTAGTTCTCCCTGAAACACTGGCTACCATCTTGCCTAAAGGCCTTCCCAGAGACCCTAAACACATCCAAACGGTCTCCGCTACCAGTTGGGCGTGGGAGAAACTAAGACGGATCACTAACACGCCATTTCTTTATGCTGCATCCCTTCCACTCCCAAATGCCAGATGGCTGCCGATTACCGGCGACAAACTCATACAACGCACATGCACTAAATTCAACATTGTCAAAATGGGCGATCTGTTTCCAGGTGGCCATGCCTTCGACGCAGATGACATGACCCGATTCCCCGATGCAACGTTCATGGATAAGTTTCTGCTATTGCGAATTCGTTCTGTGTTACGAGCCACTTTCCCAGACTTTCCCCTTGAACCCCCGTCCTTCTCCCCGCTCTCCATGGTTATTGAGAGCACTCGGGGCGTACACCTTATCTCCAAGCTCTACAAGACGTGTGCGGACATTATCCCACTTAATGATGAGAGGGTCCGCAGGGATTGGGAGAGCGATTTGGGTAACCCAATAACAGATGCACAATGGGCTGCGTGCTGCGCAGTGACGAAGAATGTCTCCTTTAATAGCCGCCACAAATTGATACATTTCAAATTTCTTCGTAGAACATATGTTACTCCAGCCAGAGTCCACAGAATAGATCCCTCCGGATCACACAATTGCCATAGATGCAATGCCCCACATGCAGACTTCGCTCACCTTGCATGGACCTGCCCACGCATTCACTCCTATTGGGTAGAGATACATAAGACACTGAGCAGTATGGTTAACTTGCCAATAGATCCCCTGCCCGAGATTGCCCTCCTAGGGTACGTGGTTCAGTTTCCCCAAAAAATTCGTAAATTTGCAGCCATTTGTCTGTTGTTAGCCAAAAGAGAAGTCGCCATTCACTGGGGAGGCAGGTCCGCACCCATGGCTAAGGGATGGATGAGTAGCCTGGCATCTTGCACCACGAGAAGCGAAATATATGCGACCACGATTCCTCCCACCTCCAGACCCAGGGACATATGGGGCCCTTTCCGAACCTACCTTGAATCACGGCAACACGACCCCCCTACACAACAGGAACAGGGTATTGTGCCCACCGGGGTGGGATAGATAATTCCAGCAAACAGGCAGGGTGCCATTCCAACACCCTCTTGGTCATTTATTTCGCCTAATGTTATGCATCATGTATATAGACAATAACGCTATGGGTCGTATTTGTATAATCTGGGCAACTGTACACATCTAGGGATTTGCCACTGAATATTGAAAAAAGATTTATATTCAAAGCTTCTTATTGATGTGTTTCCTGACTGGACCAAATGAAGCATGTACGATCCTCTTCAATGTTCCTTGACAATGACTGCATTCGTGCATTTATATCACACTGCTATATGTTAAAATGCTAAATAAAGTTTATAAAAAAAAATAAAAAAAATATGATGGAATAGATTCTCCCCCTCCCCCCAGGCGCTGTAGGGTGAGAAGTTCCCCACAGGCATGGCATAAAATAATGTTGAAGGTTACAATGCTACAATGTTGAAGATTTACCTGTTATTGCTATGTTGTTTTTTTGGAAAACACGAAAGAAACAAATCTAAAAAAAAAAAAAAATTGATAGCTTGAATATTCTGGACTTGCCGTTCTGGAGGATAGTCTCGAAATTGCACTGTGTCTAGAATGGACAGATGAAAGGGAGCGTCTGGGAGGGAGTCAGGTGTGACTTTGGCATGTAGTAGGTTTGCCGTAGTCTGGAGGTGGGAGCCTACTGGCTGGGATGAGCCTGCCTTCAACAGCCAATCATCGAAGAAGGCAAAGACTGGAACCCCTGACCTGCGCAGATGTGGTGCAACCACCACCATCACTTTCGCAAACACCCAAGGACACTGGTGAGGCCAAAGGAGAGCACGGACAACTGAAAATGCTCTTGGACCAACATGAACTACAGGTAGCTCCTGTGCGCCGGCATGACAGGATGAGGAAATATGCGTCCTGAAAGTCCAAAACACCATCCAGTTCCCAGGGTCCAAGGCAGACAGGACCTGAGCTAAGGGGAACATTTTGAGCTTCTCCTTTTTCAGGAAGCAGTTAAAAAGGTGAAACTAACCCAACATCTGGCTGGTGGTACCACATGATCTGTGTGGGCCGCGTCCAGGGCCATGAAGGGGCTGGGAACCCTGTTGCCCTTGGTGGCTGGGCAGGAAAGGATGCAGTTGGTAGCCCCTACAGTGGTCATGGAAGGGGCGAAAGGCAGACTGGGGTTGGCAAGGGGCCATGGATAGGCTTAAGGACTAGGCTATAGCTCTGCTATCCTTAAAGAGCTTCAGCAGTGAGTTTGCCTTCTCACCAAAGTGGCGAAGGCCATCAGTGAGCATGTCCATGAGCAAAGCTTGGACATTTCCCAAGAAGCCAGTAGTTCTCAGCCAGGCATGGCATCTCAGTGCTACTGACGATGAGATCACTCTACCCAGCAAGTCGGTTGCTTCAAGTTCATGTCTTATGGTGAACTGTGCCTCATCTAGTCCATTAGCAATTGCTTGAGAGAGTATGGCTTGGGCCACCTCCGAGCCCATGGGCAGCACCTGTGCACCTGAATTCCACACAGTGTGCTGGTATCAGCCTGAAAGGTATGTGGTGTTCACCAACCGCAGTGCTAGGTTGACAGAAGAGAAAATCTCTTACCGAAGGTATCCAGCCTTTTTGATTCCCTAACCGGTGGAGATGGTAAGGACAGCTCCTGGATTTATCCTGGAACGGGGGCTTGAACCACCAAGCTCTCTGGGGTGGGGTGCTGGATGAGGAAACTGGGGTCCCCAGGAACAGGGCGATGGTGACAGACCATTATCCTGTACACAGGAGCCCCAAGGAGGACATCTGTAAGGGCTTCTTTGAATGGGAAGAAAGGTTGAGAATGGGTGACTCAAGGCTGAAGCACCTCTTTATGTTCGTCTTGACTGCCACTGAGGGAGTTTCCAAGGTCCAAGACATTAGTTGAACTCTCCAAAAACATTCCGAATGAGGAACTCTCCTCCATAGCCATGGTAGGGGGAGAGTCCAATCCAGTGTCTGGTGAGTTTTCCAAACCACTGGCATCCACCAGTTTCTGTACCAGTTGTCCTCTGTGTCATCAAGGGGATGATGGTAACCATAAGGGTCCTCTGACCCCTCCCAATTGTCACCCTCTCCAGGCCTGTCAAAAGAAAAAGGCAATGGCTCTGTCACGGCGGGGCACAGTACCGGTCGGTGTCGAGTGACAACCATCCGGCTTCATGTAGGAGTTGGGTATAACAATGGGGCCGGGGCCGCAGCAGGGCGTCAGGCGTGCCAGAAGAGACAGCACAGGAGTGGGTGCTGCAGAAGGTCGCAGTCTTGCAGTTGGCGAAGCTCCTGACCCAGAACAGGATCCAAGAGGCCCAAATGGCAGAATCAGTAGGGGTCCCTCCTGTACCGGTGGGGCCTGAAGTCACTCAAGAGGGGTCAGGCTGCCCAAATATGAGGTGCATAGTCTCATAAAACTCCTTGAGTTGGGCGGGGGTTGTTCCGGCTCCGGGAAACTCTGAAAGGCATGGAGCCAACCCTAGCACAGGCTCATCACGAAGCGAGGCCTAGAGTGCTTCCACTCTGTTTTCTTGTGGGACTTACACCATACCTTGGATCAAGACGACAATAGTTGACAGCAGCTCCCCGAGTGGTCCCGGGATCGAGAGCGTCATGGGGTCATCAGGCAGTGAGGAGCTTGAGGAACCATTCCCTAAGCATCTTGAAATTCATGGGGCGGCAGTCCTCACAGGTCCTGGAGTTGTAGTCCCGCTCCAAGCGCCAGAGGCAAACAAAATGAGGGTCTGTCACAGACATCTGGCCGTGACAGTCACCACATGGTTTAAAGCTTGTTGGCTTCTTAGAGGATATCCCTAACACACCAGGAGATATAAATCTCAAAAAAGCATCGACAAAAGTCAAGAAAGTTAGAAAAAAATTGACTGGGGGTAGTTCTCTTTGGATCTGCACGGACTACCATGGAAAGAAAAGAACTGACGCCAGCATGCTGGAGTGGCACCTATATAGGCACCGCGGACGACATTTTCATTGCGGACACCACAGCTGAGCCGAACAATGCCACCTACCAACGCGCAGGGGGACTGCTTGAAAATGTCCAGATCCAGTTTGACAAGTGGGTAATATTCTTAGGTAAGGAATCTGCAGCTAGAAGTCTCTAACAGATAAAATAAACAAAATAAAAATATTAGAACCTGGCAGTCATTGCATTAATGGCTCACGTCCTGACCACTTCATCAGTTGTTAGTATGTGCAAAGCAGGAAACTTGTGTCTATCCAACAGCTGTACATCACTTGATCACTAGGCCTACAATGTATGGCACTACTGTTCTAAGGAAAATAAGGGCACGGAGCATGCATGTCTTTGTAATTAAAAGAAAATGCATGCAGATGTATGCCTGGATTATAAGTACTGGAGAGATACTGATAGGATACATCAACCTGGAAATCTCAAAAACGTACTGTGCATTCACTTACCTGATTTACTTCCAGGGAGGTTACTGGATTTCTTCAGTTCTGATTTGGACTTGGAGGCCAGAAGACATCTCCTAAACCAGTCCTCCTTCTCCCTGCCGGTCCTTCCAAACAGATAAAGCACTTGGTCCTTTTGGCCACCTGTTTTTCCGCCATCTTGCAAAGGAGCTGTTTTCTTGCCTTCTTCAATGGCAAGGTCAACTCTTTCTGTGGGAGGCCTTTCTTCTTCGTTATCTTTATCTGTCTGGGCCTTAGACATAAAGTCATCTTGTCTACCGAGTTCGATGCAAATTGGGTACTTTTTATTCCAGACACGCTTTCGAGCCAAATTCTTAGGAACAAGATACACCTACACAAAAAAATGGAAGCTTAATCACAAAAGGCATTAACCTTGGTCCTTGTACAGAAAGAATGACAATAATGCCTGCTCTACATTTCCGGTGCTAAATAATTACTTTATTCATAACAAAAATAACTATGTCAATCATATCCAAGGTGTTTTAAATAAGCATGCATTTCCATTGATAATTACCCTATTGAAATAGGAGCTGAGAGCAAATACGTTTGTTTCAAGTGACTGATGTTAGAGTAATTGTATCCACAGATAGCTCTTTTAATTCAGTATGTAAAGTGAAAGACCAGTCATCGAAAGGGAAAGCTAGTGTTGGCAACATGAAAGGTAGTACATGGAATACAGACCAACTAGCAATTCCTTTTGAGTTATAATAGTTTAACATTGCCCCCTTGATGCTATCTTCGTTTTTATACATTTTATGAAAATTCATTTTTGTGGTGAGGATCATACTAGAAAATGAAATCCACATCCACACAATCGTTCACATGAAAACAACCCTGAAGTAAAAAAGAAATGAGGAATCCTTGTTTCTAGTTTCTGACTTATAAGGGGTATGTGGGCTCAAATGGAGCACCATGCACCTTACTTTTAAAAATGCAACAGGTGCTTGGTGTCCCATCATGGATGATCTGAACCATGCTCCACACTCCAAGAAGTGGCGACCAGTAAGACCTATTACTCTAATGAGGTGAGGCACTGCTACGGTCAAGGCTTGACAGGTGTTTCAGAGGCTATGAACAAGTGTTTTTGACATGTACCTTCCAAATGGTGCTTTTAGGTCAACCGCTGGTACCAAATTAGCAGGTATGATACTTTTGTTTGCTGGAATAGATTTAAAAATGACACCTTTTCTCTCTAACTTTACATACAAATACGCCAGGACTTCGATGATGTTGCTTTTTCAATATTTGACTGTTAATAGCGTTGTTTCTGGCATACAACACTTTAGTATTTTTGTTGAGGTCTGTTTTCGTCCTTTAGTCGTTTTCTCAATAGGACACACCTGGACCACATATCTTGTCCAAAGTGATTTTTTGTTCCTTTAAAGTACTGTGAAGAGACTGCAACCTTCCATTTGTGTACCTTAAACGAATCGTGCAGCTTTGCCATTTGAACTCACCAATATGAAAACTCTGCTCAACCCTGATGCACAGGTCTCCTCTAACCACCTCCAGGTGGACAACAGACCTCAACCTCTCCATACATGACCAAGACGGGCAATGTCAGCTGGGATATGCTCTTGCCATTTTTGGTCTACAGACATCAACAGTTCCATTAGCACATTAGATTGATTTTCAACATGATCACAGGTCAATGTGAATCTGTTTTCTTACTTTTGCTACTGATGGAGCAGGGTAAATGAAAATGTTTTAACCTCCTAATATTTTCGTAAAATAATTAATAAACATGTTCGTTTAAGTAAATAACCAACAATGTATGTTACATGATTAAGGGTTAAAGGTAACACGCTATTCCGTGTGCAAATTAATCAACTTATAATTGTTTACGTGTCTAACATAACATAATACTTGCGTACTAATTAAATAATAAACGCATGATTTGTGCTTTTAAATAAAACGTGTGGTTGCAAAATAAAGCGATGGTAAGTAAGGGACAGCTTTATATGTTGCTTTTTGCTAGGTAATACCTAATTGGGGTACGTAGAAAGACGGGAGGGAAACGAAAGGGTTTATATTTCTTTGTTTTAACAATATTTTGTTTATCTTTGAAAATAGTGCGCTTAGGCCTGTCAAGCAGCGATATAAAATGGCCGCCAGTTGCTAGAGTACGCATGAGCGGGGGACCATGTGATAGAGGAGAGAGGCTGTGGAAAAGGGATGATCACGTGCTGGTGCTGAGAGGCTAAGATGGAAGTATGGTCAAGGCTGTTGTGACCTTTCTGAGCAGATGTGTGCCAAGATGATCAGCAAGAAGCGTGAGAAGTCCAACTGAATCAATAGACGGAACTGTTAAACCCAAAATGTAGCAGAAAAAGATACAAATTGGACTGATCGAAACGGATGAGCAATGACAAACTGTGGGAAACGATGCAAGCAAGGACATTCCACACGGAACTGGTTAAGACCAGGAAGTTTGATTAAAATGTATATGCGCCTGAGTTTTGACCAATGAGAAAGAATCACGCCATGAAGAAGAAACATTTTATGTTGTAAGCTAGAATTAGGGTATAAGAAGACCTACTCTTGGTGGGAGGGGTTAGTTGCTGCGGGAGTTGCTGATGTAGATGCTGCGGGAGTTGCTGGAGAAGTTAGATGCTGTAGATGGGTGAAGTTGTGGTTGCTGATGCTGACGAGCTGATGCTGCTGCAGCTATTTTTCTTTTCCAGTTGAGTATAAGATGCTGCTTTAGGAGAATTTTTCCTGATAGATTTTTATTTTAGAACTATTAGATTTTCCCCAAATAGATAGATTGATCTTTAGAGTTCTTACTATGATAACCCTATTTTTCCGTCTAATAAATATGCATTGCAATTTCATTTTATTCTTATAGTGATTATAAATGTAATGATCAGAATAATAAACTTAACCTTATTTCTTGCATAAAAACTTTATATAAACTTTATTATTCTTTAAACAAATGACTCCGTGATTCTTTAGCTCAATGATTAAAATGAAATGTTAAAGAGTTTATTGTGATTGAGCTGGTCTTAATCACCATCAACTGATTCCTACTAGTTGGTCCATCGACCAATGAGCGGAATACCTTAAAGCGAATGAGAAATATTATGTCATGATAAAAGAGGTATCCCGTCTCCTTCCAGCGAATCGTTTTCTCCTAGGTTAATGACGGAGGAAATCCAGGGAATAAAAGAGTAAGTGAATGTATATGCGGTGTTATGGGCCCCACCGTCATATGGATATAGTGTGTGTGTTAGAGGAATAGTTGCACCTGGATGACCAAAGCATATAGGAGAATTATTTTTATTGTTAACGCTGGATCAGATTTCTTGGTAGCAGAGTTATGGTTACTATAGATTAGTTTGGTGATTATTGATAAGTTCATGTCTAACACTTTTTGTTGAGTCGCGTTATGTTATATGTAAGTTTTCACGCTTCTGGGAGGTAGGAAGTGGAACACGTGTGGCAAGAGAAGTCACATGGAATTGTGCATTGTCTGAGTTCATTTTTGGTGATAACACAGGTTGTGTTATGATAGGGACATTTTCCGTATAAAAGGTGTGTAAGTGAAATAGTGATCGGTTTTCTTGTGAAACTTTGGCCTTAATTCTCAGGAGCAGTATAGTCTCCACATGTGTTTTATCCCCAGAGAAACGGGTTTACTGATTGCTTGAAAGAAGGGTAAGGTAGAGGGAAGTACTACTTTATCGGCGAAACAAAAAATTCTGTGGTAGGGTAGAGGTAAGCGCTGCCTACTGGAAAATACAGAGTTCTTGTGTAAATGGTCAAAGCTATCTCTTTGGTTTAGCGAATCAGACAATGGAAATGTGTTTTAAATGTAGTAACTAACAAAGAATTGTTGAAAAAGAAATTGCCGATAAATTTTGTAAAGGAGGGGTCAAGAGCAGAAGTGACGTAGACAAGAGTCGCGCTGGAATTGGACAGTGCGTTAGTCACATGGAAACAGGAGCAGAACTGACGTAGACAGACGCCGCGCTGGGATTGGACAGTGCGCGGTAGACAGAAATCGCTCTGATTGGAGCATTGGTGTGAGTCGCGCTAGTATTGGTTGGAATAACGCATAGAGAACAGTGTTGAATTGCGGATCATTTAAGGAGAAAAGAGGTTGTGAATCATGTCGTACTATGAGTATGGTAGAGAGAAAACGTCATGGATGACGAAAGTTAAGAACTTTTTTAAGAAAGACAAAAAGGTAGTGACTAGAGAGGGACAAATAATTCCTCCGCCGAAATCACCAGCTTCACATATGATGCTGAAATATGGATATCATACATGCATATGTTTAGAAAATTGGACAAAATACACCAAGAATGATGGAGCATTGGCTTTCCCTGAGAATGGTTCATTTAATGTAGCTGTACTACGGAACTTGAGAGAAAAGATGGCAATGTTAGAACCTAGAACTAGACCGACACAGTTTGAAGCTTTAACGGAATGGGAAGATGAGATGTATGAGCGAGAGAGAGATTCAGAGGTTTAAAGAATCATGAGTTTGTGCCTGGAAGGTTATGGGGAGTAAATCATGAGGACAGAATAAAGCGTTGGAGATGTGCTAACATGACAGGAGGTTTGTTTCCAGCTTTTACAGTTGAGGAAGAAGCAAAGAGAAAGTGTACAGAGAAAAAGAAACATGTAGTGGTAGAAAAGTATGTGTATGGTGGTAGTGAAACGGTTGACGAATTGCTGGAAGATATTTTAAACAGAAACCCACCTCCATACCAACAGACTTCTGCGGTGGTGACACCTAATGCACCGCCAATGGAAACTGGGAGGAATAAAAATCCCGAACGAAGAGATGAGACAAATAGGTCACAAGATCAATTAAAAACTTCACAAAATGAAGAGATAGAAAGTGACAATGCAACTGAATTAGCAAAAACGACAAGAGAATTGACTGAGAAAATAAGAGAATTGACAAAGAATATGGAAGCTGTAACTGTACCAGTAATGATAGGTCCAGTAATGCCAATTTTTGAGAATCAGAAAATTGATGAACGTTCTTTAGTGATTCCCATGAATTCACATTTGCAAAGAAAAAGAGAAGGGATGGAGCTGAATAATGAAGGTGGACACAATTTGGCTAGTACCTATAGACCAAGCCCACCTACAAATTTGACGATAAATGAAAATGAGATTAGGAGAATGCCTATGGTGACAGAGTCTGCATCAGGAACACCAGAAAGAAGTAGCAATTGGATAGAATTAAATAGTACACCTGTAGGTCCGATCCAGATGAGTTAAATGAATGGATGAAAGCGTTAAAAACAAAAGAACCGGAAGTGAAACCATTAGATGTAATTAGGTTGAAAATAGACATGGAAGAATTGATTTTGGGAACAACTGGAACAGAGAAATTAAAAAATTATCAGGATGATGAGATTATGTTTTTGTGCAAAAGTCTTACATGGAGAGCTAGAAATTTACATGACAAATTGGAAGAGACAGCAAATGAACTAGGAGTGGAATTTGTGAAAGTGAGAACGTTGCAGAAACCATACAGAGTAGATTTTTGTGAGAAAGACATAGAGAATTTGAACACATCAGGAAGACTGACCCAAATAAAAGAGTTAATTGTTTTATTGAGAAAATGGGGTGATGTGGATAGATGGAGAAATAGATGGTCGAAAAGGAATGAGAAAACAACAGATAAAGCATCTTTGGCTTTTGCAGTGACAGATAAGGAACCAGTTGTAAGGGAGTACCCGATGAGAGAAACTCCAGGTGGTAGTTATGTGCATGTTCCATGGACCAGACAGGATATACTGTCATTTACAAATGACTTCCCAAAATTGAGAGAGAAACCAGTAGAATGGTACAGACAAGTGGAAAGATTTGTGAAGGTTTCAAAGGTGTTGTGGATAGATCTGGATGGATTGTTTGATATAGTAGTGCCAGCTGATTTGTGGACAGAATGTAAGATTACTATTGATTGGCCAACTGTAGAATATCCAAGGGACGCTAAAACAGGAGCGCCAGGACCAGAAGTGATGAGGAAGTACGACCAAGTAATTACCTTTTTGAAGAATAAGATTCCACCTAAAGAAACAGATTGGGTAAAAATAGACAGAACAACGCAGGAAAGTAAAGAATCAGTGCACGCTTACTATGAGAGATTGTTGTTGGTTTTCAAACAGTACAGTGGTTATGAGACACTGAATGAGAAGGATATGCGTCATTTTGTATATAGGTTTGTGTATGGATTGAAACCAGAGATAAGTGAAATGATTAAGCAGCATATGATTTGTTGGCAGAATAGCACAGTGGATGAGGTTTTGAGATATGCTAAGTATTGCAGTGATGATATTGAGAGTAGACAGCGTAAATTGAAAGAAAAGGCCATGTGGGCGCAGGTGAAAGTTGCAGAGACGCAAGAAGCTCAATTGAGTAATACTGGTAATGAAACAGGACAGGTTAGATCCCGACCTAATATAGGTAAAGGAAAAGGACAAATGAGCATAGATGAGGCAAAGAAAAAGTGGCCATGCCACAACTGCGGAAAGCTAGGACATTGGAGAAACAAGTGTAAATTTCCTCCAAAACCTAATGTGGAAAATCAATCATTAAATTCACAGGTGCAGAGTGAGGTAGTTACTCAACAAGGTCAGGTGCCACAACCACCACTTCCCAAGAGTGTTAACCAACAGAAATACAGTGCAGAAACAGGATTCTACGGAGGAGAACAGGTAACACAGTTGCCGCGCGCAGCTGCAATTTCTCAATATTGGTTACGACAGGATGAAGATGACACGGATAAAAGTTCCTGAAGGTGCCTAGGAGAGGGGGAAGAGTGCGTGCTTGGCGCAACTCTAGAGGTAGATCAGTCTGGTCCATTTGTGGATGGAGAAGTGAATGGTGCAAATGTAACATTCCTTGTTGACACTGGAGCTACCCGTTCTACTGTTAGGTCAGTGGAAATCCCAAACTTTCCTCTCTCAGGTGAACATATCCAAGTAGTTGGAGTTTCAAATCAGCAAATTAAAACGCCTCTTACTAAATTAGTGAAGGTAAGAATTGGTCCATTTAGCGAAATGCACCGATTTGTGGTATGCGATTGTAGCCCCGTGAACCTATTAGGACTCGATTTATTGTGCAAGATGAATTGCACTATCTATTGTACCCCAGACGGAATTGCATTTCAGACTCCAGATGAGGATGTGCTGTATAAAATGACAATGGTGAATTTAGAACCAGAAGTAAATGGTTTGTTTCCTGTATTTGATGCAGAGAAAATCCCAATTGAATTGAAAAAGACAGTGAAAGAAGAAGTGTGGGACTTTACGGGAGAAGATGTAGGATTAATGAAAGGAGTAGATCCCGTTAAAATAACAGTGAAAGAGGGAACGAGTTACCCAAATACGCCCCAGTATAAATTGACACCAGAAATAATTGAAGGAATAACGCCAGTAATAAATAAAATGATTGAACAAGGGATCCTAAAAGAAATCATGAGCAGTCCATGTAATTCGCCAATAATGGGACTGAAAAAGCCAAACGGAACATATAGAATTGTACAGGATTTGAGGAAGGTAAACAAAATTGTTGTGCCTTGTTGCCCGATAGTACCGAACCCTGCTGTGATTCTATACCAGATTCCACGTGAAGCAGAATGGTACACAGTAATTGATTTATGTCATGCATTTTTCTCTATTCCACCTCATCCAGATAGCCAGCCATTATTTGCATTCCGGTTTGGAGAGCGTATTTTGGCATGGTGCCGAATTCCTCAAGGGTACACAGAAAGTCCCTCAATCTTTAATCAGATTCTAAAGAAATCGTTGGAAGATTTAAGAATGCCAGAAAAATCAGTGATGGTTCAGTATATTGATGACCTACTGGTGGCATCAAAAACGAAAGAAGCATGTGTCAATGATACAATTGATTTGCTGAATCATTTAGCAAAAAGAGGACATAAAGTGTCCCCTTCAAAATTGCAGTTTTGTCAACAAGAAGTCCAGTATTTATGGCATAAAATTGAGAAAGGAGTGCGAAAGGTGACGACTGAAAGAATAAAAATGATTCAAGGAATGAGAGCTCCAATGACACAAAGAGAGGTAAGAATGTTTTTGGGAATGGTTGGATATTGTCGACAATGGATAAGCGGTTTTTCACTGATTGCTAAACCATTGCAAAAACTGACAAAGAAGGATGTTAAGGATCCTTTTGAAATGAATGATGAAGAAATGAAAGCATTCAGAGAATTGAAAAAGAAATTGTGTGAGGCTCCAGCATTAGCAATGCCTGACTATGAGAAAGATTTTGAGCTGTATTACAGTGAAAGAGATGGATGTGCATTTTCAGTTTTGGTACAGAGACATGGAACTATGAAAAGACCCATTGCGTATTTTTCGGCTGTTTTAGACCCTGTAGCGAAAGCTTTGCCTGGATGTTTGAAAGCAGTTGCTGCTACTTGTGTGAGTCTGGAACAGAGTGAAGGCATAGTGATGGGATATCCACTGAGAGTATATGTTCCCCATTCTGTGGAAATTCTCTTGACAAGAACAAAAACCCAATACATGACACATAGTCGGCTGACTAGGTATGAAAAAGTAATTTTGAGTGCAGATAATGTGACCATTGACAGATGTATGAATGTGAATCCTTCGACATCATTGCCAGATGAAGAGAGTGTGATTGAAATGGATGAAGTAGATCACGATTGTCTGAATGTGCTTGAATATTGTACAAAACCAAGGTCTGACATACGAGATGAGCCTTTGAAAGAATCAGATTATATTCTGTTTGTGGACGGCTCATGTTTGAGAACGAGTGATGGAGTTCTAAGTGCAGCATATGCAGTTTGCACAGTAGCAACTGTAATGGAAGCATCTTGTCTGAAAGGAGTACGGTCTGCCCAAGTCGCAGAATTAGTAGCTCTGATTCAAGCATGCAAGTTGGGAAGAAATGTACGGGTTACGATTGTGACAGATAGCCAGTACGGCTTTGGGGTGGTGCACGACTTCGGTCAGATTTGGTCACAAAGGGGTTTCTTGACATCTGCAGGAACGCCAATTAGAAATGGAGATTTTGTGAAAAAGCTGCTTGAGGCGATACAGCTGCCTAAACAGATTGCTGTTGTGAAGTGCAATGCACATAAAAATGGGGAAGACTACATAACTGTTGGTAATAAATATGCTGACGAAATGGCACAGTACTGTGCAAAGAATGTGGTTTCTTTAAACAAAAGTCGGGAAAGAGAGCATATTTCTTGTCCTTTGCTTTTTACTAACTCTATTGAGACATGGGATGAGGTGAGACAGTTACAAGAAGCTGCAGATGATGAGGAAAAAGATACATGGATAAAAGCAGGATGTAGAAAACATGAAGAAAATGATGTTTGGGTTTACAGAGATGAGAGACCAGTTAGGCCTGATAGCATGATTACTGACATGGCACGGATGTACCATGGACAAGCCCATATTGGGAGAGATTCAATGATCAGACTTTTTAGACAAACATGGTATAATCCAAAATTCAGAGCCATAGCTGAGAGTCTTTGTCAAAGATGTCTTATTTGTCAACAGTTAAATCCAGGAAGGAAGACAGTAGTGAGTCTAGGAACAATAGGACGAGAAGGAGGTCCTTTCAATAGAATGCAAATGGATTTTATTGAAATGCCACCTTGCAACAAACTAAGGTATGTCCTAGTGGTCGTCTGTTTGTTTTCTCGTTGGGTGGATGCATACCCAACAAGAAGGAATGATGGAATAACAGTAGCAAAACTTATGCTGCGAGAATTCATTCCGAGGTATGGTTTTCCAGTCACGATTGAAACAGATAGAGGAACACATTTCCAAAATGAATTGGTTAAACTAATTTGTGAAGCACTTAGTATTAAACAGAAACTGCATTGTGCATACAGACCAGAGGCTTCTGGAATCGTAGAGCAAGTGAATGGAACAATAAAGAACAAATTAGGAAAAATGTGTCAAGCTACAGGACTCAAATGGCCAGATGCCTTGCCATTAGTTTTAATGACAATCAGAAGTATTCCGGAAAGGAAAACTGGACTCAGTCCCCATGAAATAATTATGGGACGAGCAATGAGACAAGCACAAGTACCTGTCAACAAGCTACTGACTATAACTGATGATCTAGTGCTGGATTATTGCAAAGGATTGGCTGATGTGGTGCGTTCTGTGTTTCATCAGGTTGGACCGGATGCGACCACTCTTGAAAGAAAACCAGCTCACGACTTGAATCCAGGAGATTGGGTCCGCATAAAAGTCCACAGGAGAAGAAACTGTTTGGTGCCTCGCTGGGACGAACCACGACAAGTGATCCTGGTGACGACCACTGCAGTCAAGTGTGCAGGAGTGAAACACTGGGTACATGTCAGTCACACCATCAGAGTTCCAGAACCTGAAGATCGACATGTGAGTCGACATCTGGAAGTATTGGATAACAGTTCAGCAGCAGAAGAAGAAACAAACAGGGTGCCAGAACCTGAAGATCGACCTGTAAGTCGACATCTGGAAGACCCAACTACAAGTGCAACGACAGAAGAAATAGAAGAAATAGCTGAAGTTCCAGAACTTGAAGATCGACCTGTAAGTCGACATCTGGAAATATCAGATACCAGTTCAGAATCTGATACAGAGCATTCGGATTGTGAAGAAATTCTAAAAAGAAATTGGAATTTTGAAAGCATAAGAGAAGAAACTGAGCCAGAAGATAGTGACAGTGAGCAACCAAGTACAAGTTGTGGTAAAAATCCTTCGGAGATAATATTAATAGATGAAGAAGGGAGAGTTTCAAACAAAAAGCTAGAAAAATCGGAAGATCCCCGAGGATCAATAGGGACAAATAGTCAAACACGAGAACAGGGAAATTTAGAAGCAGAAAGGAAAACTGACACAAATTCGGAAGAACCTCGAGGAGGGACAGAAATAGGTGAACGAATGGAAGATAAGAAAAGAACCACAAGTAGAGGAAGAAAATTACATTATAAGTTTCAAAATAAGAGGCAATAACGAAAGAATTGAAACAGAGTCTGAAGAAAGTGGAGAAGAAAGAAACCAAAAACTAGAGTCAAGAAAAAGATATTGGAAAACAGAAAGAGAGGAAGAAGGAAGTGAGGCAAAAAGGCAAAGAAAAGGAGACAATTGGCCCAACGAAGTAAGAAAATTAAGATACAGAATCATAAGGTTGGATGGGAAAAGTGCTGAACAAGTGAATGAATTAACAAGTCAGAGAGAGCAAGAAAAACAAGGTGGAAAACACTTGCAGAAAACGAAAAGAATAAAGAAGGTAAATCCGAAGTATAGATCGCCTGAATGGTTGTATCTTGCTTTGACTAGTAACAAAGAAGAAAAGAACACTCACGAGAACCCAGAACAAAGAAACCTGATGGGAGAAAGTGAAGTGCAACAACCCTGAAGAAGTTTAAATAGTTTCTACCGGATTTGACAAAACACTGGATCTGACGAATTTACCGGATGTGACAAAGAAAGAATTCTGAAAAAGAATTAAAAGAAAGTACCAAGCAAAGACAAAACATTGGAGTACAGAGTGGCAAATAAGTCATTTCTGAGGTGTAGTGACACAATTTTCTGGAAAACAAATAAATAAGGTTATAAAACAAAATGGAGAATACTAGAGATAGAAAATGTAAATGTGAGTTTTTAAGTAGATGGTGCAAGATGTGCTTCTTTTGTACAGGATTATTAATGACAGTATGGGTGGTTTTAGCAATCACTATTCCAATTAGTTTAGCTGTAGTAGAAACGTCTAATAACACTGAGAAAGAAAAAGGAGCTAACACTCAAGAACCAGTTATTTTAAAGAGTAGTGCAGAATTACACAAGGACAAATCAATAACAGATTTTTCAAAAAATGTTTTTACTAAATTATTATATGAGTATGTAGAAACAATGGATGTAAGAGATTGCTATGTTTGTATGCAGTTGCCTGCATCTGTAGCAGAGGGTGTGA
This sequence comes from Calotriton arnoldi, assembly GCA_963921515.1. NCBI lineage: Eukaryota > Metazoa > Chordata > Amphibia > Caudata > Salamandridae > Calotriton > Calotriton arnoldi. Next base: position 3,187,133 of record CAWUFW010000860.1, read on the forward strand.
CTTATCATCACCTCCCTTTGACGTATGGAATAACATGTAGCGTTTTAGCAAGTTTATTTTATAAAACAGGTAGATTAGAATATTATTACACTGACATAAATAAGATTTTTGCGAAAGTTTCTGTAGTTCCCGAGCTAAACAAAATAAAAGAGAGAAAAACGTTTGGTGAATATTTTCTAGAAGATAAGATTTTAACAGTAGATAGTATAATTAGGTACAACCTTACCTGCGAGTTAAAGAAGGAAGAAAAAGTATTTTTAGAGATGGTTGAAGAGAGAAGAGTGAAATTTCAAAGAAAAGTGATAGAAGAGACAAAAACACCTCTTTGGGCGTTTGAGGAAGACAATCATGACAAGAAAAAGACAAATGCAGCTATGACTCTGGATTGGCCCCAACAGGGAAGGTTGTGCATTAGAAGAAATAAGACAAGATATGACAATTATTTTGTGGGTTCCAGTATTTGCCATGACAATTACCAAATTTTAGGTGGATGGGGATTCAAAGGGGAAAAGATCCAATATTTCCAGGGATTTATTATGTTTGCGGAAATAGGGCTTATTATAGGTTGCCGGACCATTGGTATGGGTCATGTTACTTAGGCCTGGTCTTTCCAAAGATTTTTCATATGGATAGAAAAGAAAAAGGAACACACAAAATGATAAATACCTTTACACGTAGAAAAAGGGAAAGTTTTTCAGAAATAGTAGGTGATATTTTTGGAGCATTGATACCAGCAATGGGAATATCTTTGAATGCATTTAGAATTCGGAAATTATCCACAGTGGTAGATCGTTTATCTACAGATACTGCTGGAGGGTTCTTGATGGTAAATACCGAGATGGTTGCCATGAGAGCTATGGTGATGCAAAATCGACTTGCCCTTGACATTCTTTTTGGCAAAAGAGGGCGGAGTCTGTGGAATGCTGAAAGTCCAACATTGTTGCACTTACATTCCAGATAAAAGCGAAAATATACGGAAGTATATAACAAATATTACAAGTTTGCACAAAGAACTTGTTCCACTGGAGGTTGAAAGTGTTTTTGGAAAACTTGGTAAAGGGTTTTCTTCAGTAATAAATTGGTTAACAAGAATGAGTGGATTAATAATAGGGAAAGTTATAATAATAGCAACCGTGATAATAATAATAATATTAGTATTGAAGCTTGCAGTAACATGTATAAAGAGAAGAAGGCAGAATAAAATAGAAAAAGAAAACATGATAAACAAGGAGAGAGAGAGAGAAATGGGTGAAATGGAGTTAGAAGAAATAAAAGAAAACATGTACAAGAAAACGAAGAGACAAGTTGAAAGGGATACAGTTGTGTAAACTAACAAAAGCAAACGGATAAAAGATATATGCTGTCTGAGAAAATTGTATAACTTGGGTTTTGTGGTGATATTAAAAATCACAAAAGGGGGGATTTGATGGAGCAGGGTAAATGAAAAAATTTTAACCTCCTAATATTTTCGTAAAATAATTAATAAACATGTTCGTTTAAGTAAATAACCAACAATGTATGTTACATGATTAAGGGTTAAAGGTAACACGCTATTCCGTGTGCAAATGAATCAACTTATAATTGTTTACGTGTCTAACATAATACTTGCGTACTTATTAAATAATAAACGCATGATTTGTGCTTTTAAATAAAACGTGTGGTTGCAAAATAAAGCGATGGTAAGTAAGGGACAGCTTTATATGTTGCTTTTTGCTAGGTAATACCTAATTGGGGTACGTAGAAAGACGGGAGGGAAACGAAAGGGTTTATATTTCTTTGTTTTAACAATATTTTGTTTATCTTTGAAAATAGTGCGCTTAGGCCTGTCAAGCAGCGATATAAAATGGCCGCCAGTTGCTAGAGTATGCATGAGCGGGGGACCATGTGATAGAGGAGAGAGGCTGTGGAAAAGGGATGATCACGTGCTGGTGCTGAGAGGCTAAGATGGAAGTATGGTCAAGGCTGTTGTGACCTTTCTGAGCAGATGTGTGCCAAGATGATCAGCAAGAAGCGTGAGAAGTCCAACTGAATCAATAGACGGAACTGTTAAACCCAAAATGTAGCAGAAAAAGATACAAATTGGACTGATCGAAACGGATGAGCAATGACAAACTGTGGGAAACGATGCAAGCATGGACATTCCACACGGAACTGGTTAAGACCAGGAAGTTTGATTAAAATGTATATGGGCCTGAGTTTTGACCAATGAGAAAGAATCACGCCATGAAGAAGAAACATTTTATGTTGTAAGCTAGAATTAGGGTATAAGAAGACCTACTCTTGGTGGGAGGGGTTAGTTGCTGCGGGAGTTGCTGAGGTAGATGCTGCGGGAGTTGCTGGAGAAGTTAGATGCTGTAGATGGGTGAAGTTGCGGTTGCTGATGCTGACGAGCTGATGCTGCTGCTGCTATTTTTCTTTTCCAGTTGAGTATAAGATGCTGCTTTAGGAGAATTTTTCCTGATAGATTTTTATTTTAGAACTATTAGATTTTCCCCAAATAGATAGATTGATCTTTAGAGTTCTTACTATGATAACCCTATTTTTCCGTCTAATAAATATGCATTGCAATTTCATTTTATTCTTATAGTGATTATAAATGTAATGATCAGAATAATAAACTTAACCTTATTTCTTGCATAAAAACTTTATATAAACTTTATTATTCTTTAAACAAATGACTCCGTGATTCTTTAGCTCAATGATTAAAATGAAATGTTAAAGAGTTTATTGTGATTGAGCTGGTCTTAATCACCATCAACTGATTCCTACTAGTTGGTCCATCGACCAATGAGCGGAATACCTTAAAGCGAATGAGAAATATTATGTCATGATAAAAGAGGTATCCCGTCTCCTTCCAGCGAATCGTTTTCTCCTAGGTTAATGACGGAGGAAATCCAGGGAATAAAAGAGTAAGTGAATGTATATGCGGTGTTATGGGCCCCACCGTCATATGGATATAGTGTGTGTGTTAGAGGAATAGTTGCACCTGGATGACCAAAGCATATAGGAGAATTATTTTTATTGTTAACGCTGGATCACTACTGACATCAAATGTACAGCAAGCTGCGCTATTTTTCAGCAGTTAAGCCACAATGCAGTGTCTACTATTGGGTGATTAAGCTTGTTGTGCTAACACACGAATACAATAGCTTTTAGAATATTCAAGTGAGAAGCTGCCATCCAAATCTCCAAATATGGGCTTTAATGCAAAAAGTGTAAAACATGAATTTTGTGCTTTGGACTAAAATGAAGCTCTCCGTTGCCTACCCTGCCTTTGCAATCGAATGTAAGAGGTGAAGAGACTTCCACGATAGAGCTTTTACAAGCAAAGATCAGGAAAGTCAGAGACAATACCAAACAAAAGAAAGCAGGCGTTACACTTCAGATGTAGGACATTAAAGACCTTCCTATCAAGGATGAAGTCATTAAAACACAATTTCTAGAATGCTAACAGTTAACAGTTATTCAGTCCCACTTCTTAAAAATGCCCTTGCTGTGTTGCAGAACCTTAGCAGCCATACAAAATGCACAAGTGGGAACTGCAGAGGGCAAAGAAGGAATTGCTTGTACTCACTATATTAAAGGCCTTTCCTTAAAAAAACATTTTAAAATCAATTTCAAACCACCTTTCAAAATTGATCAACAGCTTAAAGCATTGCATAAAGAATCAACCCAATGCAACAAAGCCACTACAGACAATATTTCATCACAACTATCTAGTCCTTGTCAGTCAACAAAAGCTCTCTGATGTATGCACTTCTGATGATTCTGTTAAGAGCTCTGAATATTTTCAGATACTTTCTTAGCATGCAACATGGTCTCAAAGCTTTGGGATACAAGTGCTGTGTTTTGATACCACTATGATAAAGATAATTTGATGATCTCAAACAGCAGAAACACATTCCTGATTTGAATCATCCAATGTCCATGCCACTACTCATATTACTCTCTATGAAGCCATTCCTTTGCAACAATTCTTTATTTAGATAAAGAAAGCATACATGACACAATAGGCCAAATTCACAAACTGCATTTTGTAGTACGTAAAGTAGTAAAGTAGTACTACTTACTATAAAATGCAATTCACAAACCTAAAATTGGAAATCCAAACCCCCACCTCTCCTATGTTTTCTATGGGGAGAGCCTCTCACATGCAAGTTTAGTATACTACTTAGTAGTAAATGTAGGAGGGACAAGGAGGAGTGGCTGGAGGAATATCTACTACTAAATGGGAGGGGTTTAGAGAGGGCTAAGGAGGAGTTTAAGGAGGGACAGGCACACACCCAGAAAAGTGTAAACCCATGGCTATTAACAAACTTGCAGTCTAAAGTTACTCTAGCCAAAAAGGACCCAAAATATACTTCAGAGACAGGGACTTAAAATAGAACCCCACTGGAAATAATGTTAAAATAAATTAATTTATTTAAACTTTGTAAAATATTTAGTGTTACAAAATTATATATCAACAATAAATAAATATTACTTTATGTTAACATATTTAAAAATCAGTGTAACTAATTAAACAAAATAATTAAATTGATTTAAATTAATTTCATAATAACTTTTTTATTTTTAATACATAATAAATAAATATAAACATTTTACTTCAGGTAGTTCTAATTTAATATATTTAAATTAGTTACATTTTTAATAGTGCTGCAACTTTTTTTTATTTTCTTCTACATTTAAAATAAATATATAAACTTAACTTACATAAATATTTAACAAAACTTTTTTTTATTATTTTCATATTTTTTTAAAGTTTAATATACTGTTAACATTTTCCCTAAAGCTTTACCATTGAGAGATGTCTGCCTCGGTGGTTATGAACCACACTTATGTTTGAAACGTTACTAGTAGAGACTCATAAATCTAGATCCATCCCCTGTTTCAAAGGGTGGAGACATGGAAGTCTACACTTTGTAGCATATATACACTTGAAAATGGTGACTAGCCGAAAGTAGTAAATTTACTACAATGTGTAAGAGTAAATGTACGCATGCAGATTTATTCACTTGAATTTTCTTTTATGAATAGGCCCCAATGAGTGTAACCATGAAGCATGAAGTATCTGTCCAGGTGACATATCGCAAGAAGGGAAGTTTCCACACAGACTAAAACAACCATTAACATCGCCTATCAACAATCCAGGAAAGGAAGCATGACTAAATATTAGTCAAGGAGATACTGTGTAAGAAAAAAATACATGTTAAGAATCCAGGAGGAACGCAGGGCAGGGAAAGAGGAGTAGGAAAGTGAAAAGCGTGGTAAAGGGGAAAAGTGAATAGGGTCAAATCCAATCCAATGATATAAAGTACATGGGTAATGTATACTACAAACTTCAAACCATGGCACTCTATACATTAAGACCATCAATCAAAAAGCAATTCAGTGTTTAGTCTGTATATTAGAAATGTTGCCATTCAGTAATAGTGTGTGGAGAGTGGACAAGGGGTTGGTAGTCAGTAGATCCCCATACAATATCAATAAAAGTTAGGGAATCCACAGATATTCTCCTCAGCATGTTTCAATAGCTATAGCATAAAATAGCGGACATGATAATATGTGCTTAATGTCGGTCAGGCCAGGGTAGGATATTTATGTAGGAAAATGCTGGTTGTCTCAATAGAACTTAGAGAAAACATTATATGAATTATGAGATAAACTATAGGGAATTGAAATAATTGTGATAGAAGGCACCAGCTCAGTCCTATGTCTCTACATGGGTTCAGAATCACCAAAAAAGTACCCCACACTTCGTCAAAAGAGGTCATTTGATTGTTGATCTTATAGATGACACGCTCAAAGTGGGTCGACCTCATTATCTCAGTCAACCATTCCTCAGAAGTAGAAACAGAACCCTGTCTTCAGTAGTGCAGAATGCACATCTCGGTTGCCTCTAGGTACGTTGCTATCCACCTAAGACTGGCCATTAACATCAAGAATATCATGTAATTTGGATAAGAGAGCCTATGATGGTATAGGTAGCATGCGAGTAAGGAATACTCCGTCACATATATCTAACGAGAAAGAACATAAACAAGGGCAATCACACCTCTCTTGATCACATCTGCAGCAGTTCAAGTGACTGAAAGAGTCGGCTCTGTGCAATCTCAAAGGGGACCAATGTCAACTATTTGGAAATCTGAAGTATAGAATCTTAAGTCGTGCCTCTTGGACAAATCGTCATAGCACGATAATGGAGTTTTAGTCCTCAGATATATAATGTCATTCCAATAGCTTCTGCCCCTGAAGCCTAGCCACATCTTAGTCTGATTTATGGGATAGGAGATTTAGGCAGTTCCGTCATGATTCTTTAAACAGTGTAGCAATTGATTCTCCAGTAATCGGTAGTGCCTAGGACATATTCAGCCCACCGGTGGGTGACATTTCTGGGTGTCCCTGTAAGGAATAAATGATCTAGAAGAGAGAGCTCCTTAGTAAACTCGTCGTAGCATTGCTGTGTGGGCCCTACCCCAATCATCATTAAGCCACATGGAGGCACAATAGTGCAGCAGAGGGTGTACTGCTAGTGATCTGTGTATTCTCTTCCAGTGAGGGAATTTTGCAGAAAGACTGGGAATATACTTTTAGAGCACCCTGTCAGATTTTTTCATTGTCAAATCACACAGCACATTAGTGCATCAGTCAAGTCAAGGAAAAAGTAAATCAGCTGCAATAAATGAGCAGTGTAGTCGTAGGATGACATGTGGGAGTCTCAGGCCTCCAGATGTAGTCGGTGCCCAGAGTTGCTGAGGTTTCAATTTGGCTCTCTTTCCACCCAAAACATAGGTCTTGATGTTTGAGTCTACTTTTGTAAATAATGTTTTATGTACTAGCCAGAACAGAATCCAAAAACTGGATGCAACAGTCATCTTGACCGTTTGTATCCTACACCACATAGATAAGTTGAGGTGAGAGAAGTGAGCAAAATCATTTTTGTCCGGGTAATCAGAAATCCAAGGTATTTTAAATCCTTAAGGATCACTGCATACGATACTCAGAAAGACTGGCTTTAGTGGAACTATGTGACATAGGAAGTGTTTAGCTTTTCCCCAAATTTATTTTGTAGCCAGAAAACTGTAAAAATAAGCGTGTATACAAAACATCAATGCAGGGAAAGAGGTGATTATTCTGGTGTGCGTGAGTAAAATATCATCTGCATAAAGGAATGCTTTAATGGAGACAGTGTTGCAGGATTACCATAGATGTTGCTGGGGCTACAGATAACAGCAAATCATGACGCTAGGGACAGGAGGAGAAAAGGGGTGACTGTGAACAACCTTGGCATGTGCCTTTACAGATCTTTATGGAACAGTGTGGAACCCAGTATATTTAACTTTTGCAGTTGGACAGCCACCTAGCCACCTGAGCTTGGGCATACAATTCCTGTTACTGGCTCTTTCAAGGGTGTGGAAGAAGCAGCCCCATTTATGCCGTCAAAGGCTTTCCCCATGTCTTAGGAGAATGCCAAGCCCTCTTATGTTAGGCTTCTAGTCTGACACAGGAGGTATACTAGCGATTCCTTGATATTCACCTCGAAACAAAGACAACTTGGGAAATGTACATCTGTGGTGGGATGACTTTACATTACCTATTCATAAAAAATCTTGACAAAATCTTAATGGCAATACTGATTAAGGTTAATAGGTTGTGAGTTTGAGCACCCGGTTAAAAATTGGACTTAGGGCGTCAGATGCTTCTGCTACTTTAAATGTGATACAGTGCATGGGTACAGAAGGGTTGTCCCACTCTTATAGAATTCCCAGGCAATCTGCCTTTACCTGGGGACATTATCTGTTTTCAGTACTATAGAGAGCCTCATAGTAGGAAGGAAAGCTTTCGACAAGGTCTACAGAATGAGCGATTCAATGGCCACTGTGATGCCTATGGACATTTGAGTTTCACTTTGTAGACGCTGTGAGTCCAACACCTTGCCCGCCTTTTTATAATGTTCGTAGTATCACCATTTCAATTTAACTAGAATATATTCAGATTTTTGGGTAAAGAAAGATTTAAGGGATAGATTATCAGAGGCAGTGTGGTGGGACTATTATTATATTGCAATTTCAGGTCTCAATTGTCAATTTGAATATAAGTTTGCTTAGCTATAGTTGAGTTGTGCATCAGGCGGTCCCTCCATGCTGCCTTGCTTGTTGCCCATAGTGTCTGCACTCTGTTAACTCAAACTTGAGGCAGATTGTATGGCCTCATATGTATAACTTGAGTGTCTTTGTCATATGGTATTCTATATCTGGTTGCCTGCGTTCCCCAAAGGGCTTATGACAGATAAACATGTCGAAATTCTAGACCTTGTTGTACTGGGGAATGATCTGCAATTACACAAGTAGCAGAGGTCAGGGAGGAATGACCCCTGTTTAAGAAAATAGACCATGGTTGAGGATTTGCCATGAGTGTAAGTTAGAAAAGCATATACCTTATCAGTCAAGTGTAGAATGTGCCAAATATCAAGTAAGTCATGATCTAAAAATACATCATGTAGAACCATCCTGTAGTTGTTATTGCTACTGTCAGGCAGGCCACATTTTCATGGACTGGAGTACAGGGGCCAGGTTGCGGCAGTCGCCCAAAACTAAACTCACGGAGCCAAAATCTACGAAAAGTAGTGTTAATGAACACTTAGAGCGTATACTACACCTGTTAATGTCAGGTCCATTAAAGTAATTTCCATAACTGTATACCATCCCTAGGGGTCCAACCATTTCATGAGAATTTTATGTGGGAATGATTTTCTTATGATTATAGCAACAGCCACATTTCTTTGAATAGAGAGCAGGTTTGAAGGGTAAGCCTTGAAGTGTAATGGTGCGACTACTGATGAGAACTGTGCCCACCCAGTCTTTTTTTTAAACAATATATTTTATTGAGTTTACATGGTGTATACCGGGCCGTGTCCCGAAGGATACATTTTGAAGACAATATGTGACAATGTATACATCCAATCGTGACATCTGGAAAACTTGCATATACAACAACAAAAACATTGCGCAGATTGTCTCAAATCCCACAGATCTATAATTGACCAATTGGATACTCAGCACCCAGTCTCTTTTTTTTTTTTAACTTGGAAGATTCCGCTTTTAATAAGTGAGTCTCCTCTAGGAGTACGTCAGAGCCCTTAGTATTGTGGTAGAATGGTACCTTTTTCTTTTTAATGTAACGGGACACACCATTGACACTGAGTGATGTCATCTACAATGGTTTACTTGTGGGATTAACAAAGGCTGCAGTGTGGTGTCTGTCAGGTATCTAACTTCAATCCTTGTGAAGTGCAGGTGGGGCGATCTGAAACATAGGATATCTAGGCATACTGAAGGTGGACAGCCAATGGGTTTATTGTATGTGGCATTTGGAAGCAAAAGCCGTCCTTCTTGCGGAGGATCAGTGAAGTCTGTGTTGTGGGTGAGAACAGTAACATCAGTGGCGATAAGGAGACCGGGGCGTAATATGACCCGAAGCGAAACTCCTACATTGCAGGTTTCCACCAAAATGATGCCGATATTCAGAGCTGGGCCTACAACATTGCCCTATAAGTGTGTGTATTGGGGGGTATCTTGTGCAAACCCTGTGTGTTAACTATCGCTTGCATAATGAACAACATTGTCAAAGAAATAGAGAAAAAGGGGCACCTAAAGTACAGGGGAGTGCATTTTCTATCACTCACCCCTTAGAACATATTACTTGAAGTCAAAGGCAAAAAGGTTTCAGGTTTACTTTGTCCGCTGGACAAGTAAACATCCCACCCCCTGAAACACAAGCCCTTTGGCTGCCAGTTCACACTACAGGTTTGTGAAAGGATTGTCTACCAGTAAAGCGTGATTTTTATTTATATGTGAAATGGTTCGAGCTTGCATACATTATTTATGAATGTAATTACTATTAGGCCCAGCGCTGCAAGTAAATGCGGTTAGCTGTGACATCAGCTTGCATTACTAACAATGATTCAAAATTAAATATACACACAAAAAACTTCAACTTAAAAAAAAAAGTGTCCTGCTAAAGTGTTGCACAGCTTTGGATATCGTTTCTCGGAGGCATCTTCTAGTAAAATGTGTTTGATGTATGCCAATGTGTGGTTTTTTTTTTTTAAACTGAGGGAGAATCAGTACATGAATCATGAAAGTAGGTTAGGGGCCAAGTCTAGACACAAAAGTGCACCCGCAGATAAATATCCTGCATTGGTGCAGATGTACGACTTTCAGGGATTTCTTTAGATACATATGCCTGGAAACCAAACTTCTAGAAAACTTGTGTGAATTCTGTTTTCGCCTGAGAAAATATACATGGCCACAAATTCCAATACCGGCGGGTTCACTCAGGGTTTCATCCTTCTTTAGTCGATAAAACAAGTAGCATGGAGTTGTGTATCAACCATGTTATTTTACCACCAAGAGACCCCAAGCTTAACGTGGGCTTTACATATACATATATTCCTTTATGCAAAACTCTGCTGAGTAATTGCAAATTCCCTTTTTCCAACCCGGGAAAAAGTTCTACTCCTGCCCTTGCCACAAGTAAACCTCCAAACGTTACTAGTGTTGGAAGAGAGCTGAGATGACCTAATAAATACCCTTCAAAGTGAAAGTTAATGGGTGCGCACAAAGTCACAGGCATCCCAGCCCTGGAACTTGCATTTCCGACCTGCATCCAGCCCCTGTATTTAGACTTACAGAAATGTGGAAAATCAGAGCATGCTAGAATCCGAACTCTAATATAAAATGAGCATAATCAGAGAGTGGGCCATAATTTGTCATCTCAATGCGTAGCGCCAAATTCACATTTGGATTTAAAACATTTTTTTTATAGAGAACAAGTAGATTTCTGAAGCATCACGTGCCTTAGGTAAGTACGCATTTTTTAAAATTCCAGAGTCCTGAGGTAAGACTAAAGATGGACCTCCTGAACTTGAATGTGAAAAGGGTGGGGGGGGGGATCGATAATGCTCCCCTGAAATTGCCGCAAAGCAGAACTTCGAAAACATGCTTATGGTACATTCTGTTACATTGCCAACAGAACTCACTGGAAAGCATCTTTTGTGTGGTCATCTGGTTCCGCATCAAGAGACTGGAAGGTGGTGCACTTGGCGCTCTGGGTGGATTGCCCATCTCTGTCACCCAGTACCATGGGCCAGCGTTTGTGTGCTTGAGCAATGGTAGCCCTGAATGTTTCTGCTGGCAGCAGGCTGCTCTTCGCACGGTCCAAGATGAGAGACTGAAAGTTGTGAGAAAAGAGTATAGTGATATGAAGGGTCAATGATGCCAGACGGATCAAGGGAAGGACGGTGGGCATTTGCACTGGCCATACAAGAACGCCAAGTTTGCTCCTTTTTTCTGCAGTTGTTATTCCCTGTTGGATTAATTAGTCTACAAGATTATGCTAGACTCTTTCACTACTCTGTCATTGGGTGCCTTGCTTCACAGCTCTTGTAAAGCTTGTCCTCTTCAATCAAGAACAGTCCATATTGCCAAGAAGGATGTTCTGCTCTTTGTGGCATTTTCTCCTAAGTGGGCTTATCTTAAGGAGACACGTAACATTTCACATGTATGTCAAGTGGAGTGGGGCAATGTAGCTACTGGGAAGAGTCACCCTTGGGCAGTGATGAAGGAAACAAAAGAGAGCTTCACTGGTCTTTGACACATTTTACCAATCAAGCGTAGAAAAAAGTATGACTGTACAGCAGTATAATGGTAGCCCCAGAGAGTCGAGAAAAAAAAGATATTTTAGATGCAGTTTACTTAAGTCACGGAGGAGAATTTACTTCAATTTCTGTTGTCCTGGAATCACAGTCAAGGTTTGGAGTGGATTTGTCCCTTTCAGTCATTTTTTGATGTTCTGGTGCAGACCTTTCCTGTCCAAGCGCCTGTGGGTCATTTCAGAAGATAAATATGGTCCTTCTGCAAGCCTGGAATACATTGTTGGGATTTGTATTCCTGGAATGGTGGATAAGAGTCTGTCATGACCTCTATGGATGTGGAGTGAAATGAGTCCAAGGATTCCAGAATGCATATAGGTCAGTGTATTCCATGGTCTTCCCATTTACTGTGATGATCATATTCGCTTTATCTAAGAGGCCATATTTGATATCCCATTCTTGCAACTGAGGGTAAAGCACCTGAAGCTTTTCTTCTGTTAATGTTAGAGTTGAATGAGTAATTGGCAGAGGCATAGATGGAGCATCCATTTCAGTTGCATGAAAAACTATTCTAGCATGTTGATGCCCTAGAAAGAAGACAATGATTGGACACGAATGGTCTCCTTTGTCAGAGCAACTAGGTCTTGGTCTGTGTGTCCTCCTAAATTCGAACTGACATGTGACTTGTATTCCAAACAAATGTGGGATCAGAATGGTCAGGAAACTCATTACATAATCCTTTTCCGCCTTCTCAGCCATGCAATAGAAGCAGACATTATTTCGTCAAGAATGTGGTACATTAGTTGAACTCTCATCTGAGATACTACACTTCCTGACCCCAGACTGGGCACTTATCTAGTCTTTCTTCTATTGTATTGCTAATGTTTCTCTGCTAATTCCAGGCCTTTGTGAAATATTTATATGCCAGCATATATTGATTCTCATACCTTAGAATCTAATTTGACCATTATGTAACTAATCATTCTTATTTCCTTAATAAAGAATTCTAACTTTTTTTGCAGTCTCTTGTCATGAAGTGACTTTGGCCCATGTGAGCGCCACTGTGCAGAGTCAATATAGCAGAGGAGATTTCCAGGGAAGAATTACTAATGCTGCACTATATGCATAATGACCCCAGCGTGGTTCCGGTTCGTAGATGTCCAAGAGCCCAGTGGGGACAAGTATGATAGAGTGTACGTTCTGGTGCCCGTCTTTTAGAGAGTCTTAGGCGTTGGGACTTATAACCGTTAAATGGTGTAGACAAGGTCTTTGGTAGTTCGATCACCAATGTAATAGATGCAGAGGCTATTAAGAGGCCACCTCAGTTATTTGGTGCAGTGTCCTGGGGACCTGCGATTAGGCCATTCGGGATTAAAGAGTTTCAGGAGTGGCCTTTGTATGGTGGACAACAGTACTGGATATCTCATCCCTGGCGTCAGGGGCATGTGCTTCACAGACTGTGATAATGAAGAAAGGGAGGGCTATTCAAGCCCGGTGAATGCTGCACCTTGTATTGTCTTACCCATAGGTTGAGCGGAACATCTCTTTCAAGTGGCTGATGTTGGAAGTTTCTTAGTCAGGCTTCCTCCGGTGTACAGTGTCATATGGGGGCATACCAGGAGGTATTATGTGCATGCCACTCATACAGCATAAAGTAGGTACCTGGGTGTCCTAGGAAAGTGGAGCAGAGTGTTACATTCCAGTAGGCCAGGTTGGAAACGTAAAGCATCACCGGGCCATGGCATGGTCTCAGACTGGCATGTGTTTTTGTGGCACTTGTAGCTATTTGTATTCTGGGCAAGGCACCTCCTCAGCAAGATAAAAAGAAAGGATAAGGTAAGTGTAGCCCATGCCTCTCCCTTTGAACAATGTCTGGCTGGCTCCACTCCCATCTCGGGAGTCAGGGCGGATCATAAGCACAAGGAAGTCTCATAGTGCATCTTTGTTCAGGTGGATTTAGTATGTAGAATACATTTATTGAATTCAATTACAGGCCAAGTCTTATTGTATGTCTAGATGTAGTTGCTCTTTTATTGCTTTTGATTAGTCGGTGATCTCTTCCGTGATATCTTTTTGGAAGCAACAATCAATTCTTCAAACATGACAAAAGAGACTCCCAAAATCAAGAAATCTCAGTTAAAACAAGATCAAGGCAAAAAACAGATTGTGATTCAGTTAGGATTCTAAGGAGTATTCTTCATATATTATCCATACTACACAGATTCCAGAACAGCCTTTAGCTTGAAGAGCCCATCCTGCATGTTGACACTGGTGCAACGCTGGCTTGAAAAGTAAACAGATGAGGGGCAAAATGAAGGCCACCATAACTCACGTTGGGCCTTACATACTAAGAACTGATTTGCAAAAAGTGGTCGCAATTTGAGGACTGACGTTTTGTAAATCAATTCTAATTTTACGAAACAACCTATTGACAAATAGGTCAGTTCACAAAATAATAAATCACAGGGGTCGCAGAACGTCCTCCCTAATGAATATTCAGTAGGGAGGTCGAAATCTGCGCCTCCTCCGATAGGCTGCAATCGCAGGGTTCAGCAGACCACCATATTTGTGACTGCTTGTAAAACAGTTTCTGATTTCAAACAGTTTCACTGAGTGTTGGCAGTGGTCCCATGGACTACTGCCAGCTCTGCCTGAAACTTTTTTAAAGTTTCACAAAGGGAGGTGGTCCAAACAGACCACTTCCCCTTTGCAAATCAGTTGGGAGTCTGGAAATGTCAAATGTTTTGCGACTGGATTACAGTTGCAAAAAATTGACACATCAGGGTCAGAATCACAATTTGAAGAGACGCTGAAAACATGTCCCTTATAAAAGCAATTCTGAAACCATTTCTAAGCCCATTTAGCAATTCGGAAAATCTTTTCAGAATCGCTAAATAAGTTTCGTACATTTGAAAAACAGTTTTAGAGTTTGCAAACTCACTGATTAACCAAACCAGAGGGTTTGTGAGCACTAACGCTTTTTGTACATGTGGCCCATTAAGACAACAACAAAGCTTTAGTAATTGCAATGGTTCTGGTATGTGGGCCGCAGTGTGCTTACACTGCATATCGACATAGGAATCAAATGTAGTCCTATACAAGTAGAAAAGTTAACTCTTGCAAGTGTTGCATTTTCAGCAAAGTAGTTGGGCTTCTTTGCTGACAGTTGGAAATTTCATACCTGTGTATCTGTCATAATTTATTAGCAACTTGTTAACTTTATAGAAAACAACAAGGGCACCGAAAGCAAGTTGGAGGCCAATATATGTTTGATTCATATATTCAAATTGGTAATGCCATAGTTTGCAATGCAGGGGCTGAAAATCAGCCATATTAATAGGACCCCTAGTTACTTACAGTCAAGATTAAATAGGTAAGGATTTGTTTGGATTATTGCCCTGTGGTGCTCAGCCTACTCTTCGCCCAAGTGTCTCTAAAGAACAATCAAACTAATGCATGTAGGTTTTGGTCTATGAGTGCAATATTTATTTTGACCAAAGAATATTATTATTAATTATTACTACTCAGCCAAAGACAGGTGGGCAATTTGGAAAACAACTAAGGGAAACCTTACTTCTAACGCCCACAAAACCAAAGAGGACAAAATGCTGCAATTAGTCGCAGAAGATAATCCAGCCCTAAAGCCAGGTTGGGGTAGGAATTTAAATATTCACTTTTCTTTACCTACTTCTCCTAGTGAAAGAGTAGACATTTTGAAAATATCTTAGCGGATATGTCCAAAAGAGTGATCAAATTATTAATAGGTTCAGACGCGCCTTTTGTTATAAAATGGGGCATTTGCAGGTATCTGCAATAACTAGATGGAAAACAATGTTTTTAAGTAATAGAGCGAAAATACAAACATGGACTGTTATGTTTTTTTTAACAAACTGCATTAAATTATAAATCAGCACCCAGAACCACTGAATTTTCCCAAACACTAAACATAATGGTCCGATTAACGAAGCTATTTGAGCAATTTAGGTACACAAACAGCATGATTTATAGGTGTATATATACTTTTGCAATACACAAAATGAAAATTTACACCAGAAAATCAATTTACTTACATATATCACACCCATATGGTGCAATATTATATGTGAGTACATATACTCCAATGGTCACGTTGTTGGCATTCCAAGACAGGAATGCATGGAAATTTGCTAAACATTAAAAAAACCGAGCACATTTGAGAGGGAACACTCATAAACTTGGCAAGAGTGTAGGCGAAGAAGGTTCCCAGCTGGAGAAAATGTTTTCTTATGGAAGGAGAAAACAATTAGCATGTGCAAAAGAGCTTTTGATAAGAATTTACACTTGCATAGGTTTACACAAAGTGCAGCTGGTCATGAGTAAATGATTACTAATGTGAGCAGCATACTCCCAGGATTCCTACTGAAATTGTTTAGAGAATTTCAAAAATATTTGTAAACCTACACCAAACACAGGTGGAAATCTATGGTTATAGAGTTACACTTTATTTTTCTGAATCAGGCCCAATGTATTTAATTATTTAACTCACCAATTCTACATTTCATATTATTCATATGTCTTTGCCTTTTCTGGGTATAAGTTTCACATTTGCTACTAAATGAGGAAACGTAAAGGGATCGGAGATGATTCAGGAGCTCTCAAAGCTTTTGTCTCTCTCTCTGCAATTAAAACAACATTATTTTGCACTAATTTATATAATATGTGCACCCAGAACATGGCAACATTCATAAAATGAGAAAGAGGTAATACCAGTGCTTAATTTGAGCCAGCGGTTTCCGAACTCGGCACTGGGAGCTAAATGTCAGCACCGGCCCCTATGACAGTCTGCCACATGGTGGCACTGTTGGTCTAATTTGGAGATGAGCACAAAAACAGTGGTTTATTAATCCATATATACATGAAAAATGACTAATACCTGCCCCCTAAGCCATTCTTCTAACACTGGGGGCCTGGAATAGTCTGCATTGTCACACTGTGGGGGTGTGATGGTTAATAGTTGTGTTTGTACTTTCATCGGCAGCCCTGGCGCGGGCAATGGGTGGTGCAAGCTGCAGTGGACTCCTGGCGAGGGCCCTGGCACTTATATTTTTTTACAAATTAAGTACTGGGTAAGACACCTTTCTCACAATGAATTACAAAAGTAGATTTCATATACTTTATCCCTCCAGAAGTTTTGACAGCTAGTCGCCTTCCAGAGATGGGATACAAAATTAGAAGATACCGGAGCCCACGGGGAAAGCAATCACTATCAAGCAATCAACATTCTTGTGTAAACTAGATAATCTAAAATCATGCCCATTTACTAATGTAAGCTCAATAAGGGACATCAACCCTAGAGCACAAAGAGCAAAGCTTGTCAGGGGTGTACTTCCACCCAGTCAATAAGAAATCACAAATTAAATCTTTAGAAAAGGACAGGAGCTTTTCGCCTCTTGGATTTAACTAATTATTATTTAGCCTATCCCAGAAATATATCAGCCTTTGATTACATATATGCCAAAGTACTTAATGTAGGGGTGGGCAGAGAACTCCGCTCCGCCAGCGGAGCGGAGTTAGCCAGCCACCCCCACCCCCTGGCCCGGTCCCAGCTTCCAAACCCTAGCCAGGCCAGGGAGAGCCTCCCCGGGCCCCGATGGACCCCTGTCCACAGCGCCCGGACCCTCGGCTGGCTTGCAGGACGGGGGGCTCCCGGGGCCCGCCGGACGGAGCTCAAGCCCCGGGCCCGGTCCCAGCTTCCGAACCCTAGCCAGGCCGGGGAGAGCCTCCCCGGGCCCCGATGGGACCCCCGTCCCCAGCGCCCGGACCCTCGGCTGGCTTGCAGGATGGGGGGCTCCCGCACCCCGGAGCCCGCCGGACGGCGCTCAAGCCCCGGGCCAGGTCCCAGCTTCTCAACCCTAGCCAGGCCGGGGAGAGACTCCCCAGGCCCCAATGGAACCCCGTCCCCAGCGCCCGGACCCTCGGCTAGCTTGCAGGACGGGGGCTCCCGGGGCCGGCCGGACGGAGCTCAAGCCCCGGGCCCTGTCCCAGCTTCTGAACCCTAGCCAGGCCGGGGAGAGCCTCCCCGGGCCCCGATGGACCCCCGTCCACAGCGTCCGGACCATCGGTTGGCTTGCAGGACGGGGGGCTCCCGCACCCCGGGGCCCGCCATACGGAGCTCAAGCCCCGGGCCCGGTCCCAGCTTCCGAACCCTAGCCAGGCCGGGGAGAGACTCCCCGGGCCCCGATGGGATCCCGTCCCCAGCGCCCGGACCCTCAGCTGGCTTGCAGGACGGGGGGCTCCCGCACCCCGGGGCCCGCCGTACGGAGCTCAAGCCCCGGGCCCAGTCCCAGCTTCCGAACCCTAGCCAGGCCGGGGAGAGCCTCCCCGGGCCCCGATGGGACCCCCGTCCCCAGCGCCCGGACCCTCGGCTGGCTTGCAGGACGGGGGGCTCCCGCAGCCCGGGGCCCGCCATATGGAGCTCAAGCCCCGGGCCCGGTCCCAGCTTCTGAACCCTAGCCAGGCCGGGGAGAGCCTCCCCGGGCCCCGATGGGACCCCCATCCCCAACGCCCGGACCCTAGGCTGGCTTGCAGAACAGGGGGCTCCCGCACCCTGGGGCCTGCCGTACGGAGCTCAAGCCCCGGGCCCGGTCCCAGCTTCCGAACCCTAGCCAGGCCGGGGAGAGCATCCCCGGGCCCCGATGGGACCCCCGTCCCCAGCGCCCGGACCCTCGGCTGGCTTGCATGATGGGGGCTCTCGCACCCCGGGGCCCGCCGGACGGAGCTCAAGACCCGGGCCCAGCTTCTGAACCCTAGCCAGGCCGGAGAGAGCCTCCCCGGGCCCCGATGGACCCCCATCCCCAGCGCCCGGACCCTCGGCTGGCTTGCAGGACGGGGGGCTTCCGCACCCCGGGGCCTGCCGGACGGAGCTCAAGCCCCGGGCCCGGTCCCAGTTCCGAACCCTAGCCAGGCTGGGGAGAGACTCCCCGGGCCCCGATGGACCCCCGTCCCCAGCGCCCGGACCCTCGGCGGCTTGCAGGACGGGGGGCTCCCGCCCCCCTGGGCCCGCCGTACGGAGCTCAAGCCCCGGGCCCGGTCCCAGCTTCCGAACCCTAGCCAGGCTGGGGAGAGCCTCCCCGGGCCCCGATGGGATCCCGTCCAGCGCGCCCGGACCCTCGGCTGGCTTGCATGACGGGGGGCTCCCGCACCCCGGGGCCCGCCGGACGGAGCTCAAGACCCGGGCCCAGCTTCTGAACCCTAGCCAGGCCGGGGAGAGCCTCCACGGGCCCCGATGGACCCCCGTCCCCAGCGCCCGGACCCTCGGCTGGCTTGCAGGACGGGGGCCTCCCGCACCCCGGGGCCCGCCGGACGGAGCTCAAGACCCGGGCCCGGTCCCAGCTTCTGAACACAAGCCAGGCCGGAGAGAGCCTCCCCGGGCCCCGATGGAACCCCGTCCCCAGCGCCCGGACCCTCGGCTGGCTTGCAGGACGGGGGGCTCCCGGGGCCCGCCGGACAGAGCTCAAGCCCCGGGCCCTGTCCCAGCTTCTGAACCCTAGCCAGGCCGGGGAGAGCCTCCCCGGGCCCCGATGGACCCCGTCCACAGCGTCTGGACCCTCGGCTGGTTTGCAGGACGGGGGGCTCCCGCACCCCGGGGCCCGCCATACGGAGCTCAAGCCCCGGGCCCGGTCCCAGCTTCCGAACCCTAGCCAGGCCGGGGAAAGACTCCCCGGGCCCCGATGGACCCCCGTCCCCAACGCCCGGACCCTAGGCTGGCTTGCAGGACGGGGGGCTCCTGCACCCTGGGGCCCGCCGTACGGAGCTCAAGCCCCGGGCCCGGTCCCAGCTTCCGAACCCTAGCCAGGCCGGGGAGAGCCTCCCCGGGCCCCGATGGGACCCCCGTCCCCAGCGCCCGGACCCTCGGCTCTCTTGCATGACGGGGGGCTCCCGCACCCCGGGGCCCGCCGGACGGAGCTCAAGACCCGGGCCCGGTCCCAGCTTCTGAACCCTAGCCAGGCCGGAGAGAGCCTCCCCGGGTCCCGATGGATCCCCGTCCCACGCGCCCGGACCCTCGGCTGGCTTGCATGACGGGGGGCTCCCGCACCCCAGGGCCCGCCGGACGGAGCTCAAGCCCCGGGTCCGGTCCCAGCTTCCGAACCCTAGCCAGGCCGGGGAG